>OX457027.1:77589498-78189498 GCA_949752745.1 Protula sp. h YS-2021 | reverse complement strand
TATCTCTAATTTTTTATCGAAAGCAAACCAAACCTTACAGACAGAAAGTATATGTAGCGAAGTTGTGCAACGGCAGGTTATTATCCCCCGTGTAAGGGTGGGATATAGTGATGAACTTGTCCGTCTGTCTGTCCGCACTTTTGTTCGCGCGATATCTCCGAGGCATTTTATATTGTAGCATAAAAAGACCATCAGTTGTAAATGTGCAGCGTCCAATTATTTTGAAAAATATTAAAAAACAAAGAATTGGTGCAAGGTTGAAAAATATGCTGTTATGAACTTTTCTTCAGTCAAAATGTAGCAGGTTTATTATTATTCTGTTACACGGGGGATCATGCCTCACCAAGGCTCTGGTTTGCCCAACATGTTCTTCCGTGGCCAGTTTTCGATGCCTGTGCATCTGATCTGCTCCTTAGATAGGCCGCTAGACCAGAAATGGTCTCCAGGTACTGCCTCTACAATGACTTCTTCGGCTTCTTGTAGTTTTCGTCTGTATTCAGGGGCACACCTCTCCTTTGCGTGTAAGATGTGACTCATTATGTCCAGCCTTTCGTTCTCCCATCTTCCTTCTGTCAGCAAGCTTCTCCCCAGTCTTTTGGCAGCACTCACATTGTTTTGTTTACAAGTTTCTTCTGCGAGTTGCACTTTGTTGTAGTACCGCGCCTTCATATGCTGGTAAGCATGCTTTGCTGATTTGAACGAACGTTCTAGTGTGCAGGGGTAAAAGTTACTCTGGGCGTCCAACTTTACTTGGAATGGTGTGACATTGTTCAAAGGTGTGTCAAGGCGCTTGGGGCGGGCGATACTGAGTGCTCAGCTGTTCTGCAGACTATGCACACTTGGTCCACCTGAGCACCAGTAATCACAGGTGTGGCTGTGTGCTGGTCTTGGTAGGATTCTGCTGGTTCGCTTGCTCCGGTTCCATCGTTCCTTCTTTTCCATATCCATAGGGAGGCTGACTCAGCTCTTTTCCCCGCTTCATTTATCATTTCTCGCCTGCCCTTGCCAACTATAACTAACAGCTTGCAGGCTCTCCACAGGGAGTTTCCGGGGTATCCACGGCATCCTACTTCTACCGAAAGGCACCACGTCTTCCAACTGTTGGTTCTGCACTGGTCCACCAGGTCTGCGTATTTCAGCACCTTGCGCTCGTGGGCCTCTTCTATTCTTTCTTCCCACGGTACAGTAAGCTCGATTATGATGCATATTCGTCCGTTTCTGGAGAACAAGGCTATGTCAGGTCGGTAGTTGGTGGTGGCGATTTCTTCTAGGAAGCGCAGTTGCCTGTTTGTGTCTACCAGTAGCTTCCAGTCTCTTCTTGTGACGTTTGCACTTGTTTTCTCGAAGGTGATGAATCTCACTGCACCTTTTGCCGGTTTCCTCTGTCGAGCTTTGTCTGGGCCAGCCGCTATCGCTTCAAGCACTTGATCGTGTCGCCATCTATACTTCCCTCCAGCCGATGGTCTGGTGCACGAGCTGAGAATGTGTTCTAACATTGCCCTTCTGTACAGCACGCATGCTGGATCGTCGCTTAATTTCCAGATGGCGAGGTTACTTGGTGAAGGCAACACATCGTATACAGAGGCAATTGCGAACTTTAGTCGACAGCTTTTCATATTCTACATATCGCTCCAAGTTAGCTTCTTGCTGCGCGTATCATTCCACCGTGTCCATTTTCTTTATGCCTTTAGGCTCGCCGCTCTGGTTTTTCTCAACTCCTCTTCCTGCTTGCGTATCTCTGTCAGCACCATTTCTCTCCTTTGCCTTTCTGGTGTGTTGCGCCACTGAGCCCTTGTAATACATCCCAGGCCTAGGCGTCCGTGTGTCACAGTTCCAACAATGTCCCAGTGTTTCAGTCTCGATTCGGCTTCACTCAGTGCATCATGTACTCGCCATTTTCGACCTTTGTTAATATTCACCCCTGCTCCTTTCACTTGTTCGTCCTTGTTGTCTCTAATAGTTATAGCTTGCCGAACCTTTGTTACTTTGTATTCCTCCACCATGGGCGTCATGGGTAATTGTAACATATTTTCTTTGCCGTACAGCGCGACGCTACTTAGGCTTCTCGGTACATTGAGCCGTCTCCGAAGGAAGCTGCTAATTTTCCTCTCCAGTTTTCTGCCGTGGTTAATGGGAATTCGTAAACAAACAGCGGCCATGTTGATCTTGGCAGTATCCCATGCTGAAAACACCATGCTTTGTAACTGGCAGGTAGTCCACTTTTGTCAACTTCCTTTACCCACTGCTCAACTTGTAGCACTGCTTCGCTTATGCTCGTTTTGTCGCTGCGGGTGATGTTAAACTATTTACCCAAGCACTTCACTGGTTTCTCTTCCACGGTTGGTATGGTCTGGCCATTGATCTTGAATATGGTCCGATGAGGTTTGCCTTTTTTGATTACCAGGCTCCTAGGCTTGGCTGGCTTAAACTTCATGCGCGCCCACGTGAATATTTCCACAAGGTCGTTGAGCGTCCATGGGCTCTGCTGGATCGTGCGTGTCATCACCGTCATGCCATCTACGAAAGCTCTGGTAGGTGGTTGGACCACTCCTGTTGCTGATACTGCACCTCTGGATCTGTTTTCTCGGCTTTTTATCAGCAGATTGACTGCCCCCACAAATACAATCACCGATATCGTACAGCCTGTTATGATGCCTATTTCTAGGTCTTGCCAGGCGGTAGTGTAGTGGTCAACAGAAAAACGCATCCTGAACCTTGCGTAATACTCTTGCAGCATTGTTCGTATCTTCTCCGGGACGTGGTACCGTGCTAGAGTTATTTCTATTAACTTGTGGGGGATGGTTCCATAAGCGAAAGCGAGGTCGAGCCAAATAACTGCTAGTTCGCCATGGTTCGCCCGTGCCTCTCTGATTATTTGGCTGATGACGCTTGTGTGCTCAATACATCCCGACACTCCTGGAACTCCTCCTTTCTGACGTATCGAT
Organism: Protula sp. h YS-2021; assembly: GCA_949752745.1. Taxonomy (NCBI): domain Eukaryota; kingdom Metazoa; phylum Annelida; class Polychaeta; order Sabellida; family Serpulidae; genus Protula; species Protula sp. h YS-2021. Next base: position 78,186,553 of record OX457027.1, on the reverse strand, counting down.
ATAGCCGTTACTCAAGAGGTACTTTTGTCATGCGTTTCGCTAACATCGACAGGAACAGTTTCTCCTCCACGTTTAGCAGCGATTTAGTTCTGAACTGAGAAATTTCCGTCGAATTCGCCTCCTTCGGGGCAAATATTGCCTCCGATGTCTGCCAACAGTCCAGCATTCGCCCTCTGCGCCAGACAATCTTGAGCAGGTGCCACAATCGTTTTTTTTCAGATTTGGGCAATTCTTGCACACTTTGTAAGGAATTCCATTTGGTCCCGGTGCTGAGGCTGGTCTCGCTTTTCCGAAGATTTCCTCGTACTCTCTGAACTTTCTTCTTTCCCTTCTATTTCACCTGTGGTTTTTCCGCCCGCCTCAGGGTCTGGAGTTTCCTACGGCTTATTGATGTTAACTCCGAAATTGCTGGCTTTTCCTCTTCTGGTGCGTTCTTGAAGCGCTTTCTGAGATTCTTAAGATCCCTACGGAGCAGCTGAATCTGCTGCTCTTTTCTGTTTGGCACTGGTTCTTTAACTTCCCTGCGTGATTCTTTCGTGCCGAAAATATCTTTGCACACGTTGTATACCACTAGGATTTTATCAAGATGGTCGTCTAACTTCGTCCAATTCTCCCGCTCCCTTTGCGTAGGCCACTTGATTCTCTGTTTGCGCTCCGTCTCTCGCTCTGGTCTTACGTTCCCTCTTTCTTGTCTTAGCTTCGCTCCTCTCGCGTTGACTTCTTCCCTTTCATGATCTGAGACTCTCTGTCACTGTCCGATCTACCACTGGGAGGCTCCTCACAATGTGGTGTTCTTCCGGGTGTGGCTCCGACGACGTCTCACCAAGTTCCCTTGTGCGTTGCACCAGGTTCACAATTGGCGATCATTTTACCTCTGTGGATGTTCAGTCCCTTGTTGTTCTTCAACACTTTCCCACAACTGCATACACTGCCTTCGTTAGTCTGTCTCATTGCCCTAGATTCACGCGGCGTCACGTCTAGTTGTCTGTCCGGTTCGGGACGTTAATGCTCTCCCGCTCTCGCACGCCCCCGGGAGTATCGATCTCTTTCTTGTTCTGTAGCGTATCAGAACATATGGTGTATGTTTTGCTGGGCCACTACACCGCTTGTACCAGTCTTTCCTGGTCGTCGCCCGTCTCTCGGAGTTGTCGGCCATTCTGTTCACGGCTGCCAAACGGTCTTTCCTGAACGTCACTGTCTTCCACAGTAATTGCAACTAGCAAGTACAAATTGATAATAGCTGTAAGAATGACTGTGATGGGATCAAACTTGATCTACTATTGCAATCAAAAATTCAAATTCAGAATTGCAAATAAATAGCAGATTCGTTTTATATATTTGTTGCAATTTAGAATTGTACTTTAAAACATTTTAAACGAATCACTCTGATTTCCAGAGATATTTGTGAAGAATTCTTTCATGTTTTGATTGCAATTTACTGCCAAAAACAGTACTGAGTAAAAAGCTTCGATTTGAGGCACATTTTAATATTTGAGTGAAAAAATGTATTAAGTTTTATTTTTATTTATTAAGAAAAGAATCAAACCACCTTCCAAAAAATCGGCTATAAAGAAATTATAAATTTCGACAAAATGTCCAGAATATCACTTTTGACAAAATATCCCTCGACAAAGTGTCTCTCTACAAAATGTCTTCGACAAACTGTCTCTCGACAAAATGTCTCTCCACAAAATGCCGTGGATTCCTCCTGTGTCAGTGGTATATATTTGTAGTAAAAGCCTTCCAAACAGCCATTTCATCGACATTTCGTCGAGCGACATTTTATCGAAAGTGATGCGTGCGACATTTCATCGAAATAATTGGGATCCTTATTGAAAGTGTGACTGGGTCTCAGTTTAAAACAAAATCAATAATTTAAACAATATTAACAAGATTTGCTGCACTTCCGTACAATAAACAGTTAAGTCTTGTCTCTCTGAACGTATGAAAACCCCTCAAAACTAGGTTTTAGTTTAAGAAGAAAGTTTTGGTTTTCCTCGATTCGTTGTTAATATCTCCATATTGGTCAGATATTGTCTTAATTTCGGAAAAAGAACGGGCGCTTTTTAGGCTCCATCCCTTCGGATTGGGGCCTATAGGTTCGGTTGTCTGTCAGTCATCGCTTTTTTTATACACGCCATATCTCCGGTTCTGTTGGTCGTAAAGCATTGATAGTTAGCATAAATGAAAGGTCTCGACCTGTGGATGTGCCTTTTGGTACTTTTGGTCAGATTCGGCAATCCGGAAGTTTGAAATTGACCAAAATGGGCGATAATTGGGGTTTCAGGGAAATAAGCTTGTACTCGCTATATCTTTGGTTCTGTTTGTCGTAGAACATTGAGAATAGGCTGAAATTAAAGGTCTCGACATGTAGATGTGCCTTTTAGTACTTTTGGTCAGATTCGGCCATCCGGAAATGGTCAAAAATTGACTTTATACCCCTTTGAATTTGGGGGCGGTTGGGCCCTGCTCGTGTTTCACAAATGCTGACTTGTTATACACACTCTGCCGAAGTGCTCCCGGTTTTTATGGATTAAAATTTAGACAATCGAATAAAAAATTGCAATTGATACAGTTACTCTGGTGTATGAAGGTTCCAGTTGCTTACCTACTCCGGGTTTTGAAAAATTCAAAATTAGCACAGTGATGTAAAATTGCAATTGCTGTGTCCGTTAACAACCGTTTCTAATTGCACTTGATAGAACGACTCGGGTGTGTGATGGATTACGTTAATGAAGGTTTGATGGATTTTACACGCCTTGATAAACAAATTGCAATCAACACTACTTCTTCGATGTATGAAGGTTACTGTGTGTACCCCGGTAAACGGAACAGATCCCCCCGGAACGGACCCCCCCCCCCCGAGGAACAGACCCCCCTTTTCGCAGTGGTAGGAACAGACCTCCCCCCCCCCTTCCTCATTTTTTTATTATTATAATAATGTTCCAGTATATCTGTGAAATTAAATTAAATTATTTTCGATATGAGCCGTCTCTAGGGGGTCATCCAAACGGCTTGTGCTTTTTGAGTGAATTGGAAAAAAAATTAAATGAATCTCCTCCTACAGCGCATAAACGCAAGTTAAATGAACTTGCGCAGTAGTCAGATTTAACAACCGCACATCGACGCAAGTTAAATAAACATTCGCAGTAGTCCAAATTAAGCACTGCGCATCGATGCAAGTTAAATAAACATGCGCATTGGTCCGAAATGTGAACCGCGCATCGACGGAAGATAAATAAAGATGCGAACTGGTCCAAAATAAGCACCGCACATCTACGCAAGTTAAATAAACATGCGCACTGGTCCGAAAAAAAAGAACCACGCGTCGACGTAAGTTGAATAGACCAGTGCGCAGTGGTCCCAAATGCGAGCCGCGCATCAACGCAAGTGAAATAAATATGCGCACTGGTCCGAAAAAAGAACCGCGCATCGACGCAACCCAAAGAAACATGGGCACTGGTCTGAAATGAGAACCACGCATCAACACAAGTTAAATAAACATTGGCAATGGCCTGAAATGCGAACCGCGCATCGACGGAAGTTAAATAAACATGCGATCCGGTCTAAAATAAGCACCGCACATCAACGCAAGTTAAACAAACATGCGCACTTGTCCGAAAAAAGAACCACGCATCGACGCAAGTTGAATAGACATGCGCAGTGGTCTGAAATGATAACCGCGCATCAACGCAAGTTAAATAAACATGCGCAGTGGTCCGAAGAAAGAACCATGAATCGACGCAAGTTGAATAGACATAAGAGTCGGGCATCGACGAGACTTAAATAAACATGCGTTCTGTTCCGAAATGCAAATCGCGCGTCAACGCAAGTTAAATGAACCTGCTCACTGGTCCCAAAATGCGAACCGCGCATTAACGCAACCTAAAGAAACAGGTAAACTGGTCCGAAATGCGAACCGGATATCAACGCAAATTAAAGAAACATGCACACTGGTCCGAATTGCGAACCGCACATCAGCGCAAGTTAAATAAACATTTGCACTGGTCCAAAATAAGTACCGATCATCAACACAAGTTAAATAAATATGCACAATGGTCCAAAATGCGAACCACGCATCAACACAAGTTAAAAAAAACATGCGCGCTGGTCCGAAATGCGAACCGCACATCAACACAAGCTAAATAAGCAAGCACACTGGACCAAAATAAGCACCGTGCATCAACGCAAGTTAAATAAACATGCGCACTATTTCGAAATGCGAACTGCCCATAAACGCAACTTAAATAACATGCGCACTATTCAAAATAAGAACTGCGCATCAACGCAACTTAAATAAACATGCGCACTGGTCCAGAATAACAACCGCGCATCAACTCAAGTTAAAGAAATATGCGCATTGGAGTGAAATAAGAACCGCGCATCGACGCACGTTAAATAAACATACGCAGTGGTTCGAAATGCGAACCACGCGCCAACGTAAGTTAAATAAACATTTGCACTGGTCCAAAATAAGCAACACGCATCAACACCAGTTAAATAAACATGCGCACTTCTCCGAAATTCGAACCGCGCATCAACGCAAGCTAAATAAACATGCGCAATGGTCCAAAATTCGAACTGCTCATCAACGCAAGTTGAATAAACATGCACACTGGTCCAAAATGCAAACCGCGCACCAACGCAACTTAAATAAACATATGCATGTTACAGGCCATGGGTGAAACCAGGCTATGTATACATAGCCTAGGCTATGAATACATGGCCTGATGCGACCACGCTATCTATACATAGCCTAGGCTTCTTATTCATAGCCTGAATTTGCAGCCAAACAATTTCACTCATGGCCTGAAATGTCTGATGACATTGATTGCTATCTTTATTAATTATTTATGAGTGTTTTAATTGCAATTCGGGGTTCAAAGTAGGGTTATTTTCAAAAACTAATTGATGTCTGAGATGGAAAATCTTCAATCATGCCTTTCTGAGCGCTAAGCCCCGTTTTATCACAAATTCCTGTTCTTTGATATGTCTTTTATGGCGACGACTGATAATTGCGGGTGTTTCAAGAAGCAATTCTTGAGATCAAAAGTTGTGTTGTTATTATTGATGTCAATAACTCAACTTTTCATTTCCAAAATTTAATTGTCGATTCGTTATATTTTATGTAAATGTGTGTCTCCTTTAAGATTTTTTAAGTTTGTAAATATGATTTTTCGATCTCAAAAATAATTTTTTTGCCATCTAAAATTCAATTATTTATAGCAAAACATAAATTATTGAGATCTACATTGATTTATTGATATTTTTAATTATATTTTGATATCAAAAATAAGCATTACAATTATTTACAAGTACAGCATGACACCTTTCGGGTTTATTTGCACACGACAAACTTGAGTGACATCGAGAATTGCACAGGTCAATGGCTTTGAAACATCTACATCGCTTTGTTTGACACCTTTTCTGTCCACTACAGTTTCACCTGACGAATCCTTGACCACCGCATGTCGATTCGAACTGGACCGCTTGGCGCAGAGCAATTTCCTTATCAAGATTCACTTCGCTTTCGGTCAAGAGCTTTTGACTACCAATATCAAACTGGTTTCTGCTGTATCTGCCCCTCAAAATCCCTGCTTTTACAGCAATTTTGTACATATTATTTTCGTATCAGTTTAAGTGCAGTTTTAGAGTTTTTAATATGCAGCAGTGTAATTTTGAGATCTTACATAACACGACTTTTAAATAATTTAAATTTCAGAGTGTAAAAACTAAGTGTAGCTTTATAGTATAATTAGAGCAACATAGGGCTAGTTTTAATAATGAAATCTTATTCAAGTTGTCTTGAGTAAATTAAAGGGGTTTGGTTGTGTTTAATTTGCAGCATTTTATTAAATTTTATGTATTTTTAAATGTACATTATTGAAACGGTTTTCTGATTGAGAAATAAAGTTCACAAGAAATTGCACGCCAATTGCTTTCTAGACAATTTCGGGGGTTCAGTGCCAGAGAGACTTAATTCCAAATAAAAAAGAACTGGGAGATCCAATAAATCATTAATAAACAAACATTACTTCCCTCTTAGATCTGACAATTGCAATTGAAACACCCACAATTATCAGTCGTCGCCATAAGAGACATATCAAAGAACAGGAATTCGTGACAAAATGGGGATTACCGCTCAGAAAGTCATGATTGAAGATTTTCCATCTCAGACATCAATTAGTTTTTGAAAATAACCCTACTTTGAACCCCGAATTGCAATTAAAACACTCATAAATAATTAATAAAGATAGCAATCAATGTCATCAGACATTTCAGGCCATGAGTGAAATTTTTTGGCAGCAAATTCAGGCTATGAATAAAGAGCCTAGGCTATGTATAGATAGCGTGGTCGCATCAGGCCATGTATTCATAGCCTAGGCTATGTATACATAGCCTGGTTTCACTCATGGCCTGTAACATGTACACGTCCAAAATAAGCACCGTGCATCAACGCAAGTTAAATAAATATGCAAACTCGTCCGAAATGCGAACCGCGCATCAAGGCAACCTAAGGAAACTTTGGCTGTCCAAAATAAGTACCGCTCATCAACGCAAGTAAAATAAACATGTGCATTGGTATGGAATAAGAACCGCACATCAACACAAGGTAAATAAACATGCGCACTGATCCGAAATAAGAACCGCACATCAACACAAGGTAAATAAACATGCGCACGGATCCGAAATAAGAATCGCCCATCAACACAATGTAAATAAACATGCGCATTGATTCGAAATAAGAACCGCAGATCAACACAAGGTAAATAAACATGCGCACTGATCCGAAATAAGAACCGCACATCCACACAAGGTAAAAAAACATGGGCGCTCGTCCGAAATGCGAACCGCACATCAGCGCAAGTTAAAAAAAAACATGGGCGCTCGTCCGAAATGCGAACCGCACATCAGTGCAAGTTAAATAAACATGTGCACTGTTCCAAAATGAGAGCCGCGCATCTACGCAAAATTAAATAAACATGCGCACTTGTCTGAATAAGAACCGCGCTTCAAGGCAAGTTACATAAATATGCGCACTGGTCCGAAATGCGAGCGTTGTTTGAAGGTATCTATGGCAGACTATCCAGTCTACCAGAGATACAATAAAATCTGTTTCTCATTTTTCTGGGAAAGAAATCTTTGTATGCATTTATCGGTCTATATTCTGGTCCGGTGCTAAATTAATTATTGAGATAGCTCTTTGCCGTCTGATCTTTTGAAGCCCAATTTTTCAGGAAAATTCCCTTGCTCATGCACGCTGGAATTGGTCGTATTGCTTTTCGTAAGCTGGGACTTTGTCCTTGGACAAACTTGTAGTAATGTGTTGAATTCAGCAGTGCATATTATGCTATTTCAGACCACTTTGGTACTTTTAGGTGTTTCGTCCAAGTCCAAGGAATATAGCATTCACGGCTAGGGTTTTATTTCTGTTCATTTCCGGTGAGTCGAGCAGGCTAACATGGGCGACATATTTGTTTTCAGGCAAATAGTGAAGAGTGTGACCATGTTTTCGCTTGGTGTGGTGCTGGCACGCGAGATTAGCGCCATCGATTTCAACGAAATCACAAAGGCGTAAACGTCACTGCTCTGTAAGTTGCAAACTTATTTTCTTCGTCCAAAGTGATTTCTTTTTCTGAAAACCCTATACCACATTTATTTCCTTTACTGAGTGAATCCACGAAGTGTTCTTATATGACGGTAAAAGTCTTCGTTACAAATGAGTAAAATTCATTTCTTTCCCATTTTCTGTCATGGCCGTGCTTGGGGGGTTAGTTGAGCCACCGCCAAAAAACTAAGCTGGGGGGGGGGGGGGGGGTGTGCAGCAAGTGACAGTAAAATAGGTGACATCACGATTACTTACTCACTTTCTGAGAAATCTGTAAAAAAAGTGGATCAGCTCACCCCTGCTCCCAGCTAAATCAGGTTTGTAAAATAGAGACGATGCTCAATTGGCCCCAATCGATGTGGGAGAAGTCGAACCACTTTACAACTTGAAATTTTCAACTCCTACATCGGAAGTGGGGGAGGGGAGAGCACCAGATGGTATAAAATATTACTGTTAACAGTAAATCCCAACGAAGTTGTCGGTGTTTGAACGATCACCAAACAAGTAAAAGGTGGATCGACATACCCCTACGTCCCCTGATTGGATGGAGGTGTGTCTTCATATAGCTGTTGTGTGTGGATGGAGGTGTATGTCTTCATATAGCTGTTGTATGCGGGTGGAGGTGTGTTTTCATGGTACGTGTTCTGTGTGGATAGAGGTGTGTCTCCGTAAACCTGTTGTGTGTTGATGGAGGTGTGTCTTCATATACCTGTTGTGGATGGATTGAGGTGTGTATGTCTATGTGCATTTATTTCGCACTGGAGTGGTAATCTGCCCCTCCTTATATTTAAGGACGTCCTTATTCTTGAGATTGGATGGTCCATCCTTAATTTTTATCTTTATTTTTAAAAGATTTTGTTAAATTTAAGGATAGAGCAGAATAGCTTTTTTATCCTTAATTTTAAAAATAAGGACATCCTTAAAAATAAGGACAGAGCAGAATACCACTTTTGGACCGTATTTTGCCACACAGTTGTAAAGAAAAATTCTATAAACTTATTAACTAAGACATATATTTTGAACAAATTAAATTCATTCTTAAAAGTGATTAACATTTGTTTTGAAATAAATTCTTTCCTCTTTCTTCAGAATAGCACGTTGTTTAGTGTAATTTTTTTCCTTAAAAAAATTTGATGGTGATGAAGTTGTCACTCAGTTAACGCGAACGACAGTCACACAAACCAATCTCATGGCATTTCGTAGTTTACATTTTAGCCGCGATCTCCCTTTGATTTGATCGATGCGTTTTAAAAATCAAATTTCTGAGCAACAGAAATTTCCAATTTTTTTTACATAATAGAATGAGGCAGGAGCTGGTGTTTGTGTTTTGCAGACTGTTAACATGGCGAGGCCTGGCAGTCCAGAGAGTACCCTGTGCCGACAGCAATCAGTATACTTCATGGGCAACAGGACTGTTCATTCCCGCATAGATACAGCCGCCACCACTTTTGATACATTTTATTATCTCTCGCCAAGCTGTGTAAAATGAAATTTCGAAACGTAAAAAAAAGTATTAAAATAAATGTCGTTTTCTTTGAGTCTAATCTTACACTGTTCATACTTGGAGTAAACATTTGAAAGCGAGCACCTGTTTTATGTGTATTCACGGTCTTTCGGTCACGTTGTGGCTAACCAATACACAAAACCTTCATATAAGGAACGCCTTTGGGACCGGGGAAAATGTTCATTGTACGGAGGTGGTCCCTACATAGTGGCGAATTATGGGATACCTAAAAGAATATTTAACCAAACTAGCATCTGCCGCTATTAAAGTTGTTCCCTAACGACAGGGGTTCCCTAACTTGTTCCTTAGCTAAAAGGGTTCCTTAACTTGTTCCCTGACGACAGGGGCTCCCTAACTTGTTCCTTGACTAAAGGGGTTCCCTAACGACAGGGGTTTCCTAACTTTTTCCTTGACTAAAGGGATTCCCTCACTTGTTCCCTAACGACATCAGCAGGGGTTTCCTAACCGAGCTTTTACTATACTAGTAAGTTATCGATTGAGTCTTACAAACCTAAAAATGCTTTACTTTGTTTGCAAAATCTGTGTCTCGTATAACTTAAGAGAAAATGTCTTATGGTAATTTAAGCTGAATACGAAAGTTGTTAGTGACTTACAAAAAGGAAAAAAAAAAATTGTGTAAAATAAATGCCTCAATCCCTCCCCCCCCAAAATTCCTTAACGTCATTTTTTTGTAAGTGACTTTAAGGAATATATCTCATTCTTTTCTGGGCATCATTTAATATTTGCAAGTGGCTTGGCCCGTCAAGTCTGGGCAGAACAATGCCTGCAACTTCCGATGTAAAAGTCCTGCTATTGTAACACGATCAAATTAATAGAAGTCTTAAAGAAATGATTGGTTAATTGGGAGCACTCCAACCGCCAGTAAGAACCCTCTGAAGGTTCACGCGAATGTCATGTTAGTGGTGACAAGAGAACTTTGTAGCAGCGTTTTCAAACAACAGATTATAGGCAACGACGATAAAAATAATAGTAGGACAGAAATGTGACGAGAAGCATCTTCTATATTTCACGAACAGACCATGATCTGTTCATAAACATGAGTGTACAGTGCACAAAGAACTCAAGAGCATGATCTTTCCATAAACATGACACAAGAGGAAAAATAATATTGCTTTCTGTTCCACGAACCGAGTCGCTAAAATCGCAAAAAAGTGACCCAGTAAGGTGTTAAAAATTAGTTAAAAACAAAGAGGAATCTGCAGGAAAGCGGAAAAGGTACTGGAAATGGTCTTTAGAGGATTAGTTTATACTGACATTTTGTCGAGTAACCTGGCGTCAACATTATAAATATAAGTTTGTTATCCCCCGTGGGGGATATAGGACTTAACATATCCTTCCGTTCCTCCGTCTGTCGCCGTTTTTTTCCACGACGTATCTCCAAGCTGCAGGAATCCCATATTGCTGTTACCCTACACTCAGATGTCATGTGTCCATTCTAATTCAACTTAAATGTATTTAATGTGATAACTGAGCTAAACTTGAAATAACCACGGTTATTTGCGGGTGATATACATTTCTATGTAATACATATATACAGCATATGTACAAATGCAGTTGAACCGGCTTTTAAATTGATAAATTATGTTGAGACATAACCTTTTATGTTTTGTTACAATACGAAACCAATGTAATGAAAATGCAGGGTTCGAAATTATCGGTGGCGCGGTGGCGATTTGCTATCGAGTTTTGAATTTCGCCACCAGAAAAAATCTTGGTGGCGAAATTTTGCCACCAGAAAATCTGAGGAAAACATAGTTCACAAATTTAAACAATTTTCTTTTCATAAATAACATTATTAATTGGCAAATAGGCGGTCTGTCAAGTTGGTTAAATTAGTACCGGTTTATTGATAATAAAAAGTGGGGCACTTATTTGACTTGATGTTCCCCTAGGAATTCAAACTGGAATCGCTCTTTTCAGTATAATGTGGTAGGGTAGTCGTGATATAGCGCTGTGATCGCTGAAAGGGACTTCAACACCAATAAACCAAATTTGTTGCTTTCATGTTGTTGCCAGCTGGCCACTTTCGCCACGGGTCACTAAATTTCGCCACCAGATCAAAAAATTGGTGGTGAAAATCGCCACCATGCTAAAAGACTTAAGTTCGAACCCTACATTAAATGCAATAACTTGAATGGCATCGGGCCTAAACCAGAAATGTTCCACATGAACAAATGTTAAGGTCATCGGATAACACTTAAAACTGATGCATCAAAACGCATCTATTATGAATACTTGTGAGATATGGCAAAGAACGTGTTTACCAACGAGTGGTTTAACTCAATAGAAAAAGGATGGATATTGTTATTGTTATTATTATTATTATTATTATTATTATTATTATTTCGCGTGTGTCTTCAGTGCTGACATTTTCATGAAAAAAAAACCGAGGGAGAGAGAAAAAAAGGGAAGCAAAAAAAAAAAAAGTTCAAACGCTCTAGATTAGACACGTATAACCTGCTAATATAAGACTTGTCTCATTTTGACGTTTTATAAAAGCATCAACAATATTTAAAATTATGGCCAGTGTTGATTCTCCACAATTGTATTATACAAAAAAGGAGAAAAAGAAAGGATCGCCGGCCCACACAATCAATTAAAAAAAAAATGAATGAGATGAGAAACAGAACTTTTTTCTTCCGAGGTATTGCACAAGAAATGGCTTGGCCGTACTGTTTAATTTTGCTTATTGGCAAGTCAAAAGCAAAAGAAAAAAAAAAAAAGACCAAAGTGCTGCCGAGCAATAAGTGGACGAAATCGACGGTTATTACATGTCTGACCAACTCATTACGTGAAAATCTTGTGTGCAAAAATCCCCCGCCGCTGAACATCAGAGAAAGTTCGATCTTGGTAGGAGTGTTGCGTGATAGGTCCTGAAGATTCGTTCAAATTTTGTCGTGAACGCAAAATGAACGCATACGACATATGACGCCATTACGTAAATTATCTATTTTAATAAGATCTGGTTTACGAAATATCTCGATAACGGAAAGTCGTATTTGCTTCATAATTGGTATGCTCGTGCCTTCGGTCAACTTTCAACGCGTATGGCGGAATTAAGGAAGGCGAATTACGCCGTTACGTAAAAATCTTGTGTGCAAAATTTCTCAGCCGCTGAATATCGGAGAAAATTCAAACTTTGTTGGATTGTTGCTTTGTAAGTGTGCAAGATTCTTTCAAATTTTGCCGCAAGTAACGAGTACAGGCCTCATCAGGTCTATTGATTTTTTGCGCCGCAAACTTGTTTTCATTTGGGGTTGGGGGGGGCAGGGGTAGCCACAAAAAATCACCAATGAAATAGACAATTGATATAGCGGCCACTTTTCGGACTCGGATTAAAATACTGCTGTAAAACCTATTTGTAAAACCGTATAAAACAGATGTGACGTAGAACCTGTTTATAGTGACCACGTTCCAGATCCGAATAAAAAAGTACCTCCAGTAAAACCCGTTTTATCCAGACTCGAATAAAAAGACATACAGTAAACATACAGTGGGGTTTTAACTATGGCAATTTTACTGTAGTTAGATATTTTATGTACTAAGTTTTGTGGATCGCCTCTCACTCTTTCGTTTGGTGATTTGTTTGTTTAAAGATTATTGTTTCTAATATATAAAAGTTGTGCAGGACGTCATCCTTTTGTCCGACGAGGCGTTTATTCGGTCGAAATTGGCCTTTGAACTCGGGCAATTTTACTGCAGTTAGGTGCTCGTTACTAAGTCCATGCTTATTCTTTCTTTCTTCAAGAAAAATCACATCCCTCAAACTAAGATTATGTTACTGACTATCCGCCACCGATCGGACACACCTGTAGTTTCGGATACATTCATATTTTTGATTTTTCGACAATGAACTATGGTTATGTTTGCAGAAATGAATCTTACATTTCAGTAAAAAGGAAAATGGAAGTTTGTTATTGCAGAATTATGTGTTTAGTTGTGGAGATATGTGTTTCTTATTTACAGAAGCAAGAAACTAAATAGGTGTCGTTTGAAAGTGTGTGATGTAAGCCTGTAATCTTGTTTGTGCACTGGCCGCTCTTGTTATGGCCTGACCACTTGCCTCGATGGCGCAAGCCAGAAGATATTGGACCGGTAATCGCAAGGTCGTGGGTTCAAGCCCCATGTGAAATATTTATAGTTCTGTCTCCCATAGCAGTGGTTTGCGTTGTTACATGCAAAGAAAGAATTTTCGAGTTAAGGAATCATTTTTTGTGTGTTTTGCTGGCTTGCTTGCTTACAGTATCGTTAGTGTTGCTCAGGTTCCTGAGCAACACTAACGATACTGTAAGCAAGCAAGCCAGCAAAACACATACTTTTTGTATTAATACTGAATACATTGAATACATATGCTAAAGAGTCATAATAGTACTTAATACTTTTTTGTGTTAATACTGAATACATTGTATAACTAGCAGTGTTTGCTTTCCATCAAATGTAAATTTTGTCAAAATTCATAGGTTTTTGATTTCATCGTTGAAATCTTTTCGTCTTTACAGGTATATACAATGTCCACCGACAATTTTGTTTTAAATCAGGGCGATGGCTATTTGTCATTTCTTTTAATGTTTATCCCCGTTTAATAATATCATTTGTTGTATTGCTGATATCCAATATTCGGTTTGTGACATCAGAAATTATGAGATTGAAATCAAAATGGTATTAAAAATAAATTTCAAGTGCATTATGGGTATATTGTTCAAGGATATTTGAACAGTGAACAATGTGAATTTGCGGGTATTTCATATTTAAGTGAATCATTTGTAATTGACCAATGAAACATATCCGTCGTCTATGTACGTATGCACGTATAATTTTGAATTTTGTTATCACTCGAAAAAACAGAATTCTTCTTCCAAAATTTTGATCGGATTCCTTTCATACTTTGTACGAGTGCTCTCTGGGTAATTCTGTGTTGTAAAATGACTGTTAAAAAGATTTTTGGCAGTTCGCCACATTTTGGTCAAATGGCATCATTTTGAAATTTTTCATGAGCCAATTTTCCAATTTAGTACGAATGCTCCATAGGTATTCCTCGTCTTGAAAAATTACTTTTTCGTGATTCGCCACACAAATGGGGCTATTTTAAAATTTTATGCCAACCAATTTTTATAATGTTTCTACTTTGTCAATTTTGATCGGGTTCCCTTCATAGTTTTGAAGAATGTCCCCTAAGTAGTCCTGTCTTAAAAATTTTTTTGGGGATTCGTCAAAAATTGACCAAATGTCGCTATTTTGAAATATTTTGTTAGTCAATTTTCAAAGCGTTTCTTCCAAAATTTTGATCTTGAAAAAAAAAGACATTTTATTTATTTTTGTGCCATGATCTAACTAAGGTCAGGAGCGTCCGTCCGTCCGTCATTCTGTGCGTCTACCTATGGTTGTGAACATCATATCTCAAGTACCACTGGTAAAATTTCAATCAAATCTAGTATGTAGCTTCTATATATAATATTCTAGAACTGATTACGTTTTGGTGACCTTGTGTTGTTGTTAAAGGTCACTTGCGGGGCTTTGAGTTCCCATACCGTGTTTTTATTAAGCCTTCCCGCGGGAGGCCTAACACATTAATTATCGTTTTTGTAGTTGAAAAATATATCAAGACAATTGCTGTTCTAAGAGTTCCTATTCCGCAAACCAAATGGCAGTTCGGTCGAGGTGTCCGTGTTCCAACGGACACATATCTAGTTTTTTTTTTTGCGATTCATCAAAAGTTTACGAAATGGCGCTTTTTTTTTTAATTACTTTGTTTTCAAAATGCTTCTCCCACAATTTTGATCGGATTCCTTTCAAAATTTGTACGAATGTCCTCTGGGTAATCCTGTCTTGAAAAACTTTTTTGGCGATTCGTCAAAGAGTGACTAAATGGAGCTATTTTGAAGTTTTTCTAGCCAGTTTCAGATTACTTTCTCTTTCATAATTTCCATCGGATTCCTTTGTACGAATGCTGTCTGTGTGGTTCTCTCTTCAAACGTTACATTTTGGCGAATCGCCAGCAAATTCAGCCATCTTTCAAAATGCTAGTTCTGGCACAATTTTTACCTGATTGCTTTAAAATTTTTTCCTTGTCAGAAATTATTTGTTTTGGCGATTCGCCCCCCCCCCCAAAAAAGCAAATGACGCTGTTTTAAAATTTTAATTAGACATTTTTCAAAATGCTTCTTCTACTTTTGGTTTTATTCCTCCCAAGTTTTGTAAGAAAATTTCCTACGTGGTCTTCTCATTAAAAAAAAAGTACTTTTTTGGTGATTCACCGAAAAAAACTTGCCAAAGGACGCCATTTTTAACTTGTTGTCAGCCAGTTTTCAAAATTCTTCTCCCACAATTTCTACCAGATTCCTTTCAAAATTTGTACGAGTGATCCTAGGCGGTCCTTTCTTGTAAAATTACCTTTTTTTGGAGAATAACACAAAATTAGGCAAATGGTGCCATTTTGAAAGTTTCTGTCAGCCATTTTTCAAGATGCTTCTTCTCCCACAATTTCGATTAGATTCCTATCAAATTTTGTACCTGGAAAAATTTGCCTGGTGCCTTTTGAAAATTTTGGGGATCAAGTCTAAAAACGTTCTTCTGCAAGTATTTTTACCCCCCCTGGAACGGAGGGATTTAGTTTTGAACTTTTCGGTCTGTCCGTGAGTCTGTCCGTCCGTCGCGCTTCAGTCTCACGCGCCTACAGGCCACATTAATGGGTGGATTGGTTTGAAATTTTGTACACGGCTCCTCTGGATCCTTTCGCAGTGCAGTGACCAAGAATTTTCAGGATGGGACTGAAATTGACAAAATGCCGCATTTTTTTTTCAAAATCAGCGCTGTACTTGGCGTACCTACGGCATTCTCACGCACCCACTGGTTAATGGATTGATTCGTTTAAATGTTAGACACTACGTCTACCTATCCGTCCACTTTTAAATTTTGTGTAGTCAACAAGCAACAGCCTTACACACACCATATCGCCCACGGGGGATAGACGTACTCCTCGAGACGTAGTCAAGTTTAGTCAGGTGGCTTTCAATTTTTAGAGGTAGTCCAAGGTTAGGGCTTCCTTGAGATTTGTTTTTGGAATCCGCCAGAGATTACTGAAACGCCGTCCTTTAGTTCTTGTTCACCAGATCTCGGCTGGTCACAATGTCCCTAGATATTCTAGTTAGAGCAATTACACAACAGAATTTCTACTTCCACAGTGTGAATAAAGGAAGAATCTCATTTGTAAGAAATAAATAATGCATGCATCTAATAACTTAATCAATGT
This sequence comes from Protula sp. h YS-2021, assembly GCA_949752745.1. NCBI lineage: Eukaryota > Metazoa > Annelida > Polychaeta > Sabellida > Serpulidae > Protula > Protula sp. h YS-2021. Next base: position 78,170,170 of record OX457027.1, on the reverse strand, counting down.
AAAAACTTGTGGTGTAAGACGTAAGTTTTGCAGTTTTCTCTCGTTTTTCTTTTATTTGAACGATTTTTTTTACTAAAGCAACATAGACTGGACTAACCCTTTTGCCCTGGAAAGAAAGAAAATACCTGTTTCTGATCCTCAGCCGCAGGACTAAAATACGAAAAACTTGCGTGCTTGTTTCTGAAAATTTACCGTTTTGATAGTTTTATCGTAAATTTTGCACAATAGCTTTTGGCACTATTTTTTCAGTTTGCAAAAAATTACCCATAACCAAGTTTTAATAAGTAATATATTTTGATTACGTTCGTTTGAGCAAGACTACTGCCGTTAACCAAGACTTTAAGAAGGGAACAACAAATGACAAATAGCCGTACTAGAATCAGTTACATAATCGTGGTGTATGTGTGTGGCGGGGGGGGGGGGGGGGGGGGGAGGTTTACTCCTGCGCCTCAGATGCATGGTTCATTTCCGGTGTGGGGTAGGCTTTGTTTTCCCTTTACCGATTTCGGAGCCTTATCTCGCATTTCTTGTCCATTAAGTAGAGCAGTAATTCGATGTGAAAACGACGCAAGAGACCAATCAGAATTAGTAAGAGGCTTTGTCATATCATTGCAGTGAAATGTTTCATGCAAAATTCATTGTGTTGTTATACTATACGCATACTTAATGCTTGATCGTTTCTTCCTGATCAATGGTTGCAATGGAATTGCAATCGTTCATCTTATTTGCCCCTGTTCAACAGTTAAAATGAAACAATTATATGCACCGCAACTGAAAAATAAAAAGGGTGATATCAGCCGAGGAAGGGCGGGGTATTGGTATGTGCGACAAGTGAGACAAACACACGAAAAAAGATCACACATTCTGCCATATGAAATTGAAAACGTCGCAGATTAGCGAGGCGAATTGCGCCAGTTGTCATCGAGCTGATATATTTTTTCACTAAAAGGGGCGAGATCACCGCTTGTTAAATATAAACGATACTTCATTGTGCAAAACCAAAAGTGAAAAAGTCGTGATTTTTAGTGAAATCAGCCGGGGGTGGTGAGGGAAGGTGGAGGTCTTTTGCGTCGCACATACCTCGCCATGAGGTGGGGGGTTGGAGGTCTTTCGCGTCGCACATACCTCGCCATGAGCGGGGGGGGGGGGGGGGGTTGGAGGTCTTTCGCGTCCCACATACCTCGCTATGAGCGGGAAGGGGGTGGAGGTCTTTCGCTCCGCACATACCTCGCCATCAGCGGAGAGGGGTGGAGGTCTTTCGCGTCGCACATACCTCGCCATGAGTGGGGAGGGGTTGGACGTCTTTCACATCCAACATACCTCGCCGTGAGCGAGGAGGGGGTGGAGGTCTTTCACGTCGCACATACGTCGCTATGAGGGGGAGGGGATGGCGGTCTTTCGCGTCGCACATACCTCGCTATGAGGGGGAGGGGCTGGAGGTCTTTCACGTCGCACATACCTCGCCATGAGCGGGGAGGGCGTAGAGGTCTTTCACGTCGCACATACCTCGCTATGGGGGGAGGGGATGGAGGTCTTTCGCGTCGCACATACCTCGCCATGAGCGGGGAGGGGGTGGAGGTCTTTCGCGTCGCACATACCTCGCGATGAGCGGGGAGGGGGTGGAGGTCTTTCGCGTCGCACATACCTCGCTATGAGCGGGGAGGGTTGGAGGTCTTTCGCGTCGCACATACCTCGCTATGAGCGGGAAGGGGGTGGAGGTCTTTCGCGTCGCACATACCTCGCCATGAGCGGGGGGGGGGGTTGGAGGTCTTTGGCGTCGCACATACCTCGCCATGAGCGGGGGGGGGGGGGAAGTGGCGGTCTTCTGCGTCGCACATACCTCGCTGTGAGCGGGGAGGGGGCGGAGGTCTTTCGCGTCCCACATATCTCGCCATGAGCGGGGAGAGGGGTAGGAGGTCTTTCGTGTCGCACATACCTCGCCATGAGCGGGGAGAGGGGTAGGAGGTCTTTCGCGTCGCACATACCTCGCTATGAGCGGGGAGGGGGTGGAGGTCTTTCGCGTCGCACATACCTCGCCATGAACTCGGTTATGCTGGTTTTAGGGCACGTGTGTGAGAAGGGCTTCAGAGAGCTCCTTTAAGTATAAGCGCTACATTTTCCAATTTTTAACCGAATTTTTACGGAATCATATCAAATCAAAAACGCACAGTTTGTGACGTCATCCATTGACAAATGACACTAGCGAACGCAGAGACCCAGATTTCTCTCCCCCCCCACCCCTGTCCCCACCAACTCACCCTCAACACCCGTGCGTAAATGATGTATGTTTGACCCCGTAGATGGATTTTCTTTGTTATGTAAGCATTTAACCAACTGCAAGAATTAAATATTTAATGAGAAATTGCCAGCATTTTGGGGTTTCTGGGTTTTCTTGCGCATTTTTGCGCAGTGTTGTTTTCAAAATGCAAGCAGCGTTATGTGAATGTGCCCCTTATTAAGTCAAAGGCCCGTGAACGAAGCATTGTCAATTGTAACACATTGAAAGAACGCACTGATTTGCCATGAATGCAGGGCGGGCGGATTAAGGGATTGCCCCGAAAAGAATGACAAAAGCTCACTCATTGTGACGCGAGGCTAGAAGAACAATGTGTGTTAACTGAGTGGAATCCGTGACGTCGGGATTTTAAGTTGTTTACAGGCGGATAAATGTACATTAGAATAAAAAAATAGTGTTTGCGTTTTTAGGTTTTATTTTGTTTTCGTCAAATCTTTAATTGAAAGGAATAATTTCACAGTTCTACATTTTTTACACGACCCGAGAAAAAGTACAAAAAGTGGATTTTTTTACTGGTTATTTTGCCCGTATGTCACTCAAGTGAGTGAACAGTTTTCTTGCGGTGAATCGGCGGGAAAAAGCAGTGTCCATTTAGAAAAGACGTGAAACATAGCAATACATTTTGTTTATGTTAGAAAATATTGTAAAAAAGATGCTTAATATTAGGAGCATAAATGTACACCTGTTGGAATAATAGGCACGAGATAAAAAAAAACTTTTAACGAAGATAAAAAAGTGTTTAGCGAAGGAAGGAGAATATGAAGCATCAGTGGGCAGTTTTAGGGGTGTTGCTGTGTGGTGTGTGGTCAGTGCAAGGGCAGTGGAGCGCCAACGACTACTGGAATAACCGCTACGACGGCGAGGACGGATACACGTCGTATACGTCAGGTACTCGTGACGTTCCAATAATGTGCGCGAAATATTTCTGTATAGGAAATGTCGGTAAATATTGTTTTAAATGTGCCTGCGTGTCCTGAAATATCCGTGAAAAGTGTCCACTCCCCTAGGTATACGTGTAAGTGTCCGCTCCTCTAAGTATCCGCAAAAACTGTCCACTCCCCTAGGTATCCGCAAAAAGTGTCCACTCCCCTAAGTATCCGCAAAAATGTCTACTCCCCTGGGTATCCGCAGAAAGTGTCAACTCCCTAAGGTATCCACGAAAGCTGTTCCAGGAGCCCAGCCGCAGAGCTCTTGTGCTGTCAAAATCTGTGTTCTTGACAACTACTGCAACGTTGAGATCGAGTAAAAATGTTCTTTGGTTGACAGCATTTTTTTTGGAGTGAGATTTTAAGGGCTTTGGCTAGAGTACTGTCAATGTAATTTATGTTATTCATATGAAAGTTAAAGTTCAGTTTTAAAGGCTACTCGTACAAGATGATCGCTGTGAAATGTGGGTTATAATAATATAAAATCTGTTGCGTAGAAAAAGGTACGTAATGGAATATCGTAGCCTCGTATCCACGTGTACGAGTACGGAACAGATTTCGCTATTCCAGAGTTGTGTCACCTGCTTGTTAAAGGGATATGTGATTAGGGATTTCTCGTCATCACTAAAAGTATGTATCTTTTAAAATAAAACATATTGAACAAATAGGAAAGTAGATCAGTCATCGCGCAGGCTTCCTATGGGTGGTGTGACGCTCAGATCCCTGTGACATAAATTAGTGATCTGGTAATTGTATTACAAACTGTATCCAGTGTTCGGGCTTGTGGTTCCTTTTAGACGATTCTGATTACGGCATGTGGTCGCATAACTCTGTCCTGGCGGACCCGTACAAATTCGCGACCACCTCCTACAGCGGCACGTCATGCGGGGGCTGTAGCTGTGACGACACAGAGGACACGGTCTCCTCCTGCTCAGGCAGTGTGTAAGCATGCCGCCTGCTCGCTGTGTGACTAAGACCCCACATTGAACGCAGCACACACCTTCGTTTTTTATTCTTTCTTTCTTTCTTTCTTTTTCTATTTCTCTGTCTCTCCCTCCCTCCATCCCTCCCTCCCTCCCTCTCTCTCTCTCTCTCTCTCTCTCTCTCTCTCTCTCTCTCTCTCTCTCTGTCTCTCTCTCTCTCTCTCTCTCTCTCTGTCTCTCTCTCTCTCTCTCTCTCTCTCTCTCTCTCTCTCTCTCTGTCTCTCTCTCTCTCTCTTTCTCTCTCTGCCTCTCTCTCTCTCTCTCTCTCTCTCTCTTCTTTCTTTCTTTCTTTCTTTCTTTCCCTGCTCCCCCTCTCTCACTCACTACATATTAAACAGGTTAAATGAATTTGATCAAAAGTAGCGTTGCTTGCTTACTCTGGTCGCCCATTTATTTCATAGGCTTATATTTGCAGGTCTTTAATAAATAAGGATTTCCAGAACATAACAGTAGACACGTTTCCGTCCCCCGGATCCGTAACATCCGTGTAAGTTCATTTGTGCTATTTATATCTGTGTGGATGTCAAATATTTAGGCTGCTTTTTCACGCTTATTTTTAGCACTCCAGCTTCGGTCATTTTCAACTTGTGAATGCTATCAGATAAAGCTTAAATATCTTACAGTAGCAGCAGATCCAATCCAGATAAAACAGTTAATGGCAATCCATCCAGTCACGTAAAGTGGTTACCTTCATATTTTAATGTTCGTTGACATTTTTTTAGGCCCCAACCTTTCGGATTGGGGCATATAGGTTTGGGGTGTCCGTCCGTCCGTCTGTCCGTCATCGCTTTATACCCCTATGAATTTGGGGGGCGGTTGGGGCCTGCTTGTGTTTCACAAATACTTACTTGTCATGCTCAGGACGAACTGGCTGATTCTTAATTAATTCATAAATTCCCGGGGAATTGTGCTACGTGCGTTACAGTCAAATGGTTGACCATTAACACATTATGGTTGTGTACACGAGTTCACTCATGCAAGTCTCTGAAATCTTATCTCATTTTCTTGAAAAAGGTTATCATTTTGATCAATAGTTTTAAATCGAAGTTATTTATGATGTAAATAGACCGGGAACACTCTCAAGAGGTCGCTTTTGCGTTGGACATGAGTTTTCGAGACCTTGATATTGCCGGAGTTTGCTCTCTACAAAGAGTTAAGTGTCCCGCATTTCCTGATATGAGAAAATGTGAGGTGAATCTTTTAAATGAGAAAAAAAGTGTTGGAATTGAGACACAAGTGATCTAGATGTACAAGAAATACGGGCCCACCACACGAGCTGACTGGCGCGTAACGCGTAATGAGTAATCATACGCAATGCCTGCGACAAGCACATGGCGTAAAAATAGGTGCTTGAGGCTGGTGTGTTTGTTTCTTTCAGTAACATGATTCGCTGCGCCTCGTTTGTTGTTTTTTTTCAGTAACATCATCCGGTTCTCCTCGTTTTTAGGCCCCAACCTTTCGGATTGGGGCCTATAGGTTTGGGGTGTCCGCCCGTCTGTCTGTCCGTCTGTCCGTCATCGCTTTATACCCTTATGAATTTGGGGTGCGGTTGGGGCCTGCTTGTGTTTCACAAATACTTGCTTGTTTTTCCAGTAACATCGCCCGATGCCCCTCGTTTGTTTTTTTTCTTTCAGTAACATCATCAGGTGCTCCTTGTTTGTTTTTTTCTTTCAGTAACATCCTCCGGTGCTCCTCGTTTAATGTCATGAGCAACAGGACCCACATGGCGTTTGATTTCCTCACCAGTCTCACTACGTTGTAAGTATGGCTGCCAGACTGAAGTAAGCGGTCACTCTAAAACTGTCAAAAAAAAAAAAAGAAGAAAAGAAAATAAAGAAATTATCACCGAATGGGTTATTCTAAAAGCTGGACTAAAACTGTTGAAGTCCATTGCCAGTTGCTCTGAATAAAAACAATATGCGAATTAGTTTTTCGGCACTGGCTTCAACTTGTAATAATATGTAAAAGAAATGCAGTACTAAAATTTGGAGTTTCGCAACGTGTCTTACAATGCTCACTGACCTTTCCGAATAATTTCAAACATAAATCTTGGTTGTAGCAAGATTGACTCCTGTGTCATTTGGTTGACTTGTGCACAAAATCTCCGCGTGTATTTTAATTTATATTTAGCCCCCAGTTTTTTTTTGATATTCAATTAAATTGATGATAATACACCCTTTATCGTGAACCCTTTTGGGGCTGAGTGCAATGGTCAGTATTGTATGAATCTTGATGCAAATACTTCTCATTTACTTGCCGAATTAACATTAAAATAACCAAAAGAAGTCTTGACCTTTCTGCCGGGTTTTAAACACAATTGGGCCACCATGGAGGGAATTATGATTGATACATAAACCCGTTCCCATTTCGGGCGTGTTTGGCAGAAAATAATACTTGAGTGGATTCAGTGTTTAAAGCTCAATATACGCATTAATTAGGTCAGAGGTTGAATGAGGGAATGCTTCAAATGTAAAGATTTTTTTCTTCAGATTTATTCATGAAACAGCCATTATTGATTTCCCTGATGTTTCTGCCACAAGCCTGGAAAAATTGTAAGTATAACGGCGTAAGGGTTCCAGTCTTTTTTTGTCAATAAGTCATTAGTTTTTTTGTTCTATTTCTCTCTCCTTTCATTTTCATGCTCAGTAGATAAAACAAGGAAGTTTTATCTTTAAATGTATCAGGTATTGAAAGATAACACGTTTTATTATGTGGTAGTATGACATAATATTTGGTATAGATTAAATTAGTTTCCTTTGCGTAAGAAGTTTAATTGAAGAAGAAGGTTGCTATCCGATGTTTTATTTGCAGGCACAAAATACTTTCACGATTGTTCTGGACAGGTTTTTTAGCAAAGATAATATGCCTAGTCATTTTGTCTCCTCGACCAAGGGGAGACATAGTGTTTGTACGTTCGTTTTGTGTATGTGTGTGTGTCAGTCTGTTGTGAAGGAAATGTTGTGTGCAAGATATCGAGATCGAAATGTCGGATCGACTTCAAGCTTGGTCTGTTATTTCCTTGGGTAGGTAGGACGGTTTTTTAGCCTTCGGCCAATATTGGCTGAAGGCTATTGCTATCGGTGCGTCCGTCCGTCTGTCTGTCCGTGTGTCACACTTTGGATGCTGTTTTGTTTCCACGCAAGTTCTCCGAAACTGTTTACCCTAGGCATATGCAACCTTGCACACTGAAAATATATCTATTGAAGTTGTGCAAAGTTGTGTTATTTTTCAAATCGGCCAAAAATTGCCAAAATGGCGACTTGTCAAAAATTGTGATTTCTTGAGATAACTGCAATGTAAGACTTGGGTGCTTTCCACTCGAGTTCTGGGAAACTATTTATCCTAGGCATATGCAAACTTGCACACTGAAAATATATATATTGAAGTTGTGCAAAGTTGTGTTATTTTTTAAATCGGCCAAAAATTGCCAAAATGGCGACTTGTCAAAAATTGTGATTTCTTGAGATAACTGCAATGTAAGACTTAGGTGCTTTCCACGTGAGTTCTCGGAAACTATTTATCCTAGGCATATGCTACCTTACACAGTGAAAATATATATATTGAAGTTGTGCAACGTCGTGTTATTTAACACTTGACAAGCCTTTGGCTTGCAAGGCGTTTTTGAATTTGTGCGAGCAGCCGTTGGTATCTTTTTTTCTTCTTGACAGTGATCGGATTTCTTGTGTCATCTCTTCCACTGGCACTACGGGCCCTAGGGCCACGAAACTTGGGACTTAGGTAGAACTTGATATGAACGTGTGCATGAGACTTTTTATTTTCACCTTCGATTTTGTTTTCTTGTTTAAAACTCCATGTGAAAAGAGTGTATTTTTTGCAAGTAAATGCGGAGCATTTAACGCACAGCTCAGAACACATAGTTGCTCAGCTTTGTGCGAGCTGATTCACTGCGTAAATAGATAACACGGTGTATGCCTGATCAGTCAGTAAAACCTTAATCAACAAAAACGAACACTACTCGGCTTATAAGACGTATTCAAGCTGTGTTGTTTGCAATACATTATTCAAGAAATAACCCATTTAAGGAAGTATTTTTGCGTTTTAATTTTTGTCAAGTGTTGAACATTTCGCTAGCGAAATGAGGTTCTAGTATTCAAAACGTTAAAAAAATGGCCAAAATGGCGACTTGTTGTGTCCGGTTGGGGTCTGTGCCTTCGACGATGGCTTGTTATTATTATTATTATTTTTTTTTTTGGGGGGGGGGGGGGTGTGGGGGTTGCGAGTATTCCGTCAAACAATGTTGTTTATAATTACGTATTGCAAGTTTCTAGAATATTTTGGATTATTTTCTTGTGCACAAAGTTGTATTTGCTTTGAATTTATCATAGTTCTTTATCATAATCGTAATAAAAAAATGATCACAATAAAAAATAATTATATTTGCAAAAAAGGAAATGCTTTCTTTTATTTCTGAAATTGAAAAAATGGGGAAAAGGGTATTACAAAACCACGGATTTGGTTTGGGAGATATATGTTTTAGTTTACAAAAACAAGAAATTAAATATTAAATCAATTGAAAGTGAACGATATATCCTTGCGCACTCAAGTTTTTGTGTGCAGTGACCGCTCTTGTTATTTTTTTCCCTAAAAATTTCTTTCTGAACAGAGTATCGTCAAAAACATAATTTAATTCTGAATGAAGAACATAACCAACGAAGTATGACATATGTTCGCTGTATTTAAATAACTAGAAGCCGGGACCACAAAAATGTCAAACGAAGCGAGAAATCATTTCAACAAATATTTTTTTCTGCTGCGTTTTTACGGCCAAATGAATATTTCATATTGGCGGAGTGTTCGTGAGGTTGCACATAGTTGTGGTATCCAGTGGAGGGTCAGATGAAGGTTTCTTATTGGCGGAGCATTCGTGGGGTTGGGGCAGGTAGTTGAGGTATCCAGTCGAGGACCACACGCACATATCATCCCGTTGAAATGCTCAGAACAGAACATTCCTGGAAGTTCCCCCAGTTCAGAGAGATCGCTGAAGATATGAACAGAAAGCCTGATTTGTTTTCTTAAGTCATAAAGATAGTCCAATATTGTTATTTTTTCAGTCTGAAGAGATTGTTCATTGTGGCACTCCTCTCCCCGGGAAAAGGAGGTAGGGGGCGGGGGTGGAGAGGGGTTGTAATGAAAGATTACAATAAAAGAAATGTACTTGATCCAATGAAGACAAATTTATTCAGATAACGTGTGGCAGAACAGTTATTAAATTCAAGTGTTACTAAGATATACCCGGGTCTTGATTCACATCATCGTTTTCTGAGTGCTGTATTAAGGCTTTTACTAAATCAAAGAAACGTGACAGTTTTGTGATTATATTTAAGATTTTGTGATTGGTGAAAAACTATTTTATTTCCTTCTTATGCTTTACAAATAAACTCTGGACACTTTGGACGCACTCCGCGGGTAATTAGACCTGCATTGTGAGTCGTGACTGACATAATTAGGATCATATGAATAATTCATTGCCTCCGTTTAGGAATCGACTTCATGTCTTCCTGGTATGCTTAAGTTGTTTGCTCATTTGACGTGTATTAGTTTTCAAAGATAAATGGATCCTGTATAATCAAAAGCTACCTGGAAGATCTCGTACCTGGAAGATCTCGAACGCCTATAATGACGTCATCTTTTTCTGTGATTTTGTCTGAGCTATTATGAACAACGGCCGATTACTTTGTTCGATACGTTAATCATAAGAAAAAGAAATGAACAGATAATTGCCGATAATTAGGAAATTATCAATATGAGTGTCACAAGAACGTTAAATTCAGTCAAGCAGTTATAAGTTATGTCAGGAGTCATTTTACCCACCTTATTCATTAAGTAATTTTGTAAACGCTGAAAATGGCGCTCAAACGGATTCCGAGTGGTCCCGTATGTAAGCTCAAGTATACAAGGGAGTCTTGAAATGTGATAAAAATTGCTCTGTCTCAAATGTTGTCCAAAATACACAAGTCACGTGACGGATGACCTCAAAACTACAGGTCACGCTCTAGTTGGAGATTCGGCATGGCTCTTTATGTGCGTTTGTTTCACGGGTAGCAGTTAGAAAATGGCTCCAGAACACGGTTTAAAAACTCGTCGTGGAGGTTCGTACACGGGGTAGAATCTTATGTCTGAAGTTATCCAGAATATATGGGTCACGTGACTTACGGCTTTGGAAGCTCCAGTGCGTGATCGAAATGGCGAAGTTACCCTAATATTAGCTCAGATTGAAGGTGGAATCTGAAAAAAATGAGGTCAAAATCGATAACTAATTCCGAGATAACTTCGAATAAAATGGTCACGCGACATTTGTACCTCGTCACACTCCAGTGAACTAAACCGAATATAAAGTGCAAGGCAAAAGTTGGAGTACAGTATCTCACGGTTTCTGAGATAAATGTATGTTTATGACATGATAATGGTCATAGTTATTTGTTCCAGTACCACGTGGAGACCAAAAAGTGTTACATTAAAAATTGCTCTGTCCCTCAATGTTTTCGAGATCGATCGATTTTCTTAAAATGCAGTTTTTTTTTCAAATTTGACCTTAATTCTGAAGCTCAAGGTCACCAATGGTCTAGATTTCACCAGTTCCGGGCGCCCGCTGTACATGAGACCAGTTTCATTATTTTTTCACCCCCAGCCGCATACGTCATAGGAAAATCGGCAAAAATATAAAAAAGGTGAAAAAAAAACAAAGAAAACCGAAAAATCCAAGAAAACCGAGCTCCGTTTGAAAACGGAAGTTCTTAAGTTGGGGGAAGGAGGGGGGGGGGGCATCTTTGAATCCTGGAATAGATGTATTATGTTTCTTCTGCACTGACTTCCAGGAGTTTAGTGGACAACAGCATCTCCTTCTTCACAGCTAACTGGACAAGGCAAACCTTCCCAGCATCGCTCACTCATGTGTAAGTACAGTTAATATTTGTGAACACTGCGGACACATTAGGATGTCATTGGAACATCTCGCGATATGCTCAGATCACCTGACCAGCGGTATATAATCCACCAGATAATCACTTAAATCGGCTTAAGATTTGTATGAAAAAAGTTCTCCTATTGTATTTGGAACATATGTGCACTAAGTAATGAGTAATAATTTGAAACGTACTTGAGCAATATTTAAAACAGACCCACATAAACCTTTGTTGGTATTTCAGAGCACTGGCGTACAACAAAATAGGCTGGGTTCCGGACAATGCCTTTTCTGGATCTAATATAAAAATTCTGTAAGTTGTAGAAGCTGTAACAACCCCCCCTCTCAAAGCCTATAGAAATGCATTTTGAAAATGTGGCTGAATTTTGTACAGTTTATATGGCCAGAAATTAAAAAAAAAAGTCTTCGAAAGTGAAACAAATCCTTCTAAACAAATCTTTCTAAAGAAATAATAAAAGGGTTTAAATATGCCAAAAGCACTGGTATAGCGGAGCGTCGCCTTGAAGTCGCATGGGCATGGTGTTATTTTTCGCGCTACACTGTACATGATGTGTTGTAACATTGTGCTGTTATAGAAGTCTCAGCTACAACGAGATTGATTTCTTCCCGACGAAAGCAGTTCGGGATATGGGATCTCTTCTCTACCTGTGAGTCAACATTTAATGATTTCAATAGCAAATGAATACAATGAAATAAATAATAAAACTATGAGAAAGAAATGAAAAGTAAAACTTTGCCCGTGTAGTTTTTAGAAACACTTACTGCGTTTACATGTTTTTATGATATATGTTTTTATGACCACGAAATTTTGGATGTTTGTAGATAACAGACCGGCTATGGCAGTGACTCTAATCATCATCTTTATTTTCTTTGCACTGTTGCCAATAACTGAAAATAAAGCATGAAATGTATCGTATGACATCGAACTAAGCCTAGTTCAAATATAAAAATTAACATTTCGAAACCTGAAATCTATCGACGTTGTTTAATCATTGGCTAAAATGGACGATGGTTTACATTTTGTAACTGAATAAATAACATATCAAGTGTGTGGTGTGGGAGCTAGGGGATTTGTAACTGAATTTATTTGCCCTTTTCTCTGTGTATTTGTTTACAAGAAGTCAAGTTTCTGTGCTTCTATATATTTTGTCAGGGGTCTGGATGGCAACAATATACGATCGATTTCCCGAGCAAATATGCTTGCCCTCGCGTCGTCACCGATACAGCATCTGTAAGTACCACAGATTTCATATAGCGGTGTGTCAGAAGAAAGAACCTCCTCACAATCAGTAGAATGTGATTTTAGCAAAGTAAATGGACAAATTTCCGCATGGCATTTGCCATTCACCGTGTGTTTTTCGTGACTTTTTAGGCATGCGCGTGTTTTCTTAATATAAAAGCTGAAATGCAAGTATGCAAGAGAACTGTAATAGGCGTCCTTAGAAACAGCGTAGGATGTTGTCGTGAAGGGAATGTATCAAGGTGTAACCAGCTATTGCGAGGCATTATAGAACGTCAACCACGTCACGTTAAAGACTTCATGTCAACGACTGCACACCAGTGACTACACCCCAACGTTGATTACATGTCAGCGACTACAGAGATGCCGACTGTCTCAAACGACTGCATGCTTAAACTGCACACTGAACGATTGCACGTCAAACAACTGCACGCTTTAAGATTGCGCGTCAAACAACTCCACGCCTCACGACTACAGGCTGAACGATTGCACGCCAGACGACTGCACGACTGACGATCACACGATTAACGAAGCACGTCAAATGATCACCCGACACGCTACCACATGTCAACGACTACACGACAGAAGCCTGATAGTTACACGTCAACGATCACACGCCAATACACGTCAACGATCACACGCCAACAAGTACACGACAACGATCACACGTCAACAAGTACACGACAACGATCACACGTCAACAACTACACGCCTAATGATTGCACGTCAACAACTACGCATTGACAGTCTGGCGTTGACAAAAACCAGAAAAGCAAAGGAAATAACCCCAGAAAGTGAGAAACGAATCGGCATTAATGTTAACTTTTGTGCTAGCCATAGGAGAAATCTTTGGGCTAGCCATCGAAGAAATGTTTGGGACAGCCATCGAAGAAATCTTTGGGCTAGCCATCTAAGAAATCTTAGGGCTAACCATCGGAGAAATCTTTGGGCTAGCCATCGAAGAAATCTTTGGGCTAGCCATCGAAGATATATTTGGGACAGCCATCGAAGAAATCTTTGGGCTAGCCATCTAAGAAATCTTAGGGCTAACCATCGGAGAAATCTTTGGGCTAGCCATCGAAGAAATCTTTGGGCTAGCCATAGGAGAAATCTTTGGGCTAGCCATCGAAGAAATCTTAGGGCTAGCCATAGGAGAAATCTTTGGGCTAGCCATCGGAGAAATCTTTGGGCTAGCCATAGGAGAAATCTTTGGGCTAGCCATCGAAGAAATGTTTGGGACAGCCATCGAAGAAATCTTTGGGCTAGCCATCTAAGAAATCTTAGGGCTAACCATCGGAGAAATCTTTGGGCTAGCCATCGAAGAAATCTTTGGGCTAGCCATCGAAGAAATGTTTGGGACAGCCATCGAAGAAATCTTTGGGCTAGCCATCTAAGAAATCTTAGGGCTAACCATCGGAGAAATCTTTGGGCTAGCCATCGAAGAAATCTTTGGGCTAGCCATAGGAGAAATCTTTGGGCTAGCCATCGAAGAAATCTTTGGGCTAGCCATCGAAGAAATCTTAGGGCTAGCCATCGGAGAAATCTTTGGGCTAGCCATAGGAGAAATCTTTGGGCTAGCCATCGAAGAAATCTTTGGGCTAGCCATAGGAGAAATCTTTGGGCTAGCTATCGGAGAAATCTTTGGGCTAGCCATAGGAGAAATCTTTGGGCTAGCCATCGAAGAAATGTTTGGGATAGCCATCGAAGAAATCTTTGGGCTAGCCATCGGAGAAATCTTTGGGCTAGCCATAGGAGAAATCTTAGGGCTAGCCATAGGAGAAATCTTTGGGCTAGCCATCGGAGAAATCTTTGGGCTAGCCATCGGAGAAATCTTTGGGCTAGCCATAGGAGAAATCTTTGGGCTAGCCATCGAAGAAATCTTTGGGCTAGCCATCGAAGAAATCTTAGGGCTAGCCATCGGAGAAATCTTTGTGCTAGCCATAGGAGAAATCTTTGGGCTAGCCATCGAAGAAATCTTAGGGCTAGCCATAGGAGAAATCTTTGGGCTAGCCATCGGAGAAATCTTTGGGCTAGCCATCGGAGAAATCTTTGGGCTAGCCATCGAAGAAATGTTTGGAACAGCCATCGAAGAAATCTTTGGGCTAGCCATCTAAGAAATCTTAGGGCTAACCATCGGAGAAATCTTTGGGCTAGCCATCGAAGAAATGTTTGGGATAGGCATCGAAGAAATCTTTGGGCTAGCCATCGAAGAAATCTTTGGGCTAACCATCGGAGAAATCTTTGGGCTAGCCATCGGAGAAATCTTTGGGCTAGCCATAGGAGAAATCTTTGGGCTAGCCATCGAAGAAATGTTTGGGATAGCCATCGAAGAAATGTTTGGGCTAGCCATCGAAGAAATCTTTGGGCTAGCCATCGGAGAAATCTTTGGGCTAGCCATCGGAGAAATCTTTGGGCTAGCCATAGGAGAAATCTTTGGGCTAGCCATCGAAGAAATATTTGGGACAGCCATCGAAGAAATCTTTGGGCTAGCCATCTAAGAAATCTTAGGGCTAACCATCGGAGAAATCTTTGGGCTAGCCATCGAAGAAATCTTAGGGCTAGCCATCGGAGAAATCTTTGGGCTAGCCATAGGAGAAATCTTTGGGCTAGCCATCGAAGAAATCTTAGGGCTAGCCATAGGAGAAATCTTTGGGCTAGCCATCGAAGAAATGTTTGGGATAGCCATCGAAGAAATCTTAGGGCTAGCCATAGGAGAAATCTTTGGGCTAGCCATCGGAGAAATCTTTGGGCTAGCCATAGGAGAAATCTTTGGGCTAGCTATCGGAGAAATCTTTGGGCTAGCCATAGGAGAAATCTTTGGGCTAGCCATCGAAGAAATCTTAGGGCTAGCCATCGGAGAAATCTTTGGGCTAGCCATAGGAGAAATCTTTGGGCTAGCCATCGAAGAAATCTTTGGGCTAGCCATAGGAGAAATCTTTGGGCTAGCCATCGGAGAAATCTTTGGGCTAGCCATAGGAGAAATCTTTGGGCTAGCCATCGAAGAAATGCTTGGGATAGCCATCGAAGAAATCTTTGGGCTAGCCATCGAAGAAATCTTTGGGCTAGCCATCGAAGAAATCTTTGGGATAGCCATCGGAGAAATCTTTGGGCTAGCCATAGGAGAAATCTTTGGGCTAGCCATCGAAGAAATCTTTGGGCTAGCCATCGAAGAAATGTTTGGGATAGCCATCGGAGAAATCTTTGGACTAGCCATCGGAAAAATCTTTGGGCTAGCCATAGGAGAAATCTTTGGGCTAGCCATAGGAGAAATCTTTGGGATAGCCATCGGAGAAATCTTTGGACTAGCCATCGGAAAAATCTTTGGGCTAGCCATCGGAGAAATCTTTGGGCTAGCCATAGGAGAAATCTTTGGGCTAGCCATCGAAGAAATCTTTGGGCTAGCCATCGAAGAAATCTTTGGGCTAGCCATCGAAGAAATCTTTGGGCTTTTTTTTAAAATGTAAATAAATATATAATAAACAAATAATTCAACAAATAAACACTGCGGTGGATATGTTATCTTTTATGCATTTTGTTTTGACCCGCTGGGTGGGAAAGTAGCAGGCTTTGTGTTATAATAGACTGCTCCATAAATTTTGTATGCGTTATACCCCACCCCACACTGGTGTCGGTACTATACCCCACCCACACTCGTGTTGGCGGTATACTGCACTTCATACTGGTGTCAGCGCTATACCCTAACCCGCGGTGGTGTCGGCACTGTAGTCCATCCCATGCTGGTGTCGGCACTATATCTCGCTCCTTGCTGGTGTCGGCGCTATATCCCGCTCCTTGCTGGTGTCGGCGCTATAACCCACCCCAGGCTGATGTCGGTAGTATACCCACTCCATGCTGGTATCGGCACTATGGCCCACCCCACACCGGTGTCAGCATTATAACCCACTCCATGCTTGTGTAGGCGCTATACCCCACCCCATGCTGATGTCTGCGCTGTACCCTACTGCATGCTTGTGTAGGCGCTATACCCCACTCCATGATGATGTCGGTACTATAGCCTACCCTATGCTGGTGTCGGCGCTATACCCCACCCCATGCTGATGCCGGGGCAAATGGTAGAAAGGCGGGGGGGGGGGGGTGCTGTAGGAGGAAACATTTGTTTTTGTTTACAAGAACAAAACGGCAATGGCTGGCTAATAAAAGTAATTGACATGTTCGGGTGTACTATTGTTGGTGTGCACTAGCCGCTCCAGTTTGAACTTTGATTGTGATTGGCGAATCCTGGAAAAACGGCACCCCATCCCGGCCCAAAATGTCCTTGGCCACAATTTCCTCAAGGATTGAAATATGTGGACAAAACGGTCCTATTATTATGTTCCCAAGTGTCAAGAGTCCTAATTTCCTCTTCAAAACTATTCATCGGAATTTTTTAAATTTCACACAGGGATAAAACAGACATTGGAAATTGCCAAAATAAGTTTTTTAAATATTAAAGTTAGCTTGTGTTCGAAATTTAAAAATGTAAAGCTGTTAGAATTGTGAAAAACGTGATGAAAGTGGCAGAGGTACGGCATTTTCAAACGAGCCTTAGCACACAGGGGGACCATTTGGTATCTTGTGTGACCATGCGTGTCCAAGAGAAAAATCAGGGAGGAAGGGAACAGGGTAAGTTTGAGGCCAGGCGCATTCCGCGCGGCTTGCCAGTATTGTTAAAAGAGGGATAATTTTCACTGAGTACTCCTCGTTTTCCATAACATGGAGGGGGAGAGGGGTTCTTTCAGAAATTTACTCCTCGTTTGGGTAAAAAGGGGGTATTATTAAAAACTGAGTACCTGTGTTTAAAAAAATCATGGATACGCATGGTTATATCGTGGTTGCCCCCCCCCCCCCCCTGGGGGTCGTCCACCCTACGTTTATATTCTATCCCTTGTGTTTCGCATGGATATTTGCTGATACTTGTGATTTTTCTTGTGACCTGTAATTTATAAGTTTATGGTTGTGTCTGAATGAAGGACCACTCGTCGGCCTCGGCGATGCACTTACTTACCGTGTATTTCGTCTTTCACCAGAGGCGTTGAAATTAAGCCTAATAGGTATAATAAAATTGATCAGGGTGATTTATCACTTGCATATTCCGTGGGAATGCAAAGTAGTTTGCACATGCTTTGTTGTCGGCACACCGTGCAGTAATTGTCGAGGTAAGCAGCTTGAGGATTTTGTTGGCGATGAAGACTTATATATGCTTGTGCTGTAAGTTCTCGCTCAGTTGCCTGGATGTACACACCCCCAGTCCCCGTCCCCTTATCCGTAGAGGTGCGAATATTCAGCCAAACTTGAACGTGAGGCAAAATCCGCGCTGTGAACTAAACATTGCGACTGCCAAAATTTGAACCACCCCTTTGAAGAAATGGCGGGTTATTTGATTTCTATCCATATTTTTCAATGCAAACTGAGGTTAAATAGCAAGTTGTTAGCAAGGGTAGCAGTCTTTGGAGTGAGTGTGCACGCGAGACAGATAATTTCAGTGAAGTACGTGGCTATTTTTCCCGACTGTCGTGAGGCTTGAGGAGTGTCAGAATTCTACCAGAACAAACAGATACCCAGTTTTCTCTGAATGGCCGAAAAAAACTGATAAATCTTTAAATCGAAGGCTTGGGTAGGAAAGATTTCTTTTTAAAAGTAGCTTGTGCGAAACTACGCCGCATATGATGGCTCATTTACAATTAGAGATGTTTAATTTTGTAATTCTTCTGTCCAGGTACACGAGTTGGCGGAATTGTTAAACACAGTTAATTTATTTCTGAAAATTGACATTTAGTCAATTACGCGTAAACATTGCTAATATAATACGTATACAGGACATGGTTACTTCTTTGTTAATCTGATATTCTGTTTGTTATGAAGTCTCAAAAAGGCTGCTTGCCTCAGGGTTTCTTTGCTAAATTTGGGTCTCGGGTTTAATCGGCTCATGTTCTCTTTATGGGTTTTTCACAAAGGATGTTTGCAAGACGGAAGGGCTATTTCTGTTGTCCGTGTAGAAATCCGTATTAGTTAATGAATCGGGTTAAACCTTTCACCAGTTATTTGCTTGTTTACATGGATTACTGGCCCAGATCAGAGGACGCAGTTCACCTCCCGTCATTCCCGTGTATGTGCAGAATTTAAAAATAAATATTATACTCAAGTGACAATTATTTTGATAGCAGTGCTTTCAAATTTTGAGAAAAAGTTCATCTGATTCTCATGAACCAACCAATTATATCTGGCGATGGAGAAAATTTATCAGAAAATCGCAGATGTGCAGATAATTAACACAATTTTAATAATCGAGGCTCTCGCTCGGATCACTTATTCGGCAACACTGACATGCATTTATATTACCCTCGGTCGAGAATACATTGCGACGTGCAGATGTAAAAGACTAACATTTTAGCCCATAAAAAAGATAGTCGCGGGTTTTTTTTATTATTGTATTATTGCTATTATTATTCTTTTGAGGGGGAGGGATTTTTTTTTGTTTGGGGGGGGGGGGGGGGTTGTTTTTTATTCCTGAGAAATCAAGGACCGATGCCCATTGATCACACAAGTCAAATGTACTTTTCTTTTGGTGGCGATACAATGCAAATATTATGTTCTGTTCATAAAACTGACAATCTTTTGAATGGTTTTTCTCAAAAGATTAAGCCTCAATGTAGCCTTGGTTGTGAATTGGTTGTTTACCTTTGCTAAAGAATTAAAACTGAATGACTCGGCCTCATAAATAATACCTTCGCATTAAAATTAGACTCCATCAAACAGTCACAAAAACTACACGTAAAGTAACGCTTGTGGATGTCAATGATTGAAACGAATGAACGTATCTCTTCTTGTCCTTTATCTAGAAGCATTTTTATTTTAGGCTCTTTTGATGACACGTCAGCAATTAGCAGCGGCACGAGCCATAGATCACCCATAGACCGATATTGTCCCACTCCTGTATGTTTTCTAGCATTTTCTCAATGTTGACTTCCTTGGTGATGATGTGCTGTTTGGGATTTGATAAAGCAAATATAGAAAGTTTATAAGTATTCCGTTCTCGGAATGATCCAAGTATTTTATAAGTACTTTAACTTTTCCATTCCTTACAGAAAAGGAAGTATTTTTCTTCGAGGTTGCGAGTTCAAGCCTCGATAATGGCAATTTTTTATTGTATTGCTTTATCGGTTTTGTAGCGAATATTGTCAGTTCTGCCTGTCAAAGAAGGAATGACACAATATGACCTGCAACAGGTTGGCGGTGTCGTTAACTCACTAACCTGTCATAGAAGCAGTGGTTTGCGTTGTTGCCTGCGAAGCAAGAAGTTTTGAGTTCAGTTCCCGCTGACGGGCCGTACTTTTTCAATGTCTCCCTTCATAGGTGTGACAGACCACATTTATAATTGTGCCTCTCACAGAAGCATGTACAGACACATACTACATTAATTCTTTTTTTTTTTCTTTTTTTTTCTTATAACTTTACTTCCATCCCTCCCTCCCCGAATACCAGGTAGATCTTCAATGGAGTTGTAATATTTTTATTATCGGTTCGGCAAACACTAGATAAAAAACCCGCTTCTCTTTAAGGGAAACACAAAATTCTTTTCGACCAACAGGTCCTGTCCATTAGCTGTGATCCCAAGGTTTGCCTTGCGGCCTTCTAAAATCATAATCTTGTCACAGTTGTTCGGTTTCTCCTATCACTTTTGTAATATCTTCGCTTTTACGGCTGGGCACAATGTCCACGGACATACTTGTTCAAAATGAATTATAAGACCTTGAGTTATCCGTGATGATGCGTTCGGTAGATTGTGAAAAATGTTCCTAACAGATGTTACAGCTGGGAAAAGTTTCAAAAATTGCGGTATTTTAGACACTGGGTCATAGATCACTCATTACGACGGAGGGTCTTTGATATATTGATTCAGTAGTATTGCAGACCATGATTTTTTTGGATTGTTTAATTAGGAGCGGAGAACTACAATACCATAGTCTGTCCGACAGTCTGCCTGTCTGTCGACATGTTTTGTTAGCATGGTTGTCTATGGCCATTAAAGGGATTCAATTTTCCCGTTACAAAGACAATGGAAACGTGCTAAGTGGTGTTAAAATATTAATATATTTTTTTAATTGTAAAAAGTACCATAACTTTGAAGATTTTCTATTCGAACTATACATTTAAGATTTTTAGAAGGATTGGAAAAGGATCCCCCACTTAAACGATCTTAAACAAAATGTGAGAACGTATATTTTAGGTCTGAGCAGGTAAGAAATGTAGAACAGTTTCTCTGGAGGGGCACATGCACGTATGTTTTCCCCTGCCCTATGTAGAGCCCACTGTCTAGTTTTGAAGAGATGAGGGGAATCGTGATTTATTTCAGAGAGCGCGATATTGCTGTGACGTAATTTTTCCATTGGTTTCGTTATTTTTTTCTCTCCAGAAACCTTTTGAAGTATTCCTTGCATGTTTGGTTTCAGAAACCTGAGCAACAACGCCATCTACTTCATCGAGCGGTTTGCGCTCAGCCAAGTGACTACCCTCTGCATACTGTGAGTGACTGTTTTTTTTGTTTACTTATAATTGTTCATTGAAATCATACGAATTTAGCGAAAAAAATGTTTGCGCCAGTGACGATATCCCGTTACCTTAGACTACAAAAATAATACAAAAGACAACATTTTCCTTTCGGTGTAAATGAGCTTGAGTTATTGAGCTTTATTAGAATCGTTACCAAGTTTTGCCGTTGTGAAGGCTTAAGCGCGCCCATGAATTTTAGGGCACATCGGTCCCTTACCGTAAAAATTACGAACTGGAAGAAAGTTTTCACAAATGGAAAAGAGAAAAAGCAAAGAATATTCTAACTTTTAGGCAAATTTTGAAGGCAAGTAACTTTTACTATTTTTACTGATTTTTCCTTCACTATAATTCTTATATTTACTTTCCCCGTTGAATATAAGGATATATCAACCCAACAACCCCCCCCCCCCATTCCTGCACCAGAAAAAGGGGGATCAGACTCAAATTTAGGGGATCTTGTTTCCTCAAATTGATATAAATTCCATTAACTCCGCCAGGGGTTAATTCCAGTTGCATTGCATAATGTGTGTCATAACTTGTTGCGACTGGTTCTGTTATAAAACACGATAAGCGGTAGGTCTGTACCAAGAAAGGGGTTTGGTCAACTCGGCACCTTGCCAACTCGGCACCTGCCAACTAGGCACCCGCGTTTACCAACTCGGCACCCAAATTCTTACCAACTCGGCACCCGGTGTGACCAACTCGGCACCCGGTGATACCAACTCGGCACCCGAAAAAAAAACCGAATCCCACCGTAAATAAATGAAAAAGCTGTGTTTTTGTCGATATAAAAATAGCAAAAAATATTTATTAATTGCGTTCAAGGCTTCTCCGCAAATACCAACAAAATATTGCAATTGAACATTTACCCTAGTACTGACTAAAGCCAGTGGTGCTGTCTTTTTAATAACTAGACAGGCCAGTGTTTTTGTTAAAACAAAAACGGATATGTCCCCCCCCCCCGCCCCCCCCCCCCAATCAGTCACGGAGTTTTATTATCCCAGTGAAACGGAGGGATATAGTTATGAGCTGGTCCGTCCGTCTGTCTGTCCCCAAAAAGTATGTCATGGGAACCTGAAACCTTGCATGGTGAAAATATACATATTTAAGATGTGCAGCGTGGAATTATTGTTAAAATCGGCCAAAAATTGACATCGTTGGAAATCGTGAATTTTTGGCTTGAACTTAGCCGTAAGACGTTGTTTTGTCCGGCCGACTTATCATGGAAGGGATTGTCGTATGAACCGGAAACCTTGCAGCATGACCTGACCTCATTTTACTTTTACTGCTTCACGGGGATCCTCCCTTACTGGGGCTCTAGTTCTTATTTTCAGTTTTTTGTTTGCTTGTTATAATTGCACGCCAGTTTATTTATTAATTACAATTCCAATAATAGAAATACCAATAAATTGCAATCGCCATTCTCACTGTTTGATTCTCATTTTCACTGAAAAAGTATAAAATGCATGTAGGCAACCTCTTTTCCTAGTGTAATAATCCGTCTTGAATTTCCCGTGAAGCGTGTCCTGTGTTGCAATTTAGAACAGTCAATACAATTTACGATCTGCTGACGAGGTCTAAGAACCTCTTTGCCGTAAAGACATTTATCCAGAGGCATCTCAGTGCACAGAAAAACAAGTTGAATGCAATTTTCCTAAGTCTATTTTTCAAACTGCAGTTATCCTAGGCTTATTTCATAAATCGTAGTTATCCGCATGGAGTTGTGATGAATCTTTCTTTCACAAAACATCCCTTTTAATACCCTCGAGCTATGCAACCGAACCAATCACAATTGCTTATCAAAGGTTACTCTGTAAATTACTCAGTCAAGTGCAAAACAATCGCCTTGCTTGTCAAATATTATTCCAATTGCAATTATATCGTCAAACACGAATTGCAATTTACCAGGGAAACTATGGCACTTCAAAACAAAACAAAAAAGGGAATCTCCAGATTCTGAACCGTTTAAATGGATAATGACCGATCTGTGATATGTATTTAATTGCAATAAAAAACAACACAGAAAATCACAGGCTTTTCAAGTGGTCTCTGTTACTGTGATGAAAGATATTAAATACTTGCCTTTGGCACGTCGTTCACGAGAATAATTGCATTTTGCTACAAAAAGATTGTGTCAGGGTTTGAAAAACAAGTCTGTTATAATGGGTGCCGAGTTGGTATACCCAGGTGCCGAGCTGGCAAGGCGGGTGCCGAGTTGGTGGGTGCCGAGTTAACCAAAAAGTGCCGAGTTGGTCAGGTGCCGAGTTGGCAAGGTGCCGAGTTGACCATAGACCCCAAGAAATATGATTGATCTGATTCAGGGAGGTGTATGAGCGAACGGTAAAGAGAACAACGTTCTCAAAATTTTCCTGTAAGTACAGTTCACCCATTGCGTTACGTAAATAATTAACAGTTGAAAAGGATGATGTACGGTTGTATTTAAGTTGGGGAGGTATCCCATGATTAGAAAATGTTGCGTATAATTACATGTTCCAAGTTTTTTGGAATATTTTGACAGTCATTCCTGTGAATAATTTTGTTATTCTTTGAATCTTTCTTTTTTATATGTCTCCCCCCTTGGGGAGGCTATATTGTTTTTGGTCTGTCTGTCTGTCCGTCCATATGTCCGTTTGTCCGTCCGTCAGCAGCGATTTCTCAGTAACGAGGCAGCCGATTGCAACCAAAATTTTACACACGTGTTGCCTTCAACCTACAGATAATGCCAATATATTTATTTTTCACATCCGACTATTTTTGACTTCAACATTTTACAATGTATCTTCGTCTGTCAGCAGCGATTTCTCAATAACGAGCTGGGCGATCTCAAACAAATTTTATACACGGCTTGCCTATGACATACAATAATGCCTATGTATTTTTTTTCATAACCGGCCATTTTTCGACTTTTGGCGATTTTTTTTGATTTGATATATAATGTAGAATTGTTTCAAGCTAGAAGCGTGTCCCTTTGACAGGCTGTGGCGCTGGGGGAGACACATCCGTTTTTGAGCTTTAGCAAATACATTCTAGGTAATTTTGATTATATTCACAGGAAAATTATTCTTTTGTTTCTGTAAAAGGAAAAAATGGTAACTAGGTGTTGTAGAACCATGCATTTGGTCGGGAGACATACGCTTATATTTACAAAAACAAGAAATTAAATAGGTCTCATTTGAAAGTATGCGGTATATCTCCGTACACTGCTATTTTGTGCGCATGTGCCGTTTTAGTTTTTTGCAACTGTTTCAAGAAATAATCCATATCGTGCATAACATTGTTGAGGCATGGAAACACGAGTCCTGAATAAAGTCAGTCGCAGGTTTGTTGCTGAATAATGCACAGCTTTAATAACTGAAATTGCTGACACATTTTATGCATGAAGAATTGGTCAACTATATCTAGCACACACGCGTTGTTTATTTATCGTTTGTGCATATGTAGGTATTTTCAATAATTGATCACAGTCAGAAGTGGCTTAGGAATTTGAGCCCGTACAGGTGAAGCAGTCGATAACATCCCTGGACTGTTTGTGGGTCCAGCTTTCCGTCCAGTTTACAAAAACAGTGCATGTCGCGGAAAGGGGAAACAATTTGGTTTTGTATGTTCTGTGGGAGTGTGTTTAGTGTGTATGTGTGTTGTAGACACTTGGTTTTGTTAACACGATAATCTCGAACGAAGTCAGCTTCAAACTTGGTTGGATTATACCTTGGGTTAGTCTGCCGATTGGGATTGTATTTGGCTTATATTGGACAACGCGTGACGTCATAGGTCGCCCTAATGTGAGAATTTTTTCACACTAAATGCAGAATGAAACGTCGAATAGCTTCAAACTTGGTAAGATAATGCTTTAAGTGGGTAGGACTATTCGAAATGTGTTTGGTGTATATAGCGCAACGTATCACGTCATTACGTAGTGTGCATACTAGATTTTTTAACA
The DNA here is from genome assembly GCA_949752745.1 of Protula sp. h YS-2021. Lineage (NCBI taxonomy): Eukaryota > Metazoa > Annelida > Polychaeta > Sabellida > Serpulidae > Protula > Protula sp. h YS-2021. The sequence continues at coordinate 78,145,295 of OX457027.1, read as the reverse complement.
AGATAACTCTCGAACAAAAAGTCAGGTCAGCTTCAAACTTGGTAGGATTGTGCCTTGGTTTGACTATCCGTTTGCTGTTGTATTTGACATATTGGGTAATGCATGACGTCATTATGACATCAAAACGTGAAAAAATAGGTCATAACTGTAATCTGAGAACGGAAGGTGGGATCAACTTGAAACTTGGTATGATTATGCCTTGGATGGGTCCGACGGTTTGTATTTGGCTTATATAACTCAACACATGATACCATATGACGTCATCATGTGTTGTGGACCCTAGGCTTTGTTAACAGGATAACTTTCGAACGACAAGCCAGATCAGCTTCAAACTTGGTAGGATAGTGTCTTGGGTTGGTCGGACGGTATATATTGTGTATAGCGCAACGCTTGTCGTCATGTGACGTGAAAACATGTCGTGAATACTTTGCTTTGTTAACACAATAACGTTCCAACGACAAGTCAGGGATCAGCTTCCTCAGGATTATGCCATGGGTGGGACTCGAATTAGATTGGACAATGCGTGACGTCTTGTGACGTCAAAACGTGATTGCAAGTTGACACCTCATCCGCTTTCCCATTGAACTTTGGGGATATGGGTTCGGTGGCACCCAGATTGATGGGCGGAGGGGGGGGGGGTATCGAGGTTAGCGGGTGAGTGACTGGGTTTGATGAGCGAGAGGGGGGGGGGGTGAATTTTGCAGGGAGGAAAAGGGTTAAAGGTACTTATGTTAACCAGTGCACAAGTTGTCGTGGCTGGATATTATAGCAATGAAGGAGGCTGTTCTAGTGCTTTTGGGCCGATGAGAATGTACGAGGACAAGGTATAAATTATGGATGTAACTACAGTTTGGGTACAGACCATAAAGGCGGTAAAAGGGTTAGGGTCACATTCAGAGCTGCAGTTATGCCTTCCCGACTGAGGGGAGACATGTCGTGCTTGGGCGTACTGTGTGTATGTGTGTGTACGCGTGTGTGTCGGTCTTGTGAACAAAGTGTTGTGTGCAAGATATCTCGAGTACAGAAAAGGCCGATCGACTTCAAACTTGATCTGTTTATTCCTTGTCTAGGTCGGACGGTTTTGTCAACTTCTGACACGCATTACGTTATTACGGCAGGCGTTTAATACAATTACGTAAAAAAACCTTGTGTGCGAAATTTCCAAGACGCTGAACATCGGAGAAAGTTCAAACTGTGTGGGATTGTTGCTTGTTAGGTCCGAAAGTAGAACGAATGAGTACGGTATGTGACATCAGCACGTAAAATACGTATGTACGTATTTTGAACTAGATCTTATGTACAAAATATCTCGATAGCGGGAAGCCGGATTGACTTTAAATTTTATGTTGGTATTCCTTGGGTATGTCGAACGGTTCTACCACCTTTTTACATGTAACGAAATTGAGAAAGGCTGTATGACGTCATTTCGTTAAATCTTTTATGTAAGATTTCTTAGCCGGTGAACATGGGAGAAAGTTCAAACTTGGTTTTTCGCTTCTAGGGTAGGGTTTTTTGCTTTGGTAAGTCCGAAAGAGTCTGTGAAATTTGGTCAGGAATAGAATGAACGCAAACGGCCCGTGACATCATCATGTAAAATATGCATATAATTTGAACAAGGTGATTATTCCTTGGGTCAGACGGACGGCTGTGTCAACTTTTGACGCGTGTAGTGAAATTAAAAAATGTGTCATTAGGTAGAAATTTATCTTCTGTTAAGCAAAATGTCTCGATAGTGGAAAGTCGGATCGACTTCAAACTTGGTGTAGCTATTCCTTGGATAAGTCGCACGGTTTTTGTTGAACATTAAACATGTATAGAAAATTAAAAAAGAAGTGAGTCATCTGTTACGCAGTTATGAAGAATGTCTTTCGAGTGCATTTTGGCCGATAGAAATGTACGAAGACAAGGTAATGTATCATGGCTATAACTACACTTACTGTAACGTTGGGTGAAAAGGTCAGGGTTGCGTTACGAGTAGTACCTACATTAGTTAGCGGGCGGTGCGGGGGGGGGGGGGGGAGATGAGGGGTGAGGGATGACGGTTGCAAAAAAAAAAAAAAAAAAAAATCACCACTGGATAAAAAAAGACTGCAATAAAACCTATCTGTAACGACCATCTTCAAGATTCGGATGGAAGGAAAAACCTGTTTGTCTTGACCTCTTCCAGATTCTGATAAAAAGACATACTGTAAAACCTGCCTGTGTTGACCAACTTTCAGACCCGGACAAAAACAGTAAAACTGCTGTAGTGAACAACTTCCAGGCCCGGATACAAAAGATGTACAGTGAAACCCGTTGTAGCGACCATCTTCCAGATGTTAGCAAAAATAAATCCTTTGTTTCAGCAATAAGAAAAAAAAGGGAAATAGTTATTGGGAAATCATGGGTTTAGTCCGGGAGACCTTTGTTTTTGTTTACAAAACAAGAAACTAATAGGTGTCGATTGAAAGTGTGTATTATAATCCTACACTCTTACGTTTCATTTGATCTGGCCTTTTAGTGACATGAGATGGGGGGGGGGGGGGGGTGTGCGGGGAGGGCACGGTTAGAAGAAAAAATCACCATTGAAGTAGGGAATTGGTGATGTAGCGACCACCTTGCAGATCCAGATGAAAAAGAGGTATAGTAAAACTGTTTCTAGGGACCAACGTCAAGACTGGAATAAAAAGACGCACAGGAAAACCTGTGCCTGGTGACTTTCTGGACCCGAATGACAAAGACGTACAGTAAAACTTTCTTGTAGTGCCCACGCCCAGTGTCGAGATAAAAGACTACAGTAAATCTGTTTCAGTGACCTTCTTCCAGAATGGGATAAAAAGACGCACGGTAAAACCTGTCTGTCGTACAACAAAGACCTGGACAGTAAAACCTCTGTAGTGACCACCCTCCAGACTCGGATAAAAGACGTACAGTATAACCTGTTTACAGCGACCTCATTCTAGATTCGGATAGAAGAGATGATGTAGAGTATAAGCCCAGTTTCTAATGACCGCATTCCACATTGCCACACCTGTCCCTGGACCGGGAGGAGGGGGGGGGGGGGGGTGGGAGGAGCTGTTGGGGGAAATGTTGAATTCGGATATACTGGTATTGGTGTGCACTGGCCGCTGTAGTTGTGTTCTTTCCGAAAATAATGCACGAAAACAAAAGAAGAAGAAAAACTTATTATTGAAAAAGGAAAGTTGTCAAGTCGTTGTTGGAGTTTGGCGTTTGTCCGCCTGACACCTCGTGTGTACTTCTGATTCACTGCTTAACGTGGTTGGAAACTCGTGATTTAGCGGATAAGATTAATGAGCGAATAAGGTTTGATTTAAAGACCTAAACGAGGCGGGGTCACCGTCTGCTCGGGACCTCAGTACCATCAGTGGTAATGAGGTCCCGCAGTGGCACTGAGGACCCGGTGGCACTGAGGACCCAAAATATTTTTTGCTTTTAAAATCCTAGATTAAGTTGTTTTAACCTGAAAGAAACGTTCAAAACCAAAAATCAATGTTACTTTCCGAAAAAAGTGAAGATTTGGTACTGAGGGCCCGGTGGTGGCACTGAGAACCCAAACTTTTTTTTGCTTCAAAATGCTAGATTAAGTTGTTTTAAGCTGAAAGAAACGTTCAAAACCAAAAATCAATGCTTACTTTCAGAAAAAAGTAAAGTGGTGGTACTGAGGACCCGGTGGTGGCACTGAGGACCCAAACTTTTTTTGCTTCAAAATGCTAGATTAAGTTGTTTTAAGCTGAAAGAAACGTTCAAAACCAAAAATCAATGCTTACTTTCAGAAAAAAGTAAAGTGGTGGTACTGAGGACCCGGTGGTGGCACTGAGGCCCGGTGGTGGCACTGAGGACCCAAACTTTTTTTTGCTTCAAAATGCTAGATTAAGTTGTTTTAAGCTGAAAGAAACGTTCAAAACCAAAAATCAATGCTTACTTTCAGAAAAAAGTAAAGTGGTGGTACTGAGGACCCGGTGGTGGCACTGAGGACCCAAACTTTTTTTTGCTTCAAAATGCTAGATTAAGTTGTTTTAAGCTGAAAGAAACGTTCAAAACCAAAAATAAATGCTTACTTTCAGAAAAAAGTAAAGTGGTGGTACTGAGGACCCAGTGGTGGTACTGAGGACCCGGTGGTGGCACTGAGGACCCAAACTTTCTTTTGCTTCAAAATGCTAGATTAAGTTGTTTTAAGCTGGAAGAAACGTAAAATACGTAATCTAAAATTTAAAATAATCGGGTTCTCAGTATCACCACCTGGTCCTCAGGGCCACCACCGGGACCTCAGGACCACCACCGGGTACTCACTACCACCGTCGAGTCCTCACTGCCACCACCGGGTCCTCATTACCACTACCGAATCCTCAGTACCACCAACCGAGCCTCAGGGCCACCAACAGGTCATCGATGCCACCACTTAGATTTTTTCGAAAAGTATGATTTTTGTTATTGTTATAATGGTTTATTTTCACTCTCAAACATTACAAATCTAACATGTAAAATGAAAATAAAGCAAGAATGTCCAGGGACGTTGTGATCAATCTAGTAAATCACGTATCAGTAGGCTTGTATGGTCGCCAGAAAGTGGTCACATTGCAAAACACGGCTGCAGAAAAATCTTACAAATTTATGAAGAAATCCGCTCAAAATTGTGGGAGAAGAAGCATTTTACAAAATTGCTACTAAATATTTATAAATACCCCCCTTTAGCCAATTTTTGGCTGATCTCCAAAAAAATCTTTCCAAAAGCATACCGCCCACTGAACAACTTTGCAAAATTTGAAGACAATTCGATCCAAACTGTGAGAAAAAAACCTTTTTAAATATGCTTCCAAACAATTTAAAAATGCCCCTTTTTGGCCAATTATTGTCAGTCCCGATCGCGGTAGTAGAAGCATTTTCAAAATTAGCACCCCAAAAATTTACAATGCCCCCCCCCCCAATTTACCCAATTTTCTTTATGATCGGTTTTTCAAGAGACAAAAGCCTGGTGAACATTTATTCAAAATTGGCAGTTCATCCGATCGAAATTGTGGAAGAAGAATTTTGACAATTGGCTGCAAATAAATTAAAGAATGACCCCCATTTGGTCAATTTTCGGTCGATCGCCAAAACAAGTAAATTTTCAACACAGAAGCATAAAAAGAACAATCGTACAAAATTGGAAAGAAATCCAATCAAAATTGCGGGAGAAGAAGCATTTTGAAAATTCGACGCCAAAAATAAAAAAAGAAAAATGCCCCCACTTAGCCAATATTGGGCGGATCTCCAAATGAAGTAATTTTTCAAGAGAGGCCTACCTAAAAATATTCTTTCAAATTTTAAGAAAATCTGACCAATACTGTGGGAGAAGAAGCATTTTGAAAACTAGACCGAATTTCGCTACACGTAGCGAAATAGCACCCACTTGCAAGGGCAGAGACACAACATATTTGGTCAAAGACACATTTTTCAGTGTTTCGACATAATTGTCAGCTTCCGGATTATTATCTTGAACGAGGCCATCGAAGTGAATATAATGTAACCTCATTTGGGCACAAATGGTCATTGGTCATTGGTCGAAAATGAGCTCAAAATCGCTCTATCCCTAACCTTTTTCTAGATAATGGTCAACTTCCGGTTTTTGACATTGACCGTGACCCAGAAGGTCAAGGTCACCGAGGTACCTCTTATGTAACATTGTTTAGGCCCAAAGGGTCGAAAATGAGCTCAAAATCGCTCTATCTCTAACCGTTTCCGAGATGAGTCGGCCTGTCGTTAAGGACGCGTGAAGTCACGTGACCTTTGACCTTGACCCTCAAGGTTCAGTGTTTCGACCTCAAGGTCAAGGTTAGTGATGAAAGTTTACCCTTTACTGAGTACGTTTTATGCATTCACACTGGGATTTGAGCACCTTTATGGCTACTTTTCGTGATTAATAGGTGTTTCCAAAAATATTTTGACCTCAATTTGACCTTGACGTCTGAGGTTCAAGGTCAAAAAATGTTACGGATTTGACGACAACTCATTACTCTCTATGTCTCTGCCAAATGCCGTCTTTTTACGACAAACCCTGTAGGTGGAGTTTTCTGGAAACCACCTTTGAGGTCAGAAAAACTTTGACCTCAATTTGACCTTGAACTTCAAAGTCAAGGTAAAAAAATTTGCGGATTTGACGACATCTCGTTACCCTCTATCATTGTGCCAAATTTCATCGTCCTACGTCAAATAGCCTAGGAGGAGTTTTCTGGAAACCTCCGTGACGGAAAAAAGAGAAGAAAAAAAGGAAAAAAAGGACAGAAATTTCGAGAAAAACTACAAACTTATACCCATTTGCAAACGAAGTTTGCAAGTGGGAATTAACAATCGAAAATTTTTTTATGTCCCCCCCCCATATATATATATGCCCTCCCTCTCACGCCAAAAAGATAAATTGCATTTTAGCCTCCCCCATCCTCCCCGTTCTCTCTCTCCCCCCCCCCCCTCCGATGCCAAAAAGGGAAACTTCGCTTTTTTTAATTTTATGAATAGACATATGTATTTGTATATATTTTGTGGAAAACAATTAAAAAATGCACCCAATTTAGCCAATTTAGGCTAAATTGGCTAAAATGGCACATACTCGAAAAATGCACGTCTCAGTGCATCAACACCGAAAGGTAGAATGCATAAAAAGATTGAACAAAAACATGCCGTGTGAAAACGTCAATGCTGCTCATAGTGCTGCTTTGATGAAGCCGCTGCAAGACTTAATAATTGCAAAGCCGATGGGAAAGGCCAAAAAAAAAAAAAACGCAATTTGTTGGAGGGGTGGGGTGGGGGGATGGAAGCTATATATATATATATATATATATATATATATATATATATATATATATATATATATATATATATATGCCAAAAAGAGAAATTTCGCATCTTTTTTTTCTTCAACACTTTGTGAATAGACATGTGTATTTGTATATATTTTATGGAAAAAACTGTAAGATATTGAGATAAACATATTGGGTGATGGTGGGGGTTAGGGGGGGAGGGGCGGGGCAGTGGGAATACAAGAAAATAAAAGATCCCATGCCACCCCTGACGGCGTCGCCTAACGGGGTGGCAGGGAGGGAGGCGGAAGAAGCAGTGATTTTAAGATACAATTAAAGATGGGGGAGGGGCGGGGACGGGGACGGGGACGGGGAGTTCATATGAAAAATTTGTCGGGACCTCAGTGCCACCGGGTCCTCAGTGCTACTTCAGTAGCACCTAGTGGTACTGAGGTTCCGAGCAGACGACAACCCTTACTGACCTAAACTGTACTTACCGCACTGAGGCACTGGTACATACACTGCAAGACCGTAACTCATTGCTTTTGTTAGAAGCCTACGCTGTGATTGGCTGGTGCCTAAAGCCATGTGTGGCTGGTATTCACAACGCCTTTATCCACTCATTTCACATCCTGTTTGCTGATATGGGGTTGTGCGCGTTTGTGACGTCATAAGCGACTGTTTCAGGGAGTTACACCGGAACAGTCTGGCTACTATTCCAGGACAGACATTACATAATTTGCCTGCTGTGCTGCATTTGTGAGTAAATGTAGAATTATTATGAATTACTTCAGAATTATGTGCAGTAAATGTAGAATTATTGTGAGAAAAAGCAGAATAATTTACATTCAACGCAAAATTCTTGTATTGTTGTGAGTAAACAAATAATGCATAAAGTTATTGTTTTAATAAACGTAAAATTATTGTGGTTTAATGTTGATTTATTGTGAGCAAATAAATGCATAATGCGTAGAAAATTGGGCTATAGTTTGAAGTGAAGAATATTCTGAGAAACTGTGTTATTATGGCGAATGAAGCTGATTCGATCGAAACGTCATGTTTAGCTGTTGCAAGTGAATACCGAATTGTGAAACGAAAAACTGAATAACAACGAATGCATGAAGAATTGTGTTCAGACTTACATCCTGTTATTTCGAATAAGCATAAACCAACTAACAATTCAGAAACTTTTTGCCAGCAACAAAGTTAGGAATTGTGGAGGACAGTGGTGTTCAACAGAAAAGACTTAAACTTCAAAGGTGTTTACACTTAAACTTCAAAGGTGTTTACACTTCCCTAGATATGCAATACGCTTATTTTTCGAAATTGTGCACCTACACGCCTCAGTCTTCCCTATCCTACTAAATAATACCAACCACACATTGGTAAAATTTAAATGCGTTTTTGTTTCATCGTAATGTTGATTATCGTCTGTCATTGTGAGTAGAGATTTGAACAACAACGCTCTGACTTCACTGGGACGCGAGGCTCTGACGGACATGCCCAACGTGATCACGATAAGGCTGCATTCACAGGACCCAGCTATGGAGGACATAAAGTACAACGCCTTCAAGAACATTAACGAGTCCCTCGAATACTTGTGAGTTACTTCATCAAGTTTGTGTGAACATGGCATCTGATAGTTTTTAGCCCAGCTTACGTTACACGTAAGCTGGGGTATTCCTATCGGTCTGCGGATGGCGTCCGTTAGTTAGTTAGTTAGTTAGTTCGCTGTAAACTTTGTTTCAAAATGCATCTCCTCCTACAATTTTGATCCGATGTCATTTATTTTTGGTGTGAGGCATCCCTAAGGGGTCGTGCATACGGCTTGTACTTTTCTAGTCGATCGGGTGATTTTTGAATTTTTGGCGAATTTTTAAAGAAAAAAATTAAAAATGTATCTCGTCCTACATTTTTGACCCGATGTCATTTATTTTTGGTATGAGGCACCCCTAAAGGGTCGTGCATACGGCTTGTGCTTTTTTAGTCGATCGGACAATTTTTGTATTTTTGGCAAATTTTTGAGCAAAAATTTTGAAAAAAATGCATCTACTCCTACAATTTTGATTCGATGTCATTTATTTTTGGTGTGAGGATTTCCTAAGCGGTCGTGCATACGGCTTGCGCTTTTTTAGTCGATCAGGTGATTTTTGAATTTTTGGGGATTTTTTAAAGAAATTTTAAAATGTATCTCCTCTTACATTTTTGACCCGATGTCATTTATTTTTGGTATGAGGCACCCCTAAAGGGTCGTGCATACGGCTTGGGCTTTTTTAGTTTGTATTTTTGGGGAATTTTTCAAGCAAAAATTTCGAAAATAATTTTTTTCTGTATTTTTTGGTAATTTTTGAAGAAAAACTTCAAAATGCATTTCCTCCTACAGTTTTTATCCGATTTCATTTATTTTTGCTATGAGGCATCCTTAGGTAGGTCTCGCATACGGCTTGTGCTATTTGACTCGACTTGGGAATTTTTGATTTCGGGGGGAATTTTTGATGAAAATACCCCAAAATGCATTTTCTCCTGCAGTTTTGATCAAATATCATTTATTTTGGGGCTGAGGCATGCTTAGGGTGTCGTGAATATGGCCTGTCTTTTTCAGTCGATAAATTTTCCACTGAAGAAGGTCAGTTCGTACCGAAACCGGTCTGGAAAGAATTTAAATAAAAGTTTAAACAAAAGAGAAATCCTGAAGACTCACTCTTTTCTGCGTTATAACTAGGATTACATATCTTTTATATTTTTCAGTCGATGAGAGAATTTTTGAAGAAAAAAATTCAAAATGCATTTCCTCCTACAGTTTCTATCAGATTTCATTTATTTTCGATATGAGCCGTCTCTAGGGGGTCATGCATACGGCTTGTCCTTTTTGAGTGAATTGGAAAACTTTTGAATTTTTTCGGAATTTTTGAAAAAAAAATTAAATGAATCTCCTCCTACAGCGCATAAACGCAGGTTAAATGAACTTGCACAGTAGTCAGATTTGAAATGCGAACCGCGCATCAACGCAGCCTAAATAAACATGCGCAGTGGTCCGAAATGCGAACCGCGCATCAGTGCAAGTTAAATAAATGTGTGCACTGGTCTGAAATGGAACTACGCATCAACACAAGTTAAATAAACATGGGCAATGGCCTGAAATGCGAACCGCGCATCGACGGAAGTTAAATAAACATGCGATCCGGTCCAAAATAAGCACCGCACATCAACGCAAGTTAAACAAACATGCGCACTTGTCCGAAAAAAAGAACCACGCATCGACCCAAGTTGAATAGACATGCGCAGTGGTCTGAAATGAGAACCGCGCATCAACGCAAGTTAAATAAACATGCGCAGTGGTCCGAAGAAAGAACCATGAATCGACGCAAGTTGAATAGACATAAGAGTCGGGCATCGACGGGACTTAAATAAACATGCGTTCTGGTCCGAAACGCAAATCGCGCGTCAACGCAAGTTAAATGAACCTGCTCACTTGTCCCAAAATGCGAACTGCGCAGCAACGCAACTTAAATAAACATGCGCACTGGTCCAGAATAAGAAACGCGCATCGACTCAAGCTAAAGAAATATGCGCATTGGCCTGAAATAAGAACCGCGCATCGACGCACGTTAAATAAACATACGCAGTGGTTGGAAATGCGAACCACGCGCCAACGTAAGTTAAATAAACATTTGCACTGGTCTAAAATAAGCACCGCGCATCAACGCAAGTTAAATAAACATGCGCACTTCTCCGAAATTCGAACCGCGCATCAACGCAAGTTAAATAAACATGCGCAGTGGTTCGAAATGCGAACTACGCTCCATCGCAAGTTAAATAAACATTTGCACTGGTCCAAAATAAGCACTGCGCATCAACGCAAGTTAAATAAACATGCGCACTGGTCCGAAATTCGAACCTCGCATTAACGCAAGTTAAATAAACATGCGTAATGATCCGAAATTCGAACTGCTCATCAACGCAAGTTAAATAAACATGCACACTGGTCCAAAGTGCAAACCGCGCACCAACGCAAGTTAAATAAACATAGGCACACGTCAAAAATAAGTACCGTGCATCAACGCAAGTTAAATAAACATGCAAACTGGTCCGAAATGCGAACCGCGTATCAAGGCAACCTAAGAAAACTTGGGCTGTCCGAAATAAGTACCGCTCATCAACGCAAGTAAAATAAACATGCGCATTGGTATGGAATACGAACCGCACATCAACACAAGGTAAATAAACATGCACACTGATCTGAAATAAGAACCGCACATCAACACAAGGTAAATAAACTGCGCACTGATCCGAAATAAGAACCGCACATCAACACAATGTAACTAAACATGCGCATTGATCTGAAATAAGAACCGCACATCAACACAAGGTAAATAAACGTGCGCACTGATCCGAAATAAGAACCGCACATCCACAAAAGGTAAAAAAAACATGGGCGCTCGTCAGAAATGCGAACCGCACATCAACGCAAGTTAAATAAACATGTGCACTGTTCCAAAATGGGAACCGCGCATCTATGCAAAATTAAATAAACATGCGCACTTGTCTGAATAAGAACGGCGCATCAAGGCAAGGTACATAAATATGCGCATTGGTCCGAAATGCGAGCGTTGTTTGAAGGTATCTATGGCAGAGTATCCAGTCTACCAGAGATACAAAAAATCTGTTTCCCATTTTTCTGGGAAAGAAATCTTTGTGTGCATTTATCGGTCTATGTTCTGGTCCGGTGCTAAATAAATTATTGGGCTAGCTCTTTGCCGTCTCATCTTTTGAAGCCCAATTTTTCAGGAAAATTCCCTTGCTCATGCACGCTGGAATTGGTTTTATTGCTTTTCGTAAGCTGGGACTTTGTCCTTGGACAAACTTGTCTCGGTAACCTCTTGGTTTAATGGCCTTGAACTTTATTTGCTGAACTATAAAAGGCAATATATATTGATTTATAAGAGATAAGCCATCGTTATGTCTTAATTTCACGACCACACCGTTGTTATACAGAATGACAAAAATTATACGTTTTGCATGAAAAACTTGGGCACGCAATGGCAAGGTCAAGGTTGAAAGTCGGCGGTCAAATATCAACCCATTTAAAATTTGGCAATTCGACTGAAATGAAAAGAATATAAAATACTTGCAGTTGTATGATCCGTCCATTGTTCCATCCGCTAAGAATAAAGCCAGACAGTGCCATTTTGCTTTACATGTTTATGTTACCATTTTTTTTGACATGCCTGTGGTCACATATTGTGTTGCTCGCGCGTAGGTGGGTGAGCGATAATGCGCTGGTGACGTTCCCACACCAGGTACTGGCCGAGGCTCACTACACACAAATGCACACCATGTAAGTGCCACTAGACCACTACCGCCTGTCTTCTGATACAACTGTCACGAATGAAAAAGCTAAAATATATCAGGGAACGGCAAATACAAAACACAAGAAAAGTACAAATTTCAATTGCTTTGTTATGTTCTTTTTTTAAATATAACTAAGCAGTTAAATCAGTAGATAGTATTCTTATTGAATCTATAAATTTTAACGCAAATGGACATTTGAACGTAGCATAAATTATTAATATGAATAAATATATTACAGCACAGCGTTATCACAGTATTCGGTGATTATCTCACTGTCTTTCTTTCAGCTGGGCGGATCACAATTCTATATCAGATGTGACAGAGTTTGGGAGGGAGGCCTACCCCACCTACTTAACGACTTACTACGAGGCCCAGGAAGAAACCTATGTGCCCTTTTCTACTGTTGTTAATCTCAACACGCTGTAAGTCATTATCCCCCGTGAAACGGAGGGATATAGTTTTGAACTTTTCGGTCTGTCCGTCTGTCCGTCTGTCCGTCTGTCACGCTTCAGTCTCACGCGCCTACAGGCCACATTAATACATGGATTCGGTTCAAATTTTGTACACGGCTTCTCTGGAACCTTCCGCAGTGCAGTGACCAAGAATTTTTCGGATCGGCCAAAAATTGACAAAATGGCGGACATTTGAAAATTGGCACTGGACTTAGCGTATATACGGCAGTCTCACGCGTCTACAGGCCACATTAATAGACGGATTCGTTTCAGATTTTGTGCACGGCTTCTCTGGAACGTTCCGCAGTGCAGTGACCAAGAATTTTCCGAATCGGCCAAAAATTGACAAAATGGCGGACATTTGAAAATTGGCACTGGACTTAGCGTATATACGGCAGTCTCACGCGTCTACAGGCCACATTAATAGACGGATTCGTTTCAGATTTTGTGCACGGCTTCTCTGGAACGTTCCGCAGTGCAGTGACCAAGAATTTTCCGAATCGGCCAAAAATTGACAAAATGGCGGACATTTGAAAATTGGCACTGGACTTTATATATACGGCAGTCTCACGCGTCTGCAAGCCACATTAATAGACAAATTCGTTTCAAATTTTGTACACGGCTTCTCTGGAACCTTCCGCAGTGCAGTGACCAAGAATTTTCCGGATCGGCCAAAAATTGACAAAATGGCGGACTTTTGAAAATCGGCACTGGACGTAGCGTATATACGGCAGTCTCACGCGTCTTCAGGCCACATTAATAGACGGATTCGTTTCAAATTTTGTACACGGCTTCTCTGGAACCTTCCGCAGTGCAGTGACCAAGAATTTTCCGGATCGACCAAAAATTGACGAAATGGCGGACATTTGAAAATTGGCACTGGACTTTATATATACGGCAGTCTCACGCGTCTACAGGCCACATTAATGAATGGATTCGTTTCAAATTCTGCACACGGGCTCCCTGGCACCTTCCGCAGGTCAGTGATCAAGCATTTTCCGGATGGGACTTGACAAAATGGCGAATTTTTTAAAATCGGCGCTGTACTTAGCGTACCTACGACAGTCTCACGCGAATACTGGTTAATGGATTGATCCGTCTAAATGTTAGACACTACGTCGACTTACATCCTTCCACTTGTAAATTTTTTTTGCGTAGTCAACACGCAACAGCCTTACACAAACCATATCCCTCACGGGGTATAGACGTACTCCTCGAGACGTAGTCAAGTTATACTGGTTATGCAGCTTCGTGCTAAAATCGTGTAAAATGCGTTACTTTGCTCCTGCAATTGGATTTTGCAGAGAGTGCATGGCAGCCACGACTGTACCATTCGAATGTTTTGGTTCTTTTTCTGTGATCTGATCTGAGATATAATGTTAAGATTTTAAAATGTTTGACATACATTTTGCAGATTTTATGGCTCAAATTGTTTCAAATTAACAATAAATGTACACGTGTTTTAATCGACATACGAATACTTTTTTCATTTTTTTTAAAACGTTGGTTTTCCCAAGCAGTTTCTTCAAAATCGAAATGAGCTCTTTTCCATCTTAGTTTTATCACAAATATGTAAAGTAAAATTGATCAGACTCCAACATATAAATTATTATTTCAGTTTTGAAATGGAGAAAATCTAAATATCTTGCAGATACCTGGGCACGAATTCGATCGACTCACTGGAGGAGACAGATTTCGAACAGCTGTCGGTCTTACAGCATCTGTACTTGGACAGCAATCTGCTCACGGAAGAAACGATTCCCCTCCGGGTGTTCAACCAGACGCCCATTCTGCTCACGCTGTATGTATGAGTGTCGTGAAATCGGTGTAACCTCTGTATGTATGAGTGCCGTGAAATCGGTGTAACCTCTGTATGTATGAGTGCCGTGAAATCGGTGTAACCTCTGTATGTATGCGTGCCGTCCAATTCGCGTACTTGTATGTACGAGTGCCGTGAAACCGGTGTAACCTCTGTATGTACGAGTGTCGTGCAGCCTGTGTGCTTCCTGTATGCGTACTATTTGCGTGAATGAGTTCAGTTCCCCTTAGTCAACATGTTCGGGGTTCGTGGGGTGGGGGGGGGGGGGAGGGGACAAATGTCGGTGCAGTTGTCTTTTAAACTTGAATATCTTTTGAAGACGGCTTCCTCATTTACATCTGTGTAAGTGAGGGAGAGTAGGAGAGTGAGGAGGGGGGGGGGGGAGGGAGTTGGGTGTGGGTTTACATTTGAGAGTGGATTCTACCATGTTGCGCGCTTTGCAGTGACCTGGATTCTAACGACATACAGTACGTCCCGGAGGCCGTCAAGTACAAGGAGAATCTACCGGCCATCACCACCCTGAGCATGAATTCTAATCACATGACCTTCCTGGAGGCTGGCGATTTCACAGAACTGGACACTCTAAGCTCACTGTGAGTGCGCAACACCACCAAGTGAAAACAGCCTCGTCTTAACTGAGGGCCTTTAGTCTCTTTTTTCTGGCGGTGTATTTGTTTGTTTGTTTTTTTTTGTAATTTTTCAAGTTTAGATTTGAAAATGCACGGTTATTTTGCTATCAACGCTCTGCTAATAAGTGATTGGGCAATCTTTCATTCAAGTAAAGATTTTAATTTGCGTTGAAAGAGTGTATAAGCCCCAAGGGGAAGCCGTGTAATAGATATCCACCGTACATGCACAAAGACAGCATCTGACCTATGACTATTATGCACTTTCCGTTTATTTTGTCTGGCAGCGGGTTGTCAAGTAACGGCATCATCGCCATTGAGGACGGCACTTTCCCCAATGACAGCCTGACAACTCTGTGAGTGTTTTGGCAGTTCGCTTGTCTTTTGATGAACGTTTGACGTAAGAATGAGATAACAGGGGGCGTGTACCCGTCACCTTTACGAACAGATTGATGACGTGAGAGGTAACTTGTGTCTCGTAGAAAATCCCATCATGAAATAGAAGGATTTCAATAACAATGATTTTATTATTGAACGAATCAGAATATTTGTTTAAACCTATTTTTTACTTTGCATGGGTTTAACAGTTGTTCTCAGGTCACGAAGTTCGCTTGATAATTTAAGATTTATCATTATTTTAGTCAACTGAAGGTTTTTACTGTGGCCTATGTGTTTCACTTTGCAGGAACCTGGCTAACAATGAGTTTCGCTTTCTGCACGAGCACCCGTTTCAGAACTTGAGTCAGCTAACGACCTTGTACTTGTCGAGCAATGACATCATCACGATACCCGATGACGCGTTTCATGGACTCACCATGCTGAACAACCTGTGAGTCTAAAAGACCAAAGTGCCAGCCAGCTCAGAATTAAGCCCCCATTCCTGTCAAAGCTGGTCGTAATTTGAAGCCCCGGTCCTTCGTCAAATATTCTTATATTCTTACTGGTTACAGCGTCAAGATAAACTGTAAAATAATCTTGAAACAAATGTCTCGTACTGATCTTAGTTCACTGGTGTTTAGTTGACCAGCTGTATTTGCTTTGTATTGTTTATTTTTTATTCCCCACAGGTAGAACCTGTGGGGAATATAGGCGATCGACCGCGTGTCGTTCTGTCGGTCGGTAGATCTGTCGGTCGGTCGATCTGTCGGTCGGTCGGTCTGTCATAAAGAGCTTGTTGACACGATAACTTAAAAACTGCTGCAAGGATTTTAATGAAACTTGGTATGTAGCTTCTATGGGAACAAACACAGATCGGTATTGTAAATAGGCCAGGTTCGTCGAAGGAAAAGAGACCAGCTGGACTTAGAAAATTTCAGCTCTTGATTGACTATTGTGTGAGCTTGTTAACACGATAACTTAAAAACTGCTGCAAGGAATTTAATGAAACTTGGTATGTAGCTTCTATGGGAACAAACACAGATCGGTATGGTAAATGGGCCAGGTTCGTCCAAGGAAAGTGGACCAGCTGGACTTAGAAATTCAGCTTTTGGTTGACTATTATTAACACGTTATCTCAAGAACAACTGCAAGGATTTTAATAAAACTTGGTGTAGCTTCTGTGGGCACTAACAAGGATTGGTGTTGTAAATGGGTTACGTTGACCCAAGGATAATGAACCTAATGGACTTTGAAAATTACCAAATCCTGGAAATTATTCAGCATCGGAATGAGCTTAACACGATATCTCAAGAGCAACAGCAGGGATTTTAATGAAACTTAGTGTGTAGCCTCTATGGGCACTAGCAAGGATCGGCAGTGTAAATGAGTTAGGTTGGCCCAAAAAAAAATTAACCAAATGGACTTCGAAATTTACCATATCCTGGAAATTATTCAGCATCGAAATGAGCTTAACACGATATCTCAAGAACAACTGCAGGGATTTTAATGAAACTTAGTGTGTAGCTTCTATAGGAATAAACACAGATCGGTATAGTAAATAGCTCAGGTTCGTCCAAGGAAAATGCACCAAATGGACTTGAAAAATATCAGCTCTTGATTGACTATTGATGGTCATGTTTAACTGATGAGGGGGGGGGGGGGGGAATATGTGGGCTATGCACACTGCTCTAGTTAAGTCCGGCAGTGTGGCGGCTTTATTTGGTGACGTTAGTGCTAAAGCATTGTCTTTACGGATTGACTATCTGTAGCGGAGTATTCACTTGACTTACAGCAACAGCTTTTCGTTACGTCATGTATTGAATTCAGAATATTAAAAATAGCAACTTTATAAACATTGTTTTCTTCGCAGCTACCTTGGAAGCAATGACATCAAGAGAATCGACGCCATCTACTTCCGCGATTTGCCGCTAGGGGGCAGGCTTGGACTGTCGAACAACGACATTGCTTACATAGAGGACGGCACCTTCGACCATGTCACGTCCGCCATTTCCATGTATGTACTCGAGTCTTGTTGTCCCTGGTGAAACGGAGGGATATAGGTTTGAGCTTGTCCGTCTGTCTGTCCGTCTGTCCCACTTGATGGTAAGTACCTTGTGGAGTCCACTTCTCTATTAACTAAAGTGGTTACAGCTTTTTATCATTCAAGAAGCTAATAACGAGGGAATGTAGGTGTGCAACGTCAATGTTTCAGTTTGATCGATCAAAAATTGTCAAAATTACAGCCCTCTGAAAATTGCCTAAATTGACGCTTTCGAGGGTACCTTGTGGAGTCCACTTCTCTGTTAAGGAATCATGTCAGAGCTATTATTCTTTCATATATGCAGTCTTTAGTGTATGTATATGTGCAACGTCAAGGTTTCAGTTGGATCAATCAAAAATTGTCGAAATCAGAGCCCTCTGAAAATGGGCTAAATTTTCGTGTCACAGAAGGTACCTTGTGGAGTCCACTTCACTATTAAGGAATCACGTAAGAGCTATTACTCTTCATTATGTCAAATAAATGTGGAATGAAGATGTGCATCGTCAAACTTTCAGTTTGAACGATTGAAAATTGTAGAAATTACAGCCCTCTGAAAATCGGCTAAATTGACCCACGTGTCACAGAAGGTACCTTGTGGAGTCCACTTGCTTATAAAGGAATTATGCAAGGGCACTTATTCTTTCAATTATGCAATAATTAGAGAATAAAGATTTGCCACGTCCAGTTTATAGTTGGTCGATTGGAAATTACCGAAATTACAGCAATCTGAAAATGAGCTTAATTGTCAAGGAAACTTAATAAAATGGCGTATAGTTATTAATTTATTGTGACAATGAGTTTCACGGGGGATCCTTCTGCTCTCTGACAGCATCTAGTTATCTTCAAATTTGAAAATATGGGCACACCATACATTGTCATATATTCATGAGAGAAAAGTTTTATTTATAAAAATTGCATAATGTATTCTGATTGCACGTTTGGACTCAAAGAAATATGAAATTTTTGTGCCCTTTTATACTGATTTTTTTTCCTTTTCTTTCCTTCCCAATTCCATTTATATCCAATAACTACTTAAATTACAGCAATTTACTACGGCCTTGCACAGAAATTCTCCATGTTTGTATTTGTTCTTCGCTAGGGATTTTTCCAACAACAACCTGGTGGTGCTGCCGAGTGGTGGTGATTTCACAGGTCTGTCGTTGTCCCTGAGCCTGAACGTGGCTAACAACTACCTGGAA
Source organism: Protula sp. h YS-2021 (assembly GCA_949752745.1). Taxonomy (NCBI): domain Eukaryota; kingdom Metazoa; phylum Annelida; class Polychaeta; order Sabellida; family Serpulidae; genus Protula; species Protula sp. h YS-2021. The sequence goes on along the minus strand of OX457027.1, from coordinate 78,126,655 downwards.
GACTTGCCTACCGACACCTTCAAAGACTTCTCTTGTAGCAGCCTGTGAGAATGATTATGTTCTTAGTCATGAGAACAGTTAAAATAGCTATTGATCGAATACACACAAATGAGTTGTTCCGAGATAAAGTATTGAAAACCTGACGAAAACTAAGAAACTTAAAACGTATATTATGTACATCTGCTTATCTGGTAAATATTTAAAACAAATAAGAAATCACTCCTTCTTTTGCGGCAACTATAAACGATTAGAAGCTTGTCCCTTGTACTTCTGTTCTTTCTGTACACAGTGACTAGTCTGTTTATTATCCCCCGTCGTCCTAACGGAGGCGGGGGATATAGAAACGCCTCGTGTCCGTCTGTCCGTCCATCTGTCTTGCCGTTCGTCCATCTGTCCGTTATCACTTTTGTCCAGGCCATATCTCCGTAACCGTTGATCGCAGGCATACCATACCTTGGGAATGAAAGAATATATAATGTAGTTTTGCAACATCAGGTTAATTTTTGATTTCATACACAAATGTCGACGTTATGGACTTTTGAGATGTTTGGAATTAGTCGTTTTCTTAGGGTACCTTGTCCAGGCCATATCTCCGTAACCATTGATCGCAGGTATACCATACCTCGTGGAATGAAAGAATATATATATAATGTAGTTTTGCAAAGTCAGGTTAATTTTTGATTTCATCGACAAATGTCGAAGTTATGGACTTTTGAAATGTTTGGACTTCGTTGTTTACTTAGGGTACCTTGTTCTTCTGTGTGACCATACGGCGCGGTGGGGGATGTGCAATCTACGATTGTCTTATTTCTTTCCCTTTTGGGGAGGGCAAGGGGGAACTGAGTTGCTATCGTGTTATTCGTTTGTAGTTGTGTGATAGTGCTCGTTTGAAATCGCTTGAATTGACTCTCACAGACTTGTGTGTTTCTGTTGTGACGCAGCCTTATGAACCTGATATCCAGGACATCCTTCTTTAAAATGTAGTGGAGTGAATACTAAATGGTGTACTACAATGCTTGAAATATTGAGGCCATTCACGCGTGCCACATTTTATATTACAGGTATTTAGGCAACAATAAGATCACACACATATACCCGAATGCCTTCCAGGACGTGTCGGTATCCAATACCCTTGACCTGCTGGGCAATCCCGTCAAAAACCTCTACGGCTACTCCTTCAACGGCACCAGTGCCTAGTATGTACATTTTGTCTGCCACTCGGCAATAGAGGAAATACGGCTATTCTCCAATCGGGGGCCAAATCTGTAAATATGTTATGGCATAAACTTCTTGGCTCCAATACCGTATCTGATTAAGATTTCGCCAACATGTGTGCTTAATTCAACCCCTTTAGCTATAAACTGTCTAGGTGAATTTCTTAACCACTAAATGGTTTTCCATTATTAATCGGAAAGTAGGTCTACAATAAGGATGAGAAATATCTCCTTAATCTGTGAGTAAATCTTTTTTTTAAACAAAAATAAATTGTTTTTATCACCATATTTGTTGTGGAAATGATGCTCTAAACGACATCCAACAACTCAATAAAAGGTTTTCTTACTTTTGCCCATTACAATTTACCGTTTTAATTCATTGTAGATCAGACCGCATTATTTGCCAAAGTGTTATCTTTGCATTTTTGTAGTAGACTGAATATGTACAACTTGGACATCGGCACACTGCCGTCATACACCTTCACTGACGTCAGCGCGAGGTATTTCAATCTCTACTCATCAAGCATCACCACGATAGAAGAACTGGCCTTCAACACCGTCTCCGTCACCGACACGCTGTAAGTTAATTGAGATTTTCACAATTTTGCTTTCATTATCTTTCAATTCCTTTTCCATTTTCTACATCAGAAAAATAACGGTCACTATGGTGAGAGAAACTGTAAAGAAATATTTTTCTTCTTGTTTCACTTAGCCAAATTTGCAAGCTTTTGAAGATTAAAATATGTTAAGTGGCATTTGAAGCTGTGTTTCATTTCAGCAGTGCTGTTCTTTTAAATGCAAATTTGCAAACAGGCTTTCAGCTCTTCCGGCTTGCACGATTTAAAGCATAATAATCTGGTTTTACGTGACTTTTCAGAAATCTGCATAGCAACGGGCTGAATCTCGTGGAGGGTGCGTTGTTTGGCGCGGGATCTTCCGTGACGACGCTGAACATGAACAACAATGAGCTGTATGCCCTGCCCGACGGTGCCTTTGACGACCTGAGCATGACAACGCTGAACCTTGACGACAACTTTCTGGTTGTATATCCAGGCAGCGCCCTAGCAGAGCAGAATTTGGAGTCTGTGTAAGTTATTTTGTTTTATGATACATCCACATAAGATAAGCCATCCTACATGCTTTAGAACAACGAGAGGTGGTTGTTATGGGGGAATAAATATCTGAAGCGGGGGTTTCCACGTTGGGGGAGGGGGTGCAAGTTTTTCGCCCTCTGTGTGTCTTCGTGTTGTGGAGCCATATTTTGCTTTCAACTACTCAGTTCTGGCGCTGGTAGTTTTGCTTTGCCTTTGTTACACAAGCCACAAACTAAAAGATATGAAATCTGTGTAAAATTCATAGATGTGTTCATTACATGAGCAGCTGTAAACTTTTAAATGGTCCTGAAGAAACGTACAAAATTTCAGGGTATTTAAATGTTTCTCACTTTTCCTGCGGTCAGTTTTTATACCAGTCAACTTCATTGGGCTGGTCTGACCACATCAGTAAAGGGCCATCCGTCGTCTGTACGTGTGTGTGACGTGTGTACGTATGTAAACTTTTACTTAAAATGTTTTTTCTCCTTCAGTTTTGATCGGATTCCTTTCATATTGTGTACGAATGTTCTCTGGGTAGGCCTGTCTTGCAAAATTTTTTTTTTTGCGGATTTTTTAAGACAGGCCAAATCGGGGGTGGGGGCGGGGGGACATTTTAAATTTTTCGGCTTGCAAATTTTCAAAATGCTTCTTCTCCCACAATTTTGATAAGATTTTCTGTAAATTTTGTGTAAATATTTTCTAGGTAGGCCTGTCTTGAAAATTACTTTTTTAGTGTTTCGCCAAAAACTGGCTAAATGGGAGTCATTTTAGAATTCTTGCGTCTAATTTTCAAAATGCTTTTTTTCCCAGTTTTGAATGAATTCCTTTCCAGTTTTGTATAATTGGTAGGCCTCTCTTGAAAAATTACTTTTTTGGTGATCCATCGACCAAATGGGGGAGGGGGGGGGGGGGGGGGGCATTCATTATGCTTCTTCTCCCACAATTTTGATAAGATTTTCTTTAAATTTCGTACGAATGTTCTTTACGTAGGCCTCTCTTAAAAAGCTAATTTTTTGGCGATCAGTTAAAAATTGACCAAATGGGGGCATTTTTCAATTTATTAGCTTACAATTTTGAAAATGCTTCTTTTCCCACAATTTGGATGAGATTCCTTTCCAATTTTGCACGATTGTTCTCTAATTTGGACCTCTTTTACCAAAAATTGGTTAGATGGAACATTTCTTAATTTACTGATAGCGAATTTTCAAATCATTTTATCTCCCACAATTTGGATTTCAAGTTTTGTACCTTTGTTCTCGTGATGTTTCCCTCTTGAAAACTTAATGTTTTTGGCGATCTGCCAAAAATTGGCCAAATTTATAATTTCATGGTTACCAATTTTCAAGATGCTCTTTCTCCCACAATATTGATCCAATTCTGTTTAAATTTTGTAAAATCTTCTTTAGATAAGCTTCTGTTGAAAAAAATTTTTCAACAGAAGCTTAATTGGCCAAATGTGGGCATTTTTAATTTTATGGTTGCCAGTTGTCAAAATGCTTCTTCTCCCACAACTTTGATAAGATTTTCTTTAATTTCGTACGAATGTTCTTTAAATAGGCTTCTGTTGAAAAATTTATTTTTTTTGGGGGGGATCCGCCAAAAATTGGCTAGATGGGGGCAAGTTTTGATCAAATGACTTCCAATTTTCAGAACAATTTTTTATCCACAGTTTGGATGGGATTCCTTTCCAATTTTGTACGATTGTTATGTAGATAGGCCTCTCTTAGAAAATTGCTTTTTTTGAGGATCCGCAAAAAATTGGTTAGATGGGGGCCATTTTTTAATTTACCGATAGCAAATTTTCGAAATACTTCATCTCCCACAATTTGGTCCTCGGCCATAAGGTCCATAAGGGATGGGGGCATTTAAAAAATTAGGTGAATTACTAGATCTCGGCTGGTCACAATGTCCCTGGACATCCTTGTTTGGTTTTTGTTTTGTTTTGCTTGCATGAATCATGTTGCGTATTGTTATTGTTGTTTAACACCTTCGTTTTCCGTGATTGTTGTGTGTTGTTTATACACCTATATTGTTTGCTGTTATTAACCAATATTTACCAATATAACGATTTTTTTTCGCATTGAGTTTCATGAATTTGTTAAAAAATAAGTTGAGGATTGCTCTGTACATTTTTCATAAACTGTCATTCCAAAGCTTATCTGTTTAAACAGAAGTTTAAGGCAAAACAGTGAAATTGCTTAATATTTTTTTCAGCGAACTTTACTTCATTTTGTCTGGAAGCCGCATCATACTAGCTTTTACCTGAAAGTTTATTTGAGTAAAATTCAAGTTGTCGGCTGTTTGTCTTCCACTAAGTGAGGACGTATGCTGTTCTGTCCGTCTGTCAGTCCTTCACGTTCTGTCGTCTGTCAGTCCTTCACGTTCTGTCCGTCTGTCCGTCCTTCACGTTCTGTCCGTCCGTCCGTCCTTCATGTTCTGTCCGTCTGTCCGTCCTTCACGTTCTGTCCGTCTGTCAGTCCTTCACGTTCTGTCCGTCTGTCAGTCCTTCATGTTCTGTCCGTCTGTCAGTCCTTCATGTTCTGTCCGTCTGTCAGTCCTTCACGTTCTGTCCGTCTGTCAGTCCTTCACGGTTTATCCGTCTGTCAGTCCTTCATGTTCTGTCCGTCTGTCCGTCCTTCATGTTCTGTCCGTCTGTCAGTCCTTCATGTTCTGTCCGTCTGTCCGTCCTTCACGTTCTGTCCGTCTGTCAGTCCTTCATGTTCTGGCACATGCAATGGCCGACCTTTGATTTATGCAAAGAATTAGAACTTTAGTTGACCTTGACCAGAATAGCAACGTCACACGAAGGTCAAATATTTAAGCTTCTTATGGTCCATGAACGGAAGATCTTGCAGCCTCTTACGAAGCATATTTCTGGTAAGTTCTAGCACGCGAATCAGCATGTATTGACCATGCCACACATTCGCAACACGTAAATAGGCTGGTCACTTGTTGCTCCAGATCTGAGACACTTTGTGTCCTGATTACAAGACTGTTAGAACCAGCATTGTCTCGTGTTTTAGCAGTGCATGCAAATCGCGGAGGGATTGTCCCCCCCCCCCCCAAAAAAAAAATCAAAACAACACACAACACACAACACGTGCGTCTGCATATAAAGCGTGATGTCACTGAAACTCAAATTTCATATTTTCCTTGCAGAAGTTTAACTCGCATTATATAGTTGGAGTCAGATACAACAGCGTCTTCAGATTTTTTGTCATCATGTGTATATTGTGACCGGCATAAACGTAACTATAATCCCATTGAGTTCGGATTTTAAAAGTCACAGATTTCACTCGCTGGGAGTTTTGAAATGACCAGAGTTCATTCTGAATATGTACAAAGTAACAACAGATTTCATTAAGAATGCTGTAATAACCCAGAAAACGAAATAACTACACATTGAACTAAAATTGGCTTCCCCTGTGGTCTGGAGGAATCTTAAGAATACACCCACTGCGTTCTTTTCCGTGCATGACGTATCTCTTTCTTTCTAACTCTTCTTTTACTATTTCTTCATTCTTCCTTCTTTTCCCCTACTTGTTTCTTTAGCAAGTGCGTCCTAATATACCCATCCTAGTTGGTGAACGGGACGTTAAACACAAAACAAACAAACAAACAAAAATTGGCATAATCACCACAGTTTCCTTTGTCATAATAACCACAATCAATAACCACAGTCGGTTTTAGTAACAATTAACAAAATGTGTCGATATTAAGAAATTTACCATGAATTACAAAAAAAATCCACATATTTATTCAACATGAAAAATGCTTAGTGGCTAATAACCACAGAGGTCACTAATAACTACAAAGGTTATTAATAACCACAGAGGCCATTTATCACCACAGGAGTCACTAAATAATGACAAAAGTCGCCAGTAACTTAAAAAGTCACTTCTAACTACAAAGTTTATTAATTATTACAAAGGTCGGTTATAACCACAGGGGTGACTAAACATCAAAAGTCACTACTAAATACAAAGGTTAAGTGACCATCGAGGAGACCAATAATTGCACATTTATCTGTGAATGACACCACAATCAGAGCTGTCGCAATAGATGGCACGAATACAAATTTCACCAAGCGTGTCATAAAATCCAACACTCCCCGCTTGAAAAACCATCTTTTTTATCCAGAGTGAAACTCAGCCACGTATTTGCTGTGGATGACATAATAAACCATAAATCACTGTTGGCATAGCAACAACAGATTTTGCTTTTACTTTCATGAAAACTACATGGTTTACTGTAAATGCCACATTATACCTTGTTTCAGATACCTGTTATCTAAGGGAATCCTTATTCTGTAAGATTTGGTATGAGTTAACTGACCAACTTTATACAAGTTTCACAGTGAAGCGCTGTTTTGGCTGGTACTAGTGATATGTAGTATAATTGCTGTAGTGACACTCACAATAAGCACTTCTCTGTATGCCACACGGTATCTCTGAATATGTGAGTTCAACATTTGGGCTTGGAGATATTATAGCAATATTATTTAACTGTGATTCTCGGATCCTTAAAAGCTACCAGTGTAAAGCTATGATTTCCATCACCATCCCAAATAGTGAAGTTATTATACGCTATTTTATGGAATATTGTGGAATATTTATGTGTCAGAGACTGCACTTAACATGAACATATGTGAAGTTTATTTCGCTGATGATGACACAGCACACAGTTATAACTCTGAAGGTGTCTTTTGAGGCGTTCAATTTAAATCTCATATCTTTATTACCAATATTTATGGGCATAACAAGTGTAATAGCTACCCGTTCTTTAATAAGAGGGAATGGCTCCATGGTCATAATAATATTCTTATAATTTTGATAAAGTACTCACACATATAGAACACGATATAGGTATATAATTGTACAATAAGAAGAAGAAGAGTATAAAAAATGAAAAACAAAATTAAAAAAAATAGAAAAGAAAAATAAAACAAACAAAAAAAGAAAAGCAAAAAATAAAAAATAAACAAATAAAAAAAGAAAAAAAATGAGAAAAAAAAAATAGAAAAGAAAAAACAAAAAAAAACAAAAAAAAAAAACAAAAAAAAAAAAAAAAGAAAAGAAAAGAAAAGAAAAAAAAAAGAAAAGAAAAAGAAAACTAAAATAAGACACCAAATAGGATTAAAGTAAATAAATAAGTAAGAAATGTAATTTATGCTGAAAACAAATGTTGTCCAGGTATTTTTATTGTAAGTTAAGATTAAATTGTTTATGCTGTGAATGTGTGTATTTGAGATTTTAATTGAAATCTGATAGGTATATTCTAGATTTTTGACTCGATAGCACCTGTAACTGCTGTAAATTCTTTAATAAATCCCCCTGTGGGTTGCGGGGAATCTTGAGAATATGCCCACTGCTTTCTGTTCCGTACATGGCGTAAGAGGCGCCTAATCGGAATTTCGTTCTTTCTAACTCCTCTTTTACTACTATACATTCTTCCTTCATTTTCTCCAACTTGTCCCTTTGGCAAGTGCGTCCCAATATATCCATGATAGTTGGTGAACGGGACGTTAAACACCAAATAAACAATCTTTAAAGAAAGGCAATAACTCCATGGAGCTCGATGTGCTTATACAATTTTCTATTTCGATGAAGTACTTACAGATATATAATGCTAACTATAGAAATGTAGAATGAGGCTGTTGCAGTCTGTTAGTGTGTGTTGTTTGTTAATAAAGGGCAATCAGAAACATTGTATAAGCACGTCGAATTAATAGAAATATTTGATTTGTAAAAACGTGTTGTAAACCTTGTTGCTGCTAGTTAAAGTCTCGCTGTAAAAAATCCTGGAAATTTATATTAAAGTGAAGCAATGGCACAGTGATCTGTTGTTCGCTTTGAATACGAGAGGTCCAAAGTTGAAGCCTGGCAGCTCGGGGCTCAAATTTTGCATTCCTTATATGTTAGGTTATATACTCCTCAGTAACCAGACAAGTCCATGGGGACCACTGCCCATATCCAATAATTCTATAACTGATTAAAAGTAGCGTGTAAGTTGTGGATTGTTGTCAAGCGTCTTGAATGGCAGCAGTAGCTGGCTATGTACTTGAGTGAATCATTGTATGTGCGCTGAAGAAACTTCTTTTGTTGAAATAATGGGTTATTGTGATCTCTGTTCGCAGTTTTATACAAAGCGATTTGAGCATTTGGAATCTCTATATAAAAGCCCAATATTGTAATGACTAAACATAAATTTTACAATTTCAACACATAAAAGTTTACATGTTCGTCTAAAAAATACTTAGAAAGGAGAAAAACAATGAGAATAAAAAAGAAAAAGAAAGAAAAAAGAAAAAGAAGAAAATAAAAAGAGAAAAACAAGAAAAAAGAAAAAATACAAAAGAAAAAAAAGAAGAAGAAAAAAATATTAAAAAAGAAAAGTAAAAAAAAAAAAGAATAAAATAAAAAAATAAAAAAGTAAAAAAAATAAAAAAGAAAAATAAAAAAAAGAAAAAAAAAGAATAGAAAAAGAAAACTGAAAGGAGATGCCGAATAAGAGGTTTAAATAAATAAAAAATGTAATTTATGTTGAACACAAATGTTGTCCAGGTATTTTTATTGTAAATTAAGAATAAATTGTTTATGCTGTGAATGTGTGTGTTTGAGATTGTAATTGAAATCTGATAGATATATTCTAGATGTTTGACTCGATAGCACCTGTAACTGCTGTAAATTCTTTAATAAATCCCCCTGTGAGTTGCGGGGAACCTTGAGAATACACCCACTGCTTGCTGTTCTGTGCATGTGGTAAGAGGTGCCTAATCAGAATTTCGTTTTTTCTTAATTCCTCTTTTACTATTCATTCTTCTTTTTATCCAACTTGTTCCTTTGGCAAGTGCGTCCAGGTATACACATGGTAGTTGGTGAACGGGGCGTTAAACACCAAATGAACAAACAAACAATCTTTAATGAAAGGCAATAACTCCATGGAGCTCGATGTGCTTATACAGTTTTCTATTTCGATGAAGTACTTACAGATATATAGTGCTAACTATAGAAATGTAGAATGAGGCTGTTGCAGTCTGTTAGTGTGTGTTGTTTGTTAATAAAGGGCACTTGCAATCAGAAACATTGTATAAGCACGTCGAATTAATAGAAATTGATGATTTGTAAAATCGTGTTGTGAACCTTGTTGCTGCTAGTTAGAGTCTCACTGTAAAAAATCCTGGATGTTTATATTAAAAGTGAAGCAATGGCACAGTGATTTGTTGTTCGCTTTGAATACGAGAGGTCGAAAGCTGAAGCCCAGCTCGCGGCGCAAAATTTGCATTCCTTATATGTTAGGTTATATACTCCTCAGTAACCAGACAAGTCCGTGGGGACCACTGCCCATATCCGATAATTCTATAAATGATTAGAAGAAGAGTGTAAGTTGTGGATTGTTGTCAACCGTCTTGAATGGCTGCAGTAGCTGGCAATGTACTTGAGTGAATCATTGTATGTGCGCTGAAGAAAGTTCTTTTGTTGAAATAATGGGTTATTGTGATATCTGTTCGCAGTTTTATACAAAGCGATTTGAGCATTTGGAATTTCTATATAAAAGCCCAATATTGTAATGACTAAACATAAATTTTACAATTTCAACACATAAAAGTTTACATGTTCGTCTAAAGAATACTAAGAAAGGAGAAAAACAACGAGAATAAAAAGAAAAAGAAAGAAAAAAGAAAAAGAAGAAAATAAAAAGAGAAAAACAAGAAGAAAGAAAAAATACAAAAGAAAAAAAACAAGAAAAAGTATAAAAAAGAATAAAAAAAGATAAAAATAAAAAAAAATAAAAAAAGAAGAATAAAAAAATATAAAAAAAAGAAAAGTAAAAAAAAAGAATAAAATAAAAAAAGAAAAAAGTAAAAAAAATAAAAAAGAAAAATAAAAAAAAAGAAAAAAAAAAGAATAGAAAAAGAAAACTGAAAGGAGATGCCGAATAAGAGGTTTAAATAAATAAAAAATGTAATTTATGTTGAACACAAATGTTGTCCAGGTATTTTTATTGTAAATTAAGATTAAATTGTTTATGCTGTCAATGTGTGTATTTGAGATTTTAATTGAAATCTGATAGATATATTCTAGATTTTTGACTCGATAGCACCTGTAACTGCTGTAAAGTCTTTAATAAATCCCCCTGTGGGTTGCAGGGAATCTTGAGAATACGGACACTGCTTTCTGTTCCGTACATGGAGTAAGAGGCGCTTAATCGGAATTTCGTTCTTTCTAACTCCTCTTTTACTATTTCTTCATTCTTCCTTCTTTTTCTCCAACTTGTTCCTTTGGCAAGTGCGTCCCATACCCATGATAGATGGTGAACGGGACGTTAAATACCAAATAAACAAACAATCTTTAATGAAAGGCAATAACTCCATGGAGCTCGATGTGCTGATACAGTTTTCTATTTCGATGAAGTACTTACAGATATATAGTGCTAACTATAGAAATGTAGAATGAGGCTGTTGCAGTCTGTTAGTGTGTGTTGTTTGTTAATAAAGGGCACTTGCAATCAGAAACATTGTATAAGCACGTCGAATTAATAGAAATGGATGATTTGTAAAATCGTGTTATGAACCTTGTTGCTGCTAGTTAAAGTCTCGCTGTAAAGAATCCTGGATGTTTATATTAAAGTGAAGCAATGGCACAGTGATATATTGTTCGCTTGGAATACGAGAGGTCCAAAGCTGAAGCCCAGCTGGCAGCGCAAAATTTGCATTCCTTATATAGCTAGGTGATATACTCCTCAGTAACCAGACAAGTCCATGGGGACCAGTGCCAATATCCAATAATTCAATAAATGATTAGAAGTTGTGTGTAAGTTGTGGATTGTTGTCAAGCGTCTTGAATGGCTGCAGTAGCTGGCAATGTACTAAAGTGAATCATTGCATGTGCACACTGAAGAAACTTTTTTTTTTTGAAATAAAAAGTTATTGTGATCTGTGTTCGCAGTTTTTTACAAAGCGATTTGAGCATTTGGAATCATTATATAAAAGCTCAATATTGTAATGACTAAACATAAATATTACAATTTCAACACATAAAAGTTTACATGTTCGTCTGAAAAATACTTACAAAGGACAAAAACAATGAGAATAAAAAAGAAGAAAAAAAAATGAAAAAAGAAAAAGAAGAAAATGAAGAGAAAAACAAGAAAGAAGAAAAAATACAAAAGAAAAAAAGAACAGAAAAAAGTAAAAAAAGAATAAAAAAAGAAAAAAGCAAAAAAAAAAGGAAAAAAGTAAAAAAAAAAAAAAAAGAAAAAAAAAAAAAAAAAAAAAAAAAAAAAAAAAAAGAATAGAAAAAGAAAACTAAAAGGAGATGCCGAATAAGAGGTTTAAATAAATAAAAAATGTAATTGATGTTGAACACAAATGTTGTCCAGGTATTTTTATTGTAAATTAAGAATAAATTGTTTATGCTGTGAAGATGTGTATTTGAGATTTTAATTGAAATCTGATAGATATATTCTAGATGTTTTGACTCGATAGCACCTGTAACTGCTGTAAATTCTTTAATAAATCCCCCTGTGGGTTGCGGGGAATCTTGAGAATACACCCACTGCTTGCTGTTCTGTGCATGGCGTAAGAGGTGCCCAATCAGAATTTCGTTTTTTTCTAATTCCTCTTTTACTATTCATTCTTCTTTTTATCCAAATTGTTCCTTTGGCAAGTGCGTCCAAGTATACACATGGTAGTTGGTGAACGGGGCGTTAAACACCAAATGAACGAACAAACAATCTTTAATGAAAGGCAATAACTCAATGGAGCTCGATGTGCTGGTACAATTTCTATTTCGATGAAGTACTCACAGTTGTATAGTGCTAACTATAGAAATGTAGAATGAGGCTGTTGCAGTCTGTTAGTGTGTGTTGTTTGTTAATAAAGGGCACTTGCAATCAGAAACATTGTATAAGCACGTCGAATTAATAGAAATGGATGATTTGTAAAATCGTGTTATGAACCTTGTTGCTGCTAGTTTAAGTCTCACTGTAAAGAATTCTGGATGTTTATATTAAAAGTAAAGCAATGGCACAGTGATATGTTGTTCGCTTTGAATACGAGAGGTCGAAAGCTGAAGCCCAGCTCGCGGCTCAAATTTTGCATTCCTTATATGTTAGGTTATATACTCCTCAGTAACCAGACAAGTCCATGGGGACCAATGCCCATATCCAATAATTCAAAAAATGATTAGAAGTAGAGTGTAAGTTGTGGATTGTTGTCAAGCGTCTTGAATGGCTGCAGTAGTTGGCAATGTACTTGAGTGAATCATTGTATGTGCACGCTGAAGAAACTTCTTTTGTGGAAATAAAAAGTCATTGTGATCTGTGTTCGCAGTTTTATACAAAGCGATTTGAGCATTTGGAATCTGTATATAAAAGCCCAATATTGTAAAGACTAAACATAAATTTTACAATTTCAACACATAAAAGTTTACATGTTCGTCTGAAGAATACTTAGAAAGGACAAAAACAATAAGAATAAAAAAGAAGATAGAAAGAAAAAAAAATAGAAAAAAAAGAAAAAGAAGAAAATGAAAAGAGAAAAACAAGAAAATAGAAAAAATACAAAAAAAAAAAAAAAACAAAAAAAAAAAGAAAAGTAAAAAAAGAATAAAATAAAAAAAGAAAAAAGTTAAAAAAGGAAAAAAAAAGAAAAATAAAACTAAAAAAAGAAAAATAAGAATAGAAAAAGAAAACTGAAAGGAGATGCCGAATAACAGGTTTAAATAAATAAAAAATGTAATTTATGTTGAACAAAAATTTTGTCCAGGTATTTTTTATTGTAAATTAAGAATAAATTGTTTATGCTGTAAATTTGTGTGTTTGAGATTTTAATTGAAATCTGATAGATATATTCTAGATTTTTGACTCCATAGCAACTGTGACTGCTGTAAATTCTTTAATAAATCCCCCTGTGGGTTGCGGGGAATCTTGAGAATACACCCACTGCTTGCTGTTCTGTGCATGGCGTAAGAGGTGCCTAATCAGAATTTCGTTTTTTATAATTCCTCTTTTACTATTCATTCTTCTTTTTATCCAGCTTGTTCCTTTGGCAAGTGCGTCCCAGTATACACATGGTAGTTGGTGAACGGGGCGTTAAACACCAAATGAACAAACAAACAATCTTTAATGAAAGGCAATAACTCAATGGAGCTCGATGTGCTGGTACAATTTCTATTTCGATGAAGTACTCACAGTTGTATAGTACTAACTATAGAAATGTAGAATGAGGCTGTTGCAGTCTATTAGTGTGTGTTGTTTGTTAATAAAGGGCACTTGCAAACAGAAACATTGTATAAGCACGTCGAATTAATAGAAATTTTTGATTTGTAAAAGCGTGTTGTAAACCTTGTTGCTGCTAGTTAAAGTCTCGCTGTAAAAATCCTGGATGTTTATACTAAATTGAAGCAATGGCACAGTGATATGTTGTTCGCTTTGAATATACGAGAGGTCCAAAGCTGAAACCCAGCTCGCCGGCTCAAATTTTACATTCCTTATATGTTAGGTTATATACTCCTCAGTAACCAGACAAGTCCATGGGGACCAATGCCCATATCCAATAATTCAAAAAATGATTAGAAGTAGAGTGTAAGTTGTGGATTGTTGTCAAGCGTCTTGAATGGCTGCAGTAGCTGGCAATGTACTTGAGTGAATCATTGCATGTGCGCGCTGAAGAAACTTCTTTTGTGGAAATAAAAAGTCATTGTGATCTGTGTTCGCAGTTTTATACAAAGCGATTTGAGCATTTGGAATCTGTATATAAAAGCCCAATATTGTAATGACTAAACATAAATTTTGCAATTTCAACACAAAAAAGTTTACATGTTCGTCTGAAGAATACTTAGAAAGGACAAAAACAATCAGAATAAAAAAGAAGATAAAAAGAAAAAAATAGAAAAAAAAGAAAAAGAAGAAAATGAAAAGAGAAAAACAAGAAAAAGAAAAAATACAAAAGAAAAAAAAACCAAGAAAAAAAAAAGAAAAGTAAAAAAAAAGAATAAAATGAAAAAAGAAAAAAGTAAAAAAATGAAAAAATGTAAAAGAAAAAGAAAAAAAAGGAAAAAAAGAATAAAACAAAAAAAGAAAAAAGTTAAAAAAATAAGAAAAGAAAAATAAAGCTAAAAAAAAAAAGAAAAATAAGAATAGAAAAAGAAAACTGAAAGGAGATGCCGAATAAGAGGTTTAAATAAATAATAAATGTAATTTATGTTGAACACAAATGTTGTCCAGGTATTCTTATTGTAAATTAAGAATAAATTGTTTATGCTGCAAAGGTGTGTTTTTGAGATTTTAATTGGAATCTGGTAGATATGTTCTAGATTTTTTACTCGATAGCAGCTGTGACTGCTGTAAATTGCTTAATAAATCCCCCTGTGGGTTGCAAAGAATCTTGAGAATACGGATACTGCTTTCTGTTCCATATATGTTGTGAGAGGAGCCTAATCGGAATTTCGTTCTTTCTAACTCCTCTTTTACTACTATACATTCTTCCTTATTTTTCTCCAACTTGTCCCTTTGGCAAGTGCGTCCCAGTATACCCATGATAGTTGGTGAACGGGACGTTAAACACCATCTAAACGATCTTTAAAGAAAGGCAATAACTCCATGGAGCTCGATGTGCTTATACAATTTTCTATTTCGATGAAGTACTTACAGATATATAGTGCTAACTATAGAAATGTAGAATGAGGCTGTTGCAGTCTGTTAGTGTGTGTTGTTTGTTACTAAAGGGCACTTGCAATCAGAAACATTGTATAAGCACGTCGAATTAATAGAAATGGATGATTTGTAAAATCGTGTTATGAACCTTGTTGCTGCTAGTTAAAGTCTCAATGTAAAAATCCTGGATGTTTATATTAAAAGAGAAGCAATGGCACAGTGATATGTTGTTCGCTTCTAATATACGAGAGGTCCAAAGCTGAAGCCCAGCTCGCGGCTCAAATTTTGCATTCCTTATATGTTAGGTTATATACTCCTCAGTAACCAGACAAGTCCATGGGGACCAATGCCCATATCCAATAATTCAAAAAATGATTAGAAGTAGAGTGTAAGTTGTGGATTGTTGTCAAGCGTCTTGAATGGCTGCAGTAGCTGGCAATGTACTTGAGTGAATCATTGCATGTGCGCGCTGAAGAAACTTCTTTTGTTGAAATAAAAAGTCATTGTGATCTGTGTTCGCAGTTTTATACAAAGCGATTTGAGCATTTGGAATCTGTATATAAAAGCCCAATATTGTAATGACTAAACATAAATTTTACAATTTCAACACAAAAAAGTTTACATGTTCGTCTGAAGAATACTTAGAAAGGACAAAAACAATAAGAATAAAAAAGAAGATAAAAAGAAAAAAATAGAAAAAAAAGAAAAAGAAGAAAATGAAAAGAGAAAAACAAGAAAAAAGAAAAAATAGAAAAGAAAAAAAACCAAGAAAAAAACGAAAAGTAAAAAAAAGAATAAAATGAAAAAAGAAAAAAGTAAAAAAATGAAAAAATGTAAAAGAAAAAGAAAAAAAGGAAAAAAAGAATAAAACAAAAAAAGAAAAAAGTTAAAAAAATAAGAAAAGAAAAATAAAACTAAAAAAAAAAGAAAAATAAGAATAGAAAAAGAAAACTGAAAGGAGATTCCGAATAAGAGGTTTAAATAAATAAAAAATGTAATTTATGTTGAACACAAATGTTGTCCAGGTATTCTTATTGTAAATTAAGAATAAATTGTTTATGCTGCAAAGGTGTGTTTTTGAGATTTTAATTGGAATCTGGTAGATATGTTCTAGATTTTTTACTCGATAGCAGCTGTGACTGCTGTAAATTGTTTAATAAACCCCCCTGTGGGTTGCAAAGAATCTTGAGAATACGGATACTGCTTTCTGTTCCATATACGTTATAAGAGGAGCCTAATCGGAATTTCGTTCTTTCTAACTCCTCTTTTACTATACCTGCAATCTTCCTTCTTTTTCTCCAACTTGTCCCTTTGGCAAGTGCGTCCCAGTATACCCATGATAGTTGGTGAACGGGACGTTAAACACCATCTAAACGATCTTTAAAGAAAGGCAATAACTCCATGGAGCTCGATGTGCTTATACAATTTTCTATTTCGATGAAGTACTTACAGATATATAGTGCTACTATAGAAATGTAGAATGAGGCTGTTGCAGTCTGTTAGTGTGTGTTGTTTGTTAATAAAGGGCACTTGCAATCAGAAACATTGTATAAGCACGTCGAATTAATAGAAATTTTTGATTTGTAAAAACGTGTTGTAAACCTTGTTGCTGCTAGTTAAAGTCTCGCTGTAAAGATTCCTGGATGTTTATATTAAAGTGAAGCAATGGCATAGTGATATGTTGTTCGCTTCGAATACGAGAAGTCCAAAGCTGAAGCCCAGCTCGCGGCGCAAAAATTGCAATTCCTTATATGTTAGTTTATATACTCCTCAGTAACCAGACAAGTCCATGGGGACCAATGCCCATATCCAGTAATTCAATAAATGATTAGAAGAAGAGTATAAGTTGTGGATTGTTGTCAAGCGTCTTGAATGGCTGCAGTAGCTGGCAATGTACTTGAGTGAATCATTGCATGTGCGCGCTGAAGAACCTTCTTTTGTTGAAACAAAAAGTTATTGTGATCTGTGTTCGCAGTTTTATACAAAGCGATTTGAGCATTTGGAATCTGTATATAAAAGCCCAATATTGTAATGACTAAACATAAATTTTACAATTTCACCACATAAAAGTTTACATGTTCGTCTGAAGAATACTTAGAAAGGGCTAAAACAATAATGTTAAAAAAGAAAATAAAAAGAAAAAAATTAAAAAAAGAAAAAGAAGAAAATGAAAAGAGAAAAACAAGAAAAAAAGAAAAAATACAAAAAAGCAAAAAAAAAAAAAAAAAGTAAAAAAAAAGAATAAAATAAAGAAAAAAGTAAAAAAATTGAAAAAATTGTAAAAGAAAAAAAAACAAGAAAAAAAAAGAAAAGTAAAAAAAGAATAAAATAAAAAAAGAAAAAAGGTGAAAAGAAAGAAAAAAAAGAAAAATAAAACTAAAAAAAAAGAAAAATAAGAATAGAAAAAGAAAACTGAAAGGAGATGCCGAATAAGAGGTTTAGATAAATAAAAAATGTAATTTATGTTGAACAAAAATATTGTCCAGGTATTTTTTGTTGTAAATTAAGAATAAATTGTTTATGCTGCATATTTGTGTATTTGAGATTTTAATTGAAATCTGATAGATATATTCTAGATTTTTGACTCGATAGCAACTGTGACTGCTGTAGATTCTTTAATAAATCCCCCTGTGGGTTGCGGGGAATCTTGAGAATACACCCACTGCTTGCTGTTCTGTGCATGGCGTAAGAGGTGCCTAATCAGAATTTCGTTTTTTCTAATTCCTCTTTTACTATTCATTCTTCTTTTTATCCAACTTGTTCCTTTGGCAAGTGCGTCCCAGTATACACATGGTAGTTGGTGAACGGGGCGTTAAACACCTGATGAACAAACAAACAATCTTTAATGAAAGGCAATAACTCCATGGAGCTCGATGTGCTTATACAGTTTTCTATTTCGATGAAGTACTTACAGATATATAGTGCTAACTATAGAAATGTAGAATGAGGCTGTTGCAGTCTGTTAGTGTGTGTTGTTTGTTAATAAAGGGCACTTGCAATCAGAAACATTGTATAAGCACGTCGAATTAATAGAAATTTATGATTTGTAAAAACGTGTTGTAAATCTTGTTGCTGCTAGTTAAAGTCTCGCTGTAAAAAATCCTGGATGTTTATATTAAAGTGAAGCAATGGCACAGTGATATGTTGTTCGCTTCGAATACGAGAGGTCCAAAGCTGAAGCCCAGCTGGCAGCGCAAAATTTGCATTCCTTATATAGCTAGGTGATATACTCCTCAGTAACCAGACAAGTCCATGGGGACCAGTGCCAATATCCAATAATTCAATAAATGATTAGAAGTTGTGTGTAAGTTGTGGATTGTTGTCAAGCGTCTTGAATGGCTGCAGTAGCTGGCAATGTACTAAAGTGAATCATTGCATGTGCACACTGAAGAAACTTTTTTTTTTGAAATAAAAAGTTATTGTGATCTGTGTTCGCAGTTTTATACAAAGCGATTTGAGCATTTGGAATCATTATATAAAAGCTCAATATTGTAATGACTAAACATAAATATTACAATTTCAACACATAAAAGTTTACATGTTCGTCTGAAAAATACTTACAAAGGACAAAAACAATGAGAATAAAAAAGAAGAAAAAAAAAATGAAAAAAGAAAAAGAAGAAAATGAAGAGAAAAACAAGAAAGAAGAAAAAATACAAAAGAAAAAAAGAACAGAAAAAAGTAAAAAAAGAATAAAAAAAGAAAAAAGCAAAAAAAAAAAAATAAATAAAAAAGAAGAATAAAAAAATATAAAAAAAAGAAAAGTAAAAAAACATGAAATAAAAAAAGGAAAAAAGTAAAAAAAAAAAAAAATAAAAAAAAAATAAATAAAAATAAAAAAGAATAGAAAAAGAAAACTAAAAGGAGATGCCGAATAAGAGGTTTAAATAAATAAAAAATGTAATTGATGTTGAACACAAATGTTGTCCAGGTATTTTTATTGTAAATTAAGAATAAATTGTTTATGCTGTGAAGATGTGTATTTGAGATTTTAATTGAAATCTGATAGATATATTCTAGATGTTTGACTCGATAGCACCTGTAACTGCTGTAAATTCTTTAATAAATCCCCCTGTGGGTTGCGGGGAATCTTGAGAATACACCCACTGCTTGCTGTTCTGTGCATGGCGTAAGAGGTGCCTAATCAGAATTTCGTTTTTTCTAATTCCTCTTTTACTATTCATTCTTCTTTTTATCCAACTTGTTCCTTTGGCAAGTGCGTCCCAGTATACACATGGTAGTTGGTGAACGGGGCGTTAAACACCAAATGAACAAACAAACAATCTTTAATGAAAGGCAATAACTCAATGGAGCTCGATGTGCTAGTACAATTTATATTTCGATGAAGTGCTCACAGCTGTATAGTACTAGCTATAGAAATGTAGAATGAGGCTGTTGCAGTCTGTTAGTGTGTGTTGTGTGTTAATAAAGGGCACTTGCAAACAGAAACATTGTATAAGCACGTTGAGTTAATAGAAATTTTTGATTTGTAAAAGCGTGTTGTAAACCTTGTTGCTGCTAGTTAAAGTCTCGCTGTAAAAATCCTGGATGTTTATACTAAATTGAAGCAATGGCACAGTGATATGTTGTTCGCTTTGAATATACGAGAGGTCCAAAGCTGAAGCCCAGCTCGCGGCGCAAATTTTGCATTCCTTATATGTTAGGTTATATACTCCTCAGTAACCAGACAAGTCCATGGGGACCAATGCCCATATCCAATAATTCAAAAAATGATTAGAAGTAGAGTGTAAGTTGTGGATTGTTGTCAAGCGTCTTGAATGGCTGCAGTAGCTGGCAATGTACTTGAGTGAATTATTGCATGTGCGCGCTGAAGAAACTTCTTTTGTTGAAATAAAAAGTCATTGTGATCTGTGTTCGCAGTTTTATACACAGCGATTTGAGGATTTGGAATCTGTATATAAAAGCCCAATATTGTAATGACTAAACATAAATTTTACAATTTCAACACATAAAAGTTTACATGTTCGTCTGAAGAATACTTAGAAAGGACAAAAACAATAAGAATAAAAAAGAAGATAAAAAGAAAAAAATAGAAAAAAAAGAAAAAGAAGAAAATGAAAAGAGAAAAACAAGAAAAAAAAATACAAAAGAAAAAAACCAAGAAAAAAAAACGAAAAGTAAAAAAAAAAGAATAAAATGAATAAAGAAAGAAGTAAAAAAATGAAAAAATGTAAAAGAAAAAGAAAAAAAAGTAAAAAAAGAATAAAACAAAAAAAGAAAAAAGTTAAAAAAATAAGAAAAGAAAAATAAAACTAAAAAAAAAGAAAAATAAGAATAGAAAAAGAAAACTGAAAGGAGATGCCGAATAAGAGGTTTAAATAAATAATAAATGTAATTTATGTTGAACACAAATGTTGTCCAGGTATTCTTATTGTAAATTAAGAATAAATTGTTTATGCTGCAAAGGTGTGTTTTTGAGATTTTAATTTGAATCTGGTAGATATGTTCTAGATTTTTTACTCGATAGCAGCTGTGACTGCTGTTAATTGTTTAATAAATCCCCCTGTGGGTTGCAAAGAATCTTGAGAATACGGATACTGCTTTCTGTTCCATATATGTTGTGAGAGGAGCCTAATCGGAATTTCGTTCTTTCTAACTCCTCTTTTACTATATCTGCATTCTTCCTTCTTTTTCTCCAACTTGTCCCTTTGGCAAGTGCGTCCCAGTATACCCATGATAGTTGGTGAACGGGACGTTAAACACCATCTAAACGATCTTTAAAGAAAGGCAATAACTCCATGGAGCTCGATGTGCTTATACAATTTTCTATTTCGATGAAGTACTTACAGATATATAGTGCTAACTATAGAAATGTAGAATGAGGCTGTTGCAGTCTGTTAGTGTGTGTTGTTTGTTAATAAAGGGCACTTGCAATCAGAAACAACCAGTCTCGGTGGCCTAGTGGTTTGAGTGTCCGCCTCGAGACTGGAAGATCGTGGGTTCAAACCCCGGTCGGGTCATACCTAAGACTTTAAAATTGGAACTCCTGCTTGCTACCCTGTGAGACACTCCACATGTAAGGGTTAGAAGGAGGGCTGGAATGCCCCATTTCAGTATAATGTGGCAGGGGGATCCCGATATGACCATAGCAGTTGAAAGGGATCTAAAGAACAATACAATACAATGCAATCAGAAACATTGTATAAGCACGTCGAATTAATAGAAATTTTTGCTTTGTGAAAACGTGTTGTAAACGTTGTTGCTGCTAGTTAAAGTCTCGCTGTAAAGAATCCTTGATGTTTATATTAAAGTGAAGCAATGGCACAGTGATATATTGTACGCTTCGAATACGAGAGGTCCAAAGCTGAAGCCCAGCTCGCGGCTCAAATTTTGCATTCGTTATATGTTAGGTTATATACTCCTCAGTAGCCAGACAAGTCCATGGGGACCAATGCCCATATCCAATAATTCAAAAAATGATTAGAAGTAGAGTGTAAGTTGTGGATTGTTGTCAAGCGTCTTGAATGGCTGCAGTAGCTGGCAATGTACATGAGTGAATCATTGCATGTGCGCGTGGAGAAACTTGTTTGTGAGTAAAGGGTAGTTGCGATCAGAAACATTGTACAAGCACGTCGAATTAATAAAAATTTTTGATTTGTTAAAACGTGTTGTAAACCTTGTTTGCTGCTAGTTAAAATCTCGCTGTGAAAAAGATCGTTGATGTTTATATTTAAGTGAAGCAATGGCACAGTGATATATTGTTCGCTTTGAATACGAGAGGTCCAAATTTGATGCCCAGCTGGCGACGCAAAATTTACATTAGTTATATGCTAGGTTATATACTGCTCAGTAACCAGACAAGTCCATAGGGTCAGTGCCCATATACAGTAATTCAATAAAAGATTACAAGTAGTGTTCTAAACTTTGTTGCTGTTAAAGTCTCGCTGTGAAATAAAACTGGATATTAGTATTAAAGAGAGGCAATGATACAAAATTTGCGTTCCATATTTGTCAGGTGATGTGCTCCTTGGGTGTTTGCCCCCATATATGGTAATTCATTGAGTGGTTGCAAGCAATGTGTTGGGAACTGTTGTCATGACCCTTGAATGGATGCATGAGATAGTAGTGTGATTGTGCGAACCATTGTATGTGTTCGCTGAAGTAACTTATTTTGTTGAAAAAATATTATTGTGATCTATGTTCGTAATATTGTATTTTAAGCGGGTTGTGCATTTATAATGCCAACATCAAATCTTAATTTTGTAAATAGTCAGCACAATTTAACAGTTTCGTCAGATAAGGTGTCATATATAAAGAATTTACTATTTGTGATTAATTAATAAGCAGAAATAAGTAAAAATTAAATAAAAAGATAGCAAATAAAAAGATTAAAGAGAATACAAAGAAGCCTACCAGCATTTAGAAAAGTAACATTTCAAACGTTGTTCAACATTTTCATTGTACTGTAATAATATTTCTTTTGAACTCTCAAGGTGTATTTAGAAATGGTGAATTTAAATCTTATAGATATGTTGCAGATTTTAATGTCTGTAAACCTAGCAGCCATTGCTGCCCGTTCTTTAACAGAATGACATAAATCCATGGAGGTCGATGTGCTTATATAGTTTTCGAGGAAGTGTGATTATAAGCAGTGTGTAAGTTGTCAAGCGCCTTAACTGGCTGCATGAACTGGTAGTTTACTTCTGTGAATCGTTGCATGTGCTCGCTGAGGAAACTTATTTTGATTAAAGTAAAAATTAATTGTGATCTATGTTCGTAACGATTTTTCCATTTGGAATCGCTATATAAAAGTCCAATATTTGAATAACTTAGCACAAATTTAATAATTTCATCAGATGAAATGTCAGATTTTCCAATTATCTGTTGTTTATAAAGTTGTTTGTGAAGGCAATGTATATTTATTGCACTCCTTTTGTCTTTCAAGTGATTCAGTGTTTGTAATAGTGGATTTTTTTTGTGTGGCGATATTAAATGATTAATGTTGGGAACGAAAGAGTGTTTAGCGGTATTATTTAAATGTTTACTTCTGTACCTTGAGTGTTACCTGATTCCACAAAGCTATTTGCTTTTTTGTGCAATATTTATATGTCAGGGACTGAAGAGCTTGAAGGTATGTTATTTCCATAATGATGACACAGTATAGAGTTGTTACTCTGGTGGTGTCTATGGAAACGTTGAATTTAAATCGTATTGATGATTTCAGTCGCCTGTTCTCTTTTAATAATACAAATAGCAAATAACTTTTAAATAATGTTATATATCTCAAATTAAATTTTAATTTTCGTCAATGTTTAGCAAAAGAGTGCACATCGTGTTTACACGATTAAATACGGTTAGATAATACAGTCTTGCGATTATTCACCATTAAAAACGAAGCTAATATATGTCTGGGAAGAACAGAAAGTAAAAAAATACTGAACATCAAACAGTTGTTTTGATGTGATAATTGCGCAACGCATATCCACGGTCTGAGAATATTAGCTGCACATAAGGAGGCAAAAGGGGAGTTTGCGGACGATTAAAAGAAAATTCTTTAAAATTTATGACAAATAACTGTAAAAAATATAACGCGAGTAACCAAATGGAAAAGCCCGTTTTATGGCAACCAAGTGTTTTTTCTCTCATTGTAATGGAGAAGGATTTGCCCAGTGAAGAAAAAGAAAGACTTAAAACATAAATACGTACTAAGCACTTGTTAGGCTTTAGGCTAATTTATAGCTGAAGTCGTCCCTTCCTTTGTTTAGTGATGAAAATAGGAAGTGGCTTTATGTCTTAAATTTTATTTATTTTTTTTACAATTTTATAATAATAATAATTAGAAGGCTTATATAGCGCTTAACCAAGGAATTGCTCTGAGTGCTTTACAATAGAAAAGTTGACAGATAAACTAACCATAACAAACTAAAATAAGAATAATACTGTAACTGGTGAATAAGGCAACCCAATATTGAAACACAGTGGCAACACAACAGCACAAAGAATTGACTAACAATATAAAGTGAGATAGGCTACAATTTGAAGTAACAGAAGTAATTATTCTCTAAAAGGCCCCTGTGGGTTGGGGGGAATCTTGAGGATGCGCCCACTGCTTTCTGTTCCGTCCATGGCGTAAGAGGCGCCTAATCGGAATTTCTTTCAAAACTTCTCTTTTACTATCACTTCTTTCTTCCTTCTTTTTCTCTTGTTCCTGTAGCAACTGCGTCCCAGTATACCCATCAAAGTTCTCTAGGTAAAAACTTGCAGTATACCTCTCTGAAATGCTTTTGGTTTACTTTCTTTCAAAAGTTTGCACCGGTGGTACATTCTTCACCCTTTGAGGTAGGGATTTCAATTGTTTCGGGCCAGCTACAGAAAACGATCTGTCAACAGTTGTTTTCTCGGTTGGAATAGGTATTCGGATCATAACACCATGCTGCTTTCTACGTGGCTGTGTGGGCTTTTGGATCTCCAGGAGATTGCGTAGGTAGGCAAGTTCGTTGATAGACAGTACATTATAGATTATTGCCATTTTAAAACGAATTTGGTATCGAATTGGTAGCCAATGCAGCTGCATCATGCTTTCAGATATCTGCCATACTTCTTATATCCCAGGATATCGAGGAAAATAGTCTTACTGTCTTGAAATCTCAAGAAGTGGTAGCTCAACTTTATTTGGCTATTATTTTTTTTGGTGATTGGCCAAAAAATCGGCGTAAATTTTTTCGAAACAAACAAATTTCCAGTAAATCTTAACAAACTCCTGGAAAATATCCTCATTGCCATTTAATTTTAAGTAACGGCGCACATTACTACCTAAGTGGTTATTACTTTCTTTGGCAGTTCGCCAAAAATTGGTGGAAAGAAATCTTAACTAATTCTAGGAAAATAGTGTTACTGTTTTAGTGAAGGTAGCAGGCGTTACTACCTACGTGGTTAGTACTTATTTTAGTGATTTGAAATCAAAAATTTTATCGAAAAACAAGAGATTTTCAGTGAAATATGTAATAACTAGTTTTATCTACTAAGGAAACTAGTATTTCTGTCTTGAATTTTTAGTTAAAGGTAACAAGCATTTCTTGATACATGTCTGTTAGTATTTTTCGTGATTGGCAAAAAAATTGGCGGAAATTTTTATGGAAAAACTAAATAATTTTCAGTAAAATGATGACGGTCTCAAGGAAAATAGTCTTAAAGTCATGAAATTTTAAGAAAAGGGAGCATGCCTTCCTACCTACCTGGCTGGTGCAATTCTGGTTGGCCAAATGTGGCGAAAAACTAAAAAGTTTCCTTAAAATCTTAACTAACGCAAGGAAAAGGTAAGACTGTTTTGAAATTTCAAGCAGCGGTAGCATTTAGCTTTCAACTTTGGCAAAAAGCCGAAAAAAAGAAAGAAAGAAAATCAGTGAAAACTTAAGGAACTCAGTAAAATAAGATGTATTCTGCACTGTAATTTTAAGTGGCAGTAGCAAAAACTACCTGTCTAGCTGGTTGTTACAATATGTTGTGATTGGCCAAAAGTTTTGGCGAAAAACTAAAGAATATCAGTAAAATTTTTTTTAACTCCAGGAAAATAGTCTAACCGTTTTGAAATTTTAAAGAAAAATAGCAGGCAATATCACCTTACTGGCCATTAATTAGTTTTTGGTGATTGGCCAAAAATGGGCGAAAACAAGAGCATTGCGTTGTAATTTTAGGTAACAGTAGCAGGAAACCAGCCTCGGTGGCCTAGTGGTTAGAGTGTCCGCCTCGAGACTGGAAGATCGTGGGTTCAAACCCCGGTCGGGTCATACCTAATACTTTAAAATTGGGACTCCTCCTTGCTACCCTGTGAGGCACTCCACATGTAAGGGTTAGAAGGAGGGCTGGAATGCCCCATTTCAGTATAATGTGGCAGGGAGATCCCGATATGACCATAGCAGTTGAAAGGGATCTAAAGAACAATACAACACAATACAATACTTATTTGAGAGGTTTTTGCGTAGAAATCAATTATTTCAATCTAATCATTTCTGTCAGACGTTTTTAAATTATTAGAATTTACGTAGAAATTTGTGGATATAGTAAGATTGAATTATTAATTTCGTTAATTTTGAGCTTTTTCCCTCCTATATTATATTCTCTTCAAGACATTAACCAGTAAAAAAAAACACGCTAAAACACGCAATGGGTTGGCCGTGTTGTGTATAACTGTCGGCGGTTTCATATATATATAAAGTATATAACTGTCTGCCGTTTCATATATATATAAAGTATATAACTGTCTGCCGTTTCATATATATATAAAGTATATGACTACTCGATAAAAAAGAATTTCTGAAACAGTAGTCTTTACTTTTTCTCTCTGTCACTACTCGTCTACTTGCCTTTGAGTTCCAGTCTTTACTGCACAATTACCAGGAATGACACAATATGACCTGCAACAGGTTGGCGGTGTCGTTAAACCAATCAAATAACTAACTTTACTGCACAACGCCCGCTCATATTATTTCAGAGCTGACTGTTTGAAGTTGCTGTTTGTTGAGCACACACCAAATAATTATCACACTATTTGAAAGAAACCAATCTGCAGTGCAACATTTGTAGAATGTATCTGTAGAATCTACTTCGTTTTAACGTGTAAAAATATGAGTTTAATTTTGGTACCATCACCGCCTGTAATCAGTAACCAACGAAGACACAATAGAATCCGCAGTGGATTAACCGTGTCATGCAACTACGAACCTAATATATATTCTAACAAACTGAACCCAAAAAGAAATGTTCAAATAGGCATGTGCACAGAGTTTATAAACTCTTCTTAAACAATATCAATAAGGAGTTCACGTCTGCAGATTCTACAAATTAATATTGATTAAAGCAGAAAAGGGATTGAAGAAAAACGTGATGTATTTCCTCACTAATCGTACATGGTGACGTTTAACTTTCGAGACGGAATAGTAATACGTGAAACAAGAATACAGCATGCATGTGTCAATCACAAGCATCTTTTGACAAGTGAAACTGCACCCAAAAGCTTGATGTGAGCAGAAAGGGAAAATAGTCTGTGTCGATCTTCTCGACTATGCAAACATCACTTCAGAGCTGACCCTTTAGCAGCTTTTTGATTCAGTACCCCCAAGTGAAATGAGACAGGCTTTGAAAAACAACTCAACCTGTATACAACATATTTAGAACTTATATTTATCAGTTTAGGACATACACTCGTAGTGAAATTCTATCTTTCATACTGTCTTGCTTTTTGGACATTAACCAGTAGAGTCACATGTTCCTGCAATGGGTTGCCCTTTATAGACATTAATCAGTAATACACAATGTAAATGGATTGGCGTTTTTAGACATTAACCAGTAAAGGCCCAATGTAACCCGTCGTGGGTTGGTCTAAGAATCTATGAAGCATTTAAGAAACCAGTTTTTTTTTTGCACAATAAATGGTAATTGAAGACCTTTGTCATTACCCACAGTTTCTTGAATTAACCTTGGTGGCCAGATCAATCAATGTGTGGTAGGCTATTCCGGAATAAACTATTCATTCAATCACTGCACATTCTCACGGTAGGCTCTTCCGGAATTTTGCGTTTTGCATGGATAAAAAAACTGTTGGTAATGGCGAGGTCTTTAACTACTACCTATTGTGCAGAAAAAAATAAAACTGGTTTCTTAAATGCTTCATAGATTCTTATTTTTAATAATAGCGTGTTTTAACTGGTGCAAAAATTATATGTATTACTTTTATGATGTCTTGAAGAAAAGATTCAATTTCTTGTAATATTTTTTCAGTTCTGGTCTAGTTTTATATATATAATACTTTGAAGTGCATTGACTTTGTGTTTGTATAGCCTTGTGTATATTTTTTGCACTTTTAATTTTCAGTTTCTCTTGTAGGATCGAAGACAGAAAAAGAGAACATGACGTCACAGGGATTTTTTTTATCTCTCAATGATAAAGCTATAATATTAACATTGGCTTCTTATAAATTTTGTAAATAGCGTCAGAATGACGTCATTTGGTGTTCGTTAAATGCTATCCATCAGCGTGAAAGTGTTGTACTATCGATATGGAACTCGTTCTATCTGGCAATGTTTACTTTTTACCTATTTGTGCGCTTTACGTCATCCGTATTCCTTTCCTCTCAATACACTCGTTTTAAACTCTAGTCAATTATGTGCTGGTATTATTTTGCTGTAGATCTTTGTTAGCGCAGATATTATTTAAGTAATAACAGAAAAAAGTGTAATGAGCTAGTAGATTAACTGTTGGTAAGCCCGTGTGCGAAATATTCTTTCTTCGTTATTCTGCAACTTGAATTCGTTCCAGCTCCATATCAAACAACCTGATCATTGACGTGCCTCTGGGATCGTTTACGTCAGCCAACAGCGCCATGGAGACTCTGGATCTCTCTGACAACCAGATAGCTACCGTGCAGTCTGGATTGTTTCAAGAGCTTCCCAATCTAGAAACACTGTGAGTACATATCTACAAAAACTTAAGTATCACAAGTATACTGAAGAGTACATATATGAGGCTCATTACCGAATAACCTCCCTGTCTGTGGGGCCGAGCGGTGGTTGCTGCTCCTTAGCGCTACCAAAGTAAACAATTGGCAGCACCATGGTGTGCGGACGCAACCTATTGGTGGCATAAAATGGCAGGATGCCAGAGAACCACTATGACTTTTTAATACTATGTGAGTCACGTTTTAGGGTCATTTCTGAAAGTAATGTGCTAATTGCAGATTTACTGAATATAGCTTTTCAAAAGGTGTGATAACGTCAAAATGAAGCCGGTCGCCTGTCGTGGTTGCTGTTGTTGGCCAGTGAACAGGACGTACAACACCGAACAGCCAGAGTGTAAGAAAAACAAAAGTGGTATCTAGCATAATTTTCGTGTAGGTTCTATAGAGGAATAGCAACACATTTTCAGAATTAAAGACTCCCGGTGTATCAGTCTTCCTTGAGTTGTTTATGACTGTTTCAGGAACTGGCAGAATAATAACCTGAGAGAAGTACAATCTGGAGCATTTAACGGCCTGGAGAACTCGCTCCGTACGATCCTCTTGTCCGGAAATGAACTTAACTTCTTTCCAGCCCTGACCGAGTTAAATGAACTCACCACCTTGGACTTGAGTAACAATGACATAGAGTATGTGGAGTATGAAGCCTTCCGATTGGCTCCTGAACTAGCTGCCCTGTGAGTCTCTTGTTTTCATTGGTTAAAGAAAGTTCTACTGTTTGCCGTTGACTCAATTTTAAGTAACATATGTTGGATGTAGAATGTTGCTAGAAAAGTACAGAAAATATTTGAAATCTGATCACATCGAAACAGAAATATATATTTTTTAAATTCTTACTTTACTATGCAAAGTGGTCTTGAAAGTTGTTAGTTGTTATATATGAAAAAAGACATACGTTTACTGTATGGCAGGGATTTATCTGGGAATCCGTTAGCGTGTGATTGCTACCTCTTCCAAACCATGAACATCTCGGCGGAGGCTATCACTGGCGGCCAGTGTGACACGCCGCAGCAGGCGCAGGACTACATCTTCTACAGCGAAACTTCGCCGAACTACTTTTTGGAAGGCTTTTACAATGACTTTCTGTGCTGTGAGTAAAGTGGGCATAGCCGTACTCTGTTGCGGTAAAGCGTTAACTTTGCTTGTTACGTTACGTTAAATCCATACGCAAATATTTTATAGTCGGAGCGAATCGGATACTCACCTTTAACAGTAAACAGCCAGTGAGAAGAAGACTGATAGCTAAATTAAAATAGAAGATAATGATATAAAATTGTGCACAAGATTACAAAATTACCTGAAAAGTGATGATGTTTTAAAGCTTTGCCGTGTTTGGGGGTGGAAAATCATAGGTGAGTTCTCGAGGCTTCTCATGTCCATCTGAATTTGCCCTCGTTCTGGTCAGTTTATCTGTTTCAATTGCAAATGGACACTAATTCTGTGGCAAAACAAAATGGGGTAATTGCTGCATTTGAAACTGCAGATATTTGACCATATATTTAAAGCTACATTCATGTAAATCAATGCTGTGAAAGGGTGTGGAATAATTAAGTTCGGGATCATTTTTTCGTACTTCACAGTCACTTTGATCTAAACAAAATTATAATGTAAGAAAAGAGTATTCATTTGGCAACACAGTAAAACAAACTTCACAGATTTTCACCAATTACTTTTATTGCTGTGATCTCACAAACACACGTGGAGACATTTTCACCAATTACTTTTATTGCTGTAATCTCACAAACACACGTGGAGACATTTTCACCAATTACTTTTATTGCTGTCATCTCACAAATACACGTGGAGACATTTTCACCAATTACTTTTATTGCTGTAATCTCACAAACACACGTGGAGACATTTTCACCAATTACTTTTATTGCTGTAATCTCACAAATACACGTGGAGACATTTTCACCAATTACTTTTATTGCTGTAATCTCACAAATACACGTGGAGACATTTTCACCAATTACTTTTATTGCTGTAATCTCACAAACACACGTGGAGACATTTTCACAAATTACTTTTATTGCTGTAATCTCACAAACACACGTGGAGACATTTTCACCAATTACTTTTATTGCTGTAATCTCACAAACACACGTGGAGACATTTTCAAAATTCAAAAATTTTCAACACGTCATGCAATATCTTTGCTGTGCGATGCACGGGTTGACTAGTGTACGCATGGAAGCAATGCAGTTGTTCATTTCCCTTTGTGGTAAGGCATTCCGTTCTTGAAATAAGAATGCAGATCTTGAAGCGCGTGGTAAGACTGTAATAGTTGTGGTGTATCAAGGTATTAAACAAAATATTCCACTGTTTTTCACAGAACTGTAAATGTTCCGTTGAGGAAAAGGTTGAGGAAAAGCTTGACACCGCAAGAAATTGTTAATACTTAAATGTTTCCTTATAATTAAAACCGTATAACAAACAGAATATTTTTTATTCCCCACACGGAATATATGCGACCGACCGCGTGTCGGTCTGTCGGTCGGTCTGTCATCAAGAGCTTGTTAACACGATAACTTAAAAACTCCTACAAGGATTTTAATGAAACTTGGTGTACACGTGTAGCTTCTATGGGAACAAACATAGATCGGTATTGTAAATGGACCAGGTTCGTCCAAGGAAAATTTCAGCTCTTGATTGACTTTTATTAACACGATATCTCAAGAACAACGGCAAGGATTTTGATCAAACTTGGTATGTAGCTTCTATGGGAACAAACAGAGATCGGTATTGTAAATGGGTCAAGTTCGTCCAAGGAAAATGCACCAATTGGAAAATTTCAGCTCTTGATTGACTATTGATGGCCGTGTTTAACTGATGGGGGGGGGGGGGGGGGGGCTGTGGGGGAATATGTGGGCTATGCACACTGCTCTAGTTTTGATGGTGTTTTGTAACACCCAGGCGCAGCACGTTGCGCTCAGATATAGCGTAATGGTAGATAAGTTTGGAGTTCTCTAATGACTGGTAGAAGTCACTGGCCAGTTTCACCCGAACGTCACTGGATAGCACAGGATGCTTGGTTACAAGGTTTTCATTTCGCGTATCATAGCAACTGACTATTGATAAAAATAACGAGCAGAGAAGAGAATTTTTCCTTTGTTTCTTGACATTTTTTTATCCGATTTTGTGTTTGCGTTTTATAATAGTAATAGACCGTTTTTATCGTGCTGTGAGGCGCCTTAACTCACACCTTTGCGTGAATCCGGGGTGCTCCACTGTTGTGACTGGTCGGTTTCTAACGTCATAACGTGTAGTCAGTGTTGCGACACTCGACCGACGTAGAAAAGGGACCTGTTGTTTGCTGGAAAAAAAATGTTCTGAATCAAAGTCGTTATTAAATTATCTAACGAAAAAGCAACTGACTGCAAGTATTAATTAGTTTTTGGCGACATGTGGCTTCTTTTACCTGACAGCTGCGCAGAACCAGAATGCCACTGCTTTGAGTGAGTACGAGATCTACTTGGCTTGGGATCCACCCGCCTACCTCTTCCCCAACCCGCCTGATGAGACGTACATCAACATGACGGCTGACGTCATCAACAGAACTACGGGCATCAATGATACATGGTCAGGAGTGAATTAATTTTGAAACTAAATACAGGCCATTTTTAGCCATGAATTTAAGAAGTTAATTGAGTGAATAAAAACTTTCCTGATTGAGACTTTGTACGTACCTGATTGAGACTTTGTACGTTCTCGGTTTAGGGGATCTATTCTAAAAACGTATTCTTCAATAGCATTTGAAAAAAGTATCTCTTTCAAAGTGAATAGTTTTTGGGTATAAAGAATTTATATTTTTCACTTTTGCATTGGTCATTCGTAAAAACATGTCAAGAAAAGGAGAAAGAAAAGGGGAAATAGTGTATTCTTCCTTGAAAAAAGGGAATAAATCGAAAATTCTTTCCACAGGATGTACCACATTAAGCACGTACAGAGTGTACCATATTTTGCACATACAGGGTGTACCACATCCAGTGCACGAGTGACGTGGCGATGACGGTGAACGCGACGGTGATCGACGACAGTGGCGGCGTGTCCCCGCAGAACGTGACGCTGCTGCGCACAGATGGCGTGGAGGACGGCATCGAGTACGCATGCTCAGTGCGCCTGGAGGTCAACGGCACGCTCAGCGCCTGGAGCTACCCCACATTCGTCATAACACCGCCCGCTTTAGGTAAAAAATTAAAAACAAAATGATTATAAAAATGTGATCAATATCCAGATGCTCACATATTGTTATTATTATCACTATTATTATGTATAAAATAAATTTAAAAAAAACCCTAAAAATGCCCTGGCTCCGTTTATTCCAGCGAAGTGATTTAGCTGTTCTTTTGATTTTTTAAAGCCTGGATTTAGTTCTTCTATGGCAAGTAACATAAATACAAGAAGCTTTCTCTAGATGTTTTAGCAATAAAAAAGTAAAATAGACTTTACAAGTAAATTGTGTTTTAAACGAAAAGAATTTGAAATGAAATTGTACTTTATTGCAAGCTATTTTATGTTGTTTAATCAAACATTAAATCTGAATTCTTCGATAACCTGTAAAAGACGAAGTGTTAGAGATATCTAAAATGGGAGTTACCCAGCAGGATAAACACATAAAAGTATAATTCATGATTCATCTGAATCAAATGAAAATATTTAATTTTTTGTTTGTGTTTAAAATTTTTAACTAAAAATTTGATCAGTAAAACAGCTTATTTTTCGCTATAATTAAGACATGGTGAATGCACTTTTCGTAAGCCTCCAGTTTGAAATGGCTCATTTCCTTTGTTTCTGTCAAATTGTCAAATCAATAATCAAAGTTGCCACATTCTGGTCAATTTCGAGTTGCTTATTCCTCGATCAGTTTCGTAAAACTACATGAACCACAGGGCGTGTTGTTAAAGATTGTACTTGTGAAGCGTCGAGTTTGTTCACCTGTAAACCTAGGAAATGCTACATTTTAAGAGTTCTACATAAGTAATTTGCTTGTTTATCTCTTTCTTTCAAACAGTTTGTACGGAAGATTTGAAGTATTTTTTATATATTTGACCATATGCTTTTTACTAAAAAACACATTTTATGGGCAAGTGTTGAATTAGAAACATAGAATTTGAAATTAGAGTTTCCGCGTACTAAAATGTGCTTGATTTTTATGACCGAACTTGCTAGGCCAGGAGGGCATAATGTTTTTGACTTGACCATCTGTCTGTCCGTCCGTCCATCCGAGCTTATTGGGTTTTGCTAACCTTTTTTTTACTTGTTATTCAAGGTCACCGCTGGACTTTACGTGTTAACCTTCTGCGCTGTTATAGGGATGGGTCTTTTACGTCTTGTGAACACAATTTTGGTAAAGCATTGTAATATATTTTAATACAATTAAATTTAAGCGTTTATATGGATAACCTCTCGAACTGGTTATATTTTGGTGACCTTGAGATTTAATCAAGGTCATCACTGGAAAGCGTATGAACGGATTTTGATGAATTTGATTTTGATCACCTCTCATCACCTCTCGTGATCATCGAATTTTTAATCTCAGCGCCTTTGTATGTGTGATCATTCCATCTTGTGATCTTCAACCAAAGCATGTGAATGGGTTTAAATGTAACGCAGTTTGAATGTTCACACGTATGATCTCTCTAGTTGATAAATTTTCGTGACCTCTGATAACTTCTCGAGATCACCGCTTTAAAATTTAACGTCGTCATGTACGAGACGTATGTACACGATTCAAGCAAAGTATTTGGGGAGATTTCGATAAAACTCGGTGTGAGTGACAGAAAGGGGTGCTGTCGGGTTGATGATCTCTTGGGGTGATGACCTTTATGGGTGATGACCGCGGCGTGCTGATCATTGCACCTTGAATTTCCAGTTTTAACTGTCAAATACGTCTTGTGAACACGGTTCAGCCCAGTCCTGTGAACAGATTTGCTTAAGCGGGTTGTGCACAGAAGGATGACCTCTAGAGCGGACTGAAGTCTTTGACGCATCATTCAAGGCCATATATACTGATATACATTTGTGAACGCGATTTTGTCCAGTAACGATGGCAATAACCTCTCGGGATGATATTTTGATGGCATTGAGGGCCACTACAAGACTTCCAACTTTAAATTGTCGTTTTGTTGACACTGTTATAATCATCAGCATCTCCCTGACGTGATTTGACATTCGACTGATTTTCCGGTCGTTTGGGGCATCTGTGTTTCGAATGACACACATTTCTAGTTTATCCAACTTTTTGTTAGATTTTTCTTTGGAAGTCTGAAGATGTGAAATTTTATTTGGTTTATTTGACTTTTCTACTCGCTATACGTTAAACATTTCTTCGTCATTTTTGAGTTCCCTTTTTATTTGTTTTCTGCTTTAAGTTTTGAATGCGGCGTTGCTAGGTGTAAGACGATCGAGCAAGGTTTGAAAAAATCACTTTAAACCATTCACTTGTGTGTATGATACGTTAGCCCCGGCGAAGGTCGTAATTGACCGCTTTTCATGTCACGGACAAGCCTGTTTGGGAGCGGGACTTACCTCGTGTCTGCTCTACCTTATCGAACAAGTAGAGATATTTTCAGCTTGTTTGACAGTCCGGACAGCCCCGCCGCATTTTTTGAAATCTGTTTTTACAGACGACTCCACTCGGCATTTTTTGTTTTTGAGTTTCTTTTTTTCAGTTTTCCTTTCGGTTCTTCATTTATTGATCGAGCATATTGCAGTTTTTTACTAACATTTTTAGAAGGCATTTTATGTTCAGTGCGTTGGTGATAGTTGCACACCTGTAGAGCGTTACGTTGATAGACGATGTTGACGCGCGTGAAAATGATCAAAACTTGGCATGGATCAATATGTGAGTGGCTGACATGAGTGACGGCAGAGCAGAGGATCAGTGTATGAGTGGCTGGCATGAGTGAATGCAAAGCAAAGGGCCAATGTATGAGTGGCTGACATGTGTGACGGCAAAGCAAAGGATCATTGTATGAGTGACTGATGTGAGTGACGGCAAAGGAAAGGATCATTGTATGAGTGACTGATATGAGTGACGGCAAAGGAAAGGATCATTGTATGTATGGCTGACATGAGTGACGGCAAAGCAAAGAATCATTGTATGAGTTACTGACATGAGTGACGGCAAAGCAAAGGATCATTGTATGAGTGACTGATATGAGTGATGGCAAAGGAAAGGATCATTGTATGCATGGCTGACATGTGTGACGGCAAAGCAAAGGATCATTGTGTGAGTGACTGACATGAGTGAAAGCAAGGCAAAGGATCATTGTATCAGTGGCTTGCACGAGTGACGGTAATACAAAAGTTTTATGCCTGCCATAAGTGGCATAAAACATAGCAAAATAGAGTTTTTATTAGAACTAAAATTTAAGATGGACCTTGCAGTGAGAAAAATGACTTTACCTGGCCGTGCCGTTTCAAAGGAAATTAAATAACGGTATTTCACAACTACATGGAAGTACAAGCACCGCAATCGGCAGTACACTAGTTTGCATGAGTGCAACCCATGTGAAATGAGTGAAATCAGTGTTTGCGTGAATAAAATCCTGTCTTGTGTGAGAGAGACAGAAGTGTCTGACATGAGTGAAATCAGTGTCTGATATAATTCAAAGCAGCATCGGACGTAATTGAAAGCCGACTCTGGCGTGAGTAAAATCCGCGTGAAATGTGAATGAAATCAGTGCCTTGGGTGACAGAAAGAAGAGTCTGTTGTGAGTGATTTTAGTGTCCGAAGTAAGTGAAAGCAGTGTGTGATCTGAGTGAAATTAAGTGTTTGAGGTCCCGAAAAGAAATGAGTGGCATAAATGACAGAAAAATATTTCATGATATTCGGCAGAGTAGTGCTATTTGCGTGTGGAAAGTTTGCGGTCTATTCAGAATAACTTTACTAAACAGAATAATATATAATACGTATTGGTGGCAAAGTCTACTTTGTTGAAACAATTTGAAATAAATATCGCCATATTTTGTGTATTAATCGCTTAAGTCAAAAACATTCGTTAAGAATCAGCAAGCCCCTTTACTTAATGTGAACAGTTCCACTGTTATTGTTTTGCTGAGTATTGCATGCATATCTATAAATATACGTGAAGTGTATACAGTGGAGCACGCAATAACGGCGCCCCGGCTCCGGTCACATGTTGTTTTGAAAAATTTTTTTGAAAACTTTCGACACACATTCCAATATTTGTAGAAATTTAAGAATATAAAAAATCGTATTGCAATGGATTGGACCAAAACACTGTCTAAAAACTCAAACGCGAAAAATGTTGATTTGTTGAAAGCAAGTAATAAACAAATGAAATTTTTCAAAAAACACCGTAAAACAGCTGCTTTGTTTAACGTCTATGGATGTAACTTACGTCAGACACCGGTCTGAAAGGTGTCATTAAGTAAATTATCTACCATCTGCGTTGTCGCTAAGGATATTGACACATTTGCTAAATGCGTCGTTATATCCGGTGTCGTTATTGTGGGGTTCCTATTTTTTAATTCCCTTATTTTCCAATCAGTGTATTTTAATTATCGTTGCGAAAGGCATGTAATATTTGCTGGCATGTGTGTTGGGTTTTTACTGTGTGTAAACATGACCTTGCTGTCTTCCCGCCATTGATCAACGCAGTGTAGTGTGTCTCTTGTTTTTTTCCCACCCTCCGCAGATGTGAGCTCAGACGCGGGACCCGATGACTACATCCTGGACATTCGTTACCATGACTTCAGCATCAGTCACGGCGACTTCAACGGGCAATCAGGTAACCCCTGCGCCCTGCATGCAGTGCACTGCACATTTTATTAACTA
This sequence comes from Protula sp. h YS-2021, assembly GCA_949752745.1. Classification (NCBI taxonomy): domain Eukaryota; kingdom Metazoa; phylum Annelida; class Polychaeta; order Sabellida; family Serpulidae; genus Protula; species Protula sp. h YS-2021. The sequence goes on along the minus strand of OX457027.1, from coordinate 78,089,413 downwards.
GACTGATTATAACTTTACTGTTCATATTGTTAAGAATTGTTCGTTTCCAGTCTTAGGTTATGAAAAAATAAATAAGAATAATAATAAAAAAAAAAAACAGAAAAACATTTAAAGAAGCGTATGTAAAAATCTTCATAAAAACTGTTTATGGAAGCAACTCACTTATTTCTTTCAAGACATTTCTTTAGCAAGATTTCTTTTAATTATACATGGATTTTACAGAAAGGTATTTTTAGTTTATTTTAATACAAACAGAATATACTAACACAATAGAAGTCTTTTCCGCAGTCAAATAAACGATTATGATTTGAAATTTTGCATGCGACATTTTTTTGCGTTATTTGTGAAAGGAGCAGTGATTTAAGTGTTTCAGTGTTTGAGGACAATACCTTTTATGTTCTTGATATTTGAAATTTACTTTATCAAACCAAACTGTGTTGAACTCTGTAGACAATGCAGCAGGTAATGAGTGTTCATTCTGCCCGCGTTCACAATGTGGTTCAAATGTGGTTTGAATCTTGTTAGATAACTTTGCCAAACGCTTTTTGGCTCAGTATTTTTCTTCTTTAAAATTGAAGAAAAAACGCCACATTTTGAACCTGGAGGATCAGTGTTGTACATATGATTAAAAGCATGGTAATGGAAGATCCCTATAACGCTTACCTGCGTCCGCGCTATGGCTTTGTGCCGATACCTTAATAAAATGCAAGCAAAATAATTTAGGACTGATACGTACATCAAGCTGCTGACCGGAAGCTGTCAAATATGGCCTACATAACGCTTGCAGCTGCCGCCTGACGGAAGTGCATGGTGTATGTGAAGAATTTCGCGCATCAAAAATATATAAATTGCTTATTGATTTTTTTTTCTGAAAGAATGGCATTTTGCTTTAAAGCTTGTTAAAATCAGACGGATGTACAGATATATATAGTGCCGGTGTTCAGGGCAAACAGTCCCCACGGGGTGAAAAGTTCCCTCTGGATTTTGTCACGAATAATACCTGTGGTTATGGTTCCACCTCGCAGATTGTTGCATTTTTCAGTCACAACATTGTTCTATGTTTACGATTAATGTTTTCGTTTAAAAGTTATGTGTAACGTGTGAATTTGAAGGCCATTAACATGGTAACTTTGTGTGGATAATATAACACTCAAGTCTTAACATAAATGTGAGCAAAGGGTTAATAACATCGCAGATGGTCATTTATTTTTCAAAGTTACCACCCCACTCTCTAAACACACAGCATACACAGAAATGAAGGGGACTGTGAAACCTGGGAACTGTTCGCCAAGAAAACCGGTATTTCATGAACAACGTATCTTTTACATTATATATTTTTACTGCGCTCTAAGCGATTTTCAGGAAATGCTTAAAACTTGTTATACCCGTGTAGTTGATACCTTACAATATCAATGAATGATTTCCAACTTCATTTTTTAACAGATCTTGATACGCATTTGTTGTGCTATATATAAAAAGCTGTAATCAAACTGATTTCCGCGGTCGCTGCATATCTCGCATACTCTCCTCCTTCCCCACCCACAAACCTAGCATCCATACTACGGTCATATCACATGTTATTACCCCTACCGCTGATCTGTCAGGTCTCTATCCTACCGCTGATCTGCCACATCCCCACCCCATCGCTGATCTGTCACGTCCCCACCCTATCGCTGATCTGTCACGTCCCCACCCTATCGCTGATCTGTCACGTCCCCACCCTATCGCTGATCTGTCACGTCCCCACCCTATCGCTGATCTGTCACGTCCCCACCCTACCGCTGATCTGTCGCGTCCCCGCCCTACCGCTGATCTGTCACGTCCCCACCCTACCGCTGATCTGTCGCGTCCCCACCCTACCTCTGATCTGTCAGGTCCTCTACCGCTGATCTGTCACGTCCCCACCCTACCGCTGGTCAGGTTTCCAGCCTACCGCCACGAAAGGATTCCCGTAGCCAGTCGTTATTTTTATTTTGACCTTGACCTATTTTCAAGGTCAAAATGGCTACCATCTTGGATTATCAAGTCAGGTTGGGGGCTGTGCTCTCTACAATGGTTATTTTTGGAGTGGTTTTTTACCACAGTCCACCCTCCGCACCCCCACCCCACCCCACCCCACTGAGCTCCCGTTTAGTCAGAACGTGCCCCTGCTTGTCTTCAGTGAGTCCCTGCGTATGTCTATGGTAATGTTACTGTGATACCAATGCACATGCATCATAAGTGAAATGTAGATGTAATTATAAATAGATTCGTTGATACAATTATATGTTCTAGACTCGTTTTAGTAGGCAATAAATACTTGTTTTGGGGCGTCAGTCGAAAAACTGGTATATGTTAATTACTCAGATCTGTCTATAACATTCTAATTACAAAATACACATGTGTCTTTCTATGTTGTTAATTTGCGTATTATATAATTAATCATAATGAGAGTGAAAAACTAAAAACTCTATCAGTATCCATGTTTTGAGACAGAACAAAAGCATATTTTTTTTTGTAAAAATTAAAAACCTGTTATCAGAATAGTATGCCGTCGCTATGGAATGCCATTTTAACATTTAATGCTTATTTTTGATATCAAAATATATATTCAGAGATATCAATAAATAAATTTATATCTCATTAATTTATATTTTGCTATCAATAATTGAATTTTAGATGGCAAAAATTTATTTTTGAGATCAAAAAAATCAATTTTACAAACCTAAAAAATCTTGCGGGAGACACACATTCACATAAAATATAACGAATCGTCAATTAAATTTTGGAGATAAAAATTTGAATTATTGATTATATCAATAATATTAAATCAATAATAACAACGTAATTTTTGATTTCAAGAATTGCTTCTTTTTTGTACACTAAAAAATTAAAATAAAGATTCTGTATACAAGGACAGACATTATTTATTTACAGATGTGCGTTTCTGAATTTTTTAATTAAAAAAAATAGACTGGTATTTTGATATCAAGAATCAGTTTTTGAGATAAAAAAATCGCTTGCAGATTTCAAAATACAAATTAAAAATGTATCAGTCTGAAATAATGATATCTGAAATAAATCCTTGATATCAATATATAGAAAATTAATTAGTGAGCTCAAAATTAATATTTTGCTCTCAAATATTTCATTTTTGCTATCAAGAATTGATTTTTTGATCCCAACAAATCAATTTTAGATATCACTAAATCATTTTTGATATCAAAAAATATTTCTTGATATCTCTAAATATTTATTGATATCAAAAGTTATTTTTTGAGATCAAGAATACATTTAGAGATATCAAGAATACAATTACAGATAGCAAAAATTAATTCTTGATATCAAAATATGGATTTAATGAGATCAAAAATTAATTCTTGATATCAAAAAATCAATTTTTGAGATCAAAAATTAATTCTTGATATCAATAATTCACTAATAAATGTGAAAACGGCATTCCATACGTCACAAACACAAATTAAAGCGTATGCTTATTATTTTATTCAGTATGTTTGTGACAGAAATACAGCTCTATTCATAACAGAACATCTTTTAGAGATTAGAGACTATTTTATACCGTTAGTCTCAACTGGCTAATATAAAACTCCAGACACGTTAGAAGCTTTTATGCCGGGAAGGGTGGGGGTGGGCATATACCATGTGTTATACCATGCGTGCTCCAAAACGCGGAGAAAGTGATAATTTCGCGGCCAGATGCGGTTCGCGAGGAGTGCGAATTTCGTTAAAAAAGGGGGTATTTTTCATTCAGTACCCAGCATTTCGTATAAAAATGGGGTTCGTACCGAATTTTACTCCCCGTTTTGCTAAAAATTGGGTATTGTGAGTGCCCCCCCCCCCCCCCCCGGCTTTTATGGTTGTTTCATCAAATAAACTGCGCGGAACAATAAAGCTCACGCGGGAATTTTTAGCAGATTCGTCTTAATTTTAGGATGAGTACTTCTTTTGGACTATCAGGATCTGTCTATTAACATTGCCCAGTTGTTTATCTTTTTGTTATTGTGAATTTCGATTCATTAATGGGTATGAGTAACCTGTATGAATAATTCGTGTATTTGGTCAAAGATAAAGAAAAGGAACACTAGGCATTGTGCACATTCTGAAAATATAATAGCACTAAGCCAGAGTGCTGCTCAGACCAGATCTACGGGAAATATTGTGTTCTATTGTGTGCTTAAAGAAACGAAATGCCTGCAGTTAATGGATCGAAATTTGTCACATTGGACAGCTTGTTTAGAAAGTTGGCTCGTTGAGAATTTTGGCAGGTGTACGTCTCGTAGTCAGTCTGTCAAACCTTAACTGAAAAAAACAAACAAAAGTAAACTTTCTAACAAGTTCGATCTTTATTAAATGAGTGACTTTTACGAATGCCATTGGCGTCCTCAATCTGGATCAGAATCATTTCTATCGTTTTCTAATATCGTCTGCTCCTTGTAGCCGCCGTCTACACGAACCCGCTCTACGTCTCCAGTCCGTTCGGCAACTGGCTGACGGAAATTGACTCTCCGTACAGCAGCTACATGTCCGACTGGTTCCGGGAGAAGTCGGGCACGAATATCGTCATCGACGGCAATGTCATCCTAGAGTGGCAGGCCTCGGATGGCGTTCACAGGTGGGCCATTAGTTCTTCTGCACAAGATATCGGAACTATAACCGTTTGTCTTTACTTTGCACTTAACGTGCATGGGTTTTTCTAGAAATTATTTTAACGCGATAGGTATCTCAGATTTATACGGTATTTCTTCTCTTCAAAGTGTGAGGTTAATAAAAAAAGGGCTCGTCCGGGATTTGAACCCGGGACCTCTCGCACCCAAAGCGAGAATCATACCCCTAGACCAACGAGCCGCCTTATCCCTTGTGTGATATTTATTAAATTTATATTCGTGATCTTGGCTCAGACTTTGAATCTGAGACGTGGAATCTATCATTTTTATTGGAGTTCAATATCTCTTCAGAATCACTTTGATGCAAGCATGTTATATCAATCAGGGAATTCAATAGTATTTCTAAAATTGTCGCTAGTGAGCTGGTATTTTAAATAAATTGATGTAAGTTGTAACATGGAAGTCTTACACACAGGGCTCGTTGGTCTAGGGGTATGATTTTCGCTTAGGGTGCGAGAGGTCCCGGGTTCGAATCCCGGACGAGCCCCTTTTTGCCCTAGTAAAACCTTCATATATCCCAAACATGTAGAATAAATTGCTTTAATTTTTTGAAGGATTTCAGCAGTTAAAATCAAAGTTGAACTCACGCAGATTTCATCGTGCGCAATAATTCAACACATACAAAATACAAGTCCGCAAATTAAGCTGAAGAAAATTTAAGTACAAAGTGAAATATATATTCAGTAGAACCTCGTTTACTCGAACACGGTTAACTCGAATTCCCGGTTTACTCGAACACTTTTCAAGTCCCGAATTTTTTACTCATATACGTCTTATAAATTCCAGGTTAACTCGAAGTTTTTATCCCCCGTGTAACGGAGGAATATAGTTATGAACGTGTCCGTCCGTCAGTCTGTCCGTCTGTGAACACCTTTTTAGCCCAGCTTACGTTACACGTAAGCTGGGGTATTCCTATCGGTTTGCGGGCGGTGTCCGTTAGTTAGTTAGTTAGTTAGTTAGTTAGTTAGTTAGTTAGTTAGTTAGTTGTTTATTTAGTAAACTTTGGTTCAAAATGCATCTCCTCCTACAATTTTGATCCGATGTCATTTATTTTTGGTGTGAGGTATCCCTAAGGGGTCGTGCATACGGCTTGTGCTTTTCTAGTCGATCGGGTGATTTTTGAATTTTTGGCGAATTTTTAAAGAAAAAATTTTAAAATGTATCTCCTCCTACATTTTTGACCCGATGTCATTTATTTTTGGTATGAGGCACCCCTAAAGGGTCGTGCATACGGCTTGTGCTTTTTTAGTCGATCGCGCAATTTTTGTATTTTTGGGGAATTTTTAAAGCAAAATTTTCGAAAATAATTCAAAATGCATCTACTCCTACAATTTTGATTCGATGTCATTTATTTTTGGTGTGAGTCATCCCTAAGGAGTCGTGCATACGGCTTGTGCTTTTTTAGTCGATCGGGTGATTTTTGAATTTTAGGGGAATTTTTAAAGAAAAAAATTTAAAATGTGTCTCCTCCTACATTTTTGACCCGATGTGATTTATTTTTGGTATGAGGCATCCCTAAAGTGTCGTGCATACGGCTTGTGCTTTTCTAGTCGATCGGGTGATTTTTTAATTTTTGGGGAATTTTTGAAGAAAAAAATTTAAAATGTATCTCGTCCTACATTTTTTATCCGATGTCTTTTTTTTTAGCCCAGTTTGCTTTTTAGCCAACAGGGCTATACAGATGGGGGCAAGTATCGTCCGTCTGTCCGTCCGTCCGTCCGTCTGTCCGTCCCGCGACCGTTAAAAGTGGAATAACTTTTTTATTTTTTATCCGATTCTTACCAAATTTTAAACACGAGTTCCTAACCCTTTACTGCATTAGGAAATATTTTTATTTTTGCGGTTTAAACCATTTTTGGTGATTTTATTGCCAATTTGGGCAAAATACGAAAAAACCTATCTAGTCCCTCATTTTTCATCGGAAGATTCCGAAATTTTTATGAAGAAACTAGGACTAAGGGGTAAAAAAAGTACTTTTTTCGATTTTTGAATTTCGCCTTATTTTTGAATCTACTGAGCTTCAAAGTTTGCAACTTCTAAAAATTGACAAATTTCCAATTTTTTTTTCTGAACAAAGTAGTTAAAGTGGAATATCGTTTTTATTTTTTATCCGATTCGTACCAAATTTTTTACACGAGTTTTTAACCTTCTACTGCATTAGGATTTTTTTTTATTTTTTGGTTCAAACCATTTTTGGCGTTTTTTTTATTGCCAATTTGGGCAAAATACGAAAAAACCTATCTAGTCCCTCATTTTTCATCGGAAGATTCCGAAATTTTTCATGAAGAAACTAGAACTAAGGGGTGAAAAAAGTTCTTTTTTCGATTTTTGAATTTCGCCTTATTTTTGAATCTACTGAGCTTCAAAGTTTGCAACTTCTAAAAATTGGCAAATTTCCATTTTTTTTTCTTAACAAAGTAGTTAAAGTGGAATATCTTTTTTATTTTTCATCCGATTCGTACCAAATTTTAAACGCGAGTTTTTAACCTTCTACTGCATTAGGAATTTTTTTTTATTTTTTGGTTTAAACCATTTTTGGCGATTTTATTGCCGATTTGGGCAAAATACGAAAAAATCTATCTAGTCCCTCATTTTTCATCGGAAGATTCCGAAATTTGTTATGAAGAAACTAGAACTAAGGGGTGAAAAAAGTACATTTTTCGATTTTTGAATTTCGCCTTATTTTTGAATCCACTGAGCTTCGAAGTTTGCAGCTTTTAAAAAATTGGAAATTTCCATTTTTCTTCTTAAAAAAGCAAAGTTTCAATTTGCAGAGGGGCACAATATGTTACATGCAAGTACTTTTGGTTGGACTTTTCAGTAATTTTGTTGTCAGTAGGTCATTTCTATGATATTTTCAAGTGGGCGATAATAGGGAACATTGGGCGATAAAGCAAGAAAGTTGTAATTTTCGCTTTAAAAGTGCAGGGATCAATTCTATGTCCCGAAATTATGATAAATATGATATTTTTCGGATGGGCGATAATAGGGAATATTGGTCGATACTGCAAGAAAGTTGTAATTTTCGCTTTTAATGTGCAGGAAACAATTCTAGGACCCGAAAATATGATAAATATAATATTTTTCGGGTGGGCGATAATAGGGAACATTTTGCGATAATGCAAGAAAGTTGTAATTTTCGCTTTAAAAGAGCAGGAATCAATTCTATGACCCGAAAATATGATAAATGTGATATTTTTCGTGTGGGCGATAATAGGGAGCATTGGGCGATAATGCAAAAAAGTTGTAATTTTCGCTTTAAAAGTGCAGGGATCAATTCTATGACCCGAAAATATGATAAATGTGATATTTTTCGGGTAGGCGATAATAGGCAATATTGGGCGATAATGTAAAAAAAATTGTAATTTTCGTTTTAAAAGTGCAGGAATCAATTCTATGACCCGAAAATATGATAAATGTGATATTTTTCGTGTGGGCGATAATAGGGAACATTGGGCGATAATGCAAGAAAGTTGTAATTTTCGCTTTAAAAGTGCAGGAATCAATTCTGTGACCCGAAAATATGATCAGTGTGATATTTTACGGGTGGGCGATAACAGGGAATATTGGGCGATAAAGCAAGAAAGTTGTAATTTTCGCTTTAAAAGTGCAGGAAACAATTCTAGGACCCGAAAATATGATAAATATAATATTTTTCGTGTGGGCGATAATAGGGAACATTGGGCGATAATGTAAGAAAGTTGTAATTTTCGCTTTAAAAGAGCAGGAATCAATTCTATGACCCGAAAATATGATAAATGTGATATTTTTCGTGTGGGCGATAATAGGGAACATTGGGCGATAATGCAAGAAAGTTGTAATTTTCGCTTTAAAAGTGCAGGAATCAATTCTGTGACCCGAAAATATGATCAATGTGATATTTTACGGGTGGGCGATAACAGGGAATATTGGGCGATAAAGCAAGAAAGTTGTAATTTTCGCTTTAAAAGTGCAGGAAACAATTCTAGGACCCGAAAATATGATAAATATAATATTTTTCGTGTGGGCGATAATAGGGAACATTGGGCGATAATGTAAGAAAGTTGTAATTTTCGCTTTAAAAGAGCAGGAATCAATTCTATAACCCGAAAATATGATAAATATGATATTTTTCGGATGGGCGATAATAGGGAATATTGGGCGATAATGCAAGAAAGTTGTAATTTTCGTTTTAAAAGTGCAGGGATCAATTATATGTCCCGAAAATATGAAAAATATGATATTTTTTGGATGGGCGATAATAGGGAACATTGGGCGATAATGAAAGAAAGTTGTAATTTTCGCTTTAAAAGTGCAGGAATCAATTCTATGACCCGAAAATATGATAAATGTGATATTTTTAGTGTGGGCGATAATAGGGAGCATTGGGCAATAATGCAAGAAAGTTGTAATTTTCGCTTTTAAAGTGCAGGAATCAATTCTGTGACCCGAAAATATGATCAATGTGATATTTTACGGGTGGGCGATAACAGGGAATATTGGGCGATAAAGCAAGAAAGTTGTAATTTTCGCTTTAAAAGTGCAGGAAACAATTCTAGGACCCGAAAATATCATAAATATAATATTTTTCGTGTGGGCGATAATAGGTATCATTGGGCGATAATGTAAGAAAGTTGTAATTTTCGCTTTAAAAGAGCAGGAATCAATTCTATAACCCGAAAATATGATAAATATGATATTTTTCGGATGGGCGATAATAGGGAATATTGGGCGATAATGCAAGAAAGTTGTAATTTTCGTTTTAAAAGTGCAGGGATCAATTATATGTCCCGAAAATATGAAAAATATGATATTTTTTGGATGGGCGATAATAGGGAACATTGGGCGATAATGAAAGAAAGTTGTAATTTTCGCTTTAAAAGTGCAGGAATCAATTCTATGACCCGAAAATATGATAAATGTGATATTTTTAGTGTGGGCGATAATAGGGAGCATTGGGCAATAATGCAAGAAAGTTGTAATTTTCGCTTTTAAAGTGCAGGAATCAATTCTGTGACCCGAAAATATGATCAATGTGATATTTTACGGGTGGGCGATAACAGGGAATATTGGGCGATAAAGCAAGAAAGTTGTAATTTTCGCTTTAAAAGTGCAGGAAACAATTCTAGGACCCGAAAATATCATAAATATAATATTTTTCGTGTGGGCGATAATAGGTATCATTGGGCGATAATGTAAGAAAGTTGTAATTTTCGCTTTAAAAGAGCAGGAATCAATTCTATAACCCGAAAATATGATAAATATGATATTTTTCGGATGGGCGATAATAGGGAATATTGGGCGATAATGCAAGAAAGTTGTAATTTTCGTTTTAAAAGTGCAGGGATCAATTATATGTCCCGAAAATATGAAAAATATGATATTTTTTGGATGGGCGATAATAGGGAACATTGGGCGATAATGAAAGAAAGTTGTAATTTTCGCTTTAAAAGTGCAGGAATCAATTCTATGACCCGAAAATATGATAAATGTGATATTTTTAGTGTGGGCGATAATAGGGAGCATTGGGCAATAATGCAAGAAAGTTGTAATTTTCGCTTTTAAAGTGCAGGAATCAATTCTGTGACCCGAAAATATGATCAATGTGATATTTTACGGGTGGGCGATAACAGGGAATATTGGGCGATAAAGCAAGAAAGTTGTAATTTTCGCTTTAAAAGTGCAGGAAACAATTCTAGGACCCGAAAATATCATAAATATAATATTTTTCGTGTGGGCGATAATAGGTATCATTGGGCGATAATGTAAGAAAGTTGTAATTTTCGCTTTAAAAGAGCAGGAATCAATTCTATAACCCGAAAATATGATAAATATGATATTTTTCGGATGGGCGATAATAGGGAATATTGGGCGATAATGCAAGAAAGTTGTAATTTTCGTTTTAAAAGTGCAGGGATCAATTATATGTCCCGAAAATATGAAAAATATGATATTTTTTGGATGGGCGATAATAGGGAACATTGGGCGATAATGAAAGAAAGTTGTAATTTTCGCTTTAAAAGTGCAGGAATCAATTCTATGACCCGAAAATATGATAAATGTGATATTTTTAGTGTGGGCGATAATAGGGAGCATTGGTCAATAATGCAAGAAAGTTGTAATTTTCGCTTTTAAAGTGCAGGAATCAATTCTGTGACCCGAAAATATGATCAATGTGATATTTTACGGGTGGGCGATAACAGGGAATATTGGGCGATAAAGCAAGAAAGTTGTAATTTTCGCTTTAAAAGTGCAGGAAACAATTCTAGGACCCGAAAATATCATAAATATAATATTTTTCGTGTGGGCGATAATAGGTATCATTGGGCGATAATGTAAGAAAGTTGTAATTTTCGCTTTAAAAGAGCAGGAATCAATTCTATAACCCGAAAATATGATAAATGTGATATTTTTCGGATGGGCGATAATAGGGAACATTGGGCGATAATGCAAGAAAGTTGTAATTTTCGCTTTAAAAGTGCAGGAATCAATTCTATGACCCGAAAATATGATAAATGTGATATTTTTCGGGTGGGCGATAATAGGGAACATTGGGGATAATGTAAGAAAATTGTAATTTTCGCTTTAAAAGTGTAGGAATCAATTCTGTGACCCGAAAATATGATAAATATGATATTTTTCGGATGGGCGATAATAGGGAACATTGGGCGATAGTGCAAGAAAGTTGTAATTTTCGCTTTAAAAGTGCAGGAATCAATTCTGTGACCCGAAAATATGATCAGTGTGATATTTTACGGGTGGGCGATAACAGGGAATATTGGGCGATAAAGCAAGAAAGTTGTAATTTTCGCTTTAAAAGTGCAGGAAACAATTCTAGGACCCGAAAATATGATAAATATAATATTTTTCGTGTGGGCGATAATAGGGAGCATTGGGCGATAATGTAAGAAAGTTTTAATTTTCGCTTTAAAAGAGCAGGAATCAATTCTATGACCCGAAAATATGATAAATGTGATATTTTTCGTGTGGGCGATAATAGGGAACATTGGGCGATAATGCAAGAAAGTTGTAATTTTCGCTTTAAAAGTGCAGGAATCAATTCTGTGACCCGAAAATATGATCAATGTGATATTTTACGGGTGGGCGATAACAGGGAATATTGGGCGATAAAGCAAGAAAGTTGTAATTTTCGCTTTAAAAGTGCAGGAAACAATTCTAGGACCCGAAAATATGATAAATATAATATTTTTCGTGTGGGCGATAATAGGGAACATTGGGCGATAATGTAAGAAAGTTGTAATTTTCGCTTTAAAAGAGCAGGAATCAATTCTATAACCCGAAAATATGATAAATATGATATTTTTCGGATGGGCGATAATAGGGAATATTGGGCGATAATGCAAGAAAGTTGTAATTTTCACTTTAAAAGTGCAGGGATCAATTATATGTCCCGAAAATATGAAAAATATGATATTTTTTGGATGGGCGATAATAGGGAACATTGGGCGATAATGCAAGAAAGTTGTAATTTTCGCTTTAAAAGTGCAGGAATCAATTCTGTGACCCGAAAATATGATCAATGTGATATTTTACGGGTGGGCGATAACAGGGAATATTGGGCGATAAAGCAAGAAAGTTGTAATTTTCGCTTTAAAAGTGCAGGAAACAATTCTAGGACCCGAAAATATGATAAATATAATATTTTTCGTGTGGGCGATAATAGGGAACATTGGGCGATAATGTAAGAAAGTTGTAATTTTCGCTTTAAAAGAGCAGGAATCAATTCTATAACCCGAAAATATGATAAATATGATATTTTTCGGATGGGCGATAATAGGGAATATTGGGCGATAATGCAAGAAAGTTGTAATTTTCGCTTTAAAAGTGCAGGGATCAATTATATGTCCCGAAAATATGAAAAATATGATATTTTTTGGATGGGCGATAATAGGGAACATTGGGCGATAATGCAAGAAAGTTGTAATTTTCGCTTTAAAAGTGCAGGAATCAATTCTATGACCCGAAAATATGATAAATGTGATATTTTTTGTGTGGGCGATAATGGGGAGCATTTGGCGATAATGCAAGAAAGTTGTAATTTTCGCTTTTAAAGTGCAGGATTCAATTCTGTGACCCGAAAATATGATCAATGTGATATTTTACGGGTGGGCGATAACAGGGAATATTGGGCGATAAAGCAAGAAAGTTGTAATTTTCGCTTTAAAAGTGCAGGAAACAATTCTAGGACCCGAAAATATCATAAATATAATATTTTTCGTGTGGGCGATAATAGGTATCATTGGGCGATAATGTAAGAAAGTTGTAATTTTCGCTTTAAAAGAGCAGGAATCAATTCTATAACCCGAAAATATGATAAATGTGATATTTTTCGGATGGGCGATAATAGGGAACATTGGGCGATAATGCAAGAAAGTTTTAATTTTCGCTTTAAAAGTGCAGGAATCAATTCTATGACCCGAAAATATGATAAATGTGATATTTTTCGGGTGGGCGATAATAGGGAATATTGGGCGATAATGTAAGAAAATTGTAATTTTCGCTTTAAAAGTGCAGGAATCAATTCTGTGACCCGAAAATATGATAAATATGATATTTTTCGGATGGTCGATAATAGGGAACATTGGGCGATAGTGCAAGAAAGTTGTAATTTTCGCTTTAAAAGTGCAGGAAACAATTCTATGACCCGAAAATATGATAAATGTGATATTTTTCGTGTGGGCGATAATAGGGAACATTGGGCGATAATGTAAGAAAGTTGTGATTTTCGCTTTAAAAGTGCAATAATCAATTCTATGACCCGAAAATATGATAAATATGATATTTTTCGTGTCGGCGATAATAGGGAACATTGGGCGATAATGCAAGAAAGTTGTAATTTTCGCTTTAAAAGTGCAGGAATCAATTCTATGACCCGAAAATATGATAAATGTGATATTTTTCGGGTGGGCGATAATAGGGAATATTGGGCGATAATGCAAGAAAGTTGTAATTTTCGCTTTAAAAGTGCAGGAAACAATTCTAGGACCCGAAAATATGATAAATATAATATTTTTCGGGTGGGCGATAATAGGGAACATTGGGCGATAATGTACGAATGTTGTGACCCGCGCATCAAGACAACCTAAGGAAACTTGTGCACTTGTCCAAAATAAGTACGAAAGTAAAATAAACATGCGCATTGGTCTGGAATAAGAACCGCGCATTAATCTTTATTAAGTTAAATGAACATGTGCACTGTTCCAAAATGAGAGCCGCGCATCAACGCAAATTAAATAAACATGCGCACTTGTCTGAATTAGAACCGCGCATCGAGGCAAGTTACATAAATATGCGCACTGGTCCGAAATGCGAGCGTTGTTTGAAGGTATCTATGGCAATCTATCCAGTCTACCAGATATACAAAAAATCTGTTCCCAATTTTTCTTGGAAAGAAATCTTTGTATGCATTTATCGGTCTATGTTCTGGTCCGGTGCTAAATTAATTATTGAGCTAGCTCTTTGCCGTCTCATCTTTTGAAGCTTGATATTTCAGGGAAATTCCTTCGCTCATGCACGCTGGAATGGGTCTTATTGCTTTTCGTAAGCTGGGACTTTGTCCTTGGACAAACTTGTTTTGTTAACACAATCAAGCCTACATTTTTCGACCGATTGTTAAGATATTCTATATATGCGTAGTACTGGAAAGAACAAGGATCGGTATTCTAAATAAGCTATGTCGGCCCAAGGACATTGGCCCAGCTCAACTTCACAAATTTTCCCAATCCTTTCTCAGTTGAATGAGTTTGTTAACATACTCAAGCCTACATTTCTGGATCGATTGTTGAAATCTTTTACATATAGGAAGTATTGGAACCAACAAAGGTCGGTATTGTAAATGAGCCCTGTCGGCCCAAGGACATTGGCCCAGCTAAACTTTTCACAACCCTTACATACTGGAATGAGTTTGTTAACACACTCAAGCCTACATGAATTTAGTTAAACAAATCAAACATTTCTTATCGTGTTTTATCGCGAGATTTTTTGTTCCTTTAGACTTTTAAAATCGTTGAATTGCACGCCTGCGGGGGACTTAGTCAATCTAAAATTTCCTGTCCATCAAGCGTTTTTGTGGCGGGGGACACTAGTCAGTTTCACTGATGACTTGTTTTACTTGATTTTATTACTTGTCAAAACCTGAGGGTCTTGAGTGTCTCCTCTCACATTCTAGACACCCACGTTAATTCGATTGTCAGGAAATCGTCATAAAAAATTCAGGAAAATTCATTTTGAAAATAGCATGGCAACCCTGAATAAATTAAAAATTAATTGAAACACGGATCAAAATTTATATTATTTCAAGAGATACAATGCTTTAAGAGACCCTGCATCTCGTTGAATTTGCGTTCTGAATATTTCTCCGTAAACAGTTTTTAAAAACTTCACACACTTTCCTAAGAAATTGTCTAACTGATCAGATTGATCTGATTCGCTTTGTTTTCGCTAAATGTGAGGTTTCTGTTTCGCTACATCCGAGGCTTGTGTTTCCGCTACATCCGAGACGTCTGTTTTCGCTATATTTGAGGCTTCTGTTTCGCTACATCCGAGGCTTCTGTTTCCGCTACATCCGAGGCTTCTGTTTTCGCTACATCCGAGGCCTCTGTTTCGCTACATCCGAGGCTTGTGTTTCCGCTACATCCGAGACGTCTGTTTTCGCTATATTTGAGGCTTCTGTTTCGCTACATCCGAGGCTTCTGTTTCCGCTACATCCGAGGCTTCTGTTTTCGCTACATCCGAGGCCTCTGTTTCGCTACATTCGAGGCTTCTGTTTTCGCTACATCCGAGGCTTCTGTTTTCGCTATATTTGAGGCTTCTGTTTCGCTACATCCGAGGCTTCTGTTTCCGCTACATCCGAGGCTTCTGTTTTCGCTACATCCGAGGCCTCTGTTTCGCTACATTCGAGGCTTCTGTTTTCGCTACATCCGAGGCTTCTGTTTTCGCTATATTTGAGGCCTCTGTTCCGCTACATCCGAGGCCTCTGTTCCGCTACATCCGAGGCCTCTGTTCCGCTACATCCGAGGCATCTGTTCCGCTACATCCGAGGACTCTGTTTCGCTACATGTGAGGCTTCTGTTTCGCTTCATCCGAGGCTTCTGTTTCCGCTACATCCGAGGCTTCTGTTTTCGCTACATCCGAGGCCTCTGTTTCGCTACATTCGAGGCTTCTGTTTTCGCTACATCCGAGGCTTCTGTTTTCGCTACATCCGAGGCTTCTGTTTACGCTTACATCCGAGGCTTGTGTTTCCGCTACATCCGAGGCTTCTGTTTTCGCTACATCCGAGGCCTCTGTTTCCCCTACATCCGAGACTTCTGTTTTCGCTACATCCGAGGCTTGTGTTTCCGCTACATCCGAGGCTTCTGTTTCGCTACATTCGAAGCTTTGTTTTCGCTACATCCGAGGCTTCTGTTTTCGCTACATCCGAGGCCTCTGTTTCGCTACATTTGATGCTTCTGTTTCGCTACATCCGAGGCTTCTCTTTTCCCTACATCCAAGGCTTCTGTTTTTCGCTACATCCGAGCCTTGTGTTTCCGCTACATCCGAGGTTTCTGTTTTTGCTACATGTGAGGCTTCTGTTTCGCTACATCCGGGGCTTCTGTTTCCGCTACATCCGAGACGTCTGTTTTCGCTATATTTGAGGCTTCTGTTTCGCTACAACCGAGGCTTCTGTTTTCGCTACATCCGAGGCTTGTGTTTCCGCTACATCCGAGACGTCTGTTTTCGCTATATTTGAGGCTTCTGTTTCGCTACATCCAAGGCTTCTGTTTTCGCTACATCCGAGGCTTGTGTTTCCGCTACATCCGAGGTTTGTGTTTTTGCTACATGTGAGGCTTCTGTTTCGCTACATCCGAGGCTTCTGTTTTCGCTACATTCGAGGCTTCTGTTTCCGCTACATCCGAGGTTTCTGTTTTCGCTACATCCGGGGCTTCTGTTTCCGCTACACCCGAGACGTCTGTTTTCGCTATATTTGAGGCTTCTGTTTCGCTACATCCGAGGCTTCTGTTTTCGCTACATCCGAGGCTTCTGTTTCCGCTACATCCGAGGCTTCTGTTTCCGCTACATCCGAGGCTTCTGTTTCCACTACATCCGAGGCTTCCGTTTCGCTACGTTTGATGCTTCTGTTTTCGCTACATCCGAGGCTTCTGGTGCCACTTTCATGGATGTTGTTTAATCCACGGCGGCATTCGCACACTGCCATGATGGCATCGTTTCGAGCTCAATCTGTAGATGATTGATTTTGACAGCAGTTACCCAGCACTTGATTTTCTCGTTTTGCGACGGGCGCCATTAATCTTTTCTAAGTCAAGCACAGAATTTATAAACCATAAAGGAAATCAGCTGCTGAACTTCACGTTGCCAATTTCACTCACAGAACTCCTGTCTGAATTTCAAATTTTTAAATAACCAGAATGCTGGCTGTCATATAAAAAAACCCATGCAGAACTTATGAGAGCGAGTTGAGAGCACCGCGCGTGTTTTCAGGTACTGGACAGACGCGTACTTCCCCCTGGACACACTCGGCTATGAACACGAGGGTCAGCAGGACTGTGACGCCAAACTGCACAATTTCGGGTAAACACTGTGCAACTTAATGTTTTTTTGCATAAACGTTGCATAAACGCTGTTGGGTATGCGATATATTTTCGGTTGTTATACTTGGAAAAAGGATTTTCTCATGAAAAAGAGGGGTGAGGTTTAAAGGGACTGAATGGTTGTGACCCCCTTTCTGCTGCAAATTGAGTTTTATTTTTGCATTATTTTAAGAAAAAGAAACTAACAGACAAGATTTCTCAATCCACCTTTGTATATTGGATGTTCGCAAGTGATACCCTAATGAAATTGTGAAAAAGAAGATTCGGTGGTCGGTAAAAGTTCAACTTTTAATGTGACAGTTGCAGGGCTCGATCCGCAGACGTTGTGTTTTTTTTTTTCGGTTTTTTCTCTTCAGATTCACCTCAGTAGTGAAGGGTGGCATACTCTACGCTGGCGAGGGCACGATCAGTGTGGCGGGCGGTGATCAGCTGTGGGTGGCCATCAACAAAACAATCGTCCTTGAACTCACGACCGACCCGAGTGATGTCACTGTACCGTGTATGACAATTGATATCAGCCCGGCGGCTGGAAATGGTCAGTGCATGAGGCCCGCGAGATTCCGAAAGCTGGTTCTGCACAATACATATTCTGATAGTTTAAAAAAGCATCGATTTCTGAAATTTCAGGGCTTTTTAGAACAGAGGGCCATAAGCCCCATGGACTGTACACTTATCCGTTTGTCTGTTCGTAAATTTTTGTTTTGTTTTTGTGTTGTTTTCTTGCTACTCCTCTTTCAATTTTCATACCCAAATAAAACACCCATTATTTCATTTTTGCGAAAAAAGCTTACTTCTGGTACACACTTTTGTTAAATTTGTTCGAAATTTTGCACGAAGGTAGTTTTTGTCAGGGCTCAAAAAAGCACCAGAGTCAGTCTTTTACTTTCGCCAATTCGGATATTTCAAAGTTCGCCAAATTTTCATAAAAATATATTTTAATTGGAATTTTTTAATTGTCTTTAAAATTTTTACACTGGTATCTCCAGTGCGTTTGAGTTGAGTGCTGTCACAGCCTGTGTTGGCCAAATTTTTGGCATGTTGTACGCTATTTTAATCTTTGAGCTTTAGGTGAGCTTGATAGATGTGGAATGAGTTCAGTAGCGCATGGAAAAATGTAAATTAGATTGAAACAAAGCAAGCCATTGGCTTAAAACAGCCACATGGTGTATGGCTGTCAGAAGAACATACTGTAGATAACGAAAAGCTATGTAGATAGAAAATACTGTTCGTATGCCAGGCATTGAATATCAGAGAAATGTGTTCTTGTATAATAAATACAATATTGTAATATATTATGACATATATATGTGTATATGCGTGTGTATTTATATGTGAATGTAATAACCTTGAGAGGTCATTCATGGTCACGACTTGACTTTGACTTGATTAGTTATATATATATATATATATATATATATATCGAAAATGGTCAACTTCCGCTTTTTGACCATGACCAAGAAAGTCAAGGTCATCGAGGTACTTGTAAGTAACGTCATGTAGGCGCAAAGGGCCGAAAATCTCTAACCGCTTTCGAGATAATGGCCATCCTCCGGTCTTGATCGCAAAGAATCGCAGTGCCAGTTTGTGTCTTTTAACTCTGATGGTATCTGGGCACCATCACTTGACGGTCTTGGTAAACCAAATGTTCTACCACAGTGCACACAGAAGATTTTGTTGCAGATACTAACTTTAGGTATTTTTTAAGGAAGTATTTTAAGTTGACCGAGTTTTTTTGAAGTAGAAGAGTTGTTTTACTGCGAATATTATTCAGCGAGACCCATAACATTTTTTTACCTTTTATTTAGCAGTTTCAAAATTTGATTGTAAGTCTTTTACAACATGAACATGGAAGAAAATATCGATGGCAAACAAACACCAATTTAGCAGATAAAGACTTTTAGTAAAAATTCGAATTTTTAAATGAGTTCAGAATCAAGATTTTTGGGCCCTTTAGTGATCCGGCTGGCTTGTTTCTACGCATTCTTTTCAACAGTACAATCCCCTTATTTTTGTTCTCGTTTGTTCCTTTCTCTGGCTCATTCTGTCCTTTTACGCGAGTTTGCCAGTTCATTATATCTCTGGCTGTATCATAAAAGTGCAAGTTTGCACAGCAGTAGTGTGAATTCTGACGTGCACTTCACTATAGCAGGATCCTTAATACCGCTGTCTTCCCTAATGCGTTACTTTGGTTACGCAGGAGGTTGGATAGTTCCCTATAACGGCACCCTGAATACAGTGACAGAGAGATGCGTCACGGACCAGGCCCTCACGGACCAGCAGGTCTGGCTACAGCTTGAGGTGAGCACTGCCGGCCGGGCTAAATAGCCACTCGTAGAAAAGTGCGAAGTCCGGGGACAAGAATTCTGGATTATCGTCAAGGTTGGGGCGGGTTTGAGTGTTGGGGATGGTCATTGGCTATGTCTGTGTTAAAGTTCAAATGACTCGGTTACATCATGCATTTCCGTGACACTTTTGTGTATACGCCATGCATTTCCGTGACAATTTTGTGTATACGTCATGCATCTCCGTGACACTTTTGTGTATACGTCATGCATTTCAGTCGGGAGCCCTGTGACGCAGTGGTGTGATTTATCCAGGTTCTTAAATTTGGAAGGGAAGCACACATAACAAACTGTAATAGAAAAAGAAATTTAAAGAGTGAAAATCTGTTGTATTTTGGGGGACGTATTTTTAGACGGGCTGACTTTGTTCGGCTGGTGTGAGTTAAGAGGGGCTTAACCGTTGTCTCTGTAGGGAATCAAGTTTCATTTCTAACCGGGTGGTCATACAGGTGTTATAATATGCAACAGTAACTAAGCACTATAAGAGCTGCTTCAAAAGAATCTCATCAGTTAACATTGAAAGAAATTTCTTTTCCAATCTCATCAGTTAACATTGAAAGAAATTTTTTTCCATACAGGAAGGGGACACGTACTACTTCGAGGTTTTCCACGTTGAAAGGTTTGCGTGTAAATCGCAGCTCTACATAGAAACAGAAAACATCGAGTTCTTCCAGAATTCCACGCATGAGGAGCCACCCATGGACTACTTTGTTTACATTTATGAGGATTTCTGGGTGGATGGGATTCTAGAGGAGGTGGATCTGGCGGATGCTTTCAGCTCCGGACCAACCTATGACGTGGAGATTCTCCGAGGTTTGTTGGCGTAACAGTGGCAATAAGTGTCTGGTATGATTAAGGGAAAACTCCACAATTTCTTTTTATGGGTGAACCATGGGTTTTATGCATTTTTTTGTCAGAATAAGCATTCTTTACACGGAAAGTGTTATTTTTTATTTATTTATTTTTTTTTGAGGGGGGGGGGGGCGAGAGGGAGGTGCTTAGGCCGTCAACAATTTTGCGTTATGAGCTTCTTAAATATTCCTGAACTAGCGAAAGTTTTTACACTTACAAATATTTTTCTTCGCATTGGGTGCATTATATTTTTGTTCATGAAGACAACCCCATGATAATATGATGGGAGGTGACTAGAACCGGTGACCTTTTAGTCTGATGTGCGGTGTTGTGACCCGTGGAGTTTTTGCTCCGTGGCAGGTAACGAGGCGCGGCATTTCACGGTCAAGGCCGACACGGTGTCGAACAGGGCCCTGGATGTGGAGCCGCCAGCGCCGTCCTATAATTACACCTATCTGTCCGGCATCAGCACGCCCTTCGTCGGTAAGTCTGCCATGTACCGGTCATGCTACAGTACGTCTCGCATATCCCTGGCATTGGTGCAGTACGCCTGTTATATCCCTGACATTGGTGCAGTACGTCTCGCATATCCCTGACATTGGTGCAGTACGCCTCGCATCTCCCTGGCATTGGTGCAGTACGCCTCGCATATCCCTGACATTGGTGCAGTACGTCTCGCATCTCCCTGGCATTGGTGCAGTACGTTTCGCATATCCCTGACATTGGTGCAGTACGTCTCGCATATCCCTGACATTGGTGCAGTACGTCTCGCATCTCCCTGGCATTGGTGCAGTACGTCTCGCATATCCCTGACATTGGTGCAGTACGCCTTGCATCTCCCTGGCATTGGTGCAGTATATGTCTCGCATATCCCTGGCATTGGTGCAATACGTCTCGCATATCCCTGGCTTTGGTGCAGTACGTCTTTCATATCCCTGATATAAGTGCAGTACGTTTGTTATATCTCTGCCATTGGTGCAGTACGCCTCGCATCTCCCTGGCATTGGTGCAGTACGCCTCGCATATCCCTGACATTGGTGCAGTACGTCTCGCATATCCCTGACATTGGTGCAGTACGTCTCGCATATCCCTGGCATTGGTGCAGTACGTCTCGCATATCCCTGGCATTGGTGCAGTGCGTCTCGCATATCCCTGACATTGGTGCAGTACGTCTCGCATATCCCTGACATTGGTGCAGTACGTCTCGCATATCCCTGGCATTGGTGCAGTACGTCTCGCATATCCCTGGCATTGGTGCAGTGCGTCTCGCATGTCCCTGACATTGGTGCAGTGCGTCTCGCATATCCCTGACATTGATGCAGTACGTCTCGCATATCCCTGGCATTGGTGCAGTACGTCTCGCATATCCCTGGCATTGGTGCAGTGCGTCTCGCATATCCCTGACATTGGTGCAGTGCGTCTCGCATATCCCTGGCATTGGTGCAGTACGTCTCGCATATCCCTGGCATTGGTGCAGTACGTCTTGCATATCCCTGGCATTGGTGCAGTACGTCTCGCATATCCCTGGCATTGGTGCAGTACGCGTGTCATATATCCCTGGCATTGGTGCAGTACGTCTCGCATATCCCTGGCATTGGTGCAGTACGTCTCGCATATCCCTGGCATTGGTGCAGTACGTCTCGCATATCCCTGGCATTGGTGCAGTACGTCTCGCATATCCCTGGCATTGGTGCAGTACGTCTCGCATATCCCTGGCATTGGTGCAGTACGTCTCGCATATCCCTGGCATTGGTGCAGTACGTCTCGCATATCCCTGGCATTGGTGCAGTGCGTCTCGCATATCCCTGACATTGGTGCAGTGCGTCTCGCATATCCCTGGCATTGGTGCAGTACGTCTCGCATATCCCTGGCATTGGTGCAGTACGTCTCGCATATCCCTGGCATTGGTGCAGTACGTCTCGCATATCCCTGGCATTGGTGCAGTACGCGTGTCATATATCTCTGGCATTGGTGCAGTACGTCTGTCATATATCCCTGACATTGGTGCAGTACGCGTGTCATATATCCCTGGCATTGGTGCAGTACGTCTCGCATATCCCTGGCATTGGTGCAGTACGTCTCGCATATCCCTGGCATTGGTGCAGTACGTCTCGCATATCCCTGGCATTGGTGCAGTACGTCTCGCATATCCCTGGCATTGGTGCAGTACGTCTCGCATATCCCTGGCATTGGTGCAGTGCGTCTCGCATATCCCTGACATTGGTGCAGTGCGTCTCGCATATCCCTGGCATTGGTGCAGTACGTCTCGCATATCCCTGGCATTGGTGCAGTACGTCTCGCATATCCCTGGCATTGGTGCAGTACGTCTCGCATATCCCTGGCATTGGTGCAGTACGCGTGTCATATATCCCTGGCATTGGTGCAGTACGTCTGTCATATATCCCTGACATTGGTGCAGTACGCGTGTCATATATCCCTGGCATTGGTGCAGTACGTCTCGCATATCCCTGGCATTGGTGCAGTACGTCTCGCATATCCCTGGCATTGGTGCAGTACGTCTCGCATATCCCTGGCATTGGTGCAGTACGTCTCGCATATCCCTGGCATTGGTGCAGTACGTCTGTCATATATCCCTGACATTGGTGCAGTACGCGTGTCATATATCTCTGGCATTGGGGCAGTACATCTGTCATATATCTCTGGCATCGGGGCAGTACATCTGTCATATATCCCTGAGATTGGTGCAGTGCGTCTGTCATATATTCCTGACATTGGGGCAGTACGTCTGTCATATATCCCCAGGGTTGAGACTTCGTAAAATTTTCCGGTCGCCCTCTGGGCGACCAACTTTAAAAAGTTAGTCGCCCGGTGCAATTTTTGCAAAATTTGTCTAGCCCGCCTCACATGAAAAAACAACAACGAAATGGTGTTTAAAATAATCAACAGTATTTACCTGAAAATACTCAGAAAAAAAGTTAGTCGCCACTCGGGCGACCAACTCAAAAAAGTTGGTCGCCCGAGCCAATAGTTGGTCGCCACGGGCGACCGGGCGACCGCGAAATCTCAACCCTGTATCCCTGACATTGATGTAGTACGTCTGTCATATATTCCTGACATTGGTGCAGTACGTCTCTCATATATCCCTGACATTGGTGCAGTACGTCTTTCATATCCCTGACATTGGAGCAGTAGGTCTGTCATATATATCTTTGACATTGGTGCAGTATGTCTGTCATATATCCCTGACTTTAGTGCAGGACGTCTGTCATATTCCTGACATTGGTGCAGTACGTCTTTCATATTCCTGACATTGGTGCAGTACGTCTGTTATAACACTTAGCCGTCACTAATATTTCAGTGCAATTATATTAGGTGGTGTCATCAATACCAAATTGAAGGAAGACTCTGTTCGTCTCTCCTGCAATTCATAGTTCCACTAAAGTTATTTGCCGCGATCTCACAACAATGTTTATGTTTATGTTTATATTTTTCTTATTAGAATGTGACTCTCCTGCAACTGTAACCCCCGATGGATATAACTCAGCAACCGAAAGCTTCACTATAGCAACCACTGGTGCTCTTTTCACCCTGGATACAGAAGTGGACTTTGAGGTGGAGGCGAGATACGTGATAACTATGCAAGTGACTGACAACGGCAATTCGCAAACGGGAACTGTTGTTGTCAGGGTAAGTACGTCACGTAATGCATGCCCTCGTATTTCCTGGCACAATTAAACTAGAAACTTTTTTCTGAAAATTACACTGCGCAAAGCAATAAATCAACGATACGCGAAACATCACAAATTTGAGTATGTCAACCGTGCTTTGAAATAATACAGGTAAATATCTATGACGTCAATGACAACTGTCCAATCCTGGCCAACGACTCGTTCTCGTTTGAGCCTGTCCCTGCCCTGGAGATCGATCCAATACTGTACCTGAGTGCCTCAGATGCCGACAGCGGTACCTATGGCGAGATACAGTACCTAGTGGCTGACAGAGACGTTCAGTGAGTACTGTAATAAATCCACATGAGCAGGTGGAGTCAATTACTGAAGTTATCAGTTCACAACCGAGCACTCTATTTTTTAAAATAATATATTGAACAAATACGTTTTTTTTTGTTTTGGGGGTGAAGTAAGGCACCATCTGTAAAGTATGTCTGCTCCTGAAGTAAACTCAAAAGGCCCAGCCTAACTGAAATGTATAGAGAATCACAGAAATTGTCCTCAATGTAAGTTGATCTGTTTCGCTGGACTAGCTTTGACCATAGCGTCTTGTTTAACAAATGTCAAATATCTTATTTGTTTGACATATTGGTGTTAAAAAAAGTAGAGTGTTCTTTGCCAAAAATTTATAAAACATGTCAATGTAAATATTTTGGACGACAACGTTTTTTTTCCTCTAAGAGGGTGCAAAGCATCGGTATAAAAAACTACTGTAACTCTGCGAAATGTACATGGCCACGTAACAAGCTTCAAACGCCGATGCTTTCATAACTGCTTTATATTATACAAGTCAACTGCAGTCCAGTTGATGTGTGGGGTAGTGATTGCTAAGTTAACGACATGCTTTCTCGGGTTACTTGCTGTTAAAATATCTCCGTTCTTTCCTTTGATAAATGACATCTATGAAATTAAGTTTAGATTTGCCTGAAAAAGTGTGTGTAAGGGGGGGGGCGGAGGTGGAGGAGTGATGTTGGCCGTCCTGAAAAAGCCGAAAGTAAAATAAAGAAAATTAACCTTATAAAGCATATTGATGTGTGTCGGTATGAGGCATGTACGTGTCGGTATGCGAGGCATGCACATGTCGGTATATGAGGCACGCACGTGTCGGTATGTGAGGCATGCACGTGTCGGTATGTGAGGCATGCACGTGTCAGTATGTGAGGCATGCACGTGTCGGTATGCGAGGCATGCACATGTTGGTGTGTGAGGCATGCACGTGTCGGTATGTGAGGCATGCACGTGTCGGTATGTGAGGCATGCACGTATCAATATGTGAGGCATGCACGGGTCGGTATGTGAGGCATGCACGGGTCGGTACGTGAGGCATGCACATGTCGATATGTGAGGCATGTATATGTCGGTATGTGAGGCATGCACATGTCAGTATTTGAGGCATGCACGTCTCGGTCGGTATGGGAGGGATGCACGTGTCGGTATGTGATGCATGCATGTGTCGGTATGTGAGCCATCCACGTGTCGGCATGTGAGGCATGCACGTGTCAGTATGTGAGGCATGCACGTGTCGGTATGTGAGGCATGCACGTGTCGTTGTGTGAGGCATGCACGTGTCGGTATGTGAGGCATGCACATGTCGATATGTGAGGCATGCATATGTCGGTATGTGAGGCATGCACGTGTCGGTCGGTATGGGAGGGATGCACGTGTCGGTATGGGAGGCATGCACGTGTCGGTATGGGAGGCATGCACGTGTCGGTATGTGAGGTATGCACGTGTTGTTATGGGGGCATGCATGTGTCGGTATGTGAGGCCTGCACGTGTCGTTATGGGAGGCATGCACATGTGTCGGTATGTGAGGCATGCACGTATATATGTATATGTACATATACAAGGCACATATGCTCCGTTTTCAGCCCGTCGCTGGACAGGTATAACTACAGCGTCGACCTCTTCGACATTGTTTACAACCAGAGCAGCGAGCTGCTTATCCGGGTGGTTGCCATGGACTACGGCACGGACCCACCCAGGGGCGCTGTGGCCGAGATCAACATCTCCCTCAGCAACACGTGCCTACTGGACGTGCTGTATGAGGAGATTTCCAATGACATCATCGTGAATGCAACTACGGGAGGATTGCTGTTTCGGATACCCAAATATTACGTCTACGACTTCCGTGCGTGTTTAAAAATCTGTTCCTTGATTATCTTCGTGATTATCTTGAAAATCATTTGTATAATTCGGGTCCTGATAAGAACGACATTAACACGCCATTATAATTATGTCTCCCCGACCAAGGGGAGGCATGTAGTGTTCAAACGTTCTGTGTGTGTGTGTGTATGTGTGTGTGTGTCAGTCTGCTATGAACAAAATGGTGTGTGCAAGATATCTCAAAAACGAAAAGTCGGATTGACTTCATACTTGATGTGTTTGTTCCTTGGGTAGGTGGGACGGTTTTATCAAACTTCTGACGCATGTTACATTATGATGAAGGCGTCATTTTATAAAAATCTTGTGTGTAAAATTTCTCAGCCACTGAATGTCGGAGAAAGTTCAAACTTGGTGGAATTGTTGCTTGGTAGGTTCGAAAGATTCTGTCAAATTTTGTTCCAAGTACAACGAACGAGTGCGGCGTATGACGTCATCACGTAACTTATGTATCTATTGTAAACAAGATCTTGTTTGCAAAATATCTCGTTAAGGGAAAGTCATATCGACTTCAAATTTTATGTGGGTATTTCTTGGGTCAGTCGGACGGTTCTTTCAACTTTTGACGGATGTGGCGAAGTTAAAGAAGGCGCATGACGTCATTACGTTAAAAGCTTGTATGTAACCTTTGTCAGCTGCTGAACTTAGGAGAAAGTTGAAACAATGTGGTTTTTTGCTTGGAAGGTCCGAATCATTCTGTCAAATATGCCAGGAGGAGAACGAACGAAAACGGCATATGACGTCATTAAATAAAAATATCTCGATAGTGGAAGATCCGTTCGACTTCAGACTTGGTGTAGTTATTCCTTGGATAAGTCGCACGGTTTTCGTTAAACATTGAACTCATAGAAAGTTAAGAAAAGCTCGAATCGCGTGAAAAGTATTGTGTGATATATTTTGCAGTCACTGAATCTAATACTCCCGCTCCATCCCACCCCCTTCCCCCCTTTCCCTCGTTTTGTCTTCTCTTTTGTTAACTAAAGATAGTTATGAGCTACGCTTTGGATTTCAGCGTTTTCCAGAAGATTTTCCAATGTTCCTGCATTCTTTAGGCTTACTTGAAAACATCAGCAGCACAGTTATTTCTTACATTTCGCGTAATTGATCTTTTTGTGCGTTGCTCACTTCGAAACCGGGATAAAACGGACGTACAGTAAAACCTGTTTAGTGGCCACCTTCTAGACCCAGATAAAACACCTAAGCCTAAAATTATATAAAAAAGAGGATTGAAATACCGTCAAGTTATGTAGCCCCACCCCCACCTCTTCAAAAATTGGATAAAGGTGATACATAAGTCGGTGAAAATGGGAAACGAGTACTGCAAAACCGAATTTGTTGGGCATGTATTTTTGTTTACAAAAACAAGAAATTAAATATTAAATCATTTGAAAGTGTCCGATATAGCCTCGTACGTTTATGTTTTGTGTGAACTGGCCGTTCTAGTTTTAATTATCTTAAAAAATTGTAGCTTCCTTATCTGGTGAAAGTCCGCAGCTGATATAAATCTTAATCTTGTATGAAGTAAGACTATTTATTTAGTAAAAAGGTTTAAGCAATTTGTTCATTATATTTCGTACTGAGCCGTAACTGCCTCGTTGTTGTGCCTGCTAAGCATATGGGACTGATTGCTTCGGTTTGTAGCGTGTATGCGGACGGCGGGTATGGAGGTGGGCTTCATCATTGACGCGCAGATCTCCGCCTCCTCCTACATCCGCGGCAGTGAACCGGGCCGCGGTCGTCTCAACGAAACATACGGTAACGCTCCTCATAGCCCTTTTTCCCCTCTTCCTGCCTCGCACCCCTACCCCCCCCCCCCCCCCGAAAAAAAAGAAGAAAATATGACCAACCCAAACGAATGTGTTTTTAAATTTATACCCAATTTGGAATAAATGTGTACTTAATCTTGTTTTGTTACATATTAAAAGTATAAATTGTATATTAAGTATAAATTGGAAAAGAAGAAAAACCTGACTATAAATTGACTAAGCGTTAGACACAAGAATATCCTTGATGCGTGTATTGGTTAGACACAAGAAAAGCTTCGACGTGTATATTTGCTACAAATTTAGACTAAAGTTAACGCCAGAGGTGTAAATTGGTTGTAAAATAAAACCCCATTTTTTCGATTATAAGTTAGGTATATATTATCTGACAATCAAAAACTAAAACTAACCGCCAAATAACCCTTACATCCCCATCTTTTCTCGTTTGGACGAGAAGCATAAATGATTTGACATATTTTGGATAGGGCTCCCAACAGATCTTCGATTGCTTAATTTTAAATAATTGTTTAAAACGAAGAATATAGATTTTGGTACTCGAGATAACTTGCACTTAATTTACAAGTGTAAATTGGGTGCAAGTTAAAGTGTCTGTTGTAAATTAGTTATAAATTTCTTGAGTAGCTAGAAACTATGAATTAAGTCACACAAATTACAGGTATAAATTAGGCCTTCTTTTTCGTTTCGGAAGCCCAACATCATGGTCAAAATAACACCAACATGTGTAGGATGTAACAGTGTTTGACATTTTTATTGGTGGAAATTTAAGAGAAATGGGAATTTTTTGTCAAAGATCGCATCTTTAGAACTGGGAGTTTTAAGTGTGTCAAGTGTGTTTTATACTTTATTTGCAGACGGCATCGGCGATTTGACAGGCGGTTGGGTGGCAGAAACGTTCGACGAAAATCAGTACATCGAGGTAAGTATGCATTCGATGAAAAACTTGTCACCAGTGTCAGTATGTCCCCATGTAAAGGCACCACACAGTCTCATCTGTCAGTATGTCCACATATAGGACAGCGTTCATTGTGTAGAATGTCCCCGTGCAGGACAGTATGCTGCATGAAATCAAACAAAAGTGAAAAATCTCGGCCTTAGGCTGTGAAATTGTGTGGTCGCCCCTTCACGATTCGCAAAATATATGACGTCACCCAGTCAATATAGCTGAAAACGAAAACCCAGATTCATCAGCCTTAAAATTTGGATGAGATTGCGAAGCAAAATTTTCTTTGGAATTCACGCACACTGGGCTTTGGTCACAGGTTCTCATCTTGCTATGAACGGTAAGTATGAACAACATATACAAGCCGTATCGTTCATTTTTCTGAGCCTGTCCGCATGTATTCGTATAGGAATAATGCACTCGTACTGCCTTTTGTTGTTGCGTCCACAGATTGACATGGAGGACCCGTACAAGTTCCAGTACGTGCTCATACAGGGCCGCTCCGATGCCGCCATGTGGGTGGAGAGCTTCCAGATCTACTACAGCAACGGAGGCGTCTCCTTCACGCTCTACGAGGACGAGAACTCCACATCCGTGAGGAACTTTATTAAAAACAATTACATACATGTTTTGTACTGGTAGGTTGGGATTTAGAGGTAATAAACACAAAATTTTAATCAAATGCAGAAAAGTTGGGAATTTGAGTATCGTGATGTTTTAGACCCCAACCGGGTGAACCCGAAGGGATCTATAGGATTGACCTCTGTCTGTCCGTCTGCCTTGCCGTCCGTCTGTCCAATTTTTGTACACCCTGTATCTTTGGCACCGTTCAGCTGATTTTAATTTCCTTTTACACCTATAAAGACCAAGTAGTGGAGCTTTGCGACGAAGCGTTATTTTTTTATTTCTCGAAAAAAATAAAAAAATTCCGGAAACCTTGAAATTTTTTGAGCTTGACCTCATTATATGCAATTTGTACGCGCTATATCTCCTGGCCCGTCCAACCGATTTGAATTTCCTTTTGCACATAGGAAGACCGAGTAGTGGAGCTGTGCGACGAAACATTATTTTTGGATGTCTCGAAAAACAAAAAAAAAAATGCGCTAGACTGATTATTGTGTCCGGTTGGGGTCTGCGCCTTCGACGACTTGTTAAGCAGAGATATCGATACCACACTTTATTTTGACTTTTATTCTGCACGAGTGAACAATCATCTTTTACAAATCAAAATCTAGCTCATGTTTAATCATGTGTTTTGGTGAAGAACAGAATAGATTACGTGGAAATGAGAAATTCTGCTGTCAGCATTTGTAGGGTCCGCACGCCATTTTGTCCCCATGTTTTGGAAGCCCCATGACTGTCTTTATCCCCCGTGAAACGGAGGGATATAGTTTTGAACTGTTCGGCCTGTCCGTCTGTCCGTCTGTCCGTCTGTTACGCTTCAGTCTCACGCGCCTACAGGCCACATTAATACATGGATTCGGTTCAAATTTTGTACACGGCTTCTCTGGAACCTTCCACAGTGCATTGACCAAGAATTTTTCGGATCGGCCAAAAATTGACAAAATGGCGGACATTTGAAAATTGGCACTGGACTTTATATATACGGCAGTCTCACGCGTCTACAAGTCACATTAATAGACGGATTCGTTTCAAATTTTGTACACGGCTTCTCTGGAACGTTCCGCAGTGCAGTGACCAAGAATTTTTCGAATCGGCCAAAAATTGACAAAATGGCGGACATTTGAAAATTGGCACTGGACTTTATATATACGGCAGTCTCACGCGTCTACAAGTCACATTAATAGACGGATTCGTTTCAAATTTTGTACACGGCTTCTCTGGAACGTTCCGCAGTGCAGTGACCAAGAATTTTCCGGATCGGCCAAAAATTGACAAAATGGCGGACATTTGAAAATTGGCACTGGACTTTATATATACGGCAGTCTCACGCGTCTACAAGCCACATTAATAGACAAATTCGTTTCAAATTTTGCACACGGCTTCTCTGGAACCTTCCGCAGTGCAGAGTTTAAGAATTTTCCGGATCGGCCAAAAATTGACAAAATGGCGGACATTTGAAAATTGGCACTGGACTTAGCGTATATACGGCAGTCTAACGCGTCTACAGGCCACATTAATAGACGGATTCGTTCCAGATTTTGTACACGGCTTCTCTGGAACCTTCCGCAGTGCAGTGACCAAGAATTTTCCGGATCGACCAAAAATTGACAAAATGGCGGATATTTGAAAATTGGCACTGGACATAGCGTATATACGGCAGTCTCACGCGTCTACAGGCCACATTAATAGACGGATTCGTTTCAAATTTTGTACACGGCTTCTCTGGAACCTTCCGCAGTGCAGTGACCAAGAATTTTCCGGATCGGCCAAAAATTGACAAAATGGCGGACATTTGAAAATTGGCACTGGACTTAGCGTATATACGGCAGTCTAACGCGTCTACAGGCCACATTAATAGACGGATTCGTTCCAGATTTTGTACACGGCTTCTCTGGAACGTTCCGCAGTGCAGTGACCAAGAATTTTTCGAATCGGCCAAAAATTGACAAAATGGCGGACATTTGAAAATTGGCACTGGACTTAGCGTATATACGGCAGTCTCACGCGTCTACAGGCCACATTAATAGACGGATTCGTTTCAAATTTTGTACACGGCTTCTCTGGAACCTTCCGCAGTGCAGTGACCAAGAATTTTCCGGATCGACCAAAAATTGACAAAATGGCGGACATTTGAAAATTGGCACTGGACATAGCGTATATACGGCAGTCTCACGCGTCTACAGGCCACATTAATAGACGGATTCGTTTCAAATTTTGTACACGGCTTCTCTGGAACCTTCCGCAGTGCAGTGACCAAGAATTTTCCGGATCGACCAAAAATTGACAAAATGGCGGATATTTGAAAATTGGCACTGGACATAGCGTATATACGGCAGTCTCACGCGTCTACAGGCCACATTAATAGACGGATTCGTTTCAAATTTTGTACACGGCTTCTCTGGAACCTTCCGCAGTGCAGTGACCAAGAATTTTCCGGATCGGCCAAAAATTGACAAAATGGCGGACATTTGAAAATTGGCACTGGACTTAGCGTATATACGGCAGTCTAACGCGTCTATAGGCCACATTAATAGACGGATTCGTTCCAGATTTTGTACACGGCTTCTCTGGAACGTTCCGCAGTGCAGTGACCAAGAATTTTCCGGATCGACCAAAAATTGACAAAATGGCGGATATTTGAAAATTGGCACTGGACATAGCGTATATACGGCAGTCTCACGCGTCTACAGGCCACATTAATAGACGGATTCGTTTCAAATTTTGTACACGGCTTCTCTGGAACCTTCCGCAGTGCAGTGACCAAGAATTTTCCGGATCGGCCAAAAATTGACAAAATGGCGGACATTTGAAAATTGGCACTGGACTTTATATATACGGCAGTCTCACGCGTCTACAAGCCACATTAATAGACAAATTCGTTTCAAATTTTGCACACGGCTTCTCTGGAACCTTCCGCAGTGCAGTGACCAAGAATTTTCCGGATCGACCAAAAATTGACAAAATGGCGGACATTTGAAAATTGGCACTGGACTTTATATATACGGCAGTCTCACGCGTCTACAGGCCACATTAATGAATGGATACGTTTCAAATTCTGCACACGGGCTCCCTGGCACCTTCCGCAGTGCAGTGATGAAGCATTTTCCGGATGGGACTTGACAAAATGGCGAATTTTTCAAAATTGGCGCTGTACTTAGCGTACCTACGACAGTCTCACGCGAATACTGGTTAATGGATTGATCCGTCTAAATGTTAGACACTACGTCGACTTACATCCTTCCACTTGTAAATTTTTTTTGCGTTGTCAACACGCAACAGCCTTACACAAACCATATCCCCCACGGGGGATAGACGTACTCCTCGAGACGTAGTCAAGTTTCATCTGATCGTCGGTCCCGTTTTTCTATCTAGTCCGTACCACATGAACTTTGGATTTTCAGTAGCGTTCACGTGTTTGGAACTGATCTAATTTTTAGCCCCACCTTTTGCAGAAGCAGGGGCTATGGCTATCGTTGAAAGAATGTATGTGCGTTTTTAACTTGAAAAGACCTGCTGGTTGTTATGCCTGAATGGTTTGAAATTTTGGTTGAAGGTAGCGGGCATCAGCACATGCCAGGCTATTATTTTTCTGGAATTAAGAAAAATTGGTGAAAATATTTGCCAAAATCGGATTGTACTTAAAATGTATCTCCTCCTAGGATTTTAATTGAAACGTCCTGAAGTTTTGAGGGACGGCAGGGGGGCATACGTGTCCACCTGGCTATAAGTGTTTTGATGATCCTCCAATAATTGGCGAACATTTTGAAATAGCAAAAATTCTCGTAAAATCTTAGCTGTTACCAGGAAAATAGCCTTCCCGACCTAAATTTTAAGTAAAGGTAATAGGGTTGTTTTTAAAAATAAGGATAAAAAAGCTATTCTTCTCTATCCTCAAACTTAACAAAGTCTTTTAAAAATAAGGATAAAAATTAAGGATGAACCATCTAATCTCAAGAATAAGGACGTCCTTAAATATAAATACAGAACAGAATACCACTCCTGGACTTCTAAACGGAAACTCGACATTTTGAGCTGCTCATATTGAAACCATAAAGAAGCCCCGGGTGCGTCTATTCGGAAACAGTTTATGGCCTTACTCTGTCCATAGTTTGATTAAAGGTACCTACTTGGCTGTTATTATTTCTTTGTTTGCCAAAAATTGAGGGAAGAATTGGCGAAAAATTATAATTTTTCAGCTTTCTACCAAAAACTATGAGAACTATTGGCCTAAACACAATTTTCTTAAAAATATATGTCCTTCTACAATCTTTGTGAAATGTGAAATGTCTTTAAAGTTTGAGAGAAGATGGGGGGGGGGGGAGTGGGTAAAAGTGACCTCCTTTTTAACCCAGCCGACTTTGTTGGACTGGCTTAGTCGTATCACTATAGGGGGCTTGAATGTATGTGCGTAGGTTAAACTTTTTCTTTAAAATGCTACTCCTCCTATTTTTTTTGACGTTTGACGAAAAACTGACAAAATGGCGGCACTTTTTGTGTTCGTTTTGACAATTTTTTAAAATGCTACTGCTCCTACAGTTTACTCCAATCGTTTAGATGTTACGCAGGGATGTTTCCCAGGTGTTTGCCTACCAGGCTATTATTTTTTTTGCGGTTCTCCAAAAACTGCCGAAAATTGGTAAGATATTTAAAACATTTTAATTCCCTGGCCAGACCAAATATTTCTGACTTATTTGGGAAGTACAAACAGGTGGATTTGACGCCTTACTGTAGTGACAACATACACATTGTAGATGTGCAACGTTGAATAAATTTTGAAATCGAGACAGTGATCAGTTTTACCACAAACACAGATTAAAAACTAAAACGTTTCACAGTGACACGATTTTCTTTAGTATTCTACGGACCGGCTGTTTGAGTTATTTTCACAACACGAACAAGAAATGTTCACGAGCTTACACATCTTTATATTGTTTACAGAATTTCACGGGAAACAGTGACCAGGACACTGTGGTGTACATCCTCCTGGTACCGCCCATCCTAGCACGCTATATACGCCTAAACCCCACGACGTGGCACGGTGGCATCGCACTCAGGACCGAATTCATCGGCTGTACGCAGGCAGAACAGCATTACTGTGAGTCAGATAATAATAATAATAAGGGATATGCTGGAATTGTCTTTCAGTGCAGTTGTAGTCAAAGCATTTTTAATGTGTCTAAGCGCATGCGTGTTTCAAAATTATTGCTTTTCTTTTTTCTTTTTTTTTTTTTTTTTGGCCCATGTTTTTTCTGAACTGCGTGTTTTCCTGCATGCTGTTTCCAAATACAACAGAAACATTTCAAAACTGTTCCGTGTTTTGGCATGGGTGCTGCCTGTGTTGACTTGGATCATTTACTGCGATTCGTACTAAAGTATTCGTACAAAGTACCGGTGACAAACCAAATATATTAAAAATAAATAAATAAAATGAAATAAAATAAAAAAAATAATAACAATAAAATGCCAATGAAATTTTTTGAAAATATAGAAAATAATGTAGAGTTACGTTTGCCCCACACCCAGGGCATGACAAATAAATTTATACACCATGCGACTTGACAATGTATAGATGACACGTCGTGCCAGAGGTGCGAGGCGGGGTACTTCTGTATCGGGGACGGTCTTCAGTACCCGTGCGGCTGGTGTGACCCTAGCATTGAGGGCGACGGACCGTGTGACAAGCCCCCCGCCGAGCACTCGTTTGGGGCGCACAGCGAATGCGTGTCCTGCCCTGAAGGCTGGGTAAGATACATGAAATTATAAATCTGAACCCTAGGAATAAACCGTGGGTAGTGAAAAAGTCAGCGGATGGGATGATCCGAAAGACCTTCCTGCAGCCTGTAACTGTTATGACGATGTCAAGTTCACACTTTCAGAAGTTCACACTTTCAGGAGTGCGTAGCGTGACTTTTTCGATACTGGCAGAAGAGCTAGTAATACGGCTACCGGGCGTATAATCTACCCGTCAAAATACTACTGTCAGCTCTGTATCCTACCGGCAATTATGAAATAAAGTGCAAATAATAATCTGTACGGTGGCCCAGTACGGTGGAAGAAATGTCCAGAGAATTTCCTTCTGTTTTAGCAATCATTATGTGGGATAAATGCTAAGTGCCAAATGATTCAGCATTGTCATTGAAGGGAGGGGATAAACGTTTTTGGGTTGGAGAGGCTATTACGTGTAATGACCGGCCTGGAATTTCAGTTATTACGCATAAGAGCTTAAAATGGTAGGTATCTCGAGAAATGACTGTTAAAGGCATTGCATGTAATGCCTGAAAAGTTTAGCTATCAAAATAATGACTCATATTATATATATATATATATATATATATATATATATATATATATATATATATATATATATATATATATATATATATAACGCACTGTCCACTGGAGCGATGCTTACGTGTGTACACACAATTTCTGTAGATCTGTCATGACGGTATAGCGTCACCATGCGCCACGAACTACTACGCCGAGTGTAACGCCACGCACTGCCCGGCCAACTGCTCGCTGTGTGAGCTGGGCTACGCGTGCCGCGGCGGTATGCGCTACGAGTGCCCCGTCGGCACGTACACCAACGACACCTACCAAGGTGAGCCCACAATAAATCTGTTGTAAAAGGCTTAGAGCTGCTATATCACCATAATCGTGTCGTTACCACACCCTCAGCCTTCAAAACGGAAACGACAATTGAAACGTTACATAAATATTTATGAATTACCAGGGTAATATGAGATTTATCTTACTACAGCAGTTCTATGAGGCGTTGTGGGCATGGGCGGGGGGGGGGGGGGGGGGATAGATGAAATTAACTATACCGTCAAATGGTACTGAGTGTGTGGGTGCCCTGGTTTTCAGAGTACTGCTTGCTGTGTTCCCCGGGCACGTACCAGAACAGGACAGGGCAGTCTGCGTGCGACGTCTGCCCGGCCGGCTATTACAGCTCCAAGATGAAGGACGCGTGCAACCCCTGCTCGCCGGGCACCTACTCCCTTGCCGACGGTTCCGGCTGCATTCCCTGCTTAGGTGTGTCAGTCCCGCGTGACGGCGGCTTTATGGATGATGTTGTTCTCGTTTATGTTCATATTGGGAACTCATCACTGGTTTTCACATAGTTCTTTTGGAAACTTGTTTCATAGAAAAAAACATTTTATTAGACCCCAACCGGGCGAGCCCAGGGGGGGGGGGGGCGGGGTCTATAGGATTGCCCTCTGTCCATCCGTCTGTCCGTCGAGCCGTCCGTGTCTCACACTTTGAATGCTGTTTTGTTTCCACGCAAGTTCTTCGAAACTACTTATCCTAGGCATATGCTACGTACGTTGCACAGTGAAAATATATATATATTGAAGTTGTGCAACGTCGTGTTATTTTTCAAATCGGCCAAAAATTGTCAAAATGGCGACTTGTCAAAGAATTGTGATCTCTTGAGATCACTGCAATGTAATACTTGGGTGCTTTCCACGCGAGTTCTCCAAAATTATTTATCCTAGGCTTATACTACCTTGCATAGTGAAAATATATATATTGAGGTTCTTCAACGTTGTGTTATTTTTCAAATCGGTCAAAAATTGTCAAAATGGCGACTTGTCAAAAAATTGTGATCTCTTGAGATACCTGCAATGTAAGACTTGGGTGCTTTCCACGCGAGTTCTCCGAAACCATTTATCCTAGGCATATGATACCTTGCGCAGTCAAAATATATATATTGAGGTTGTGCAGCGTTGTGTTATTTTTCAAATTGGTCCACAATTGCTAAAATGCCGACTTGTCAAAAATTGTGAATTTTTTAGATAACTGCAATGTAGGACTTGAGTGATTTTCCACGCAAGTTCTCCGAAACTATTTATCCTAGCTATATGCAACCTTGCGCAGTGAAAATATATATTGAGGTTGTGCAACGTCGTGTTATTTTTCAAATCGGCCAAAAATTGTCAAAATGACGACTTGTTAAAAAATTGTGATCTCTTGAGATAACTGCAATGTAAGACTTGGGTGCTGTCCACGCGAATTCTCCGAAACTATTTACCCTAGGCATATGCTACCTTGCGCAGTCAAAATATACATATTGCAGTGGTCCAATGTCGTGTTATTTTTCAAATCGGCCAAAAATTGTCAAAATGGCGACTTGTCAGAAAATTGTGATCTCTTGAAATAACTGCAATGTAAGACTTGGGTGTTTTCCACGCGAGTTCTCCGAAACTATTTATCCTAGGCATACACTACTTTGCACAGTGAATATATATATATATTGAGGTTCTTCAGTGTTGTGTTATTTTTCAAATCGGCCAAAAATTGTCAAAATGGCGACTTGTCAAAAATTGTGAATTTTTTTAGATAACTGTAATGTAGGACTTGGGTGGTTTTCCACGCAAGTTCTCCGAAACTATTTATCCTAGCTATATGCAACCTTGCGCAGTGAAATATATATATTGAAGTTGTGCAAAGTTGCATTATTTTTCGAATTGGTCCAAAATTGCCAAAATGGCGACTTGTCAAAATTGTGAATTTTTTTAGATAACTGTAATGTAGGACTTGGGTGGTTTTCCACGCAAGTTCTCCGAAACTATTTATCCTAGCTATATGCAACCGTGCGTAGTGAAAATATATATATTGAAGTTGTGCAACGTCATTTTATTTTTCTAATCAGTGAAAATTATCAAGCTTGCAACTTGTCAAAAATTGTTATTTTTAAGATAACTGTAGTGTGACACTTGGGTGCTTTCTACGTGGGTTCGTCGAAAGAGAGAGGCAAATGCTTCAGTAGCTAATCTGATAATCTGTTGAGCTTCTGTCACAAACACGCAACGAACACGGTACTGTTTCACTTCTCTATCAGTTCAAGTAATGTTTTTTCCTTCCAATCATTGCTATCGCTTGCTGATTCCTATATTCCAGTGATTGTTATCGTTTAGTCAATCACAGTGTTTGGTTGGGGTCTGCGCCCTCGACCATGGTTTGTCTTTAGTGCATTGCGGGGGGAGGTGGGAAAGGGAGTCAAATCTGTAGCGATTATTTTGGTGATTGGATGGAGCAATGAGAACATTTTATTCATTAACTTATCCAAACGTTTGCCTGATACATTTAGCTTTTTTCCAGACGGTGAATGTGCTTGTGAGCTGGACCCATATCCTTGTTTTGAATATGTAAGTATTGTCATAATATCAAAACTTACTAAATGGTAAAATTTGACCGCAGCGTACGCGTCACACGTGTGTATGTGTGTGTTTGAGAAGGTAGGCCTGACATAAATCGGATAAATACTCCTCTTTATGGCTGATTAACTGTGAAAATGTTGAATTTGCACAGAAATAAATTCCGTTCAGCACAAATGCTGCAGGGTTTGCTTGGCGATGCTTCCATTATATTTCTGGCTAACAATTTATAAAAAAGCACTGTGCTTGTGTGATTATACGTACGTTTCCCTCCCTGTGTGCAGAACGTGAGCAATTCCATGTCACAGTGCTACAACACGGCACCAGATGGCGTGAGCTTTTGGTGCGATCCCTGCCCGACCGGTTTCGATGGTGACGGCGTCACGTGCTCCGACATCGACGAGGTAAGCTTGTGTGTAGATGGCTTCATGGACGCAACATTTTGCTCCAGTTTAATCAAGGACGTAAAAATGAAGCCTTATAATTAGTGTGTCATGAACATTGAAATTACAGTTAAATTGCCAACAACGATCATAATAATTATAATAATAATAATAATAATAATAATAATAATAATAATAATAATAATAATAATAATAATAATAATAATAGTAAATAAATAAAAAAATAATCCAAATGTCGAACACCTTATTTTTGAAAATACTAATGTTTCAAGCAAATAAAAATTCAGATATTTTTATCCTGGGTGAAGTAAGGCAGTATGGACTCAGTGAGCCTTTTCCGGAATACACTGCCGATACTGCGTGACACTGGGTCTCACTGACAGATACATGTGAAGTATGTTTTATGGCAATTGCTTTACATCAGTTTATTCCGGAATATACTCACTGTGTCGTAAGTACCTTATTTCGCCCAGGACAAAAACGTCTTTCTTATTTGCTTGATATATTCTTATTTTAAATGATAGGGTGTCCAAATAATATTCATAATAATAATAGTAATAGAATGATGGTGAATGTTTTATACCGATTGTGAAAGACTGTGATGCTCAAACCGGTTTACAATTTACGCATATATACGCATATATACATCAATCATTATTTTAAACTCAGGATTATTATAAGGTCGACGTGTATATCATAATGGCTCATTATGCTGGCCATAACTATTCATCTATGGAAAGCAGACTGGTGACTTGCCCTCATTCAGCGAATACACGATACAATTTACTGTTCAGATGCGTGGCTGTGACTATGATTTGCCCCCGTTCAGTGCATACACTTCCCATTTTACTGTTCAGATGTGCGGGTTTACGCTGTTTTCAGTTCAGTTTCGTGTCGTTTCACAGTGCTCGCTGTACACGCTGTGCTTCCAAGACAACTGCGTGAATACGGTGCCAGGCTTTCAATGTCAAGGCTGTCCTCACGGCTACACGGGGTACTATTCCGACGGAGAGTCCTACAGCACCGCGCGTACGTTCGCCTGTAGCGGCGAGGGACCCTCCGAGTACACGCTATCCGTCGAGCAGACGTGTGATGACGTCGACGAATGTGACGTCAATAATGGGCGCTGTGACACCAATGCATATTGTTACAACACAGTGGTAAGTTATATCCAGAAATGTTTGCATGCTTGTGTGGACATTCCAGATTCTTACAGAAGCAGTGGCTATAGCAGTCGTTGAAAGTATGTCCGTGTGTACCCTTTTAAGTTGAAAAATCCCATCTCCTGCCGGGTTTTTGGCCTGAATGAAATTTTGGTTGACGATAGCGGACATTGGTACCTGTCTGACTATTACTTTTCTTGCAATTTTCAAAAACTGGCGAGAATAATTGGCCAAAAAAATTTCTTTTAATGTAACGTATCTCCTCTTATGATTTTAGGGGAAACATCCTGACATCTTTATGGAAAGTAGGGTGTATTCCACCTGGCTATTGCTTTTTGGCTATTCGCCACAAACTGGTGGGCAGAAAAACATCTTTATTTGTAAAGTCTTAACCGACGCCATGAAAAATTGCCTCACTGTCTTGAAACTTTACGTGAAGGTAGCAGGCATTACTACTTTCCTGACCATTTCTATTTTACCCGTAGAGGGGAAGTATTTTGTTTTTGTTTTTTTTTTTTTTGTACATTCTGTGTTTGTGTATGCATTGAGTATATCTGCGGCAGTTAGAAACATGATAACTGTTGAACGAAATGTCAGATGAGATTCAAACTTGGTGAGATTATGCCTTGGATTGGTCCGTTTGTTGGGATTGTATTTTACGTATATTGGAGAACACGTGACGTCATAGAAAGTCAAAACCGCGTCATTACTGTAACTGCAGAACAGGACGTCGGATTAGCTTCAAACTTATTAGGATGATGCATTGAGTGCGTCCGACGATTCATGGTATATTTTGTGTATATAGCGCAAAGTGTGACGTCATATGACGTCATTACAACTGTTGTGTACATTATACTTTGTTAGTCATATGACGTCAAAACATAAAAAATGCGTCATTACTGTAACTGGAGAACGAAACGTCGGCGCAGCTACAAGGTTAGTGGGCAATGCCTTGGGTGGGTCCAACCGTTCACATTGTACTTGGCCTGTACAGCGCAACGTCATATGACGTCAAAACGTGTTGGGAACACGTGTTGTGACAAGCAGCTTACCCGTTTTTATAAAACAGATGACCTCTGATGAGATCTATCTGTTGTGTTGAAACACACACCTGATGAATATTTTAAAAAGTAGTTCCGCTCTTTTATGAGTATTATTTTCGCGGAATCCCCTTTGGGTATGCGGAGTAAAAATGTATTATACATAACAGACCGAACCGTCGTAGAGGATTTTAGTAAGTAGTTCCTCAATTTTATCAGTGCTATTTTCGCGGAATCAACAGTGGGTCTGTTTAGTGAAAAGGTGTCACACACAACTGACCGAACCACCGAAGAGGTTGAATGTTGAACAACAACGGTAGCTAACCATTTTGGAACCACAAGAGACCCATACCTTGAAGTGGGTAAAGGGTTAGGCTTGCGTTCAGAGTCGTGCTTACATAAGATGGAGGAGGGGTGGGGGTGTTTAGCAAAAAAAAAAAAAAAAAAATTGGTGAAGTAGGGAAGTGATGATGTGGCGACCAGACCTGGATAAAGAGATATTGAGTAAAACTTGTTTGTAGTGCCCACCGTTCTGACCCGGAATAAAAGGCGTAAAGTAAAACCTGTTTAGTGACCACTTTCCAGACCCCGATAAAAAGACGAATAGTGAAACCTGCCTGTCATGACCACCTTGTAGACTCGAATAAAACAGACGCAGAGTAAAAGCTATTTCAAAGACCCCCTTCCAAAATCGAATAATATACATAGTCTAAAACCTCCCTGTCTTATGAGATCCGCATAAGAAGGCACGCAGTAAAACCTGCTGTCGTGACCACCTTTCAGACCCGGATAAAAAAAGAAACCCTGTTTCAAAGACCACCTTCCAGTTACCGGATAAAAAGACGTACATCAAAAACCGTTTGCAGAGACCACATTTAGGACCCTGATTAAAAAAAGACATTCCACATTGCCACAACTACAGCTGGACCTGTATAGAAATGTTAAAGATTAAGATACCCACAACTCCGGGTACGTAGCCCCAACCCCTTCCCATCAGATGCATTTATTCAGATATATTTATATAAGGTACAGTCTTATAATTCTGAAACGGCTGAAAATTGTTAAAATACTTTGTAAACCGAAGGAGAGCGAAGGGTGGAAAGGCTAGAGAAGGGTTGGGGGGGGCGAACGATGGAAGGGGAGGGGGCGAACAATTGAAGAAGAGGGGCTGTCGGGGAAAACATAAATGTGTGAAGACTGGCCAGTAAAAGTGATTTACATGTTAGGGTGCACTGTTGTGGGTGTGTACTGTCACTGTAGTACTTCTTGAATTCACCAAGAATTGGCGAAATATTGGCGAAAAACCAATAACAACTTCAGTGAAATCTTGATTTAGCTACTTCTTAGAAATTGCCTTACTATCTTGAAATTTAGGTTAAAGATGACTGTCATTGGCACTTGTTTGGCCAAATTTCTCTCCAGCGAAATTTCTTTCCGGGGAAAAACACTAGGGATATAATCGTCGTAGAATCGGACATTAGCACCTACTTGGCTATTCCTTCGTGTGCTGATTTGCGAAAAATTGTTGGCCGAAATATTGGCGAAAAAATTCTTTAAAACGCATCTCCTCCTAGAATTTTTACGGAAAAGTTCTCCAATTTTGACGGAAGGTAGGGAGCATACATGTCAACCTGGCTATCATTTTTTCTTTAGCAATTCGATAAAAACTAAAGAAAATATTGGTGAAAAAACGTTTTTTCCCTATAA
This sequence comes from Protula sp. h YS-2021, assembly GCA_949752745.1. Lineage (NCBI taxonomy): Eukaryota > Metazoa > Annelida > Polychaeta > Sabellida > Serpulidae > Protula > Protula sp. h YS-2021. The sequence goes on along the minus strand of OX457027.1, from coordinate 78,046,293 downwards.
TCTTAAACAACAGCAGGGAAATAGTCTTACTGTCTTGAAAATTTAAGTCATGATGGCATGCGTTACTACGTACCTGGCTGTCATTTATTGTTTTTCTGGCGATTGGCCAACAATTGATGGAAATATAGGAGAAAAACCTAAACTTTCTAGTAAAATCTTGGCTGACACCAGAGAAAAAGCCTCACTGTCGACATTCAGTTAAAGATAGCGGTCATTGGTACTTACTGGCTGTTGCTGTTTTTCGTAATTTGGAAGAATTGGCGGAAATATTGGCGAAAAACCAATTTTATACTAAAATCTTTACTAACGCTAGAGATATAATCTTTATCATCTTAAATTTTGAACAGTGCGAACGAGCATAAGTATTTACCCATGTATTTTCTTTGTGATTCGCCAAGAATCGTCGGAAATATTGGCGAAAGTCCACTTTCTAACTGATTCCAGATATATATACTTTACTTTCTTGAAATTTTGGGTAAAGGTGGCGGGCATTGGCTGTACTACACCTGATTTTACTTTTTCGTGTTTTCAAAAATTATCGAAAAAACAACCGGTTTTATAGTATAATCTTAACTTACGCCAGGGAAATAGAGTTACTTGCTTTATCGATTCGCCAAAAATGGCTCTAAAGCCAAATTTATGTTCAGGAAATCGAAACTGATACCAAGTAAATAGCTGTACTGCCTTGAAATTTGGGATAATGGTAGTAGCGGCCGTTAGTACTTACATCGGGCTGTTGCTTTTTCCGAGTGGCCCAAAATAGCACAAATATTTGCGAAAATAAAAATTGCAGTAAAATTTTAACTGATGGTTAAAGATAGTAGTATTAAGTACCGACATGGCTATTAAGTACCGACATGGCTATTGCTTTTTTAGCCCAGCTTACGTTACACGTAAGCTGGGGTTTTCCTATCGGTCTGCGGATGGCGTCCGTTAGTTAGTTAGTTAGTTAGTTAGTTAGTTCGCTGTGAACTTTGTTTAAAAATGTATCTCCTCCTACAATTTTGATCCATGTCATTTATTTTTGGTGTGAGGCATCTCTAAGGGGTCGTGCACACGGCTTGTGCTTTTCTAGTCGATCGGGTGATTTTTGAATTTTTGGGGATTTTTAAAAAAAAATTTAAAATGTATCTCCTCTTACATTTTTGACCCGATGTCATTTATTTTTGGTATGAGGCACCCCTAAAGGGTCGTGCATACGGCTTATGCTTTTTTAGTTTGTATTTTTGGGGAATTTTTAAAGCAAAAAATTTCGAAAATAATTCAAAATGCATCTACCCCTACAATTTTGATTCGATGTTATTTATTTTTGGTGTGAGTGCATACGGCTTGTGCTTTTTAGTCGATCGGGCAATTTTTGTATTTTTAGGGAGTTTTTGAAGAAAAAAACTTCCCCCTACAGTTTTGAACCTTTTTTTGGGGTTTGAGGCATCCCTAAGGAGTTGAGAATACGACTTGCGCTTTTTAGTAGATCCGTCAATTTCTGTATTTTTGGGGAATTTTTGAAGAAAAACTTCAAAATGCATTTCCTCCTACAGTTTTTATCCGATTTCATTTATTTTTGCTATGAGGCATCCTTAGGTAGGTCTCGCATACGGCTTGTGCTATTTGACTCGACTTGGGAATTTTTTATTTCGGGGGGAATTTTTGATAAAAATACCTCAAAATGCATTTTCTCCTGCAGTTTTGATCAAACATCATTTATTTTGGGGCTGAGGCATGCTTAGGGTGTCGTGAATATGGCCTGTCTTTTTCAGTCGACGAGAGAATTTTTGAAGAGAAAAATTCAAATTGCATTTCCTCCTACAGTTTTTATAAGATTTTATTTATTTTCGATATGAGATGTCTCTAGGGGGTCATGCATACGGCTTGTGCTTTTTGAGTGAATTGGAAAACTTTTGAATTTTTTTTCGGCATTTTTGAAAAAAAAAATGAAATGAATCTCCTCCTACAGCGCATAAACGCAAGTTAAATGAACTTGCGCAGTAGTCAGATTTAACAACCGCACATCAACGAAAGTTAAAGAAAAATTCGCAGTAGGCCAAATTAACTACTCCGCATCGATGCAAGTTAAATAAACATGCGCATTGGTCCGAAATGTGAACTGCGCATCGACGGAAGATAAATAAAGATGCGAACTGGTCCAAAATAAGCACCGCGCATCAACGCAGGTTAAATAAACATGCGCACTGGTCCGAAAAAAGAACTAAGCTTCGACGTAAGTTGAATAGACATGCGCACTGGTCTGAAATGCGAACGCGCATCAACGCAGCCTAAAGAAACATGCGCAGTGGTCCGAAATGCGAACCGCGCATCAACGCAAGTTAAATAAATATGCGCACTGGTCTGAAATGAGAACCACGCATCAACACAAATTAAATAAACATGGGCAATGGCCTGAAATGCGAACCGCGCATCGACGGAAGTTAAATAAACATGCGATCCGGTCCAAAATAAGCACCGCACATCAACGCAAGTTAAACAAACATGCGCACTTGTCCGAATAAAAGAACTACGCATCGACGCAAGTTGAATAGACATGCGCAGTGGTCTGAAATGAGAACCGCACATCAACGCAAGTTAAATAAACATGCGCAGTGGTCCGAAGAAAGAACCATGAATCGACGCAAGTTGAATAGACATAAGAGTCGAGCATCGACGGGACTTAAATAAACATGCGTTCTGGTCCGAAACGCAAATCGCGCGTCAGCGCAAGTTAAATTAACCTGCTCACTTGTTCCAAAATGCAAACTGCGCATCAACGCAACCTAAAGAAACAGGTATACTGGTCCGAAATGCGAACCGGATATCAACGCAAATTAAATAAACATGCACACTGGTCCGAATTGCGAACCGCATATAAGCGTAAGTTAAATAAACATTTGCACTGGTCCAAAATAAGTACCGATCATCAACACAAGTTAAGTAAATATGCGCAATGGTCCAAAATGCGAACCACGCATCAACACAAGTTAAAAAAAAACATGCGCGCTGGTCCGAAATGCGAACCGCACAGCAACACAAGCTCAATAAGCAAGCACACTGGACCAAAATAAGCACCTTGCATCAACGCAAGTTAAATAAACATGCGCACTATTTCGAAATGCGAACTGCCCATTAACGCAACTTAGATAACATGCGCACTATCCAAAATAAGAACTGCGCATCAACGCAACTTAAATAAACATGCGCACTGGTCCAGAATAAGAAACGCGCATCAACTCAAGTTAAAGAAATATGCGCATTGGCCTGAAATAAGAACCGTGCATCGACGCACGTTAAATAAACATACGCAGTGGTTGGAAATGCGAACCACGCGCCAACGTAAGTTAAATAAACATTTGCACTGGTCCAAAATAAGCACTGCGCATCAGCGCAAGTTAAATAAACATGCGCACTGGTCCGAAATTCGAACCGCGCATTAACGCAAGTTAAATAAACATGCGTAATGATCCGAAATTCGAACTGCTCATCAACGCAAGTTAAATAAACATGCACACTGGTCCAAAATGCAAACCGCGCACCAACGCAGGTTTAATAAACATAGGCACACGTCCAAAATAAGCACCGTGGATCAAAGCAAATTAAATAAACATGCAAACTGGTCCGAAATGCGAACCGCGTATCAAGGCAACCTAAGAAAACTTGGGCTGTCCGAAATAAGTACCGCTCATCAACGCAAGTAAAATAAACATGCGCATTGGTATGGAATAAGAACCGCACATCAACACAAGGTAAATAAACATGCGCACTGATCCGAAATAAGAACCGCACATCAACACAAGGTAAATAAACATGCGCACTGATCCGAAATAAACACCGCACATCAACACAATGTAAATAAAGATGCGTATTGATCCGAAATAAGAACCGCACATCAACACAAGGTAAATAAACGTGCGCACTGATCCGAAATAAGAACCGCACATCCAAAAAAGGTAAAAAAAAAAAAAAGCGCTCGTCAGAAATGCGAACCGCACATCAACGCAAGTTAAATAAACATGTGCACTGTTCCAAAATGGGAACCGCGCATCTACGCAAAATTAAATAAACATGCGCACTTGTCTGAATAAGAACCGCGCATCAAGGCAAGTTACATAAATATGCACACTGGTCCGAAATGCGAGCGTTGTTTGAAGGTATCTATGGCAGACTATCCAGTCTACCAGAGATACAAGAAATCTGTTTCCCATTGTTCTGGGAAAGAAATCTTTGTATGTATTTATCGGTCTATGTTCTGGTCCGGTGCTAAATTAATTATTGGGCTAGCTCTTTGCCGTTTCATCTTTTGAAGCCCAATTTTTCAGGAAAATTCCCTTGCTCATGCACGCTGGAATTGGTTTTATTGCTTTTCGTAAGCTGGGACTTTGACCTTGGACAAACTTGTTTCATAATTTGCCATTAAAAGAATTGGCGGGAAAACCAATTTCTTATTGAAGTCTTCACTAACCCTAGGGATGTATATAGTCTTGGTAACTTAAAATTTTTCTTAACAGAAATGGACATTAGTACTTACCGGGGTCTTACTTTTTTAACCCAGCCGACTATGTCGGACGGGGTTAGTCGTATCACTATAGGGGGCTTGAATGTATGTGCGTGTGTTTAACTTTTTTCTTTAAAATGCTACTCCTCTTACAGTTTTGCCCCAATCGGTTTGATATTACGCAGGAATGTTCCGTTACTAGTCCCCCACCTCGCCATTACCATTTTTGATGATTGACGAAAAACTGACAAAATGGCGGCACTTTTTGTGCCCGTTTTGACCCATTTTTAAAATGCTACTCCTCCTACAGTTTTACTCCAGTCGTTTAGGTGTTACATAGGGATGTTCCCTAGAGGTTCGTCTACCAGGCTATTATTATTTTTTTCTTTTTTTTTTTTTTGCGGCTCGCCAAAAACTGCCGAAATGGCGGAAATTTGAAGTTTGGCAAAAACTGGAATAAATGGTAGTAAATAACTGAATTGTCAAACCACTCATTTCTCTCAGTCTTTTTCAAATAGTTATAAAATTTTAATCGAAAGTTTCTTAGGTGCTTCTCCACCAGGACTTTGCTTTTTTCGCAAATGACAAAAAAAAAAAAAAAAAAAAAATGCCGAAATGGTGGAATTTTAATAATTTTTTAAAATTATGTAAATGTTGGTAAATACGTGAATCGCCAAAACCCAACCTCTCCAACATCCCTTAATTTTCGGGTAGCTTGCACCCGGGGAAACTCGTTTTTGTGTATTAAAATTATGAAACTGTTACGTTCAGAAACAAAGTTCTTCATTTTTTGGCCTAACAGTATTCGTTTCAGTGTTTTTTCTCTCTTTCCTTGTTTGGTAACTCGGCTGGGCCATGTCCTTGGACTTGCTTGTTTGTGATTCCTAAAGATTGGAGGAAATCAATTTCTTATTGGAATGTTAACTGTAGCCTTACTCTCTTGCAGTTTTTGATTAAAGGCAGCGGCCACTAGTTGGAACTGGGTATTACTCTCTCCTGCGTGATTCGGGAAAATTTAGTGTAAATATTGTGGAAAAATTCGAAATTTATTTAGTAAAATCTGAACTGACGCCAGCGAAATAGCCCTACTGTTTTGACATCTTAGTTAACGGTTGCGGGTATGAGTACTTGTGTGGCTGTTACTTTTCTCGGTGCCTGGCCAAACATTGATGGAAACATTGGCGAGAAGAAATAATTTGTCAAAAAAATCTTAACTGACGCCAGTCAGATGCCTTACTGTTTGAAATTTTGGTTGAAGAGGGCGAGAATTGGTACTTACCTGGCTGTTACTTTTTTTGTAATTTTCTGTTGAACAATTGCCGGATGTATTAGTGAAAAACGAAATTCTTCAGGTCTTAACTAACGCTAGGGATCTATTCTCATCCAAAAAATCTAGGTGGAAACGTCTTAAAATTTTTATCGAGGAGGGGGGGGAGGGGGTAAGGGGTCGTGGCTATCAGTTACTTAGCGATTCGCCGAAAATTGACAAATATTGAGGAAAATTGCAGTTTATTGTTAAAAGCTTAACCGAATCCAGGGATAGAGCCTTACCGTCGTGAAGTTTAAGGTAAGGGCAGCACACCTAAGTACCAATCTGGCAGTTACTTTTTGATTATGCATTTAAAATTAGCGAAAATATTAACAGAATTGTCAGAAATATTGGGTAGAAATCATTTTTGTATTAAAATCTTCACCGAAGGCAGGGATATAACCTTGCTGTCTTGAAATGTTGATGAACGGTCTGCATTGTACGTCTTGACATCCGTATTTGCGAGCTGGGGCATTGTCCATGGACAATCGTGTTAGAACAATTTATAACTTTTGTATCATTTATTCGTTTCTTTAAACCTAGCACATGGTATAGATCTTGCTTTTGGCTTCTCAAGCTTCTTCCATATTTGTCCTGAGAACGTGAATGAAGTTGACAGATGATTATCGACATTTTCGCCATTTATTGACATCTGGTGACATTTAAAAAAGAAACTCGGCGTGATAAATGAAAGCACCAGTTTATTGCTCTGTATGATTTTAAACGTATTTCCAGGGCAGTTTTAACTGTGGACCGTGTAAGAAAGGCTTCCTTGGCGACGCCTTTTATGGTTGCTATGACGACGACTTCTGTGAGAGCGGTGCGCATGACTGTGCAGACGATGCCACGTGCTACTACGCAGGGCCGGGGCTCTACCGCTGCGAGGTGAAAGGCTTAGAATGACTTTTAAATTTGAATTTTAAAATATGCATCTTCACCTGTGTTAAAAAACGGACTATCAGAATGTGATACTGTTACTTTATAAACTGTTACTTATCTATAAAAGTTACACATATGCAAATATAAATTGAGCTGACTCTGTGCAAAAAAATTATAGTTCGCTGTTTTGGGGAAAATTGTATCATGGAATGGTAAAAAGTCTATAAGAAATCTTAACAGTCCTTATGTCTGTAAATAATTCTATGGATTTCCGGAAGATCGATGTAGTTTTCATTCGTTTAAATTATGGCGTATCAGAAACAAATAAGGAGATCGAGATATCTCACCACAAATTACTAATGATGAGAAGTTGATGAAATTGTGACCAAAGTTTTTGTTTGTTGCGGCACGATACCCCCACGTGTACGCGCGATTTCTCAGTCACCTTTTACCACAGGCTTTTGATTTTTTTGTTGGAAGTAATAACATATGTTGCAGTTGTGCGACCTGAGGTTATTTTTGAATTTGATGAGAAGTTGACGAAATTGTGAAACTTCAAACGTGACCATTTTTTTTAATTTGAGTAAAAATTGACCGAAATTGTGAAACTTTAAACTTGACCATATTTTTTGTTTGTTGGGAGTACTGTGGGGGCACTTTTGTAAGCGCAATTTCTCAGTTATTCTGCACGGCGGCCTTTTGAGTTTTATGGAGCGAAGATATATAGATTGCGATTGTGCGGCGTGGGGTTGTATTTGGATTTGAACAAAAATTGACGAAACTATGAAACTCTCAACATGACCAAAATTTTTGTTTGTGGAGGCACGATGCTTGTCGTGATGTGATCCAGCCGTACTAAAAAAATCCGTTGTACTGCTCCCCATTCAGATATCTTTCGGCGGGGGACTATGATCAGTTTCACTGATATACTTGTTCGGTTTATTTCCCCATTCTAGTTTTATCGTTCTTTCCATTTAAGTAATTTGCTTTACTAAGATATCCTAGTCTTTCCACGGAATCCCCTTCCGTACAGATTCCGTCACATGAAAAAAAAATTCAGTGAGCGCGCATTAACTTGAGCGTGGTTGCGGCGCGCGTGCGCGTTTGTATTGCAGTGTAATGACGGCTACGCGGGTAACGGGCAGGAATGTGCGCGGGACACGGATCTTGACGGCATCCCCGACACCTCCCTCAGCTTCTGTGTCGGTCTCGGCTGCCTCACGGTGAGTGCAGGACACGGGTGTGGACGGTGTCCCGGACACCTCCCTCAGCTTCTGTGTCGGTCTGGGCTGCCTAACGGTGAGTGCAGGACACGGGTGTGGACGGTGTTCCGGACACCTCCCTCAGCTTCTGTATCGGTCTGGGCTGCCTCATGGTGAGTGCGGGACACGGGTGTGGACGGTGTTCCGGACACCTCCCTCAGCTTCTGTGTCGGTCTCGGCTGCCTCACGGTGAGTGCGGGACACGGGTGTGGAGGGTGTCCCGGACACCTCCCTAAGTGTCTGCGTCGGTCTGGGCTGCCTCACGGTGAGTGCAGGACACTGGTGTGGACGGTGTCCCGGACACCTCCCTCAGCTTCTGTGTCGGTCTGGGCTGCCTCACGGTGAGTGCAGGACACGGGTGTGGACGGTGTCCCGGACACCTCCCTCAGCTTCTGTGTCGGTCTGGGCTGCCTCACGGTGAGTGCGGGACACGGGTGTGGACGGTGTTCCGGACACCTCCCTCAGCTTCTGTGTCGGTCTGGGCTGCCTCACGGTGAGTGCGGGACACGGGTGTGGACGGTGTCCCGGACACCTCCCTCAGTTTCTGTGTCGGTGTGGGCTGCCTCACGGTCACGGGTGTGGACGGTGTCCCGGACACCTCCCTCAGCTTGTGTCGGTCTGGGCTGCCTCATGGTGAGCGCGGGACACGGGTGTGGACGGTGTCCCGGACACCTCCCTCAGCTTCTGTGTCGGTTTTAGCTGCCTCATGGTGAGTGCGGGACACGGATGTGGACGGTGTCCCGGACACCTCCCTCAGCTTCTGTGTCGGTCTGGGCTGCCTCACGGTGAGTGCGGGACACGGATGTGGACGGTATCCCGGACACCTCCCTCAGCTTCTGTGTCGGTCTGGGCTGCCTCACGGTCACGGGTGTGGGCGGTGTCCCGGACACCTCCCTCAGCTTCTGTGTCGGTCTCGGCTGCCTCACGGTGAGTGCGGGACACGGGTGTGAACGGTGTCCCGGACACCTCCCTCAGCTTCTGTGTCGGTCTCGGCTGCCTCACGGTGAGTGCGGGACACGGGTGTGAACGGTGTCCCGGACACCTCCCTCAGCTTCTGTGTCGGTCTCGGCTGCCTCACGGTGAGTGCGGGACACGGGTGTGGACGGTGTCCCGGACACCTCCCTCAGCTTCTGTGTCGGTCTCGGCTGCCTCATGGTGAGTGCGGGACACGGGTGTGAACGGTGTCCCGGACACCTCCCTCAGCTTCTGTGTCGGTCTGGGCTGCCTCACGGTGAGTGCGGGACACGGGTGTGGACGGTTTCCCGGACACCTCCCTCAGCTTCTGTGTCGGTCTGGGCTGCCTCATCGTGAGTGCGGGACACGGGTGTGAACGGTGTCCCGGACACCTCCCTCAGCTTCTGTGTCGGTCTCGGCTGCCTCACGGTGTGTGCGGGACACGGGTGTGGACGGTATCCCGGACACCTCCCTCAGCTTCTGTGTCGGTCTGGGCTGCCTCACGGTGAGTGCGGGACACGGGTGTGAACGGTGTCCCGGACACCTCCCTCAGCTTCTGTGTCGGTCTCGGCTGCCTCACGGTGAGTGCGGGACACGGGTGTGGACGGTGTCCCGGACACCTCCCTCAGCTTCTGTGTCGGTCTCGGCTGCCTCACGGTGAGTGCGGGACACGGGTGTGGACGGTGTCCCGGACACCTCCCTCAGCTTCTGTGTCGGTCTCGGCTGCCTCACGGTGAGTGCGGGACACGGGTGTGGACGGTGTTCCGGACACCTCCCTCAGCTTCTGTGTCGGTCTCGGCTCCCTCACGGTGAGTGCGGGACACGGGTGTGGACGGTGTCCTGGACACCTCCCTCAGCTTCTGTGTCGGTCTGGGCTGCCTCATCGTGAGTGCGGGACACGGGTGTGAACGGTGTCCCGGACACCTCCCTCAGCTTCTGTGTCGGTCTGGGCTGCCTCACGGTGAGTGCGGGACACGGGTGTGGACGGTGTCCCGGACACCTCCCTCAGCTTCTGTGTCGGTCTCGGCTGCCTCACGGTGAGTGCGGGACACGGGTGTGGACGGTGTCCGGGACACCTCCCTCAGCTTCTGTGTCGGTCTCGGCTCCCTCACGGTGAGTGCGGGACACGGGTGTGGACGGTGTTCCGGACACCTCCCTCAGCTTCTGTGTCGGTCTCGGCTCCCTCACGGTGAGTGCGGGACACGGGTGTGGACGGTGTTCCGGACACCTCCCTCAGCTTCTGTGTCGGTCTCGGCTCCCTCACGGTGAGTGCGGGACACGGGTGTGGACGGTGTTCCGGACACCTCCCTCAGCTTCTGTGTCGGTCTGTGCTGCCTCACGGTGAGTGCGGGACACGGGTGTGGACGGTGTTCCGGACACCTCCCTCAGCTTCTGTGTCGGTCTCGGCTCCCTCACGGTGAGTGCGGGACACGGGTGTGGACGGTGTCCCGGACACCTCCCTCAGCTTCTGTGTCGGTCTGGGCTGCCTCACGGTGAGTGCGGGACACGGGTGTGGACGGTGTCCCGGACACCTCCCTCAGCTTCTGTGTCGGTCTCGGCTGCCTCACGGTGAGTGCGGGACACGGGTGTGGACGGTGTCCCGGACACCTCCCTCAGCTTCTGTGTCGGTCTGGGCTGCCTCACGGTGAGTGCGGGACACGGGTGTGGACGGTGTCCTGGACACCTCCCTCAGCTTCTGTGTCGGTCTCGGCTCCCTCACGGTGAGTGCAGCTCCGGGAAAACATTGATATATTGCATAGTTTCCTCAATGAATCAATGTGAAACCAAACACAATAAATGAATAAAAATATGAACATGCCAAATATTTAAGCGCTGTAATGACCTTTTCAGTTGTTATATTTGACGTAAGTGTGATTTAAAAAAAAAGAGAATTGGAAATGTTAGAAGTTAAATCACTTATTAAAAGTGCTAAAAATAACTAATAAGTAATGTTTGGGCTTAGCAGTCGAGTGTTACGGTGTATGATTTTTGTTGGTGTATTTTATTTTAGGACAACTGTAGGTATGTGCCGAACAGCGGGCAGGAGGACTCCGACAGAGACGGTACAGGTGACAACTGTGACTACGACGACGACAACGACATGCGATACGACACAGAGGTCAGTGAAAGACGACTTGGAAGTGAGTGCGCTGTGACACAGATATGAGTGAGATGTGACATGTATATGAAAGAGAGGAGTGAAATACCAACACAGTGGTGAGTGAGAGAGTACGGATGCGAGAATGATGAGTGAGATATGATGGAAATGTAAGTGGGGTACGAATCAGAAGTGTGTGATGCGGCTCAATGCGGTGAGATAAGGTAAGATGGATGTGAGTTGGTTAAGATCAAACTTAAAACAAGTGGGACCAGACCGTGACGTCATGAAATGCAGTTCACATCCAATAAAATAAGAAAGTCACAGTATAAAATACGCTAATGTAGCAAAAATATATAGATACTGGTAAAAAATCAAAGCTAACTATTTCTTAGCCCAGGTGGCCATTGCGTGGCTTCACACATAATATGCCTTTGTCAAGAATTTGTCGAAAAGTTGTCGAACTGACAAGAGACTGACTAATTTGCCTTGTCCATTTGACGATGCCCAATTCAACGAATTCCAATCAAAAATTTGTCAACACTTTGTCATAAATTTGTCATTAATTCGTCAGTTTACAGCTTGTCATTAATTCGTCATGCTAATAATTCGTCAATAACTCGTCAGAAACTTATCATTTCGAACTTATCAGTTTGTCAAAAAATTCGTCAAAACTTCGTCAAATTGATTGACGACCCTAAACTCGCAGACCTGACGATGCCCAACTCAACAATGTAAATTTGTCAAAAATTTGTCTTTGTCATTGGCTTGTCATTTTCTTGTCATGCATTTGTCAAATCCTAATTTGCAGTTTGTCAATATCTTGTCACAAATTCATCAAAATATCTTTGACAAGTGATTGACGAACTATCCAAATAAAGAATATTAGACAAAATAATTACGATTTGAAAACATTTAAATTGGCACCATTGTCTAAGGACATTGTGGCCAGCCAAGTTCAGGTTAATCAAGTATAATAAGAATGTTCAGGGACCTTGTTACCAGCCCCAAAGATTAATATCTAATTATACTAGAGTGGCCAGTGCACACCAACATCAGAATACCCGAACATGTCAAACTCTGTTATTAGGCAGTCATTGTTTTTTTGTTTTAGTCAACAAAAACAAATGTTAGCCCATCCCCACACCCTCCCCTGCCATCCTTTTCCATCGCCTGCCTCTCCTGTTTACAAAGTTTTGCAATTTTGTACTATTTAAGAATTAAGACTGTTATCTTATATAAATATGAATGAATATATATATATATATATATTTATATATATATATATATATATATATATATATATATAATATGGGATATATGGATATGTGGATATGTGTATGGGAACATGTTTAGCCATGTGGAATGTGCGACTATAAACTGAGCTGATACTCTACGTCTTTTTTATCCGGATCTGGAAGGTGGTCACTGTAAAGGTCTTACTGTTTGTCTTTTCATCTGATTCCGGAAGGGGGTGAGTAAAAACAGGTTTTCCTGTACGTCTTTTTATCCGGATCTTGAAGCTTGTCGCTCGTAATGAGTTATATCCTGGTATTTTTATCCGAAACATCTGAAAGGTGGTCGCCACATCGGCAATTCCCTATTTCATTGTTTTTGATAACCGCCCCCCCCCCCGACTTCCATCTAATGTCGGCACGGATCTCAACCCTTATTCCCTTACCTCTTTCACTGTATGAGACCGTACCCAAAGTGTACTTACATCAGCAGAAAAAGCAGAAAAGGCACAGAAAGGCATCCTTCTTACTGAGGATCCATTGAACCAACTTTTTGCAACAATTATCCAAGTACTCAACAAGTATTTCTTTAAACAAAGATTCACCTGAGAATCGTGGGAGGAACATTTTGAAAATCCCCCGAAAAATTAAAAATAATCAAAAGGCATATTTTCAAGACATTCAGAAAAATCTGAATGTGCCTTTTGATAATTTTGATGAAGTCACGAATATTATCATGATATTGTGACAAAGAGGATTTTTTTACTCATTTCGATAGCTGAATTTTGATAATCTATTATTTCAATAAAATTCTTAAATTTTTTATTTATTAACTGATATTATTTATTTATTGATTTCTGAAATGACGACTGAATGGGGTTTCTTTCTAAAAGATTAAGCTTTAGATGCAGAAGCATCGTAAGGCATTAAATTCCCAGGGCAGTCCTTTCACATCAAATTGGTCAGGTTGACGAACTTGTGACAAGTTTCCGACAATTTTGTGACAAGTTGCTGACAAGTTTTGCAGTATTGTAATATACAATATATTGCACATGGCGGTTTACTTACGAACGCATAAGCTGCAGATTTTGATATTTATACCATCGGTTGTTATTTTGATAGTTATACCATCAGGTTTTGCTATATTAAACACTAAAATAATCGAATCAATTCACCCTGTTTGATTACATGCCAGTGAGTACACAATATACATTATTCATTGCAACATTGGGCGATAATACAATTTTCACAAATTTCACAAGCATTGTACAAACATCACAACTTATTTCAAAATATGCAGAGAATATGATGCGTGCACTTACATCATGGTTTATCCAATAAACATGTTTTTAAGACGTGATAATTTGAAACTTCCAGTAATATTCATTAAAACCTAAGAAATCTCAAAAAGGATGTCCGTGTGTTTTCACTTGTTTTGAAAAAGATGTGACGTCATAGTGACGCAATACTTGACAAATTTGTGACAAGTTTCTGACAAGATAGCGACAAGTGTTTGTAAATGTGTGACAAAGCATTGGTCAGAAACTCGTCAAGACCCTGACGAGGTCAAACTTGTCAAACTGACAATCAACTGACAAGTTCTTGACAAACTACTGACAAAGTGTGACGAGGCAAAATTATGTGTGTTCATTCGCCTGTCCATCCGTCCATCCGTCCATTAGTCTCAGAAAGTAAAGGCCAAGTCTTCTGAAACATTACATAGTGAAAATATATGTACATGTATTTATGATTTCAAGCCGTCCTGTGAACACAAAAATAAACATGCAGGTGGGATTTTTATAAATTTCTTGTACCGCCAATGTTTAATTAATATATTTACAATTACTTAACATCAGTACCATTACGTAACGTCGATACAATTACGTAACATCAATACAATTACGTAACATCAATAATTGATAGATGTACAACAATAAAGAAGAATTACATCACACATATTTATGAGAAAGAAAACATATAATTCACTGATCCAAAATTTGTCTGGAGGTCAAACAAATTGAAATCCCCCACCGTAATAAACCAACATGTGGAGGCGATGGGGCGGAGGAGGGATTTACAGAAATTTATTTCTTAGCTTAATTATATAACACGTGTTACACGCGAGGAGAGTAAAATGAATGAGGCTGGTAAATGCTTAACAGCTACCCTATAATTTTAGACCAATCAAATCAGAGGGACGGCTTATTCATAAATCCGTCTAAGTCAGTGGGCGGACCTAAACGGCAATTTATGATTTCAAGCCGTCCTGTGAACACAAAAATAAACACGCTGGTTGGATTTTTATAAATTTCTTGTACCGCCAATGTTTAATTAATATATTTACAATTACTTAACATCACTACTGTTACGTAACGTCAATACAATTACGTAACATCACTAATTAATAGATGTACAACAATAAAGAAGACTTACATCACACATATTTATGAGAAGGAAAACATATAATTCACTGATCCAAAATTTGTCTGGGGGTCAAGCAAATTGAAATCCCCACAGAAAGAACCCCACAGACAAAAACTGCTTTTTCCTTTTTTTGGTATCAGTCCTAAGGGCTGACCCGAAAATGTGGAAGGGGAGGGTTTGAAAAGGGGCCTGACACGCGTCCTAATTGTATCTCCTTATTGATCTTAGAAATAAGAATATCTTCCCGGTCTGTAGCTGATTTATTAGTAGGAAGTTCGTATTTTCGATCGGGACCGTCATATCTGAGGTTAAAGCCGTTGCGAAAACCGTCAATCAAAAACTTTTTGTGGGGATAATTTTGGAGCAATATGGCAAGCCTATCTGGATCAATGGGTGTGGGTAAAGAAGAAATATTTTTTAGGTTTGGTGAGGGTATTGTTTTGCTTGCCATTGATAAATTCGGTGGTGCGGCATGTTCTGCCTGGGTGGTCACCTTGACATCTAAAGCACTCATGTTTGTACACGCAGTTTGACCATGTGCAGATTCCCTGGGAATTAAATTGTCTGATATAACCCGGGGGACAGAAGACGTTTTTCCGAAAGGGCTGGCTTTGGGAACGGGACTGTTTCAACTGTGCCGATTTTGCTGCGGCCAACAAATAAATTTCCTGATGAAGACTATCCCATGTAAGATCAGGGGAACGCTCCCTGAATTTACGGAAGTCCTCATCGTACTTGAGAGCGGCTTCTAGACCGAACGATTTATACAAGCCTTGCACAAACGAGAGGTATTTAAAGAGCTGCCGTGACTTATCTGGAAAGCATTCTTGATATATTGAAGAGAAAATTAAAAAAGCTGAAAACCATTGCTCACAGGATGAAATTTTGAGCTGCTTGGCCTTCTTATTGAGAGTCACACTGCCACTGTGTGAAATATTAAGGCTAATGTCTTGTTCATCCGGGTTCAGCAACTCAACTAACGAAACGTACTGATCACGCTTAATTTTGTCAAGAAGGTTCATGGAGACATGTAGATGCAGAGTACTGGCGGCTGAATTGACAGGCTCACCTTTAAGGTGCGGGTTGTCCGCATCCCGAAATAAAACTTCCAGGTCCTCGTCTTGGTTTTCCTGATTTAATGTTTCCCGATTTGTGACCGGAGTTTGTGTCGAAATGGCCTCCTGTATAGCTTGGGCGATTACTGGCTGGAGGACTTCCTAGACAATGTCATCTTTTTTTGTCTTCTTGGAGGAAGCAGCAGCTGCCTTAGATGCCTTTCGTTTTGGAGCCATACCTAAAGACAAGACAGGAAGAGGCGAAAAAAGTGTAAAATTGCTAAATAACTTAAGATAAACCTTAAGCAAATTTTGTTTAAATAAGATGATGCAATTATTGTTAATTTAATAATAAACAGTGAAACAATGAAGTTTCAGTAAAAAATTAGGGAGTCATGCTTGGAGTTCGAAGTAGATAGTAAGATTAATTATGAAATCCAAACCGAGTCCCCTTATTATTATTATTATTATTATTATTATTATTATTATTATTATTATTATTATTATTATTATTATTATTATTATTATTATTATTATTATTATTATTATTATTATTATTATTATTATTACTATTATTATTGCTATTATTACTTAATTGTTATTATTATAATGATGTAAGTAAAAGTAATAATAGGGAGTCTAGTTTGGAGTTCTAGGTAATAAAGTAAATAAATATGAAGTCCAAACTGAGTCCCGATATTTATAAAAATATTAATTGTTTGGTAATAAAAAGTATAGAATTCCTGTTTGGAACGAATAAATTAAATTAAATGCCCAAACGGAGTTTCATTACATCAAAAAGATGTAAAATTTTTAAAATTACTCACTCGCGTTCAGGTGGAATTCTCCTGGTTCAGAAATTATCCAAGGTTCGCACAGGGCGTTAGGAACAAAGATATCCTGGGTTATTTAAAAATAGTTACTGTAGTAACTGATCTTGTAACGACACAACAGAATCCTAATGACGACACAAAAGAATCCAATTTAAAACGTCACAGCAACACCTGTCCGAATATTCGTCCCAGTTTAAAGGAAAACACTTTAAATATCAGCAGTAATGTTTAAAGCGTCCCAGAGGTATCCAGAATATAATATATAAGAAAAAAACCAACAGATATTCCAGGAAAATTTACAGAAATTTATTTCTTAGCTTAACTATATAACATGTGTTACACGCGAGGAGAGTAAAATGAATGAGGTTGCTGAATGCTTAACAGCTACCCTCATTGAGTACAGATAATTTTAGACCAATCAAATCAGAGGGACGGCTTATTCATAAATCCGTCTAGGTCAGTGGGCGGCCCTAAACGGCAATATTGCAGATGGGAAATCGGTCAAGAATTGAGTTATGTGCGCACAATTTCTCAAAGTTCTTTCGATCAAAACTTTTGAAACATCACACAGTGAAAATACAAATTTGCACTTTTTTATGTCAAGAGATGGAACTTTTGTCCAGATAAGTTCTCAGAAACTGTAAGACCCAGTATTTTGAAATTGTGCACACTGACAATATATCTTTGGATTTAGTGAAAACATAATAAAATGTTGTTTAAATATAGGGGGCACAAGTGTACATCTGGCTATTATTATTATTATTTTTGGCACGCAAGAATATGGTATTATTGTCTTAACATTTTCGTTGAAGGCAGCGGATAGTAGTACGTGTCCACTACTGTTTGAATTTAGAATGGGTTCAATGGACCAATTATTAAATGGCTGGTCTTATCCCATCAATAGAGGGGCATCCGTCGTCTGTATGTACGTATGTACGTGTGTAAACGTTTACTTAAAATGCTTCTTCTCCTTCAGTTTTGATCGGATTCCTCTCAAATTTTACACGAATGTTCTCTAGTTAGGCTTCTCTTTAAAAATTTTTTTTTGGCGATCCACCAAAAATTGGCTAAATGGGGGGGGGGGGGCATTTGAAATGTTTCGGTTGCCAATTTCCATAATGCTTCTTCTTCCATAATTTTGATCAGATTTTCTTCAAATTTTGTACGATTATTCCATAGGTAGGCCTCTTTTGAAAAAATACTCAATCTGGCGATCCGCCAAAAATTGGCCAAATTTTTAAAATTTTTTTGATGTCTAATTTTCAAAATGCTTCTTCTTCCACAGTTTTATTCATATTCCTTTCCAGTTTTGAACAGTTGTTCTCTAGGTAGGTCTCTCTTAAAAAATTACTTTTTGGCGATCTGCCAAAAATTGGCGAAATAGGGGGCATTTAAATTTTTTGTTGCCAAATTTCAAAATGCCTTTTCTCGAACAATTTTGATCAGATTCTCTTCAAATTTTGTAAGAATGCTCTCAACATAGTCCTCCCTTGAAAATTTACTTTTTTGGCGATCCGTATTAATTCGCCAAATGGGAAGCGTTTTGGACGGTTGTTCTCTGCCAAAAATTGGCGAAATATGGGACATTTAAAATATTTTGTTGCCAATTTTCAAAAATGCCTTTTCTCGATCAATTTTGATCAGATTCTCTTCAAATTTTGTACGAATACTCCCAACATAGTCCTCCCTTGAAAATTTACTCTTTTTGGCAATCGGCCAAAAACCAAATGGGGGGGGGGCATTTTTTAATTTTTTGGTGTCTAATTTTTTAAATGCTTCTTGTGCCACAATTTTGATCGGATTGCTTTTCAATTTTGGACATTTATTCTCTAGGTAGGCTTCTCTTAAAAATTTACTTTTTCTTTGGCGATCTGCCAAAAGTTGGCAAAATGGGGGGCATTTAAAATTTTTTGTTGCCAATAATTCTTTTCGCACAATTTTGATCAGATTTTCTTCAAATGTTGCACGATTATTCCTTAGGTAGACCTCTTTTAAAAAATTACTCATTTTGGCGCTCAACCAAAAATTGACCAAATGGGGGCATTTTTACGTTTTTGGTGTCAAATTTTCAAAATGCTTCTCCGCATATCGGCACAAGTTAAATAAACATGCGCGCTTGTCTAAAATAAGAACCGCGCGTCAGTGCAAATTAAATAAACATGTGCACTGGTCCGAAAAGTCAGACGCGCATCAACACAAGCTAAACAAACATGCGCACTGGCCCGAAATGCTAACGGCTTATCAACGTAAGTTGAATAAACATGCTCACTGGTCTGAAATGCGAGCCGCGCATCAACGCAAGTTAAGTAAACATGCACAGCAATGCATATTAAATAAATATGCGTACTGGGTCGCTTTGCGAACCGCACACCAACGCGAGCTAAATAAACATGCGCAGTGGTCCGAAATGCGTAGAAAGCATAACGACAAGTTAGATAAACATGTTAAATTTTCCGAAATGGAAACCGCACATAAACGCAAGTTAAATAAACATGCGCACTGGTCGGACATATAAACCCCGCAAAATAATACATACCAAAACATTAAAACTTACGTAATGATATTTTAGACGCGGCGTTTTCTTCTTTTTAAAAGGCACTTGTGTTTGGTCGTTTCTGGTCGTTTCTGCTGCCTGAAATAATTGTCTATGTCCGACAGTACATGTCAACAGTACACGTGCGTGGATACAATTTCGATGCGTTGTTCGAAGGTATTTCTGGTAGACTACCCAGTTACCAGAGATACAAACGATCTGTTTACCATTTTTCTGGGAAACAATTCTTTGTATGTATTTATCGGTTTATGTTCGAGTCCTTTGCTAAATTTATTATTTAGCTAGCTCTTTGCCATCTCGTCTTTTGATGCCAAATTTTTCAGTGAAATTCCCTTGTTCAGGCACGCTGGATTCGGTCTTATCGCTTATCGTAAGCTGACACTTTGTCCTTGGACAAATTTGTACAATGTGACCACCACTTTTGGCAACGAGACAAGCTTATTCATAGATTCACTAGATCTCTGCTGGTCACAATGTCTTTGGACATTCTTGTATAAATCTTATAATTTTGTAGACCTGTTTATATCAATTTTTAGTTCGAAAAACAAAGTGCATCTGGCATTTGTGTTCTAATTTACTGTGTGTTGCCAGGACAACTGCCCATACGATCACAACTACTACCAAACTGATGACGATTCCGACGGCATTGGTGACGAATGCGACAATTGTTTGACGACGTCGAATCCGGATCAGCTTGACACCGACGACGACGGTGACGGAGACGAGTGCGATGGCGACGACGATGGCGACGGTCAGTGGGTGATGTCATGATTGGTTTGGGAGTGCAAATCGATTTAGGCAAATATTTGTATTGTGTGGTGTTTCAAGACTGGGCATTTGCGGCATGTTGACTTCTAAACTTCAAGGTTTTGTGTGTGGATGTTGGGGGCACATCCCCCTTCCCCACCTCCCTCCCGTCCCCGTCTTTAGGGATATCAGTGTTGCCACACCGTCCTGCTTTTTGCAGATGTCCTGCTTTTTTCGCCTCTCCCTAGATTTTTCGGTGTTTGTGCAGAATGTGACTATTAGCAGGGTTGCCGGATCGTTCTTTTCTTTTTAAAGATTTAGTCTTTATTTTCGCAGTGTTCTTGTTTTGCCTCATCTTCTTTCCCATCATCTTCAGTGTTCTTGTTTTGCCGATCTTCTTTCAGAAGCAGGTGCTGTAACAGTTGTTGGAAGTATGTGCGAATAAACGCTTTTAAGTTGAAAAATCGTATATTCTCCCAGGATTCTAACCTGAATGTCTTGAAATTTTGGTGGAAGGTAGGGCGCATAAGTGTCCACCTGGCTATTACTTTTTTGGCGATTCGCCAAAAATTGGTGTAAATATTAGCGAAAAACAATTTTTTTCGTCAAGTTTTAAAGGGAAATGCGGGTATCTCACCTACAATTGGCATTTCCTTCATACTTTCACGGTTTAATGCTTTGACGGTATACATTCAAAAATTGAAAAGAAAAAGGGGGGTCACCGACGTTATAAGAGAAATAAAGATGCTGAAAGGTCGCGTACTTTTACTATAGGAACCATTGGGAAAACCAAGAAATTTCAGTCAAAATGCAAAATTCACACATAATCACAATTGACAATTGTCTCATTTATTCCCTGTTTGAAGAACACGTCATACGAAATGTTTTAAGCAAATAAAAAATACATGTCACCGTATCAATAAGCAAATTTTACAATCTTTTTGACAAAATCCCATCGACTCAACGGATAAATGGTGAAAACAGTGTAATATGATTTAAATGGACAATATATCAACACAGACCCTTTTGGGAACAAAATATCAACACAGACCATTTCAAGACACGACCCTATTTCTCTTTGAAAAGAATTTTTCGATCTAGACGGATTTAGTAGTTATTTGTATTGTGCAAACATGGATTCAAACTCAGCGATATTCAGTCTAATGCGCATTTTGGTCGCTAGACGGCGCAGAGATACCCGTATTTCCCTTTAACTACTTCTAGGAAATTATTCCTACTGTTTTGAAAGTTTCAGTGAAGTTAGCAGGCTTTACTACTACCTAGCTATTACTTGTTTTTGGTGATTGGCCAATAACTGGCGAAAAATTTCTGTAAAATCTTTACTTACTGCTGAAGCATAGTCTTGCCGTGTTGGAATTGAAGTGAAGGTAGTGAAGGTAGCAGGAGTAACCGCCTAACTGGCTGTAACTTTTTTAGCGATTCGCCAAAAATTGTGGAAAATACTGGCGAATATTTTCTTAACGTCTTAACCATTTCCAGGAAAGTTATCTTACTGTCTTGAAATTTTAAGTGAAGGTATCAGGCGTTACTACCTACCTGGCTATTACTTTTTTGGTGAGTTGCCAAAAATTGGTGCAGATTTTGGCGAAAAACAAAAAAATACAGTAAAATCTTAACTGACTGCTGGAAAATAGTCTTACTGTGTTGAAATTTAAAGTAAAGGTAGCAGGAGGTACTACCGAACCAGGTGTTACTTTTGTTGGTGATTCACCAAACGTTGGCGAAAGTTTTGGCGAAACATTAAAATATAAGTAAAATCTTAACTAACGGCTGGAAAACAATCTTACTGTCTCCAGATTTTAAGTAAGGTCGCAGGAGTTACCACCCACCTGGCTGTACCTTTTTTTGGCGATTTGGCAAAAGTATTGGCGATCAACGAATTTTTTTCTTAAAATCTTAACTACTTCTAGGAAAGTAATCTTACTCTCTTGAAATTTTAAGTGAGAATAGCAAGCGTTTCTACCTATCTGGCTGTTACTTTTTGTTTTGGTGATTGGTCAAAAATTGGCGAAAGTTCTGGCAAAAAAACCAAAATTTTTCAGTAGAATCTTAACTTAATGCTGGAAAATAATCAAATTGTCTTGAAATTTTAGGTGAAGGTAGGAGGCGTTAATACCTATCTGGCTATTACTTAATTGGCGATTCGCCAAAAATTGGCGAAAACCCAACAAATTTTCGGAAAAAATCTTGACGGTCTCCAGGAAAATAGTCTAAGTCTTGAAATTTCACGTAAAATTTGCAGACCTTCCTGCCTACCTGTGCTGGTACAATTTTTGGTGATTGGCCAAAAATTGGCGAAAATTTTGGCCAAAATCTAAAAAACGAAATTCTATAAATTCTGAACTAACCCCAGTAAAATAGTATTACTGTCTTGAAATTTTAAGTAATGGTAGTAATCAATATTACCTAACTGGCTGTGAATGTTTAGTGATTGGCAAAAAATCGGCGAATTTTGGCGAAAGACCAAAGAAATTTTTATGGTTAGCGATTTTTACTATTTTTGAACTTTGCATTCCCATCGTCATGAAAATTGTAAGTAAAGTTTTAATTTTTGAACTCCAGAATTAAATGCGGTTTTTCTTCATGTTCTGGCGCTGCCTATACACGGTTATATCGAGTTAAGTCACTTTTTAAACTAAAACATTGCGTCCTGCTTTTTTAAAAAAAATCGTCCTGCTTTTGGCAGGACGGCGTCCTGCTTTTAGCTTAAAAGGGCGTGGCAACACTGGGATTATATATATATATATATATATATATATATATATATATATATATATATATATATATATATATATATATATATATATATATTTATATATATATATATACATATATATATATATACATATATATATATATACATATATATATATATATATATATATATATATATATATATATATATATATTTCTTCTTGTGACGCTCGCCGATTCATCTGTCAAGCTCTAGAAATACCAAGTAAAGGATTAGTGGGGGTTTTATTTCTTCATGTTCTGGCGCTGCCTATACACGGTTATATCGAGTTAAGTCACTTTTTAAACTAAAACATTGCGTCCTGCTTTTTTAAAAAAAATCGTCCTGCTTTTGGCAGGACGGCGTCCTGCTTTTAGCTTAAAAGGGCGTGGCAACACTGGGATTATATATATATATATATATATATATATATATATATATATATATATATATATATATATATATATATATATATATATACATATATATATATATATACATATATATATATATATATATATATATATATATATTTCTTCTTGTGACGCTCGCCGATTCATCTGTCAAGCTCTAGAAATACCAAGTAAAGGATTAGTGGGGGTTTTATTTTTAATTTTGTGTGATAAACTTGTGTCAGACTTGGGGTTTTTGTGGCCAGCCTAGCTCAAATGTGTAACAGTTTAGCCCCTGTATGTTTCCGTCGTAATGTCTCATTCTTCAGTTTTCTTCCGCCAGAGCTTAACTCAAATATTGCTCAGCGCAGTACTTTGATATATTCTTTACAATCGTGTAGTAATTATTAAAATATGATAAATGCTATTAAGAAGAAGAAGAAATTATTTTAAAATGTCCTCTGTTGATTGTAGTTTGTCTTGCTGTCGCTAGGTGAGGCTGACGCAACAGACAATTGCCCGCTGGTTGCCAATGCCGACCAGGCGAATTCCGATGCCGACAGCCATGGTGACGTCTGCGACAACTGTCCTGACGACGACAACGAGGCGCAGACGGACACGAACGAGAACGGCTTTGGGGACATCTGTGACCCCGTCGGTGCCACCGATGTAGACAGGTGAAGGACACGGCGCTTGCGTCATACATACAGGCTGTTAGCCGATTGGATGATCGCATTTTGGTTTTGCATTGTGTCTGTTTGGGCGTGGGCGTACGTTTTACAGTTCCGTGCTGCTTGGAAATGTGTGGAAGTTCTGACGCCTGCATTGCCTTTACCTCGCTGACACCGAAATTAAAGAAAAGAGGCGAATTTTCTCAACTGCGTCAGAAGGAGAAGTCGCTGATTGTTATTGTCCGATTCTCAAAAACTGTTGTATAAGTGTGTCTAAAAGAAAGCTATGCGTCTTTGTTTTCACATCTACGCTTGCTGTATTTTCAAAGTAAAGTTTAAGAGCATTGAAAACGTTGAAAAAAGAATAAAAATGAAAGTTTAAAGATCTAACTTTCAAATCAAGTTTGTCTTTATCAATGGGGATACCACTGTGCTTCAGCCTACCGCTGTGCAACCGAAACCATAGCAGCACGTGTATTATCTGTATGTTTCCAGGGATGGAGACGGGATCCCGGATGACCTGGATAACTGCCCGCACCTACCCAACTCGCAGCAGTCTGACATCGATGGCGATGGAATGGGTAATTCAACCATGTCTTCCTTTTTATGATACTAATTTGGTCGTGTTATGCAAGAGTTTTGACACAGTTACATGGAAAGAAATTAATCAGAAAGACAAGGAAATCTTTCGTATGAGGAACATGTTTTGACCTGAGAAATATCTAACACCGTATCTCTTAAAATAAGAATTCTAAAGCAAATAAGAAACCACTAATTTTTGTTAGGTTATTCCGAAATGGACTATCGATAAACAATGTCGTCGGATTCGAAACTGCTTAACCTTTCTTATATCAAAGAGTGAAAATGTAAATGTAAATTTTACAAGGGGAAAGTAAAAAAAAAAAAAATTTAATTGATTTCTCATATCCATCGCAAGAGAATGTGTTGACTGACAATTAGTTATTGTTATGTACAAAATAAAAAATTACTTTTTTCCATATATACGTCGCTAAATTTAATTCTTATTAAATGCAAGGCATGAGTAAAGAAAAGTACTATAGTACTATGCATAATGTGTTTGGCCTACAGGAGACCGTTGTGACACAGACATGGATGGGGACGGCGTGGACAACGACGCTGACAACTGTGTCTACGTCACCAACGCCGACCAGGCTGATGACGACAGTAAGTCGTGACGTCATCATTTCGTGTGTTGCACGCCTGCGCTTCTTGCATGGCTCCTTTCATGCCCCGAGGTCACTGGGTCAGGATGGGCCCAATGTTTTTAACTTGTCCGTCTGGGTGTCCGTCTGTCACGTCCCACACTTTTCTTGACAACACGATTTCCCAAAAGACGGTGTGTCACAAATTGCTTTGAATCTGTGGTTAAGGGAAGTATAAACAAACAAAAAAAAAAAGATTTTTTTAAAGAAAAAAGATATTATTTATTAACAAACAAATACATAACAATCTACACGGAAAAATAGTAATCACGCCACGGATACTTCCGGCCTTCAAGGCTACGCTACAACACCGTACATGCCCACTCCACGTGCGTCACCTCGCACTCGAGAATGTCCCTTCTCGGTCGAGTAAACAAGTCCCCCACGGTTTCCGCCCCAAGACTACGCTACAACACCGTACATTCCCACTCCACGTGCGTCACCTCGCACTCGAGAATGTCCCTTCTCGGTCGAGTAAACAAGTCCCTCACGGTACCCGTTGAAACGTCTCTCGGTCGGAGTTCCCGCCTCTTGTTGGTACGTTGCCCAGCCCTTACGGTCCTAATGCGTATCACCCTCAGCAAAACACTGCACACATCGGGGCTCCCATTCTCCTTGTCCCAGTCCCCGTCCACTTAACACACGATACAAACACTCATAAGTATTCGATCTTCAGAATTCTACTTCAAAGACTGTGAATAGAATCCCAAACCTAGCGGTCAAGTCTCTGATTGTTTCCCATAATTCATCTATTTATTCAAATACAACATAAACTGCACGACTAATAATACATAAGGTCAAAATGAAGTAAAACTAGTCAAGGGTTATCAGCAGTAATTTGACCCCAAAAAAATGCTAATTAATTCGCAAATAACTGAAGCATTTTAACTCAGTAGTTTCAACTTATATTTATGCAATACTGGCCTTGCTTAAGTCGTATTAGTCATAAATCCATACATGTGATGCCTTTAGGCTGATAACTAACTTAACATTACGTCTTACTCCGGCATAGTTTACTTCCAAACTGACCCGAGGACGAAGCAAAAGTCACCATACGTATTCAACACGAGGGTACTAAGGATTATAAATACTGACTTTACACCTTGTAGTCAATATCGATTTTACTCGTTCAATTAAATAGATGACCTGTACAAAACGACCTCATGTAGAGCAAACTATAAAAACTGCACGAGCGCCTAAACTTAAAAATAAATATAAAAGAGAATCCATCACTTTGTGACACGGTGAATGGATTTTGATGAAACTCGTTGTGGGTTCGTATATAGATAACCTCCTAGGCTGAATAGATTTTGGTGACCTTGAGTGTTGATTCAAGGTTACGTCTGGGCATTTGAACACGCTTCTTCCAAAGCATGAAAACCGTTTTTGAAGAAACTCGATGTTGGTGTTCATATAGAGATCTCGTTCCGTTCGATTTCGGTGACCTGTCAAGGTCACAGCTGCGCTCAGAATTTCTACTTTCAACACCTTAGTATGGTTTTTATACATCAGGATTCAACCAAAGAATGACAAATTATTTTAATTAGAGATGAGCTCTCGGGCTGATCAGATTTTGACAACGGGGGCAACGCTAAAAGTGTAATTCTTACCTTAAACACTGTGTAGTGTGAGAGACAGGCATCAAGTTAACGCAGGGACCGGACGACGTCGCGCAGGGTTCGAACGACTCCGCGCAGGGTTCGGACGACTCCGTGCATGGTTTGGACGACTCCGCGCAGGGTTCGGACAACTCCGGACACCACGGACGACGCCGCGCATTTTGCGAATACTGCATTCGAGACCCCGGACGCACACGGTTCAGACAACGCTGCCCAGGCCCAGACCGAACGAAAGCGTCCCCGGTCCAGCCATGCCGGATAGCCGTGAACACCGGGCAAAAAACTTAAACATTCGTGCTGAAGCCAAAAACCGAATCTACACAAAGCCTCAGCTAAAATGGCCGATTCTTACAATCGAAAAAAGAAGAGTCAAATACGAGTATTCCGAGTCGGGGGCATTGCCATACCGAAGTTAGACCGAACAACAACAGATCTTCCAAGGCTGTCATGCTCCAGATATATGGAGATGAAGTCAAGTCGTACCAAAGTGCGTCGAAGCACCGTATATCGGATGGTAAATATCGTGCAGGAGATTTGATAGACTACATTGGAATCGTGGAACCCAACCTGCAGAAACAATCACACTTCGATCCGCGGCCAGAAAGCAGAACTGTGCAAGTCAATTTATCAAGAATTCCTGTGCGTGTAACGGCGGTTGTAAAGCCTCAAAATGCTCGCGTCGCCGTAATGGAATCACATGCTCTACCCACTGCCATCCAGCAAACACATGCTCTACCCACTGCCATCCAACTGTCAGAAGAATTTCGATGGAGGACTACAACAAAAAACATCTCTTATTGATTGAGAAATTCGAATCCCGGAACGCTCCAGTGGATGGTTAACTGATGTTCACATGCGTCTAGTTGACGAAATTTTACAGCAAGAGCATCCCGGTATGGATGAACTTCAAGATAGCTCTCTCCAACAGAATGGGTCCTGGGATATTCCGGCAGCGGAGTTTGTGCAAATTCTCCACGTCAACAAGAACCACTGGATTAATTACTTTTTCGAATGTTGGCCAAGATGCGAACACGATTGCCATTTGTGATTTTTTGTGCAGAAAGCCCTCTGCTGAAACAAGAATACTGATTTCGAAGTTCATAACCACCGATCCCAAGAATGTGAAACTACAGGTCATAAACGTCCATCGCCAGACAAATGGCAGTGATTGTGGGTTGTTCGCGGCTGCATTCGCGAAGACACTTTTGGACGGCCAAGACCCATATGCCCAAAACTACATTTATCGAAGAAAGAGTCTTGCTGAGAATCTTATACGTGTAGTCCTACCCGCCATTCCCCCGGCAGTCATTCTGCGGACACGGCGCATTCTTATGGAATCTTGAAACACTGACTGATAAAATGGACGGTTGCTATTTTTAGAACTTTGGTTGTATAATTATTGCGTTTGAATTGAAATTGACCATTGTAGAGCTTTTGTAAAGAATGATACATGATAAAACACATATAAATTATTAAAAAAAAAACAATTATGTTCACCAAAAACAAGCCAAATAAACCGATAGCTTCAAGAGAAACACACACACACACACATAAAAGCTGTAGGGTCTACGGATCCTTTCGACAGCAATGTTGGCGATGAACCTTCTGACAAATCAGAGTCTTGTCAAATTTGGTCGGTTTCTACTTTCACCTTTGTAATATCTTCGGTTTTACTGCTGGACACCATGTCCACTTTTTTCAGTTCAGTTGTTAAATACTGACGATTTCCTGTTAATTACTATTCCAAGCTCTATGCATTACAACACCTCATTAAGTTTTATCAAATCAACCGATATTAATAATCTCTTAATTCTTAATTTCTAATTTGAAAAATAGAATATGTACTGCGTGCGGATAACCAGTACAGCAAAATGACTTACCTTCAGCACTGCATTCAAATAACCAGTACAGCACAATAACTTACCTTATCCACTGTGTACAGATAACCAATACGGCAACGTATGCGGTGACGACAGTGACGGTGACGGTGTCGCAAACACAGACGACCATTGTCTCTACAACCCAGCCATCAACACGACCTCGTTCTGGCCCTACACGCTCGTCGAACTGGACCCCACTGTGACGGTCACTACGGAACCAGCGTTCGAACTCAAGGACAGTGGCAAGGAGGTCATACTGACAGAGGGAACAGAGATGCCATTTATTTTACTGGGTGGGTTCAAAATTCCTTACAGAATGTTTACGTAGCATGTGTTTTGACACTTAAGTATCACAAATAGGTTCAATGACTTTTAAAATGATGATGAATTTCCTTAGCTCTTTCTTTAACTGTTTTCGGCGAACTGCGTAATATCTTGAAATAGCGGAAGGGGAGGGGAGGCGAGGTGAGGGCAGGGCAGGGGAGGGGAAGGGAGAATACAACCCTTGGAGTATACTGTGCCCAACACCAGCAGAATAGTGCTGTAACCCCACGTTTATATTTCCGCAACACGCGTTGACTTAACAGCGGAGGACTACTATGCCGATATGGACTACTCGGGCACGTGGCACATCAATGGTGAGTCTGGCATGGATTACGTGGGCTTCGTGTTCGGTTACCAGAGCAACCGCAAGTTCTACATAGCGATGATCAGACACCAGCACTATAACTACGGCGATACGGCCTACAGGGGTGGTATCGAAGGCCTGCAGCTCAAGGTCAGTAATACCCTGACCCATTTTCGAATTTGGCGAATTTCAAGACGTAGAAATATGTATGTCGGCAGAGTGAAATTTGTTACACATTGGATGGTCTCCTTATAGGCTCTTTTGATCCATAGAATGTTGTGATGTCTGGGGAATATCCATCACAATCAATCCCTCGTATTCAGTCAATAATTGCTGGGAACTGCCCTTCCGGTTGGTGTTAATTGCCTTCAGGTAATAATATTCAAAGTGTTGTTCTTTGTACAAGCGAAGTCCAAACATTTCAGTAACAAAACTAGACTTCTGAAAGAAATGCATGCAGTCTTTAAGAAGGCGACAATTCAAGGCGTATGCTTCCGTGTTTTCAGTGTTAATCGAGATGCCTTATTCACATATTTTTTATTCCCCACAGGTAGAACCTGTGGGGAATAGATGTGATCGACCGCCTGTTGGTATATCGGTCTTTCGGTCGGTCGGTCTGTCATCAAGGGCTGTTTAACACGATAACTTAAAAACTGCTGCAAGGATTTTGATGAAACTTGTTATGTGGCTTCTATGGGAACAAACACAAATCGATATTGTAAATGGGCCAGGTTCGTCCAAGGAAAGTGGACCAGCTGACTTAGAAAATTTCAGGTCTTGATTGACTATTGTTAACACGATATCTCAAGAACAACTGCAAGGATTTTAATGAATCTTGGTGTGTAGCATCTGTGGGAACAAACACAGATTGGTATTTTAAATGGGCCAGGTTCGTCCAAGGAAAATGCACCAATTGGGCCTCGGAAAATTTCAGCTCTTGATTGACTATTGATGGCCGTGTTTAACTGATGAGGGGGGGGGGGGGGGGGGCTGTGGGGAATATGTGGGCTATGCACACTACTCTAGTGCTGACATGCACAAGGTTATTATTTTTATTGCTTGAGAAAAAACTCATAGCTTAGGAACAGTAACAATCATGAAGGGTATGCTTCGAGCAGGTGGTGAACTCAGCGACGGGCCCGAGCTCGACGCTGGCGAATGCGGTGTGGCAGTCGTCGGACACGACGGACGAGGTGACGGTGCTGTGGCACGAGCCCTCCATGTACGGCTGGCGGCACCGCGAGTCACTCCGGTGGCAACTGCAGCACAGACCCTCCATAGGCGTCATTAAGTGAGTCACTGCGGTGCTCGGTGCGGTGGGCGGGGGGGGGGGGGGGAGTCGGGGGTGGGAGACCAGGTAAGGTACTGTGGCATGAGCCCTCCATGTACGGCTGGCGGCACCGCGAGTCACTCAGGTGGCACCTGCAGCACAGACCCTCCATAGGCGTCATCAAGTGAGTCACTGCGGTGCTGGGTACCGTGGAGCGTGGAGGGTCCTCTCCTCCACCAGTTCACATTTCTTGCAAATTACCCCCCCGTGGGAGGGATATAGTTTTGAACTTTTCGGTCTGTCCGTCCGTCTGTCTGTCCGTCTGTCAC
The DNA here is from genome assembly GCA_949752745.1 of Protula sp. h YS-2021. Taxonomy (NCBI): domain Eukaryota; kingdom Metazoa; phylum Annelida; class Polychaeta; order Sabellida; family Serpulidae; genus Protula; species Protula sp. h YS-2021. Next base: position 78,015,693 of record OX457027.1, on the reverse strand, counting down.
GCTTCAGTCTCACGCGCCTACAGGCCACATTAATGGATAGATTCGTTTCAAATTTTGCACACGGCTTCTCTGGACCCTTCCGCAGTGCAGTGACCAAGAATTTCCCGGATCGGCAAAAAATTGACAAAATGGCGGACTTTTGAAAATCGGCACTGAACTTAGCGTATATTCGGCAGTCTCACGGGCCTACAGGGTACATTGATAGATGGCTTCGTTTCAGATTTTGTACACGGCTTCTCTGGACCCTTCCGCAGTGCAGTAACCAACAATTTTTAGGATGGAACCTAAATTGACAAAATGGCGGATTTTTTCGAAATCGGCGCTGTACTTAGCGTACCTACTGCAGTCTCAAGCGCCTACTGGTTAATGGATTGATTAGTTTAAATGTTAGACACTACGTCTACCTATCCTTCCACTTTTAAATTTTGCGTTGTCAACACGCAACAGCCTTACACAAACCATATCCCCCACAGGGGACGGAGGTACTCCTCGAGACGTAGTCAAGTTGAAATTGTTTTTTCTTGTGTCAAGAGGGATATAAACATAGTTCCCCCTGCTCCCTCCCTCAAGTATTTATCAATGCTGTAATGAAGTATAAACTATATCAGTAATGTCATGATGTCTAACCAAATAAACGTTAATACATGTGTTATGTGTGTATTCGACCGAAGGCTGTTTACTTGCCTGTGATTTTGACCTCTATTTTGTCGCTTTTTCTAGCCTTAGGCTGACGGACTCGGCCGGCACGGAGATCGGCAATTCCGGTGACATTTACGACACGACAATCGGCGGCGGTCGTATCGGCGTCGTCTCGTTCAACCAGACGGACGTCATCTGGTCTGATTTAGAAGCCCGATGCCGGGAGAGGGAGAATCTGGCTCTTTATTTGGATGGAATAGACGATTACGTCACGCTTGGCAACGTCACACAGTACGGCATAGATGAGAGGTGAGCGGCTTGTCTCGGAAACAGGACAATTGCCGCTCGGACTATTGCCGCAAAGGAAAATTCCCTACTTGTTGTAAAAATATGTGTTTTAATTTTTTAATATTTTTTTATTTTATTTATTCCTTTCCTTTTTTCATGCATATAAAATGATTTATAAATAGACTGTTTGGCAAGAAGTCGTTAATATAGATATTTGTATGTATAATTATCAAATCAAGAACACTTTTAACTAAAAAAAAAAACAAAAAGAAGAAGAAGAAGGAGAAAAAGAAAGAAAGAAAGAAAGCTCAGTTGGTTGGACCGTCTGTCTGGTCATGCCAAGGTCTCGAGTTCGAATCCAGCTCCCGTGGTAAGCTTGCCTTAGGTAACCGAAGGCAGTGGGTCAGATCACCTGTGACAGAATTCAGAATAAAAGCCCACTGTGTCTTTCGTCCATCCCTTTATAAAAAGAAAAGAAAAGTTTACCATTTTGGTTTAAAAGTTAATTAAAACGGGTATGTGAAGATCTCAGTATATTTCAGCTGCTGTTATTTTGTTGACAGTTTTTCTGTCGAGGCCTGGGTGAAGTGGAACGACACTGTGCCGAGCGGAAAGCTGCCTATATTCTGCACGCACGACAGTCAGCTGTGTATGTACATAGAGGACGGCGTGCTGGTGGGACAGCTGGGCGAGGCAGTGGCTACTGGCAGCACCAGCCTGGTGGAGGATTACTGGACACACGTCATGATGCGATACGAAACGGGAGGTTAGACCTTTGTTGTTTACTGCGTCAAATTAGAAAACTAAATAAAATGAAAGATAACAATTGTGAAAGGAAGAACTTCAGTCTGTGTGATGCAGTATGAGGTTAACATACGCGATTCTAATAATTTGAGAAGTTTTTATATTTTTAGACCTTTATGTGTTGTTGATGTCATCAAAAAATCAGAAGTGTTTTTGTTATATGATTGGCTGGCGTTTTACAAACAGTGTCTGACGTCATTTGACATAGTCGTGTATATCCCTTTGACCCAAGAAATCTTTTACGAAATCTCTTACAAAAACAAAATTTGTCAAATTTTCGGATCACCCTCCGTCGTTGTTGCTTCACAACATTCAGTATTAAGAACTTGTTGCCATAATTGGTTCAAGGTCAAACTTAGTTTATCAATGACGTTCACTGGACGAGTGTCGCAGCAAGTGAAATTTAAGCAAAGCATAACAAATACAAGTCCCGTTTTTTTCAGTGAAAACAGCGACATTTTCGTGCATTGAATTGATCGTAAGTTTGTTCCATTTGCTCTGATTTAGCAACTACAATAACGCTATATGTGAACGGGACCACGAACAGCTACGAGGCCAGCAACAGTGACGTGGAGCCCGTTGATTGGTCGAATGCCACATACACAGATTTCTACCTGGGCCGAAGTAACGACTCCTATTTCGAAGGCTTTATAGACGATGTAAGTTGAAAACTTCAAATTATTTCGTAAGCAGAGAGAATACGTGTGGGATTTCGGGTTTCTTCTACTGGTTGTAGTCTTCGATTTAAAACTGTTTAAAAATAAATCTTGAAAAGGCGTTTGTATTTTTAGTCCCCCGCCGGGGGACTATAGTGTTCGGGTTTGTCTGTCTGTCCGTCTGTCGACACCTTTTTAGCCCAGTTTACGTTACACGTAAGCTGGGGTATTCCTATCGGTTTGCGGGTGGCGTCCGTTAGTTAGTTAGTTAGTTAGTTAGTTAGTTAGATCGCTGTAAACTTTGTTTCAAAATGCATCTCCTCCTACAATTTTAATCCGATGTCATTTATTTTTGGTGTGAGGTATCCCTAAGGGGTCGTGCATACGGCTTGTGCTTGTGATTTTTGAATTTTTGGCGAATTTTTAAAGAAAAAAATTAAAAATGTATCTCCTCCTACATTTTTGACCCGATGTCATTTATTTTTGGTATGAGGCACCCTTAAAGGGTCGTGCATACGGCTTGTGCTTTTTTAGTCGATCGGACAAGTTTGTATTTTTGGGGATTTTTTTAAGCAAAAATTTTGAAAAAAATGCATCTACTCCTACAATTTTGATTCGATGTCATTTATTTTTGGTGTGAGGATTTCCTAAGCGGTTGTGCATACGGCTTGTGCTTTTTTAGTCGATCGGGTGCTTTTTGAATTTTTGGTGAATTTTTAAAGAAATTTTAAAATGTATCTCCTCTTACATTTTTGACCCGATATCATTTATTTTTGGCATGAGGCACCCCTAAAGGGTCGTGCATACGGCTTGTGCTTTTTTAGTTTGTATTTTTGGGGAATTTTTGAAGCAAAAATTTCGAAAATAATTCAAAATGCATCTACCCATACAATTTGGATTCGATGTCATTTATTTTTGGTGTGAGTGGATACGGCTCGTGCTTTTTAGTCGATCGGGCAATTTTTGTATTTTTAGGGAGTTGTTAAAGAAAACAACTTCAAAATGCATTTCCCCCTACAGTTTTTTTTGGTTTGAGGCATCCCTAAGGGGTTGAGAATGCGACTTAATTGCGCTTTTTAGTCGATCCGACAATTTCTGTATTTTTTGGGAATTTTTGAAGAAAAACTTCAAAATGCATTTCCTCCTACAGTTTTTATCCGATTTCATTTATTTTTTGCTATGAGGCATCCTTAGGTAGGTCTCGCATACGGCTTGTGCTATTTGACTCGACTTGGGAATTTTTGATTTCGGGGGGAATTTTTGATGAAAATACCTCAAAATGCATTTGATCAAACATCATTTATTTTGTGGCTGAGGCATGCTTAGGGTGTCGTGAATATGGCCTGTCTTTTTCAGTCGATGAGAGAATTTTTGAAGAAAAAAATTCAAAATGCATTTCCTCCTACAGTTTTTATCAGATTTCATTTATTTTCGATATGAGCCGTCCCTAGGGGGTCGTGCATACGGCTTGGGCTTTTTGAGTTAATTGGAAAACTTCTGAATTTTTTTCGGAATTTTTGAAAAAAAAAATTAAATGAATCTCCTCCTACAGCGCATAAACGCAAGTTAAATGAACTTGCGCAGTAGTCAGATTTAACAACTGCACATCGACGCAAGTTAAATAGACATTCGCAGTAGTCCAAATTAAGTACTCCGCATCGATGCAAGTTAAATAAACATGCGCATTGGTCCGAAATGTGAACTGCGCATCGACGGAAGATAAATAAAGATGCGAACTGGTCCAAAATAAGCACCGCGCATCAACGCAGGTTAAATAAACATGCGCACTGGTCCGAAAAAAAGAACTACGCTTCGACGTAAGTTGAACAGACATGCGCAGTGGTCTGAAATGCGAACCGCACATCAACGCAGCCTAAAGAAACATGCGCACTGGTCCGAAATGCGAACCGCACATCGAGGAAAATTAAATAAACATGCGCAGTGGTCCGAAATGCGAACCGCGCATCAACGCAAGTTAAATAAATATGCGCACTGGTCTGAAATGAGAACCACGCATCAACACAAGTTAAATAAACATGGGCAATGGCCTGAAATGCGAACCGCGCATCGACGGATGTTAAATAAACATGCGATCCGGTCCAAAATAAGCACCGCACATCAACGCAAGTTAAACAAGCATGCACACTTGTCCGAAAAAAGACCCACGCATCGGCGCAAGTTGAATAGACATGCGCAGTGGTCTGAAATAAGAACCGCGATTCAACGCAAGTTAAATAAACATGCGCAGTGGTCCGAAGAAAGAACCATGAAGCGACGCAAGTTGAATAGACATAAGAGTCGGGCATCGACGGGACTTAAATAAACATGCGTTCTGGTCCGAAACGCTAATCGCACGTCAACGCAAGTTAAATGAACCTGCTCACGTGTCCCAAAATGCGAACTGCGCATCAACGCAACCTAAAGAAACAGGTACACTGGTCCGAAATGCGAACCGAATACCAACGCAAATTAAATAAACATGCACACTGGTCCGAACTGCGAACCGCACATAAGCGTAAGTTAAATAAACATTTGCAGCGGTCCAAAATAAGTACCGATCATCAACACAAGTTAAATAAATATGTGCAATGGTCCAAAATGCGAACCACGCATCAACACAAGTTAAAAAAAAAACATGTGCGCTGGTCCGAATTGCGAACCGCACAGCAACACAAGCTAAATAAGCAAGCACACTGGACCAAAATAAGCACCTTGCATCAACGCAAGTTAAATAAACATGCGCACTATTTCGAAATGCGAACTGCCCACTAGAGCAACTTGAATAACATGCGCACTATTCAAAATAAGAACTGCGCATCAACGCAACTTAAATAAACATGCGCACTGGTCCAGAATAAGAACCTGAAATAAGAACCGCGCATCGACGCACGTTAAATAAACATACGCAGTGGTTCGAAATGCGAACCACGCGCCAACGTAAGTTAAATAAACATTTGCACTGGTCTAAAATAAGCACCGCGCATCACCGCAAGTTAAATAAACATGCGCACTTCTCCGAAATTCGAACCGCGCATCAACGCAAGTTAAATAAACATGCGCAGTGCTTCGAAATGCGAACTACGCTCCAACGCAAGTTAAATAAATATTTGCAGTGGTCCAAAATGAGCACTGCGCATCAACGCAAGTTAAATAAACATGCGTACTGGTCCGAAATTCGAACCGCGCATTAACACAAATTAAATAAACATGCGTAATAATCCGAAATTCGAACTGCTCACCAACGCAAGTTAAATAAACATAGGCACATGTCCAAAATAAGCACCGTGCATCAACGCAAGTTAAATAAACATGCAAACTGGTCCGAAATGCAAACCGCGCATCAAGGCAACCTATGGAAACTTGTGCACTTGTCCAAAATAAGTACCGCTCATCAACACAAGTACAATAAACATGCGTATTGGTCTGGAATAAGAATCGCGCATCGACGCAAGGTAAATAAACATGCGCACTGATCCGAAATAAGAACCGCACATCAACACAAGGTAAATAAACATGCGCATTGATCCGAAATAAGAACCGCACATCAACACAAGGTAAATAAACGTGTGCACTGATCCGAAATTATATAAGAACCGCACATTCACAGAAGGTAAAAAAAAAAAACATGGGCGCTCGTCAGAAATGCGAACCGCACATCAACGCAAGTTAAATAAACATGTGCACTGTTCCAAAATGGGAGCCGCGCATCTACGCAAAATTAAATAAACATGCGCACTTGTCTGAATAAGAACCGCGCATCAAGGCAAGTTACATAAATAAGCGCACTTGTCCGAAATGCGAGTGTTGTTTGAAGGTATCTATGGCAGACTATCCAGTCTACCAGAGATACAAAAAATCTGTTTCCCATTTTTCTGGGAAAGAAATCTTTGCATGCATTTATCGGTCTATGTTCTGGTCCGGTGCTAAATTAATTATTGGGCTAGCTCTTTGCCGTCTCATCTTTTGAAGCCCAATTTTTCAGGAAAATCCCTTACTCATGCACGCTGGAATTGGGTCTTATTGCTTTTCGTAAGCTGGGACTTTGTCCTTGGACAAACTTGTTTGTTAACACACGTAAGCCTACATTTTTCGACCGATTGTTAAGATATTGCATATATGGGTAGTACTGGAACAAACAAGGATCGGTATTGTAAATGAGCCATGTCGGCCCAAGGACATTGGCCCAGCTGAACTTCACAATTTTTCCCTATCCTTACTCAGTTGAATGAGTTTGTTAACACTCAAGCCTACATTTCTGGTTCGATTGTTGAAATCTTTTACATATAGGAAGTATTGGAACCAACAAAGGTCGGTATTGTGAATTAGCCCTATCGGCCCAAGGACATTGGCCCAGCTGAACTTCATAAATTTTCACAACCCTTACATACTGGAATGAGTTTGTGAATACACTCAAGCCTACATTTCTGCATCGATTTACAAGATATCTTAAGTATAAGTAGTATTGGAACCAACAAGGTTTGGTATCGTAAATGAGCCATGCCGGCCCAAGGACATTGGCCCAGCTGTACTTTTTACAAATTTTCCCAATCCTTACTCATTTGAGTGAGTTTGTTAACACACCCAGGCCTACATTTCTGGTTCGATTGTTGAAATCCTTTACATATAGGAAGTATTGGAACGAACAAAGGTCGTTATTGTAAATTAGCCCTGTCGGCCCAAGGACATTGGCACAGCTTAACTTCATAAATTTTCACAACCCTTACATACTGGAATGAGTTTGTTAACACACTCAAGCCTACATTTCTGCATCGATTGACAGGATATCTTAACTATAAGTAGTATTGGAACCAACAAGGTTTGGTATTGTAAATGAGCCATGCCGGCTCAAGGACTTTGGCCCAGCTGAACTTCAGAAATTTTCCCAATCTTTACTCATTTGAATGAGTTTGTTAACACACTCAAGCCTACATTTCTGGATCGATTGTTGAAATATTTTACTTATAGGAAGTATTGGAACCAATAAAGGTTGGTATTGTAAATGAGCCCTATCGGCCCAAGAACATTGGCCCAGCTAAACTTCATAAATTTTCACAGCCCTTACATTCTGGAATGAGTTTGTTAACACACTCAAGCCTACATTTTTTTATCAATTGACAAAATGTTATACACATAGGTGGTATGGGTGCTAACAAGAATTGGTATTGTTAATGAGCAAGGTCGGCCCAAGGACATTGGCCCAGCTGGAATTTTAAAATTCGCGAGTATGAGACGAATTGCTTAAGGGTTGTAGTCCAACCTAACAAAATCAAATACTGGGATTGTACGCCGGCGGGAGACATAGTCGGTTTCACTGACCCACTTGTATAGATTTTGTTTTGGAAGCGTTGCGCTGATTAATGCTCTTAGTTGCAGACGTACTGTAGAAAAAAATTTTAGAATGGGTAAATACACGAAGCATTGGAATAATTTTTGAATTGTACTTAAATTGGGCTTAAAATTCTGATTTTCAACTGGGGCTTTAGTTCGACTTCATTTGAAAAAAAAATAAACGTAACGGTATATAAAGATCATTGATTAATACCACTTTGTTATTTAAGGTAAGACTCTATCAGTAAATAACTATTGTTTGTTTGTTTTGTTTTTTTTTTTTTTGTTTTTTTTTTTTGTCTTTTGCGAAATCAGGCACTTTCTACTCTGCCAGTCTATTCCAGAATAGACCAGCAGTGCTCAGTCCATTGATATATTGATTACTTTGTGTGTATGTAACTGGTTTATTGGATTGGTTGATTCTGTGTGCACACGGACAGCTGAGGATCTACAACCGGTGGATCCCGGACGTCCAGGTGGACGAGCATATCCAGAGTGCTGGACTCCGGTGGCAAGTCTACCAGAAGTACGTCACCGGCAAGTACGTCATGGAGGGCTACGACAAGTGGGATGTCAAGGTCGTCGATAGCAGCAGCTATGGCCATGACGGTGACGTTTTTGGCGGCCCCACTTTTGTTGAGGTTGGTGTCCAAAACAAAAAAAGAAAACATCCTTCAAGTCTTTCATTGTGAGATTAAGTAAAGACGATGAATCAGTTTTGCATTCAGCAGTCTTAACAATTCATATTCCATATTCTCTTAATTCGATACCATATGACGTTATTTGAAATTGGTAGGAATGTCAAATATTTCATGATTCAGGATTAATTTAATATTTCCATCTCAAAAGGACCTTGAATTGCATCATCGAGTTAAAAAAAGCAAAATAAAGTAAATAAATGCAAAAACCTTAATTCGACGGGCGTTATAATGTAATGAACTTAAGCGCAGTATCAGCACAAAAATAGCATAGTAACGAAAAATATGAATTCGCAGTCAAAGTAAATCTCCTCACAAACATGGTTGTCTAGGTAACAAACGCCATAGGTAAAAAATTCCCTGGCAGTTTTGAAGTTATTTATGGAGTTCGTGGCCATTCTTATGGTGCTCATGGATGATCTCGGCGTTTACAGAGAAAAGCATGTAAAACTCCTGTGAGGAGAAAAGAACAGTAAAAGCTTTACCATATTGTCCTGGACCTTGAATTTTGTTCGAATTATTTGACATAAAGGGCCTCAGTGCGTAAAGTGCAATGCTTTCTCCTCCTCATTTTTTAGCCCGAATAGCTTGCAATTTTGATCCATGGTAGCGGACGTAAGTACCTACCTGGCTATTACTTTTTTTTGGGCGATGCGCCAAAAATTGGCGGAAATATTGACCAAAAACCAAATTTGCTTAAAACGTATCTCCTCCTACTGTTATCGTGAAAACGTAAAATTTTGCTGGAAGTTAGGGTACGTAAGTGTCCACCTGGCGATCACTTTTTGGCGATTTGCAAAAAATTAGCGAAAATATGGGCGAAAAAAAATTTCGTAAAATCTTAACTTTTTCTAGGAAAGTAATCGTACTGTCTTGAAATTTTAAGAGAGAGCAGCAAGCGCTACTACCTATTTGGATATTACATTTTTTGGTGATTGGCCAAAAATTCGTGGAAAAACAAACATTTTCCAGTAAAATTGTAACTGACTGCTGGAAAATAATCTTACTATTTTGAAATTTTAAATGAAGGTAGCAAGCATTACTACCTACCTGCTCATTACTTTTTTTTTGGTGATTCGCCAAAAATTGGCGAAAATTTTAGCCAAAAAACAAAAAAAAAAAACAAAAAAACAAAAATAAAAAAGATCAGTGAAACCTTAAATAAGTGTGGAATAATTCTTGGTGAGTTGAAAGTTTAAATAAAGGTAGCAGACATTATTACCTACCTCGCTGTTACTTTTTTCGTGATTGACCAAAACATTGGCAAAAATTTTGGCAAAAGCCAAAAAAAAGGAAAATAGTATTACTGTTTTGAAATTTTAAGTATACCGTTAGATGGCAAAGGTTACTGTCTATCTGGCCGTTACCTTGCTCATTGGCTAAAAACTGGCGAAAATTTTGGCGAAAAACAAAAAAAAACAAAAAAAAAATTCAGTAAAATCTTAATGAACTCTAGGAAACTAGTCTTACTGTCGCGATATTGAGTAGCAAGTGAGAGTACCAAGCGTTGCCACCTAACTGGTTGTTACTTTTTTGTAATTGGCTAAAAATTGGCGAAAAAAAAACAAAAAATGTTCAGTAAAATCTTCAATAACTCAAGGAAACTAGTATTACTGTCTTGAAATTTTAGGTAAAAGTAGCAAGCATTACTATGTACCTGGTTGTAGTTTTTTGGTGGCATACTTACCTGGCGGGAGATATTGGTGAAAAAAAAATTACTAAAATTTTAACGAACGCCAGTTATATAATCTTACCTTCTTAAAATTTTGAATTAGAGAAGCGGATATTCGAACCTACTTTGCTATTGTTTCTCTCTCTCTTTTCTTTATGATTCGCCAAAAATTGGCCGAAATATTGGTTAAAAAGCACTTTTTCTTAAATATGTTTACCAACGCCAGGAAAATAGCCTTATTGCTTTGTAATTTTATGTAATAGTAGCACATATTACTACCTAACTGACTATTACTTTTTTAGTAATTCGCCAGAAATTAGCGAAAATACTGGTCATAACGCAATTAAAACGTGTATCCTCCTATGATTTCGATGGAAACGTGCACATAAATGTCTACCTGCTTATTACTTATTCCCCACAGGGAGAACCTGTGGGGAAATATGCGATCGACCGTGTGTCGGGCTGTCGGTCTGTCGATGGGTCTATCGGTCTGTCATTAAGAGCTTGTTAACACGATAACTTAAAAACTCCTGCAAGGATTTTAATGAAACTTGGTTTGCAGCTTCTATGGGAACAAACAGATCGGTATTGTAAATGGGCCAGGTTTGTCTAAGGAAAATGGACCAGCTGGACTAAGAAAATTTCAGCTCTTGATTGACTATTGTGCGAGCTTGTTAACACGATAACTTGAAAACTGCTGCAAGGATTTCAATGAAACTTGGTATGTAGCTTTTATGGGAACAAACACAGATCGATATTGTTAATGGGCCAGGGTCGTCCAAGGAAAATGGACCAGCTGGACTTAGAAAATTTCAGCTCTTCATTGACTATTGTTAACACGATATCTCAAGAACATCTGCAAGGATTTTAATGAATCTTCTCATGTATCTTCTGTGGGCACTAACAAGGATCGATATTGTAAATGGGTTAGGTTGGCCCAAGGAAAATGAGCCAAATGCACTTTGAAATTTAACAAATCCTGGAAATTGTTTAGCATCGGAATGAGTTTGTTGACACGTTATGTCAAGAACAACTGCAGGAATTTTAATGAAACTTAGTACGTAGCTTCTATGGAAACAAATACATCAGTATTGTAAATGGGCCAGGTTCGTCCAAGTAAAATGCTCCAACTGCACTTGGAAAATTTCAGCACTTGATTGACTATTGATGGCCGTGTTTAACTAATTGGGGCCTGTGGGGAATATGTGGGCTATGCACACTGCTCTAGATTTTTTTGGGTATTCGCCAAAAAATGGTCGCAACATTGGCGATAAAACGTTTTTTTTCTTGATATCTCAACTAACTCCAGAAAATTAGCCTTGTTGTCTTGACACTTTACGTACAGGCAGCAGGATTTATTGGCTACCTGTTCATTAATTTTTTAGTTATTGGCCAAAATTGGCGAAACTGGCGAAAAGAAAATCTCATTCCACACCACAGTAATGGCCTTACTCTCTTGAAATTTTGATTAAAGAGAGTGGTCAATGGTACTTACCTGGATATTGCGGTTTAGTGTAATTCGGAAAAAAAAACTGGCGGAAATATTGGCGAAAAACCAATTCTTACTAATCTCGTTAGGAACGCTAGGATTATAATGTTACCCTTCTTAAAATTTTGAATTATGGAAGCGAAAATTAGTACCCATCTGGCTATAACTTTTTTGTTGATTGGCAAAAACGCAACTGGCTCTGGGTGATTTGGCCGTCATCTCTTGAAATTGTGATTAAAAGTGGCAGGCTTTGGTACCCACCTGGCTATTACGCTTTTTTGTGATTTGAATAAAATTAGTGGCAAATATTAGCCAAAAAACAATTTTCATGAAAACGTATCTTCTCCTACGATTTAGATTGAAATGTTCTAAATCTTGAGAGAAGGTAGTTGTATATATGCACCTGGCTATTACTTTTTTTTTGTTTGGCGATTGGGAAAAAAAATTGGCCCACTGTTACAATTTTGGCGATTCGCCAAAACTTGGCGGATATATTGGCGATAAATCATTCTTCCATTAAAATCTTGACCGATGTCACTCTTTCTGTCTTGAAATTTGGGTTACGGGTTATACTTATATGTCGTAAATCTTGACATCAGAATTCCTGAGCTGGGGCATTGTCCATGGACAGTCTTGTCTTAAACATATGATGCAAATAAAATCGGTTAATTGCATAGTGGTTAATTACCACCACAGGATAATAAGTGCACATTCCATAAAAATCCCTTGCCGATCTGTCACGTTTAGAATATACTGGAAAATCGCGTAAACGAAATAAACTGACTGTGCAGTTAACTGGTGTCCACTTTAAAACTTTCTGACTTCACCTTTTTTTTACACAGAGTGACATCGATTTTGCGAGATTTGAACTGACCTACCCTGACAACTAACGGAGGGCCACCTCAGCCAGGAAGTCAACACGGAATCCTGCTTAGATCTGCCGAGGGGGTGGCGCATGTGTTTTGTAGTCGGAATCGATATTTGAATGTCTTCCAATTCGCTTCATTGTCAACCTGCAAATCTGTGATAAAACTGTCGTGGTGATAGGTAGTTAAGTCCCTAATGACTCTTGATAAAGCTTTCGGGAAACTTCGGGCCCTGCCGGAGATTTACGAGCTGTGGTCATGTGCTTCTCGAGAGTTGCCAGTACAGTCATCATCAGCTTATGGCAGAAACATTAGGGACGTAACACCTTATCGCAGGCATTTACATATATCAGTACAGTAATACTCAAATTTGTATGTATTTATGTAAAATTTAGGCGGTTATACGTTTTAGATGTGAGTGTGTGTTTAATATACCTACTCTGGGCCAGTCCTTCCCCTCCCTCCCCTTTCCCCCTCCCGTCTTGTCGATCAAGGCTAAAGCTTACTGACATTACTGTATATTTGCTAATTAGTCGGAAGAATTAATGCCGCCTGTAAATTTTTGCAACAACTTTCCGTGCACAGTATCTCTCGCTCCTTCCTATTGCTGAGACCCCAAATTGACAATTTATTTGATAGCGGCCCGTAAAGTACGTACACTTTTCATGCTGTTTTTATCAAATTGTGTGTGACGCCACTCATTAAATGTAGCATTAGCCCATTAGCGCACGCACAGATTGCCTTACTCCGCCTCCCCCTGGTTATGTCACCTTTTTAACACCTCGCCGAAAAAAATAGTATTAATGTCACTGAGCACGCTGTTAAAGATTTGGGTATGGTTTTAATCAGATATGGGGGGGGGGGGGGGGGAGGTATAAACAAGGGTCTCATTGGCCAGCACACGTTCGTAACACGAATTAGTGTAGGTTAATGAAACTAATTTTTAAACATTTTATGCGTATGTATTTATTTGATGCATATGCAAACAGTTCAAGTCAAACTTATAAGCATTCATGCTATATAGTGGACAGTATCAGGATGTGACCCTCAGAGTTTTTTTTTAAATTTTTTTTTATCGTGTTCTAGCCAAAAAACGAAAAAAAAATGGCCATAAAATTCATACAGAGTTCCCGCAGTCTTGAAAAATTCTGGAAAGTCGTTAAACGTGACAATATATTAATGTGATTAAAATTATAACAGTGACTACTCACTCCCATATACAGGAATGATCAGTAAATTTTGCATTATCGCTTCTCTCGCCACAGTCACTCAAACGTCATAGGTGTAAAACTACGTGAGTACTGGAAATTTCTCTCAAAAGTAGTGGAAATTCCTGGAAATTTATGTCAAAAAAAGTCCTGGAAAGTCCTGGAGTTGTCTCGCCGGCATATAGTGTCGGTATTCTCTGTATGTGTGTATGTCGGTCTGTTGTGGACAAAATGTTGGATACAAGATATCTCGAGATCGAAAAAGTCTGATCGATTTCCAACTTAATCTGTATATTCCTTGGGTAGGTCGGATGGTTCTGTCAACTTCGGACGCATGTTACATTATTCAGGAAGGCGTGCGACGTTTTTTGCGTAAAAATCTTGTGTAAAATTTCTCACCCGCTGAACACCGGAGTAAGTTCAGGCTTAGTGGGATTATTGCTTGGTAGGTCCGAAAGAGTCTATCATTTTTTTTTGCGAGTATAAAGAACTAGTACGGCAAATGACGTCATCACGTAGAATAAGCATATATTTTGAACAAGATCTTGTGCGCAAAATATCTCGATGGCGGAAAGTCGTATCTTACTTCACATTTGGTGTGGGTACTTCTTTGGGTCAGTTGAACGGCTGCATCAGCTTCTGTCGTATGTGGCGAAACTATTCTAGAAAGGCGTATGACATCAGTTCTTAAAAATCTAGTTTGTAAGATTTTCAAGCCGCTGTTGCTTGGTAGGTCCGAAAGATTCTGTCAGATGTTGTCCCGAGTAGAACAAAAATGCCATACGACGCCATCGGGTAAAATATGTAAACATTCTGAACACGAAAAAAGTTATATTTTGTGATGCAGAACATCTCGAAAGCTGAAAGTCGGATCGACTTCAAACTTGGTGTAGTTATTCCTTGAATAAATCGCACGAATTTATTTTAAACTCGAATAGAAAATTAAGAAGGCGCATAACATCATTGCGTAAAAATATTACATGATAGACCTTCTACCTTTCCTTCTGTTAACCTAGCATAGTGATTTAACCACGCTGGGGATTTCAGCGTCATCTATAAGATTCTAGAACGTTCCTGCGCTCTTTAGGCATACTTCAAAGCAATGGTTACACAACTATCGATCGATGGCTATTTCTTACATTGCCTGTAATAGGCCTTTATGTGCGTTTCTCACCCGCAGCTATTACGTAACATGACACTCAGTCAGGGATCAGTGTCAGTTGTGGTGCATGACCGTGTTGTTATTATTGAGGCCTTTAATCCGCTATAAAAGGCTGGAACGTGGGAAAGTTGATAAAAACCTGAGTTATAGGTTTTATGCTGAGAAATATATATTGGCCCTAGACCACAATTAATTTACTTATATGTTTCTTTATAGAATTTCAAAATCTGACTTCTTCCACAACATTGCTGGGGAATTAAGCTTTAGTAGATCCTTCAAACTAACCCTTGAGAAGGCAAAAACACCAAAATATTTGGGGGTTGACCAATTGGATTTTTGGTTATCTCGCATCAAATAGGGGCACCCATGGATCTCGAGGTCGCTCGATCACATGAATAAATTACTGAACTTCGACGTCATATTTCTCAAAAAACAGTACGCTTGATTGCAAAGAGTTTAAGCATGGCTCTAGTACAACCCTTTGGTAATATAAGCATGCCGCAAGTTTATTACTGATTGCCCGGAACAATCATAACATTACTGAAAAAGTACAGCTGCCATGCTAATAGTCTGCCTGTTATTGGGCAATGAAGGCGGAAGTAATTGTGGTCTTATTCCATAGGACGAAGTTGATTCAGGGAGGTTCTCTGAGGAAACGATAGAGAGAATAACATTCGTCTAAAAGCCATAAAAGGAGTGCACCTGTTTCTTTACTAAATGTTATTTTTTAGCCCCAGCTTCTAAAGAAGCAGGGACTATAGCAGTCGTTGAAAGTATGTGCGTATGTCGTATGTGCGTATGCATGCTTTTAAGCTGAAAAATCGTTTCTCGTCCTGGATTTTTAGCCCGAATGTCTTGCAATTTTGGTTGATGGAAGCGAAAATAAGTACCTACCTGGGTATTACTTTTTTGGCGATTCTTATCCCCTCCTAGGGTTTTGGTGGAAACATTCTAAAATTTTGTTGGAAGTTAGGGTGCCAAAGTGTCGACCTGGCTTCTTATCCCCTCCTAGGGTTTTGGTGGAAACATTCTAAAATTTTGTTGGAAGTTAGGGTGCCAAAGTGTCGACCTGGCTTTTACTTTTTTGGCGATTCGCCAAAAATCGGCGAAAATATAGACGAAAAACTAGTTTTTTCGTAAAATCTTAACTACTTCTAGAAAAGTTATCTTGTTATTTGAAGTCAGAGTAGCAAGCGTTAATTACTACCTATCTGTTATCAGAACTAACTCCAGGAAAATAGTCTTACTGTCTTTAAATTTTAAGTGGCTATAGCAGGCATTATTAATATTACCTAATTGACTGTTACTTTTTTGCTGATTGGCCAAAAATAGAAAATTTTTGCGCAAAAACCAAAAAATTTTCAGTAAAATCGTAACTAACTGCTGGAAAATTATCTTACTGTCTTGAAATTTTAGGCGATCGAACTACCTGCCTGTTCATTTTTTTTTTTTTTTTTTTGGTGATTTGCGAAAATTTGGCGAACAACCAAGAAAAAAATTTCAGTAAAACCTTAAATAACTGCTGGAAAATAGTCTTAGTGACTTGAAAGCTGAAGTAAAGGTGACAGGTATTATTGCTTACCTCGTTGTTACTTTTCTTCGTGATTGACAAAAAAAAAATGGCAACAATTTTGGCGAAAAACCAACCAATTTTCAGTAAAATCTTAGCGAGCTGCAGAAAATATTTTCATTGCCTTGTGATTTTAAGAAATAATAGCATACGCTACTAACTAAGTGGTTATTACTGTTTTTTATCAGTTCGCCAAAATTTCTGTAAAACGTATCTCCTGGGGTTTTCATGCTAAAATTCTACAATTCTGATTGAAGGTAGGGTGCACAGGTGTCCTCCTATCTGTTACATGTTTTCGCGATTCGTCAAAAATTTGTGTAAATTTTGGTGAAGGTCGGAAGCGTTACTACGTACTTGGTATTGTTTTTTGAGTGATTGGCCAAAAATTGGCGGAAATTTTGGCGGCCAAAAACTGGCAGAAAACCAAAAATGTTTTTGTAAATCTGGACAAACTCCATAAAAATAGTCTGAATGTCTTAAAATTATAAGTAAAGGTAGCAGGCTTCATACCTTCCTACCTTGTTACAATTTTGGGAATTCAACAAAAATTGGCGAAAATTTTGGCGAAACACTGAAAAAAAAAGAAAAAAGAATTAGTAAAATCTTAGCGAACTCCAAGTATAGTCTTAATGTCTCGAAATTTTAAAGAAAGGTAGCAAGCAATATCACCTTACTGGCTATTACATTTTTTTACTGTTTTTTTTTTTTGGTAATTGACCAAAAAATCGGCGACAATTTTGGCTTAAGCCAAAACATTTCAGTGAAATCTGAAAGAACTCCAGGAAAATAAGATCATTGCATTGTAATTTTAAGTAACAGTAGCAGACACTGCCCGTCTAGCTCGCTATTACAATATGTTGTGATCGGCCAAAAATTGCCGGAAATTTTGGCGAAAATCTAAAAAAATCAGTAAAATCTTAACTCAAGGAAAATAGTCTTACTCTCTTGAAATTTTAAGGAAAGGTAGCAGAAATATCACCTTACTGGCTATTACTTTCTTCCGTAATTGGCCAAAAAATCGGCGAAAATCAGATCATTACATTATAATTTTAATAACAATAGCAGACACTACTACATATTAACTATTCTTACACTATTTCCTCATTCTTCCTTCTTTTCCCCCCACTTGTTTTTTAGTAAGTGCGTCCTAATATACCCATCCTAGTTGGTGAACGGGACGTTAAACACCAAACAAACAAACAAAGAAAAAGCCTTTTTGGCTGTTGCTCTCTTCCAGTTTGAGATAAAGATAGCCATCGTTGGTACGTGCCTGACTATTACTGTTTTTTTTGTAATTTGGAAAAAAATGGCGGGAAATATTGGTGAAAAACCAATTTCTTAATTATATAATCTTACCTTCTTAAAATGTTAAATTAGGGAAGCCTTTATTCGAACCTACTTCGCTATTGTTTCTCCCCTCTCTATCTTTTTGTGATTTGCTAAACATTGGCCGAAATATTGGCGAAAAAGCATTTTTCTGAAAAATGTTTGCTCACGCCAGGAAAATAGTCTTATTGCCTTGTAATTTTATATGCTAGTAGCACATATAACTACCTACCTGGCTATTACATTTGTTTTGGTAATTCGCCAAAAATTTGGGGAAATATTGATCATAACGCAGTTAAAACGTGTATCCTCCTATGGATTCAATGGAAACGTGCACATAAGTGTCCACCTGGCTGTTATTCACCAAAAATTGGCGGACATATTGGCGATAAACCATTTTTCCATTAACATCTTGACTGACGCCACCCTTTCTCTCTTGAAATTTGGGTTACAGATTATACTTATATATCATAAATCTTGAAATCAGCATTCGTGAGGTTGGGCATTGTCCATGGACAATCCTGTTAAGATTTGTGTGGAATTGGTCAAGTGGATCCTGGTTGGAGAGGGTCAACTATTTTGTGTGTGTGTGTGTGATTAAAAATAAAATATAATTTGATATTGCTAGATCTTGTGTGCAAAATATCTCAATAGCGGAAAGTCGTGTCTACTTCAAACTCTGTATGGGATTTCTTTGGGTCAACCGGACAGCATGATCAATTTTTGATGCATGTGGTGAAATTAGGAAAGGTAATATGATGTCATTTCGTAAAAATCTTCTATGTCCAATTTCTCAGTCACTGAGCAATGGAAAAGTTTAAACTTTGTGGGATTGTTGCTTGGTAGTTGTTTTGCCAATTTTTGTGCGACTACAACGAATGATTACGTCATATGACGTCATTGCGTCAACCATGTGTATAGTTTGAATAGATCATACTGAAATATGATTTTATATTTTTGCGGAAAAGCATATTCTTTTACTTCTGTAAATTCAAACATGGGAAACGGGTATTGCAGAAGCAAGGATTTACTCGGGGAGATGTATGTTTTTGTTTACAGAAACAAGAAATTAAACAGGTCTCAGCTGAAAGTGTACAGTATATCTCAGTACACTGTTGTCTTATATGCACTGGCCGCTGTAGCTTTTTTTAGGGAAAAGTGCGGAGCCCTGTTCAGAGTATCTCCTAAAATGCAGGTTATGACGTGACATTATTATACAACTGGATGCAGTTACGTGTGAGCGTTATGCCGATTCTCTGCTGTGTCTTCCAACTTGAAACCACAGGTCGGAAATCTGTTTCGAAGTCTCAGGATACATGATATTCCACCGTATTGCTGATATATTTTAAATAATAAACAAACAATTGAGGGATGACATGGTGAAAAATAATGTCGAGTTTTTTACTGACAAAACAAGGATTTTGTAACTTTTAGATCTCATTGTTATTGATGGCATAATGTAAGGTAGAAATGCTGTTGTGGTTTCAGGAGTGGTAGAAAACCTCTCGGCAGTTTCCGGAAATCGATGGTTTCGTAAATGACTTATTTTTAATGCATTATACAAAGCAAGCCGCCCCCCCCCCCAAAAAAAAAAAAAAACATCACACATTCTACTTAGAAAATAGAATATTTCAATGGAAAATTTCAGGAAATTGCCGAGATCTTTCAAAAACAACAAGAGTGCAATTGGGTCATTTCTACGTAAAGCAGTTGCGTAACTTACCTTAATTATTATACATTTTAAGCGGCTACACAGCTTGACCTAAAGTCATATCCGTTTAACATGTACAATTCTGGAGTATGTGTGACATGGCTTTTGTTCGCCTCTTTTTATTTATTTATTTATTTTTGTTGGGTTGTAAATTTCACTAGAATGAAATAGTGCCCTGTGATACGGCTGGTGAGAGATCAATACGCGACAGAGATGTCCTCGAATTCGCAGTTGCTCTTTGTTGAAATAACACTCTGTCCAATAGCAACATGATACCCAAGCCAACGCCCGCATGTGTTTATTGCCCAGGTGAACTCACGGTATTTCTGACTGCGTCATTCACAAGCTTCCGGTCACGTGATTGTAGCAACGTTTATGCCTGATATCAGTGCACGGGCACTGTGTGATGATAATGTCTGTGATAAACTTCATACTGTTGTATCATTTTTCTACAGTAGTTTTGTATTGTAATTTTTAGTTTTGTTATTTTGTATTTTAATGCTCCCGTGGGCAGACATGTTTGGTGTTGGTGTATGTTCGTTCGTCACTCTGTACGCGGTGTGAACGTCTCCCGGCCCCGTTTTATTGATAACAGAATTCCCAAACATGCAGCTGGTGTTTTATTCAAACCCTTATTCTGTGATTCCGTCATAGTGATGTCATGTGTCGTAGATTATGTCTGTCGGTCAGGCAGTGACCCGTCCTATACATAGCCACGCTCCGACGATATGCTTTGTATATCTGTGGGTAATTTAACCAATGCCAATTCTTCAATGCATGTTCGTCACGAGGTTATTTCTGAAACGATTTAAACTGGATGAAGGAAAATATTGTTATCAATGTGCAGTTATTTGGTGGTGACAGAATCCGGTAGGTAATTTTTAAGCAGTTGATTTTGCGTGTTCTCGTGACTTTTAAGTCAGTAGCAAAAACCTTGTTAATCATTAAGATTTGATACAGCCGACGGGTGATGTAACTGAGCGCTCTAGTTTGTACATTAAGACTTTATACAGCCGATGGGTGGCGCCGCGGAGCACCTTAGTTTGTACATTAAGACTTGCCACAGTCGACGGGTGATGTCGCTGAGCACGCACTCTAGTTTGTGCATTAACACTTGGTACAGCCGACGGGTGATGTCGCTGGACACTCTAGTTTGTGCATTAACACTTGGTACAGCCGACGGGTGATGTCGCTGAACACTCTAGTTTGTGCATTAACGCTTGGTACAGCCGACGGGAGATGTCGCTGAACACTCTAGTTTGTGCATTAACACTTGATACAGCCGACGGGTGATGTCGCTGAACACTCTAGTTTGTGCATTAACGCTTGGTACAGCAGACGGGTGATGTCACTGGACACTCTAGTTTGTGCATTAAGACTTGGTTCATCCCACGGGTGATGTGGCTGGACACTCTAGTTTTGCATTAAGACTTGATACAGTCGACGGGTGATGTCGCTGAGCACTCTAGTTTGTACATTAAGACTTGATACAGTTGACGGGTGATGTCGCTGGACACTCTAGTTTGTGCATTTACACTTGGTACAGCCGACGGGTGATGTCGCTGAGCACTCTAGTTTGGGTCACGGAAAGTGGTGTGATACAGATCGTGCAGAGATTGGATCACGGAAAATGAGATGACACAGATCGTGCAGAGATTGGGTCACGGAAAGTGATATGATATAGCTCGTGCAGAGACTGGGTCATAGAAAATGATATGATACAGCTCGCGCAGAGATTGGGTCACGGAAAGTGATATGATACAGCTCGTGCAGAGATTTGGTCACGGAAAGTGATATGATACAGCTCATGCAGAGATTGGGTCACGGAAAATGATATGATACATTTTGTGCAGAAAGTGGGTCACGGAAAATGATATATTATTAGTAATAATAATAATAATAATAATAATAATAATAATAATAATAATAAAGTTGCATTTATATAGCGCTTAATCTACTTAAAGATATAAGCGCTTTACAATAGCACCAGAACATTATTATATAACACCTGAAGCTGAAAATTACAACTCATTAAAACTACTTTGTACTAAAAATGACTACCTTACAGAAGTGACTAGAGGAACATACCGCAGAATCTAAGAAAAACATAGACTAGATATACTAGAATACCTGCTCACAAGCCAGAAACATTATTTTATATTATAAAACTTTTTAAATAGATAGGTTTTTAATTCCTGTTTATACAACGAAAGTTTATCGGTAGGTCATTCCACTGACTTGGATCGAAAACTCCGAATCCTCTTGAGCCGTACTTGTTATGGTATTTGGGTACTTTGAGGAGAATTCCTCTGGAAGACCTCAATGTTCGGGGCTTGCAATCTTTCTCAAGAAGTCGACTCCGCTAAGGTCGAGCCTTCCCATGAACACAGTTATGGAAATGGGTTAAACTTTTAAAAATAATACGGGCCTCTATTGGAAGCCACTGCAGTTCCTTGCGAACGGGTGTGATGTGTTCATGGAATTTACTGTTGGTAATGAGTCTAGCGGCAGCATTTTGAACCAACTGCAGACGGCAGGGCTGCGATTGAGGAATTCCAGCGAGAACACTATTGGCATAGTCCAGCCTAGAAGTCACTAAGGACTGCATGAGGATTTTGGTAGATTCGTTATCCAGGTGACGTCTCACTGACGCGATAGATTTAATGTAGAACATAGCGCTGTTGCATTTCTTGGACACGAATTTATCCATTTTCAGGTTGCTGTCCTAGATACAGCCGGAATTTCTGACCTGATTAGCACTATTTGTAGTAATATCACAAAAACGAATTGAAAATATGCAGAGCCAACTAGGAGAACTTCCGTTTTTTTCTTGATTTAGCATCGAAAAATTCGCAGACATCCAGCACTTTTGGATAGTGAGTACAGATCTAACGAAAGGTATAATTGCGTATCGACAGCATACAGAAGGGATGATAATCCATGGCGTCTTGGGATTTCAGACACTGGAGACATGTAGAGGGTGAATAAAATCGGTCCCAGTGTTGAGCCTTGGGGTACACCTGTAACTAGCTTCGTAGTATGGGAACGAAGAACACCGATTTTAACGAACTGATTTCTGTCTGAAAGGCAAGATGCAATCCACCTTATTGCAAAGCCGGTTATCCCGAAACGATTACGTAGGCGACGCAATAGAATATTGTGGTTAAGCGTATCGAACGCAGCACTTACATCTAATAAAACGAGCGCTGTCATTTTCTTACTGTCCGCTGCGTTACAAATATCATTTTGAAGATGTAAAAGTACGGTTTCTGTAAAAGTACGATACGCAGACTGAATTGGGTCTCTCAAATTGTACTGGTCCAGGAATATATTTAGGCGCGATGCAACCACCTGTTCTATGATTTTGGGTAAGAAACCAAGATTAGAGACAGGCCTATAGTTTTTGAGAACATTTGGGTCTAAATTCGTTTTTTTAGTAATGGTGTAACTACGGCTGTTTTCATTAATTCAGGTACTGTTCCTTCTTTTAAAGACATGCTCACTATTTTGGTAATAGTTGGGAGTAAACATCCAGCGTAGAGCTTGACTAATCGGGTAGGCAACGGATCTAAACAGCCAATACATGCGAAGGCTGTGTTGCTTTTTTAGCACACCCGGTAAGCGCCGTAGGTTCGTATGGCAGGACGTCATCGCCGCGAGCATTTTCCTATGGAAGCCTTCCACGTTATTGTTCTTGCGCGGCAGGTCGGCTTCAGTGCGAGGGTGCATATTCCACAGCTCGTGCGGGAACTTGGCCAATTATAATGATCAAACACTCCAGCTACTGATTGCGTAATTGCAATTGAGTACATGAAAGGCAAAACAACATGTTTGAAAAGTGCAATTACAACATGAAAGGACAATTAAAAAGGGTAATAATTTGTTAAAAAAAGACAGAAAATAAAGAAAAGAGGAAAAATAAGAAAAATAAAAATGAAATGGAGGGGGAATAGTCCTCCCCGTACGAAGAAATAACCGATATTCCACCCATAAATTACCCATATTATGGCCGTAAAATAAAGTTTATGGCTTATTTAGACCCAGACACGTAAATTAGACCAATAATCCGGGTCAAAATTTCAAAGTTTTGGGTCAAAATTATCACCCATAATTTTAAACCCATCATCCGGGTCATACTTCCATTTTTTTACCTATAATATTGAACTTAACGTTTTTTTCTGAATTAAAGTAACTTGAAAAAAAATAAAAAAATAGAATCATGCGTATAGTTAGATATGGTCGTGAATAATGAATATCCCCAGATAACATTTTTCAGCATAATTGAAGTTAAAGGCCGAACTCATTCATTTTGTTATTATTATGTATTGCTTCCAATCGTCGGGCTGTTGATCGAAATGGAAATTTTAAGAGTTCTTGCAATCCCCCCCCCCCCCCACCCCTCCCCGCCTCTTTTTCTTTTCTTTATTACTACCATTTACAACCACAGCAAGTAAGAAGTCGTCGTGGCCGAGTGGTTAACGCGGTTGACTGGAAATCAGAAGATTTACGGTTCGAATCCCAACAACACCCGTATTTTTTTCTAAAGGACAGCTGAAATATGGGTCATAATATCACCTTCATCTGAAATTCTGGTGTTAGATTTTGGGTTATTTTTATGGCCATAACGGGAACATTATGGGTCTTAACTAATTTCACTCATATTTTGGGTCTTGACTTGAAATTCTGGTGTTAAATTCGGGTCATTATTATGGCCATAACGGGACATTATGGGCCATAATAGTGGGAGAAAATACAGTCATAGTTTGGGTCACAATATGGGTCTGTTTTTTCGTACGGGTCGGGAGCAATTGTCCTACGAGGGAATTGTTCGGTGGAATTGTCAGGGGGGGGGGGGGGGGGGGAGGTTGAACGTTATTGTTCGTGCGCGGCAGGTCGGCTTCAGTGCGAGGGTGCATATTCCATAGTTCGTGCGGGAACTTAGCCAATTATAGTGATCAAACACCCCAGCTACTGATTGTTTAATTGCAATTGAGTACATGGAAGGCAAAGCAACATGTTTGAAAAGTGCAATTACAAGATGAAAAGACAATTTAAAAAGGTAATAATTCGTAAAAAAAAAAAAGACAGAAAATACAAAGAAAAGAAAAAGAAAAAATGATATGGGGGGGGGGGGGTAATAATTTGTAAAAAAAAAAATAGACAAAAAATAGAAAGAAAAAAATAAAAAAAATAAAATGAATTGGAGGGGAGAATAGCCCACGAGGGAATTGTCCTACGGGGGGGAATTGTTCGGGGGGATTGTTGGGGGAGGGGGAGGGGGGAGTTGAGTGGGGAGAATTGTCTGGGGGGATTGTCCTGTTCCCAGTTAGAAGTACTAAATGGATGATAAAATTTAAGAATTCTGTTGGACGGGTCCATTGTAATATTTGACATTTAGAAGTTTAGAGGAGTGATCCGAGTGCTGGTCATAAAATAACTGTGATTCGTGTATTTCGGTAAACAGGAATGCAACAGGGGTAAATGGGAAACACAAATATCTGTCCAGTTTTAGGCAAAAAGAACTATTGGTGTTCCTGTGTGTTTGAGCTTTACTCAATGCCAGTGAGGTTTTGTGTCTCGTCGCTGGTCTACATTCGTCACTTGTGGGGAGTTTGCTGTCCGTTATATGTGTGAAAACCAATTTTTCAAAATGCTGCTCTTCCTGCATTTCTCGTATGATTGTTTTGAAATTTGGCAGGAATGTTCTCTGGGTATTTCCTACATAAAGCCTTTGGGCCAAATTTGGAAAAACAAAAAATGCTACTCTTCCTACATATCCGGCGCGATTGCATCAAGGTTGTATTTTGTTGCGCGATTTGACCAATATTGGCCAAAATATTGGCTCAAAACAGTGCAATTGCAAAACAAAATCACAATGTGCTCTTTATTGATGGATATTCACAGTCTTCTGGCCACGACAGCTGACTTAGTAAGATGTCTGACTGATAATCAGGAGGCCATGGGCTCAAGCTCCGCTGAAGGCGAATTTTTTCATTGTCTTCGTTTAGCAGTTCCACAGGCAGTATTTATAGTTCTGCCTGCTGTAGAAGCAGCGGTTTGCGCTGTCGCCTGCGAACAAGAGGTTGTGAGTTTAAGCCTTAGTCAGGACTCAATGTGTTTTAAGACCCCATCCGGGCGAGCCCGGAGGTCTATAGGATTGCCTTCTGTCCGTCCGTCCGTGTGTCACACTTTGGATGCTGTATTGTTTCCACGCAAGTTCTCCGAAACTATTTACCCTCGCCACATGCTACCTTGCACGATGAAAATATATATTGAAGTTGTGCAATGTCGTGTAATTTTAAAAATCCGTAAAAATTTCCAAAATGGCGACTTGTCAAAACTTGCCAGTTTATTAGGTAACTCTAATGTTAGACTTAGGTGGTTTCCACGCGAGGTCTCCGAAACTATTTACCTTAGGCATTTGAATCCTGGTACAGTAAAAATATATATTTTGAAGTTGTGCAACATGTTATTTTTCAAATCGGTAAAAAAATTGCCAAAATGGCGACTTGTGTCCGGTTTGGGTAAGCGCCTTCGACGCTGGCTTGTTTTGTGTTTGTTTTGCTTGCCTGCAAAATCTTGCTCAAGGTGCGTAATAATACTTAATACTTTATATTAATGCTTAATGCAGTGAATTACTACGCTACGATGGAGCTGTAGTATTTTTGTTATCGATTCAGCAAAAACTGGTAAAGTAACCCTATGGTTTTGAGAGAAACACAGACAAATAATTCTGTCCTCTCCGATTACATCTTGTAGCAGTGTTGCCCATGAAGCTTTCTACCAGGTAAAAATTTTTTAAATTCGTCTGTTTCGGTTCTCACCTTTGTAATGTCTTTGCCTATAGTGCTGGGCACGATGTCCACGGACGTTCTTGAAGTAAGCAATTGAGTATGTGATTTTAGCAAACATAAATAAAAAAATTGGTCACACAGCAAAGAGGATGCTTTCATTTCCGAGATGCCGAAGTGTTGATTTGTGGTGCGTATGACACGAATCAGATTTTTTACTTCCAGTGGACAGAATCTTCACTGTTTGCATATTTTAGAAAAGTTGGGATAGGCTCTAAAGGAGTGAAAGTGGACATTTCAACATTCAAGCATGTTTCACGTGGACCGTGGTGACGATGGTATCAGAGTGTACAGTACTAACATCTTATGTGTTATGCCCTGCTTTACAAGTGTTGACCTATAAGCTGTTTTGTATAACGCACTTTGATTCAGAGGAGTGTTTTTCGTTCACTGTTTGAAATTTGACGAACGGAAGGCATCGCAAAAAAGCACACAAAAAAACGAACTCTGATTTGAAACATATTTATTTGTGATGTTTTTTCCCCGTTACGGCTTCATGTGGAAAGTTCTTTCGTGTATAGATTGCAACACTCAGTTAGTCTACTCATTAACTAAATGATTTTTTTTTCTTTATTTAACTTATTGATATACCAGGTTATAAATGTTGGCATCGGTCATTATGCATACGGCTTGGCAACGTCAACACAAACCGAAAGCAAGCTCACAACAACGTTGCTCTAAGGTTGACAGAAAGCTGAATGTCTTACAGAAAGGGCCTCAAACGACGCCAAAGCATCCGGCCGACTAAATCTCTGCTGAAACTTCAATGGCAGGCCAGTCCTGGGTCCTATCATTTAAGAGTTCTCGGTGAGTTCATCCCACAATAGATAATAATATTTCAGTTGTAATCTCAGTAAAATATTCACTCTTCAGTTTCATCAGGTGACAAATAGTTTGGAAACATGTGATTGGGAAATATCCTGTTGACATTTGTGGGTTTGCAAGTGTCCGGTACGATAATGTCTGGATACTTGCGGATGATACAACTCTACTATTGGAGGATATTTTATCTCCCAGAAATGTACTAAATGTGGTTCACACATAATTTTGTGTCGTCACAGTCAGTGGTCTGTCAAGAACTTGTCAACTGATTTTGAAAACAAGTTTGACCTCGTCAGGGTCTTGACAAGTTTCTGACCAGTGCCTTGTCACACGATGACAAACACTTGTCGGAGACCTGTCAGAAACTTGTCACAATTTATGAAGTATTGCGTTATCATTACGTTACATCCTTTTCAAAATAACTGAAAACACGCTTACATTCTTTTTGAGATTTCTTAGGTTTTAATGAATATTACTAGAAGTTTCAAATTATCACGCCTTAAAAATATATTTAATGGATAAACCATAATGTAAGTGCACGAATTTTATTATAAGAGAGACAAGCGGTAGAAAAAGATGGCGGGGAGGAAGGGGGCAGCATTTGTTTGTTTGTTTTTTTTTTGTTGCCAAAATCAAACTTAATAATTGCTTAATAAAAAAATGTTTCACATGTTCGGATATTCTGATGTTGGTGAGAACTGGCCCCTCTAGCATGATTAGATATTAATGTTTGGGGATGTTAACAGTATCCCTTAGCATTCTTATTATACTTCATTTACTAGAATTTGGCTGGCCGCAACGTCCTTAGACAATGGTGTTGATTTAACCGTTTTCAAATCGTAATAATTTTCTTTATTCGGATAATTCGCCAGTCACTTGTCAAAGATATTTTGACGAATTTGTGACAAGATATTGACAAACTGCAAATTAGGATTTGACAAATATATGACAAGAAAATGACAAGCTTTCAACAAAGACAAGTTTTTGACAAATTTACATTGTTAAGCATTGTCAGGTTGACGAGTTTAAGATCGGCAGTCAATTTGAAGTTTTGACGAACTTGCGACAAATTGACAAGTTCGAACTGACGAGTTTCTGACAAGTTATTGACGAATTATTAGCATGACGAATTAATGACAATTTGTAAACTGACGAATTAATGACAAATTCAGGACAAAGTGTGGACAAATTTTTGATTGAAATTCGTTGAATTGGGCATCGTCAAATCGACAAGGTAAATTAGTAAGTCTCTTGTCAATTCGACAACTTTTCGACAAATTCTTGACAAAGGCATATTATGTGTGTTGCTCTTTTATTTAGTTTCTGGATTAAAAGTCAACGTAGATTAGTCAGTAGTTTTACAAATAGAAAACATCAATATTAAATATTGAAAGTGTAAGCATTTTGGGTTAAAATGGGTAGAAGGCGACGTGTTATTACTGGGGGTAAGATACTTTATTGATGTAGATCCTATTGTTCAAACTAACTTAAAGGACAAACTGCTAGACTTTAAAAGGTGTGTAAAGAATTGGACAAAATTCATTTTAACACTAACTGGAAAAATAACAATAAAAAGTCTTATTCCAAGAATATTATGTGTAAATAATACTATGTAGATTCCTGAATGATTTGCAAGGAAATTCAGAAATCTGTTATGAATTTTATATGGGAAAGTAAACCCCCGCGTGTCCAACATCTTGTACTAATACAAGATTACGGGCAGGGGGATTACGGCACTTGGATTATTACTCTTTTTTTTTTTTAAGCACAAAAGATCCTGTAGATTCAAAGAATATTAGAGAATAGAAATTCGTTAAGCTTTGCCTTCTTGAGCGAATATCTTCCCAATATGGACTCTGAATATACACTTTCTGTAACAAGGACCCCAAAAGGCTTCACATAGCAATATCTAGATTTTATCAAGAAATGTTTTATCATTGGTTTTCTATAAAATGCGAACCGAAAACATATTGTGATATACTGAAACAGCATATTTGGTACAACAAATATATTTTTGTACAAAACTTCGCCATCTTCTACAGTGAATTATACCAAACGAACATAAAATATATTGGCGATATTCTTAATAAAGAAACTTAAGGACATCAATGGAGATAAAAAGTACATTCGATCTTAACACTAATTTTTTTCATTTATTATTGAAAAGGAAGACATTGTACGTCACATCAATTACTCACACATTTACACCAAAAACCTTTCAGCAACCTTTTGCAGACACAGAATTATACTGCAATTATTTTAATAATTGTCTATAAATTCACTCGCATCTATGATGTAGTAAACATTTGTAAGAAAAAGCAGACATGAAACATAAGAAGTGTCATAGGGTTTTTTGGGACCTACATATGGTTTGACTAAATGTTTGATGTGAAGCAGTTGTCTTGTAAGTTTTAAGGCAATCGTTTATCGGAAGTTCTTTTTCCTACGCCTTGCTCTTGTTGGTTTGTTGTTGGTGCGCCTTTTCGGTTGATCTTTGCGTCCTGGAGAGAGATTGGTTAAGGCGTCACTGATGTCGAAATCTCTGGAAAGGTACATTAGCTTCCACGCTTCCTCCATTTCCTGCAAAGACAACAGAAGTTTATGGCTATTTTAAACCCGGAGTAGAAAGTTTTTATTAAGGAAAATTGACAACGGAAGCAGTAGTAGGAAAACAGCGTTTTGAGCACACACAGGTGTTTCAAACCCCTAGGTGTTTGAGCACAGTGTTTTCAAATCCCTACGGGTAGGAGCACAGATGTTTTCAAACCCGTAGGGGCATGTACACAGGTGTTTTCAAACTCGCGCGGGTATGAGCACAGGTGTTTTCAAACCCCTAGGGGTATGAGCATAGGTGTTTTCAAACCCGTAGGGGTATGAGCACAGTATCCGGAAGTGATAAAAAACCTCGCACGTTGTATTGTAGGTTTGAAAACAGTTTTCAAAGTGGCGGGTTGTGTTTCAAACCCCTAGGGGTATGAGCAAAATTTCTGGAAGTAAATGTAAATGATTTCGTCAAAGCATAGAGAGACGAAATGACGCATGATTTCGTGATGTACTTTCGTCATCCCATCCGAGCACGTTCGAATATACATGAGTTAGTCACAGCATCGGGACACGTTCGTCATCCAACTAGAGCACGTTCGGACATCATTGATGACGCCACTGGTGACGTCACAGATTACGTTATTTACCTAAAATATTCAATGGCGCATAACTTTAAAAATATTGGACCGATTTCAACCATCTTTTCACCATCGTATTCAGGAAGACTTTCATTGTTTACTGATCACGTCATCAATGACGTCATCAACGGCGCCATATACTCAAAATTTTAAACATGTATATCTTTAAAACTACTCGGTCAATTTCAAACATCTTTTCACCATCATATTCAGGAAGACCTGAGGTGTTTATGGATGACGACACTGATGATCTCACCGATGACGACATATACTCAAAATTTTAAACGTTTATATCTTTAAAACTATTCGGCCAGTTTCAACCATCTTTCATTATAGTATTCAGGAAGACCTAAAATGTTATGGATGACGTCACTGATGACGTCATATACTTAAAATTTTAAACGTGTATATCTTTAAAACTACTCGTCAATTTCAGCCATCTTTTCACCATAGTATTGAGAAAGACTTTAAATTTTTATTCATGACGTCATTGATGACGTCACGGATGACGTCATTTACCTGAAAATTTTAATCGAGCATAACTTTTAAAACTATTGGACCGATTTTAATCTCCTTTTCAACATAGTGTTTAGGAAGACTATATTTTTATTGGTGACGTCATTAGTAACGTAACGGATGACGGCATTTACCTAAAAATTTTAATCGAATATAATTTTAAAACTACTGGACCGATTTCAACTATTTTTTTACCAATCTGTTCAGGAGGACGTTATCTTTAATGAAGGATAAACTGAACGTCGAATATGTCAAGAACGTTGAAGCTGCGTTTACACATAAAAAAGCAAGACATATTGAATAGTTTTATTAATACACTTAAATATACAGCGCTTAAATCAATAAACTATTACAACATTTGTTGAGTTACAAAGTCTTTATTATAATGATTAGTCAAATAAGTCTATTTTTCTTCATCTGTTTCACTCTTTTGCATCTCATTGGCCTCATCCACATCACTTTCTTTGTCGCTGCTTTTATCATTCTCCACCTCATCTGGAAGCTCTTCAAAGAATGCATCGTTTCTTCTTATAGCTGCCGTTAATGCCTTTGAATACTCGTAATGTTTTTCATTAGCAAAGTAATTAAAGTCCTCTAAATGGTTTGATAATGATTGCTTTATTCTAGACGTTAAGTCTATTTCAAAAGTCTCGTAAACAGTTGTTTTAGGCGGTGCTTATAAATGGGTCGAAGGTTATCACTTGATCTTTCACGCGTATCTTCAATCCCTTGTTCTTCATATTCTAAAACCTTTTCTTGAAATTTATCATCATAGTCATCATATACTTCTTGGACCATATCATACCAAACAAAGTCTATTTCTGACTCACTTTTAGAACTGCTGTCATCGTTGACCTCGCTGCAATGATTCATATGCTTGAACAAAGCTTCTTGCCTGTTGTAAATTACACCGCATTCTATGCAAGTACATACATTATTTTCACTGATGTCAACTCTGACTTTTAATAGAAGACTCATCTAACGTTTTCGTGATAGGTGCTTTTATAGGGTTTTCCATCCCTTCCTCCCATTCACCTTCTACACGCTCGCTTCCATTCACTTCTGAAGTGTGTACATGCTTTAAGTGTCTTTTAAGACTTTGTGGTCAATGGTAAGATTTCTGACAAATGTTCCATTGATACATCCTTTCGGTTCCACATCCAGTTCTCAAATGATGAAAAAGCATGAGTGTCGATATATATGTGTTTTTAAAGCAATACGGGGACCATTTTTGCAAAAAAATTAGGGAGACCAAAAATTTAAGGAGACCAAAAGTAGGTCTCCTTAATTCTTAGCGTTTTTAAACATTATGAAACTGCAAAAAACGAATGATTCTACAACATAGTGAATATAATATATTCTGTTTTAAAATTAAATTTGTGTGTTAATACTCGATAACAAGCTAAAAAACATATATTATTTTTTCCCAATGGTCTCCCTAAGTGCTATATATAAGGCATTTTCTTCCTATGACTGGTTGCAGATCTATATATATATATGACAGCAACAAAGCTAACAGCAATTATGTTGCGTTGTTGTTGTGTTGTTGTTGATGCGTTGTTGCTCTTGTGTTGTTGCGTTTTTGTTTTGGTGTTGCGTTGCTGTCGTGTTATTGAGTTACGTTGTTTTGTTGCGTTGTTATTATTGTTCTTGCATTGCTGTTGCGTTCTCGTTTTTGTTGCTTTTTTGTTGTGTTGTTGTTGCGTTGTTGTGTTGTGTTGTGTTGTTGTTGCGTTATTGTTGTGTTGTTGCTGCGTTGTTGTTGCTTTGTGGCGTTGTTGTTGCATTGTTTTTGTGTTGTGTTGTTGCTGGGTTATTGTTATTGTAATGTTTTTGCGTTGTTGTTGAGTTGTTGCTTTGATGTTGTGTTGTTGTTGCGTTGTTGTGTTGTTACATTGTTGCGTTATTGTGTTATTGTTGCTGTTGAGTTGTATTGTTGCGTTATTGTTTTGGTGTTGCTGCGATGTTGTTGCGTTGTTGTGATGTTGTGTTGTGTTGTTTTGTTGCGTTGTTGTTATTGTTGTTGCCTTGTGTTGTTGCGTTGTTTTGTTGCGTTGTTATTATTGTTGTTGCCTTGTTGCGTTGTTGGTTTTTGTTGCGTTGTGTTGTTGTTGCGTTGTTGTTGTGTTGTTGCATTCTTGTTGTTGCGTTGGTTTTGCGTTGCTGTTGTTGTTTTGTTGCTTTTGTTGTGTTGTTGCTGCTTTATTGTTGTGATGTTGCGTTGTTGTGTTGTTACTATGTTGTTGCGTTTTTGTGTTTATGTTGCTGTTGGGTTGTTGTGTTGTTGCGTTGTTGCGTTTTTTTGTGTTGTTGCGTTGTTGTGGTGTGTTGCGTTTTTGTTGTGTTGTTGCGTTGTTTTGTTGCGTTGTTGTTATTGTTGCGTTGTTTTTGTTGCGTTGTTGTTGCGTTGTGTTGTTGCATTGTTGTTGTTGCGTTGGTGTTGCGTTTTTGTTGCGTTGTTGTGTTGTTGTTGCGTTCTTGTGTTGTTGCATTATTGTTGCGTTGCTGTTGTTGTTGCATTGTTGTTTTGTTGTGTTGCTGCGTTATTGTTGTGATGTTACGTTGTTGTTGCGTTGTTGTGTTGTTTGCTATGTTGTTGCGTGGTTTTTGTGTTATTGTTGCTGTTGTGGTGTTGCGTTGTTGTGTTGTTGCATTGTTATTGAGTTGTTGGCTTGTTGCGTTGTTGTCGCAACATTAAAAGTCAGAGTTGACATCAGTGAAAACAATGCATATGCTTGTATAGAAAGGTGCATTTTACAACAGGCAAGAAGCTTTGTTCAAACATATGAATCATTGTAGCGAGGTCAACGATGACAGCAGTTCTGAAAGTGAGTCTCTTGTCAGTGGTTCTTGTTTGGTATGATATGGTCCAAGAAGTATATGATGACAAATTTCAAGAAAAGGTTTTAGAATATGAAGAACAAGGGACTGAAGATGCGCGTGAAAGATCAAATGATAACCTTCGACCCATTTATAAGCACCGCCTAAAACAACTGTTTTTGAAACTATTCAAATATACTCAACGTCTAGAACAAAGCAAACATTTATCAAACCATTTTGGAAGACTTTAATTACTTTGTTGATGAAAAATATCACGAGTATTCAAAGGCATTAAAGGCAGCTGTAAGAAGAAACGGTGCATTCTTTGAAGAGCTTCCAGATGAGGTGGAGAATGATGAAAGCAGCGACGAAGAAAGTGATGTGGATGAGGACAATGAGGGGCAAAAGAGTGTAACAGATGAAGAAAAATAGACTTATTTGACTAATCTTTATAATAAAGATTTTGTAAATCAACAAATGTTGTAATAGTTTATTAATTTAAGCGCTGTGTATTTAAGTGTATTAATAAAACTATTCAATATATGTCTTCCTTTTTACTTTGTAAACGCAGTTTCAACGTTCTTCACATATTCAACGTTCAGTTTATCCTTCATTAAAGACAGTCCTGATGAACAGATTGGTAAAAAAAATGGTGTAAATCGGTCCAGTAGTTTTAAAATTATATTCGATTGAAATTTTTAGGTAAATGACGTCGTCCATTATGTCACAATGAAGTCATCAATAAAAAATATAGTCTTCCTAAACACTATGTTGAAAAGAAGGTTAAAATCGGTCCAATAGTTTTAAAGTTATGCTCGATTAAAATTTTTAGGTAAATGACATCATCCGTGACCTCATCAATGACGTCAGGAATAAAATTTGAAGTCTCTTTCAATACTATGGTGAAAAGATGGCTGAAATTGACCGAGTAGTTTTAAAGATATACACGTTTAAAATTTTGAGTATATGAAGTCATCAGTGACGTCATCCAGAAACATTTGAGGTCTTCCTGGATACTATGATGAAAAGATGTTTGAAATTGACCGAATAGTTTTAAAGATATGCACGTTTAAAATTTTGAGTACATGACGTCATTGATAGCGTCATCAGTGACGTCATCCATAAACACTTGAGGTCTTTCTGAATGCGATGGTGAAAAGATGGTTGAAATCGGTCCAACAGTTTTAAAGTTATGCTCCATTGAAAATTTTAGGTAAATGATGTCATCTGTGACGTCATCAGGACGTCATCAATGATGTTCGAACGTGCTCGAGTGGGATGACGAACGTGTCCCGATGGTGTGACGAAATCATGTATGTTCGAACGTTCTCGGATGGGATGACGAAAGTATATGACGAAATCATGTGTCATTTCGTCTCTCAATGCTTTGACGAAATCATTTACATTCACTTCTAGAAACTGTGCTTATGCCCCTAGAAGTTTGAAAACACAAACCACCACTTTGAAAACTGTTTTCAAACCTACAATACAATGCGCGCGGTTTTTTACCACTTCCGGAAACTGTGCTCATACCCCTACGGGTTTGAAAACACCTGTGCTCAAAGCCCTAGATGTTTGAAAACACCGGTGTTCACATCCGCGCGGGTTTGAAAACACCGGGAAATGGGTTTGAGCACAGGTGTGTTCAAACCCGTAAGGGTGTGAGAACATTTGACCGACGCTCCAAAATTAATGAAACTCCCAGGTGCGCCACTGCTTTTTATTACACTGACATTTACAGCTTATAGCAGTCGGCTGGGTACTGCCAGTGTTGTGGGCTCCATGCGTCCGGTTGCGTCGGTTTACTATAAATTTCTTTAACCACACTCCCCTTTCACGAAGTGAGGAGGGACACAAGTTGACCTGGAGCTTCTCCTGTGTGTAGAATACGAAACCACTTTGGGAGTATTTGAACTTGTACAACGGTGATTACCTGAAGGTGGGTTATGTAAAACGATCTTTTCAGCCCAGCCTGTCTTCGGCGGTGTGCGATTCTCGTCACTTATGATCTATCCGTCGTCCGTTATGTGTGTTTAAACAATTTCTCAAAAGTGCTACTCTTTCTGGTCCGATTGTTTTGAAATTTGGAAGGAATGTTCCCGGTGTAGTCGTGCACAAAGCTCATATCGGTTTCGCGATTTTGCCAAAATTGTCCAAAATGTTGGCCAAAAACTACCAAATTTCGGAAACACAAAAATGATACTCTTTGTACGAATCCCGTCCGATTGTGTTGAAATTTTGTATGAATATTCTTCGAAATTATATTTTTTGCAATTAGATCCAGATTGGCCGAAATACGGGCCAAAAACGACCAAATTTTGAAAAATTAAAAAGTGCTACTACTTGACGTTTCTTCACCAATCGTAACTTGTGAGGACCAATCTCCTTGCTGGATTTTGTAGGCCATATTTGTATTTCTTTCTCTGTTTCATTTCAAATTTAACAGGGATGGTTCCAGGTAAATATAAGTATTGTGGTATACTTGTTGTCGGTTCGTCAAAATCTGAATAACTGTTGGCTGTAAGCACACATACAGTTCTGTTCGTCATCACATCCGGTCACATTGCTTTTGATGGCAGCGCTGCCGATCGGATTGGCACAATGTCCGGGGACATTTTTGTTATTGTTTCTTGTTATTTTTTCTCAAAGCAATTGAATTAAAACTTTAAGATAACGAGATATAAGGAAACAAAGGTTCATACCTTGTATTTTTCAGGAGAATACCTCTTCATTAGTTTTGGCATGACTATCATTAACATCATAGGCGGAATCAGCAGCTTCAAAGGGGAATAAAGATTGAAATTTTAATTAATTTTTGGCAATTGAAATTTTTCTTGGATTTTGAAGTTTGTGCAAACCCTTCTTGATTATTAATTAAAATCGAGCTCTACATTAATCCTAGCAGATTTGTTTTATCAGATACACCACAAGGGCCAGGAAAAGTTAAGCTTGTTATCCATCACCTAAAATCACAAGGTACGACTGGGTTGCTTAAAAATAAATCTTAAATTATTCTGGTCTGTCAAAACCAGTGTGTTGTAAAAGCTAGAGCATTGACGCCACTGCCGTCGCGTCGCATTTTCTTACCACAAAGAACAATTAAACCGTATTTTAGCTGGTTCGGACCTGGTCATTTTATTGCTCGTCTTTAATTTTAAAAACATAGCCCGTACGGCAGTCTTTTAAATTTTTACTCGAAAAAAAGTCTTGGCTTTGAATTTCAGCGGATAGGTGATGGGTACTTGCGCTGATGGATTGATCAAATCCAGGCGCTTAGCATAGGTTTTACCTGGAAGTAAACCATTACGGATAAATTCATCGAAGCGCCAGTTTCGAAGTTTTTAAAATCGAGTGTTTTGCTCAATTTTATGCTTTTTTTCATTGATGAAAATTTTCTATTTTTTATATGAGTCATTGAAATTTTTCCTAAATTTGGCCTTGAATATCGAAACCTATTCTTCTGTTTCTACAAGCTTTGGATAAAAAACCATCAAAACTGAATAAGAACATGAGTTTTGTAAAGTAACTTGTTGCCCAACACAAATTTCCTGCCTGGTTAGACTGTAATCCGCATATCCGAGAAATTGCTCAGGGCCTGATTTTGAACAGCTTTCGTACATAACCTATTTTAGTGTCTGAAATGTTGACTGACTATAGTCAGTCACCAACTTGCTGTTACCTTGCATACCTTTCAAAATTTTGGCAAAGTTGCCTGGGAACTGATTGGGGTCCATTTGTTCCAAATGCGAAACAGCTTGATCAAAGTACGTTTATAACGGGGTTTTTAATTTTTCTTGCATTCAGTGTTTGGTTCTGTGCATTTCAGGTGCATGAACGTTTATTAATTCTGGGATATTTGCTGGATCACAATCTTGTTTCACAATGACTACTACTTCTTGTTCCTGATGAAAACGATGATCGCGCCTTCATAAGTACAAACCACCTAAACTACATGCATATTTCATGCATAGTGAGGTCACTTGGAGGTGGGGGCGCGGGGGCGGGGGTCGTGCTCGGGCCCACATTCCGCTGCGACAAATCTCTGAATAAAGTGGTGAAAGAGGGCGATGGACGAAGAAAACCGTTGTTATAAAACAGCTGACCTCTGGTGAAATCTATCTGTGATGTATAAACACAGAGCGGATGGATATTTTAAAAAGTAGTTCAGCTTTTTATGAGTACTAGTTTCACGGAATCCCCAGTGAGTCTGCGGAGTAAAAATGTGTTACATACAACAAACCGAACCGCCGTTGAGGTTGGTTCTTGACCATATTTCAAAATGCAGCTCCTCTTTTATGAATATTATTTTGCGCGGAATCCCCAGTGGGCCTGCGGAGTAAGAAAATGTTATACATAACAGACCAAACCGCCGAAGAGGTTGGCTGTAGAACAACAACGGAAGAAAACCGATGTAATAGCGGTCCTTCACCGAAAGCATAAAGAGAGAAAATGAATTTTGGGAAAATTTTAGTTAACTATATTTCATTGTGGAATGTCAGTAACATAATAATAGCGAGAAAGTTTACCATTTATTTTGATATCCACTCTGACGGATTCGAATTCATAGACAGGATTTGCAACTTCAACAATGTAGCTGCCGCTTGGTACATTCGTCACTGTGAATGTACCGTCATTCCTGAAATAGTGTAAATATGGCGAAAATAAGGTAAGGAGGGTTTGGACAAGTGTGACATGTGGTCGAGCGGTCATGAGTCAGTGACTGCCGCCCACAGACTTGTCTCAAATTTTAACAGAATACATATTGTTCTTTCAAACCTTCTACAGCTTTTAAGAGTGTGTGGTTACGAAACTTTTGTCTTCATCTGGACATAGTAACACTTACTGCATTTTGGTGTTAAAAGTATCACTATTTTGCGGTGTCCAAATGTCCGTAAATTTGACATCCTGTGCATGTAAAAACCTCAAATTGCAAAATCGCCAGGATGACTCGACGGTTTATTAACCTCGTTATTTTTTAACTGACGCTGCGTCAAACCATTGCAAATTTCACAAATCCATTCGTAATCTGGCAGATCAGTTTTCTGTACCAACATATGAGCATAAGTACCCGCCACGTATTAAAATGGTGTATGCTCATATGTAGGCAGAGAAAATCAAATTTCAGTAGGCCTAACATACTGCAAAAGTACTAAATTTATTTAAAAACTGTAAGTTTTGAGTTTTTTACAGTAGAACTGCAGGTGCTGGAGAAATTAGAGTTCAAAGGTAAATGGCACCAGTTGAAATGGCACGGGGCATAGTAAAAGTTTAACATCGAGAATACCCAGATGTCCGTTTGACGAAAGTATCACGTTTTTGCATGTTTTGAGCCCCAGCTTCTACAGAAGCAGGGGCCACAGCAGTTCTTGAAAGTATAGTGCGTATGTACGCTTTTAAGGTGAAAAATCGTGTATTCTCCTAGGATTTTAGACTGAATGTCTTGAAATTTTGGTTGATGGTAGCGGATATAACTATCTACTTGGCTGTTACTTACTTTGGCAATTCACCAAAAATTTGCGGAAATATTGGTCAAAAACCATTTCTTTTAAAATGTATCCCTCCTATAGGGTTTTGGTGGAAACGTTCTAAAATTTTGCTAGAAGGAAGGGTGCATAAGTGCCAACCTAACTATTATTTGGCGAAAATATTGGCGAAAAACAATTTTTTTCCGTGAAATCTTAACTATTTCTAGGAAAGTAATTTTGGTGTCTTGAAATTTGAAGTGAAGGTAGCAGGTGTTACTTCTTCCCTGGGTATTACTTTGGTGGTGATTGGCCAAACAATTGCAAAAATTTAGTCAAAAACAAAAAAAAAATTCTTTCCAGTAAGATCTTAACTTACTGCTGGAAAATAGTCTTGCTGTGTTGAAATTTAAAGTGAAGG
Source organism: Protula sp. h YS-2021 (assembly GCA_949752745.1). Lineage (NCBI taxonomy): Eukaryota > Metazoa > Annelida > Polychaeta > Sabellida > Serpulidae > Protula > Protula sp. h YS-2021. Next base: position 77,976,202 of record OX457027.1, on the reverse strand, counting down.
CAGCAGGAGATACTACCTACCTGGCTATTACTTTCTTTTAGTGATTGACCAAAAAATTGGAGAAAAACCAAAAACATTTTAATAAACCATTTTTTTCGAAAATATTTACTATTTCCAGAAATAATCTTATTGTCTTTAAATTTTAAATGAAGGTAGCTGGTGTACTACCTAATTGGTTATTCCTTTTGTGATGATTGGTCAAAACAAAAATTGGTGAAAGTTTTGGCGAAAACCAAAGAAAATCAGTAAAATCTTAACTAACTGTTGGAAAATAGTCTAACTCTCTTGAAACGTTGAGTAACTGTAGTAGGCATTATTTCCTACCTGCCTTACTTTTTTGGTGATTGGCAAACAAATTGGTTAAAATTTTGGCGAAAAACCAAAATATTTATAGTAAATTCTTGAAGACCTTTGTAAGTAGAATCAAGCAAAATAATCGTACTGTCTTGAAATTTTAATGAAGGGTAGAGGCCTTACTACCTATTTGGGTGATACAATGTTTGGTGATAAGCCCAAAATTGTTGAAAAGTTTGGCGAAAAAATTCAGTAGAATCTTCACTAACTCCAGGAAAATAATTAATTTTAGGTGAAGGTAGCAGGCGTTACTACCTAGCTGGCAATTATTTTTTGTTGATTGCTGGAAAAATTAGCCAAAATTTTGGCAAAAAACCAAAATATTTTCAGTAAAATCTTAACTAGCTCGTGAAAAATAACCTTACTGTTTTGAAATTTGGAAGTCAGGTAGCAGGCCGCATTTCTTACGTGGCTATTTTTTGGTGATTTTGCAAAAAAACAAAACAAAAAAAAAAAACAAAAAAAACAAAACCAAAAAAAATATTTGAGTAAAATCTTAACCAAGCAAGGAAAATACTCTCATTGCCTGGTAATTGTAAGTGACAGTACCCATATATTACTACCTAACTGGCTGTTTGTTTTTTCTTGCCAATTTACCAAAGATTTGACGGAAATACTGGCCAAAGTGTAGTTTGCTGCAAAACGTGTCTCCTAGAGTTCTAATAAAAACGCTTTAAAATTTTGGAAGGTAGGTACATAAGCGTCCACCTGGCTGTTACTTGGTTTGGCCGTTCGCCAAAAATTTGTGAATAAAATAAGTAAAACCTTAACGAACCAGAGAAACTAGCTTCATTGCTTGAATTTTTCAGTAAAGGTAGCAATCATGACAACTCACACGTACATTACTTGTTTTTCGTGATTGACCAAAAGTTGGCGTAAATATAACAAAAAAAATCGTTAAAATCTGAACTCGCACCAGGGACATTTCTTATTGTTTACAAACTTCAGAGAAAGATGGCCAGGTAAATACCAACGACGGCTATTACTGTTTTTTCGTAATTCGTACAATTAGCCCAAAATATTGGCAAAATCACTTCTTAAACTCTTAACCAATGCTATATATAATCTTGAAATTTTGAATTAGGGAAGCGGATATTCGAACCTTACTTCGCTATTGATTCTCTCTCTCTCGCTCTCTCTCTCTCTCTCTCTCTCTCTCTCTCTCTCTCTCTCTCTCTCTCTCTCTCTGTTTCTCTTTCTCTCTCTCTCTCTCTCTCTCTCTCTCTCTCTCTATCTCTCTCTCTCTCTCTCGGTTTTAATCTTTTGGCCATTCCTCAACAGTTGGTCGAAATATTGGCCTCACTGTCTTGAAATTTGAAGGTCGAATAACAGGCATTACTGCGTACCCAGCCATTATTTTATTTTTGTTGTTGATGATGACACATTGGCAGAAATATTGAACCAAAACATTCCAGTGAAATCTTACTGTCTTGAAATTTTAGTTAGAGATAATGGGCATATGTACTTACCTGTTTTTTTACTGTTTTTTCCAAATTCCAAAAAAGGCTGACATATTGGCGAAAGGCCACGATAACTTAAAAACTCCCGCAAGGATTTCAATGAAAGTTGGTATGTAGCTTCTATGGGAACAAACACAGATCGGTATTTTAAATGGGCCAGGTTCGTCCAAGGAAACTGGACCAGCTGGACTTGGAAAATTTCAACTATTGATGGCCATGTTTAACTGCTGGGGAGGCTGTGGGGAATATGAGGGCTTGCACACTGCTCTAGTTTCGAGACTAGCGGAAATATTAACCAATTTTTATAAAAACGTATCTCCTCCTAGGATTTAAATGGAAGCGTCCAAACACTGTGATGGATGGCAATGAGTAGGGTAAAAGTGGGGCTTCTAAAACAGGAAGTGACGTCATAATGACGTCACGTGGTGTTTTAGAAGCCCCATGGGGTTTCTAAAACAGTGACGTCATATTGACGTCATATTGACGTGATATTGACGTCATATGGACGTCATATGGTTGTCATATGGACGTCATATGAACGTCACATGAACGTCATAATGACGTGAGGAGTTGTTTTACAGGCCCCATGGGGTTTTTAAAACAGTGACGTCATTATGACGTGTTATGGACGTGTTATGGACGTGTTATGGAAGTGATATGGAGGTCATATGGAGGTGATATGGAGGTGATATGGAGGTCATATGAACGTCATATGAACGTCATATGAACGTCATATGAACGTCATAATGACGTAATATGGAGAGTGGGCGGCCATTCAAACAACCATTCAAACGACCATTCAAACGGGTGACCATTTTTTTTAAGCATTTCCCACACTCTCATGCATACACATACATACTAACACCATGACACGATTAGCGCTTATTTCAGTATCAGTGGTGGGCTCTTAAAAGAGCCAGGAGATGTTAGTTTTTCTCCTGCTGCTGCCGGTCCCGGTTTAAAAGAATGTCACAATGTCCTGCACTGGCCTACTGCAATGTGTGAGCTGTTGCCCGTTGAACAAAAAGTGGTCCCCTCGCATGCCGCAGGTAAAGCACCTCACAGAGTAGCGGTCATTTAGCGCCAGCAGTTGAGTCCAGTGCGCCGCGCAGACCAGGCACATTTGATGGTTGCACTCAGACAGCACCCGGTCTGGGGAGATCATACACCCACATCCTGAGCAAATATCCAAGTCTTGCTGGAGGAAGAATCTCCCCCAGGCCGGGTACTCTTCTTCTTCCAACCGCGAAGGTATTGACTCCCCTAGCATCATCGTTCTAAAGAACGCCTCATCATAGTGACCAGCCTCTATATCTCTGAGCCTCTTTCCAATCGTGACTTGACGGTTGTACAGGACGGGTACACACATGATGGATCCATGAACTGGGTCCGGCAGCAGCTGGAAGAAGTAGACTCTTTCTGGCGGTGCCTGTGGCTGTGTGACAGACAGGTGAAGTTCTCTAACTTCAGCAATGGTGAGAGCATCATGTAACGCGAAGAAGCACTCCATGTTGACGGAAGCGAGTGTGAGCCCAAACTGAAATGAGCATAGGTTATATACCACCTGAAGTCAGGATCGGACCCCCCCCCCTAACCGAGCTAAACTCGGGACCCCCCCCCCTAGCCGACCTAACCTCAGGACCCCCCCCCCCTAGCCGAGCTAAACTCGGGACCCCCCCCCCCCGGGATAGCACGAAATACTTGCATGAAGTAAGGACCCCCCCCCCCCATCAGCATATAATGCGAGGATGTTCGCTAGTAGTATATAAAGGTGGGTTACAGCTTCATTATCCAACACAAGCAGCAAGATGTCAACAAATCGTAAAATCACAGTGATGCGAAACGGCAAGGCAGTGACGCTAACGACTGAGTGTTATAAGTGTTGGGTATGGTTGGAGTACCCAGGTCAACCACACAACTGCCCGGTGCACCACAATGCACCACGACATTACTGCTGCAAAACTTGCGGTGGACTGCTCTGGTACAAGTTTACTGCGAGATTGCCAGGACCGCAGCCATGCACGGACTGCTGGTGGTGTGGAGCGACACTAAAAAACTTTGGCTACTATAACCGTCATCCGTTCAAGTGCTCGCGACGACCGTTCTCCATGGAACAGTTTTACAGATACCAGTGCGACTGTGGCAATCCGACTTGCTGGTGAAGCGTCAAATTACTAACATCTTTCGGCCCTTTTAAGGGCCATCCTCTGTTATGAAATGAACGCAAATTCTGTCTATGTATGAGTGTGTATAAAAGGGTGATGTCTGAGATTACATTTCAGCATTTCAGTTTCAGCAGTTGACGGAACAACAACCAGCTATGATGAAAAGTGAAGAGCATGGGAAAGGAGCAAAGAGACAAAGGATGGAAGAAGATGACATTTGGCCATACGGTCAAGTTCAGTGTATGGAATGCAATGTGAAATTTCCATCTATGGATACTTATGAGACACACACATGCAGTAAAGCTGAGATGAAAGGAGCAAAGAGACAAAAGATGGATGAAGATGACATTTGGCCATACGGTCCAGTTCAGTGTGCGGAATGTAATGTAGAATTTCCATCTATGGATACTTTTGAAGCACATACATGCAAAGCTGAGATGAAAACTTTAGTGAAACATGAAGGGAAAGGAGCAAAGAGAGAAAAGATGGAAGAAGATGACATTTGGCCATACGGTCCAGTTCAGTGTGCGGAATGTAATGTAGAATTTCCATCTATGGATACTTTTGAAGCACATACATGCAAAGCTGAGATGAAAACTTTAGTGAAACATGAAGGGAAAGGAGCAAAGAGAGAAAAGATGGAAGAAGATGACATTTGGCCATACGGTCCAGTTCAGTGTGCGGAATGTAATGTAGAATTTCCATCTATGGATACTTTTGAGGCACATGCATGTAAACCAGCTGAGATGGAAAATGTGTCTCAAGAACATGTTTCAAAGAAACAAAAGACAGGACAAGTAGGGAGAGGTAGAAGGGTTAGTCTTGGTGAAAACGCGCAGGAAAAACGGTTTGAATCTGAGGATGGATCAGATTTACTGCTTGAAATGCGACAGCAAGAGAACCGTATCAAGACACATTTGTTGGAGACCTTAAATCATGGAATGAAATGGTACATTGTCGTGCATGCACGTTTCAAGAAACTGACAGCAAATGATGAAGGTGTTATGGTAGAACAAGTGGATAATGCATTTATCAGCAGTCCAACATATGCAGCATACAATCCAGCAGATATTGAGAAGGACCTGCCAGAAGCCTATAAAGAATTATTTACCAAGTTTGACGAACATGAGCGACAAGGCTCTGGCTGGGTATTGGATAACATACTATACATTGAAGTACATACAGCTACGTTGGTGCCTCTAGAAGCGAGTAGTTTTATTCCACTACCGAAGAAAGTGAAGAAAACAAAGGGTGTGATAAACATTAAGAATGATGATGATAACAAGTGTTTCTTATGGTCAGTATTGGCTTACCTTCACCCTCATGACAACAATCCAAATCGCGTGAATCATTACAAACCATTTGAGAAGGAACTAAAGGTACAGGGTATGACATTTCCGACACCAATTACTGACATTCCAAAGTTTGAAAAGGAGAACGATGTAGCCATCAACGTGTTTGGATATGAACAAGATGTAGTTGTTCCAATACAACTTAGTCGAAACGTCAGTGTGAGAGAAATCAACTTACTTCTGATTAGCAATGACAAGACGAGGCATTACTGCCTCATCAAGAATTTTAGCAGACTTATGTCTTATCGATCAAAGCATAAGGGTACATATTTTTATTGTTTCAACTGTCTTCACGGGTTTGTACGACAAGATCTTTTAGATAAACATCGTGAAGTGTGTGACAAGAATGGAGCACAACGTTTATCATTTCCCAAGGAACCCTTCATCAAGTTCAAGAATGTGGCTAAACAACAGCGAGCACCTTTTGTGATTTATGCCGACTTTGAATGTTTCACGCAAAAGCATGAAGAAGGAGACAAGTATCAACATCATCGTCCAAACAGCTTTGCCTAAGTAGTTGTGAGCCAGTACGACACACGTGCACCAGTTGTGTATCGAGGAGACAATGCCGTGAAAGTCTTTTTAGACCATATGGTGAATGAACGTGATCGTATTGTACGTGGTTTAGAGCAGCCAAAGGAAATTGTGATGACTCGTGAAGACAAAGAGAATTTCAAGAACGCTGTTGATTGCTACATTTGTCATGAACCTCTAGGAGCAGATCGTGTGAGAGATCATGACCACATCAATGGCAAATATCGTGGAGCAGCGCACAATGAATGCAACTTACAATTCCGACTTAGAAAAGATCAGCAAGGGGATAAAGATTCTTTTATCATTCCTGTGTTTTTCCACAATTTGCGAGGCTATGACAGTCATCTGATATGGAGGAAATTGGAAAATTCAAAGGTGAAACGATTACAGTCATTCCCAACACCATTGAAAAATATATTGCATTCACCATGAGCAATCTGAAATTTACAGACAGCTTTCAGTTCATGAGTACCTCTCTACAGAAGTTGGTATCCAACCTTGCAGCAGAAGGGAAAGATAACTTCTACAACATGACCTCTCACATTCACGATAGTGACCAACAAGATTTGCTGCTGAGAAAGGGAGTGTACCCCTACGATTACGTGGACGAACCATCCAAGTTTGCTGAAACACAGCTACCATCACAGGACAAGTTTTATAGTCAGCTTAGCGAAGAGGACATTAGCGATGAGGATTATGCGCATGCGCAGAAGGTATGGGATACATTCAACTGTACCACATTTGGTGAATACCACGACCTGTACCTGAAATCAGATGTGTTATTACTAGCTGACGTGTTTGAAAATTTTCGTCAAGTATGCCTCAACACGTATGAATTGGATCCTGCTCATTACTATACAGCACCAGGACTGTCGTGGGATGCAATGTTGAAAGCGACAAAGGTGAAGTTGGAATTGATCAATGACATTGACATGTACCAAATGGTTGAGCAAGGCATACGTGGAGGAATATCTGTGATCACACACAAGTATGCGAAAGCGAATAATCCCTACGTAGCAGAATACAATTCTGAGATACCAAACAACTACCTGATGTACCTCGACGCAAACAACTTGTATGGCTGGGCCATGTCACAAAGCATGCCACAAAGAGGATTTATGTGGGTGAGCGAGCCAGAATCCCTCGACTTCATGGATGTGGATGAAGATGATGACATTGGATTCATTTTGGAAGTGGATTTAGAATATCCAAATTCAATCCATGATCATCATAATCACTACCCAGTGGCTCCAGAACGGAAATGTGTCAAAGTTGAAGAATTGTCAGAGTACAGTCAGAAGCTGCGGAAAGATCTAAACATGAAAGAGAAATCCAGTGAAAAGCTCATTCCTAACTTGTCTGACAAGAAGAAATATGTACTTCATTACAGGAATTTGCAACAGTACGTCTCACTGGGGTTGAAAGTCACTAAAGTACATCGCGCCATCATGTTTGAACAGAGCAAATGGTTGGCAAAATACATTGCCTTGAACACGGAAAAGAGAAAATTGGCCAAGAACCCATTTGAGAAAGACTTCTTCAAACTGATGAACAACTCGGTGTTTGGCAAAACCATGGAAAATGTGAGAAAGCGAATCAATGTTGAACTTGTTCACAAGGAAAAGCGGTTCAAGAAACTTGTAGCCAAACCTTCTTTCCACAAATTCAAAATTTTCAACGAAGATTTGACCGCGGTACATTTACGCAAAGTGGATTTGCTTCTGGATAAACCCATTCAAGTTGGTTTCACCATTCTCGACCTCAGCAAAGTGCTTATGTTCAACTTTCATTACAACTACATCATGGTCAAGTATCCCAATGCCAAGTTATTGTTCAGCGACACCGACAGTCTATGTTACGACATAGAAACGGAAGATATCTACAAGGATATGCAGCAGGATGCTGACCTGTTCGACACAAGTGACTATCCGCCGGATCATTTCCTACATTCCAACGTGAACAAAAAAGTGCTTGGGAAAATGAAGGATGAGACAGCCGGCGTCCCCATTGAAGAGTTTGTTGGACTCAGACCGAAAATGTACAGTTTATTGTGCGGTGGGAAAGAAAAACATACAGCTAAAGGCATCACTCGAGCTTGTCAAAGACGCATTAAACATGTGCAGTATAGAGACAGTTTGTTCAAGAAAACTCAAACGATGGCTACAGGACACATTATCCGAAGTCATAGTCACCAGCTTTTCTCGGAGAAGATTAGGAAAGTAGCCCTCTCCCCATATGACGACAAGCGATATGTGCTGAATGATGGCTATTCCACCTTAGCGCATGGACATTACAAGGCTGTGGTATAAAAGGGGGAGGTCCTCCAACGGAAGAGTTATTTGAGGTGTGAACATTGAAGTGTTAACATGGAACGTGAATGTCGTAAGAGTTCTACAACTGATATGGATACTCTTGCAGATGCAGTTAAAGACTTAAAAGTGAAAAATCCTACCACTACCATCAAGAAATTGAAAGTGGAGACAGCACCAACACCACAGTCGTGGGATGGAATGCTTTCTCTAGGAAATGGAAAGTATATCAAGATTATGAAACAAAGCAATGAAGGAGTGGTAAACATTCGCAAGTACCTGAGAGATGAGGGGACTGGAAAAAACCGTCCAACGAAAAAGGGAATTTTGCTGACAATACCTGAATGGAAAATGCTGAAGAAGCAGGTGAAAGAAGTGGATAAAAGGCTTCGCAGACAAGAAGGTGGCTCATAACAAGGTAAAAACATGAATGCACTCATGCTGAACGGTGGTGCTTACCTTACTGTAAATGATAGGAATGAAGTGATACTAGATTCTCAGAGAAGTTATCATCGGTTTAAACCTGAAGTGTGGAAAGACTTTAAAAACATACCACTTGAACCTGGGTTTAAACGTAGACTTGAAAATAAAGTGGAAGTGACGGTGGCTGAATATGATTCTAACATACGTGTAGAAATCTGTAGAAATCTTTTACAGGATTATCCAGAGGATTATAAGGGAGTTGTGCCAGATACACCATATACAGATTTGATTATCTTTGATATGAAGAACTGGCGCGCAGTCTTACGATTCCTAGAAGTGATACAACATCCACTCTTTGCCATCTTGCGAGCATAAAAAACGTCTTTGCAGACAAGGAGACAGCTCATAGTTCATCTGACTGTTGAACGAGATGGAAGACTTTTTATCGGAATATGAACCCATTACGCATGGATTCTCATATCTGAGAAACGTATATGATGACATCGTGCTAAAACATTTTGGAAAGTATATCATTCTATCAACTGACGAACAATCTGTGTTGAAAGACCATCTAGAGAAGCTGAGGATACCTGGCTTTCTCCTGAAACTCTCAGAGGATTTAGAAGTGCGTGTGACTGAGAACTATTTAGACGTGTTTGTACGATTTCGCCAATATGACGAGCTTACAAAATGCTACGACTACATCACCCTCAACACAGTGGAATGGCACGCTCTGTTACAAGCATTGGATTGGAAAGAACCTGACGCTTGAATTCAAAGAGGAAGGAGTGCAACTCATGCGAGGCACCAAATCCATTGAACTGACGCATCCCATGTGTGTTATGGTGATGAACATTGACATGAATGATCATGGATATGAACTGAAACTGTCTGAACACAAAGATGTTAAAATAATAAAGTTTGGTAATGGACAGTGTTATGCTAGTTTTCATAGCATTTACAAACGTGGATGTAATGTCTATGATACATATATTAATTTAGATTGGTATGAATGGCATGTGTTTATTGATGTATTGAATGTATTTGTAAAATAATTGTGAAATGTAAATAATGTATAACACAATAAAAAAGAATGTTGTATAAAACTGTCTTGTTTATTTACAATATTCATAATACAATTCACAATTACCAACAACTTAACTAATGCAACTTAACTAATACAACATCAATAAAATAATGGTTTATACTGTCTATATACAAAATCCTTTACAACAAAATCACCATCACTTCTTCTTAATACATCAATGATTTCAAAAGGACTATGTCCTCGAGCTCTTTGAATTATATAATATATACAATAAAATCCACATGTAGAGGATATCGGTGTTTGTAATGGAACTGAATTATAAATGAAATTAAACTTTAAAAACTTATTCAAACGACTGTCTATAGGTAAAAGTCCATAAGAGTCAAAATATTCTGCAGGGTCTTCGTCATAATATACTGCCACCCAATGCTCTCCTGGCTCATCATGATCGTCTGTGTTGATGACATAGGCACCGCGTTGTAAAGATGGTAACTGGTCCATGGCAAACACACCTTGAAACAAGTCTTTTGTCGTGGCATCATGGGATAGGATGGCTTCTATCTGCTTCGTGTTCATGACTGGTAGTCGAATTGAATGCTACGATTTGCACTTATTTCAACAATGTTATCAAATTCAGCATACACTATAACATTGACTGTATTTTGCAAGGCACCAGCAAAATTCATTTCTAGTCTCAAATTCCCATGTTTGATAAGGGCATAATGATCAGCACCATCATAATCAGGTGTTAAGTCAAAAGAAAACAACGAATAACCTCTAGGCCAATCTTCCCGTTTTATAATGGAACTTTTCTCGCCATCCAATCTATCAAAAGATTTGTAAAGAGTTTCAAAAGCATCAAGATATTTGCCTTGATTTATATCAAGCTTGAGAGGTTTGGATAGGACTGGTTCACCATCAGAGTAAAGCTGCATAAAGTTAAGATTAAAATGTTCAAAATTGTATGGATTTCTCAATACTGTTCCAGCAAAGGATTCATTATGAACCATTCCAATAACAATACGTTTTGGTAATTGGCCTAAAAAGATGCTATCTTTCACAAAAGATTGAAATCCAGTTGGAATAGCTAAAACTTTACATTCTTTTCTATTAACAATAAACTTAGCAGGACTTTTCATCAATGCATCTGCATGTCCCAACTGAATACCTGGACTAACCCTCACTTTGCGAATGGTTAAAAACGCTTCTCTCACTTCTACTTTAAAACCATTATTTGCAGCCATTAATACATATCTATCTTTTTGTCTATGTAAACGTAATTTCATACTAACACCATTGGGAAGATAACGATCCTGCTCAAACAAATCTACCCTTAAACCACCTGTAAGCGCAAACTCACGGCTTAGACGTGTATACAAATAGCGATTATGTAAACCATTATTTCCTGTTTCAGCTATATCACCACCTTCAATATTTACATGAAAACCTGATACATATCTTTCATGATTAGGTCTTTTCACCTCATAAGTATTCATTGACCCGGCAGTATCTTTAAAGATGAGACGCATAGAGCGCTCAGAATGGAGACTTTCTTCCGAGTCATGAATGAGATGAGATATGATGCTAGTATAACCATGGGTATTGTTACTATGTGATATCAAACGATCATTTAGAAATAATTCAATATTGGACCATAGCCCATTAAACAAATCATTGATACATGACACGTTATCATCTACACCACACAGTGTTCCATCAGCCTTGACAATGCGACATACAATATGGAGTTTACTGTTCTTTAAATCTAGATATTCTTCTGTACTCGCAGGAATGTAGAATTCTATTGGAGCACCCTCTCTAATGGTAGTCATTGGTTGATAGTCTACATTATAACTTTTTTCTACAGCAGTTTGCGTTGGTGGTATGTGAAACCATTCTAATGGAGAAAGGCTACATTCACAAGAATGATTATGAATTAAAGACATGATTAAAAAATATCTTTCTTATGTTTTTTTGATGTTATCCGTTTAGCTGCCTTTCGCCTTCTGACACGTTTTGCTCGTTTCGGTCTCTTTTGTCCTCGTAACCCACCACCAAACATACGTTGTGCTACTCGACCTGTAACATCTTTCGCGATATCTTTTGCAGCCCTTTTAAGATGTGGTGCAACGATTTTAGCCCCTGTTTTAAGCAGTGGAATAGCTTTTCGAGCCAATGATCCCAGTATTGAACCAATACCATCTCCATATTGTATTCGCGCTCCTTTAAATCCTGGTAATTCTCCACCCACTTGACGAAGAAAATGGTTGCGATAAATAGATGGATTGTGTGTGTATGCTTTCATAATGCTTTTGGTCGAAAATGAAGTTTACAGATCACCTTCCCAGTTTGAAATGGAACATTATGGTCTGTGTCATCCTTAATATTCATTTCTATCACGTCAAATTTGGATGTGTTTACAGGAACATAATGAGGTTCTCCATAAGTTTTCATGATAATGTCTCCATCATGTCCTTGTATTGCAACAGAACGTAGCAAAGGAACATAATAATCACCAACAACTTGTGGCTCACAAGTACTACAATACACATAAAGTGTATAAAACCCCTGTTTCACATCAGCTTTATATTCAGCTGTACACGTTTCAGTATACCATTGATTTGGGATAAATCCTAAAATCTCAGCTAATCCAGTGGAGAATGACACTTCAAAGCCATAATTTAGATATAGAAAAACGCGTCGTCTAATTTTATCATACTTTATCCGAATACCTTCTTTAAGGTCATCTTTCATAGAATTAGTTGCTTCTTCATTGACTGCATGACATATTTCTTGTATGGATCTGTAGTAACCATAAGGAATATTGATTGTGTCAAGAACAATATCATTCAGTGGTTGTTGTCGATACTGAATAGAATAGTCCATTCCATGTCTCATGGTTGTCCATGTATGTGGATATTGAATTTCAGCTAATGCCACTTCATATTTTCCGTTCAGATAGATTGTTCGAGGCATACGAATTTGATAATTCGAAGTCTTGTTGTTGGGATAATAGTTCATACTAGCATTGCTGGGTAAAGTAATGTAAAAACTTGTTGACTCCATGACAGCTAAATCGTTTATGTGATGTAGATAGACTAGATGTGTATATACATTACTTCATGTTTGACACTCTTCATCCTCACTTTCTACATTACTGTCTACATTATTGTCTAAATTGCTATCTACATGATCTAAATTGGTATCTACTACTTCTCCCTGACAACAAGCACTAACACACCTAATTTTTACAGGAATAGTATTTTTATTTCCATTTTCTTTACAACAACAGCACCATAACTCTTTAATCCATGTTAAAAAGTTTCCCATCCTTCTGGAAACAATCTTTGTTGACGTTGTTGTTGCTCTTTTGTAATATCTTCACGAGTTGTCTTTTTGCCAAAAACAGTTTTTGGAATATTAGCGTCTACAATTTCCTCAATAAACTGCTTCCAACCACGCGGTGGTTCTCGTCGTTCTTTTCTTTTTGTAGCAACCAATGCTTCTTTCAACAAATCAATAATGTTAGAATTTGTAATGACAGTACCTGTTTTTAAAACAAGTTCATTTTTATCTGTCCATCTCGTACCATATTTCTTAAGTTCTGCCAGAAGTTGTGTTAGTTTTACATGATAAATGGGTTGAAAATGGTTTAGAAACTGTTGAGACTTTTCTGATTTTTCTGCATTAGATGCTGTAACAGACTTTTGTCGTTGTTGTTGTTGTGATTGAATTGTTCGTAAATGGCGTCCAAGCACTTGAGACATTTCTATTGCTTTTTCGCGAGTTCGTTTCCCACGTAAAAGTTTATTCACTTTCGTTTTGATTTCAACATCTTTTCCCTTCTTTTCTAACAACATTTTATATTCATATTCAGGAATGAGAACCATTTTCAAAGTATGTTTCATTTTAACAGCAACTGAGCTAACAAGGGTAATGCAAATTTAGCAATAGCTCCAATAAATCCTCCTTTCTGATTAACCAACTTCTTTTTTCTTCGAAGTGATATCTTCTTATTTGCTAGTGTACGTAGGGTATGACGTTCACGCTTGAATAACTTATACCTTTTTGAGCTTAAGGGTAAATGTCCTCGCAATATATTCAAACAAATTTCAAACAAGCTAGTTAATTCCTCCTTAGTAGCTTGTTGTAGTAAGGATTTACGTCGTTTAGGCCCGCTGCGTGCGAGCAAGTGAAGGAAAGGTTGATTCGCTTGAATACGTTTAGACATCTTGGCTGCGAATGGTTAAGTGACTTGGTTCTTGTTCATACACCACCTTATCAACATATACGTAATGTGTATCTTTTGGTAAAATGCCTGTACGAATACGTAGTTGATCATTTGTCTTCGGCTTCAAATCAATGAATAAATAGCCATGAGGTTTGCTGGTAGCATCTTGATAGGCTTCTATGAGAATTTGAGATTTTCCAGGATACATTTGTCGCGCTAATGTACTTATTTGTTGACTGTCTCTAGGATTTTTAAACAGAATGATGTAATGTGTATTCAAACTAATATTACGCATTTCTCTACCATGATGAAACAAATTATGCACAATAAAAATAATGCTTAGATTTTGATGACTGCTGCCAACACTAAAGAGACGTGTCATGCGCTCATCACTATGACATTTAGTCATTAAGTCATCAATGATGAGCAAGTTTGGTTTTTTCGGGTTAAAACGCTCTTCAATGTTATCTGGAATGCCTTGGTAAAATTCCACACCTTTCATTCCCTTATACAAAGGCTGATCTGCTGCATAGAGCCATAAAATGGTTTTTGGAGAGGGTTTAATTAACTTTTGTTCTAGAATTTCTCTAACTAGAGAAGTTTTACCACTGCCTGTAGGTCCAGAGACCAAACACGTGAATGGATGCTTCATTTTCGAATATCTGTTTCTTTCACCCAACTGTTAAACTTCTTTGGCCAACCTAACCACTTCACAAATAATTCTTTAACACCTCGTCTTTTTCGTGTTTTCAAGACCTTTTCAATTCTGTAGACTGTGTCAATATCTTTTGTCACTTTCTGCAGTTCTTCTTCATAAAAATGTCCGTCAATATCTTCATCCAAAAAGTCTTTCACACGATACAAGTGTATTCCTTGCTTCTTACAACGATGTGTGATAATGAACACTTCTTGCGTCCACTTTATATGATAATCCCGTTGAAATACATATTTCATGTGAGAAATGCGAACCTGATCACCAATTTTAAATTTGTAGGGTTTTTTCTTCTTCTTTGGTTTTAATTTCAATTTGTCTACATACATATACTTCCACACTTTCGATTCTATGTCTTTACGAATATCTGCAGGAGCATACTTATTAGGGAGGGAGCCATGAGGTCTATGGTTATAATTATACACTAAGTCTGGAAGGATGTCCATATATCGATACGTTTGATTATGAAGGAAATATCGATACATCATTCCCTTTAGAGTACGAATGACTCTCTCAGCAAAGTTGGCTTTGGTTTCATTCTTTGTCGTATAGGCATGTATTCCCTCCTTCTTCAAAAATGCTTTTACCCATCTGTTTTTAAATTCAGTTCCTTTATCTGACCTTAGAGTTCGTGGTCTTCGTTGTGTTTCATGAAAAATCTTTTGAAAGGCTTCTATGACGCTGGTATGTGATTTATTAGGCATTGGCTGCACCCACAAATATTTGGAAAACACATCAATGACAACTAATAAAAAGTGGGTGTCATCATTATAGGAAGCTATGTTTCCCATGTCAGCTAAATCAATATCCCACATGTCATCAATTCCACGTGTAATGACACGTTGCCTTTTAAACCTGTATTTTACAGGTTGTAGTAAACTGAAGGCATCTTGATCCTGTAACCATTTCTTCACTTGTGAATGAGTGACTGGTTGATCATGTTTTTTTAATATGTGATATAGTTTGTAAGGACCAGCAAATGCCCCGGGTTGACCAGGTTTAAAGTAAATATTGGTTAAGTAGTCTTTCCACGTCGACATGTTAACACTAAATGATCAACACTTGTTAACATATCTTACATTTTATTTTATCAACACATCTTGCATTTATCAACACATCTTAAATTTTATCAACATATCTTAAATTTTATAAAAGCTCAATCAACATATCTTACAAATCAAGTATTGATGCAATGGTGTGAATAATTGGAGTCCATTGATCTTCAATGAACATTAACCAACAACTTAATTCATCAAATGTGATAGCATCTACACCATATTTTTCAACAGCGTTGATTTGCATTATCTAACACTTTATCTAAATGAATGTAATATTTAGCTTCATTCCAATATGTATAGACACATGCAGAATGACAAGTATGTTCTGAACACTCTTCATTTTGACAAGCAGGACATACTAAACATGCAAACTTTTTTACAGCTAATAACATTTCTTCACAATATGTCTTTTGCACAATATATTGTCTTAATGTAATGTCTGTCATTATACTGCAATGTAGATTAACCACTCTCTCACTTCATCAAACAGTCTTGGATCAAATCGAGCGAAGTGATATGCTGCTTCCACATCAAACTCCTCAGCTCCGTCAATGTTTGAAAACATACACTCTTTGATGAAATCCTCACGTAAGTTTGGTACACTTAACGTGGAATGCGCAAGTTCCCAATAAATGTCAAAGTGTTGCAGTTGTTGTTGAATAGATCCAAAACGCGCCAGTTCACTTATCATGTAGTCCACATACTTGTCCTTGAAACACGTCTCTACATCCATCTTTCACATATCCATATAACACGTCTGCACACTGTGACGGTTGGCAAACAAATGACTCTCAGTCTTACACCGCAGAAACAGTTAGTGAGCCGCACTTGTTGCAGAAGTTGTCTGGTTCACACAACTTGCAATTGTACTTGTGGCAGTGACAATCATAATCCTCAGCATATCCGTAAGCACCACAATATTCACAGGTAAGTCCAAGTTGATTTTGCACATCCATATTCTCCAATTGAACTTCAGCCAGTCTTTTCTTGGATAGCTTTGACACTTTCATCCGATTGTCCTTTTGTAGCTTGATAGAAGTTTCCTTACCATGACATTCCGTGCATGGCAGTAAGGTTGAGGTTATGCTATGGATTTCCTGAAGCAAGGTCTCCCATTCACCATCATTCATGTTGATGTAAAACTTGTATTCTTTCCCTTCAAACAGTGATGCTTGCACAAAACTCACATAGCGCATGTCCAAGTATGAAATGACTTCAAGCCATTTCGTTTGCGTTAAGTACAGTTTGAAGCCAATGTCACGTAATCTTGTCAAGTTCTGACACACAATCTTCCACAAGGATGGTGATAAAGCAAGCCATCTCTCTCCACGTTTGATTCGAAGAAATAATCCAAATTGTCCATGCTCCACAGTAATGGTTAAGTTTGCACTAATTTTAAAGCTGCTTGTCTTCTCCATGGCTGCGCGTCGAATGATGACTGCACTTGACACCTCACTCCTTTTATATGGACATTACATGTATGTTTTCATGAGATGTTTGCAAAATCGCGGAGTGATCTCGTTGAAACCATCCAGAAAGGCTGTTGGTAAACCGTCTGTTAGAGATTGTCTCATGACGATCACTAAAAAATCTCCTCGTTTGCGACTTCCAATTATCCATTGGAAGAGCATTGGCATGGTGAAATATCCTTTTTCATAGAGGTAGGCCATCATCTCGTACACCTTAATACGTTCTTCAAGGTACTTGAAGCCATGTAGCATGACCTTTGCACATTTGGAATCGCAATCTTCGTCAACACACTTTGGCGCCGGTAGACATAATGTCTTAAAAAGTTCCTCATGAAGACTTCTAATAAGTTGAACGAAACGTCGGGTCATGGCTTCGGAGAACTGTGGCTCTGACGCGGGAACATGCTCTATGTTTCCTTCTAGCATGTAGATAAGCTGAATGACAGTGTTCACTTCTTCCGTTAGGTATATGTATGTGTGTTGGTCGAAAAAGCCTTCTTCACATAAGCACCATAAAATGTTACAATCTATCAGAGGAATCACTGCTTGAAAGTTCCGTTTCAACAGCGTGACGTCTTCTTCAGTAACAGGAATGCTTTTGCTCAATTCGAATTTAGATTTGAGCTGCTTTTCATCGTCGTCGCTGTCGTCATTGTCGTCATTGTCGCCATTGTCGTCATCGTCGTCGTCACCGTCGTCATCGCTTGACATGACCACTTCTTCCTCCTCAAGATGCTCTAGATGAGCCTGTAACTTTGTACTAAGTGGTTTGGCGCTACCATTTACAAGCGCATTGGCAACCCAGAACGGGTAGTCAGATCCCTCGGGATCGGGCATTGCTTGCTGTACTGGCTGTACTTCTTCAGGCCTAGTTTGCTGTACTGTAGACACGGCTGACGGAGCCCCTAATGCTTCCTCCAAGGCTTTTTCAGCTTCTTTTAGTGTACTTAGGAAGGCAGCAGTCTCCTCTGCAGTTAAAACTGCATCTGTAAAAGCCATTGTTTCATTGCTGAACAGGCTATCAATTTCCATGTTGTTAGCCGTTGCTGCGTTTCGAGACGTCTCCATGATGGTTTGGCAATGCAATGATTAGAGTGGTGTCAACCCGACCTTTTTATGCTACTGACGGTGAGCCGTGAGCCAGCGGCGTAAAAAGTAGCCGGGAGGGGGGGGCTCACTAGGTAGCTGGGCCGGGGGGGGCTCACTAGGTAGCTGGGCCGGGGGGGGGGCTCACTAGGTAGCTGGGCCGGGGGGGGTCCCTACTATATGCCGTCTGCTTCTGCCTCTAGGGAGGGGGGGGGTCGATCAGTTTGCTTTGCAGTCTGTGTGCAGTCAGTCTGCTTTGAACCTTTGAAGCGAACACATCGAAATTTAATCATGCAGTACAAGGACGAGTTTTTTTCGGATGAGCTTCGAGGTCGCTATTTTCTATCAGCGAGGGATGTCAACCTCTGGGAGGAGATATTTATAGAATATCAAATTTTTCTGTTTCGGAAGCGAGCACATCGAAATTCAACCATGTTGTATAAGGACGAGTTTTTTTCGGATGAGCTTCGGGGCCGCTACTTCCTATCACCGAAGGATATCAACTTCTGGGAGGAGATTTACATTGAATATCAAACTTTTCTGTTTCGAAAGTGGAGAAATTTCCTTGGGAACAGACCAGAGGAACGGTTCAACCTGTTTGGCAGGGCGGCGGAGGAGAGCCATAAGCGACTACGCCATCGTTCGCCGCCCAGGGACCCGTCGCCCTGCCAGGAAGTGACCAAAGTGACCAGAGTGACCAGAGTGACCGCGGCAACGATGACAGAGACTCCTCCAGCCAGAGTGATCGCAGCAACGATGACAGAGACTCCTCCTGCCAGAGCAACTCCTGTCAAAGTCGCTGCGTCAACGATGACGACCCCGTTGAAAGTGAATCAAAAGGAAGCTGATGTGACTGTCCGGAAGGTGCTGGCGGCACCAAGCGCAACCGTTACAAGACCGGACAGTCCGCCACCAGCTCCTGACGATGAGCTTACAATCGCTGTCGCCAGTATTTCGGATACAGTCAGCCTCATACAGTCACCTTCAAACACTGACCGCAACAACGAACCTGCTCAGATGAAACTGGAGGATGTCTCTAGAAAAGAGTCAGATTTCCAGGAGGTCATGCAAATCTTGGGCACTTTGGATAATGTTAAATATTGTGAATTCTGCCATTTTGGCTTTCCGGTAGAATATTCAATGAGAATGCATGAGCAGCAATGCCCGGAGGCTTTGAAGTCCCAATATTATTTTTGTAGTGTCCAGGGCAAAGGATTCACCTCGAGCAGGGCCGCGGTTGCGGCACATAAGCGGAAGTGTGGCTGTGGCGAGGTTGGTGGCGGCAGCGGTGCCAGCGGTGGCGTCAGCGGCGGCGCCAGTGGCGGCGGCAGGAGAACCGATGGCGGGAGGCAGTGACAGCGGCAGGAGAACTGATGACAAGAGGCAGTGACCAGGACCAGACTACGGAAATCCCTCCAGGGCCGCTTTTTAGCGGCCCTCCCATTATTACGAAATGAAACGCTTCATCAGACAATCTTAGTATGAATGAGAGTGTGGGAAATGCTAAAAAAAAAAGAGGACTATAAATCATTGATTTATAGCTCCATCTGTCCGTCTGACCGTCTGAAAAAGCTAAACAAATTGCTGCCTGGGTTAAAAATACCCTGGCATGAGAAATGAAACGCTAAATCTGTCCGTCTGCCCGTCTGAGAAAGCAAAACAAATTGCTGTCTGGGTTAAAAATACCCTGGCATGAGAAATGAAACGCTAAATCTGTCCGTCTGCCTGTCTGAGAAAGCAAAAAGAATTTGCTGTCTGGGTTAAAAATATCCAGGCTTGAGAAATCGAACGCTAAATCTGTCTGTCTGACCGTCTGTTGTGTTATGTGTGTGAAGAGAGAGAGAAATAAGCCACTGTCTGGGTTTAAAATAAATACCCAGGCTTGAGAAATATAACGCTGAATCAGTTGTGGCTATTGCTATATGTGTAGAGAGAGAGAGGGATAAAAAAAAACAAAAAAAAAAAAAACGACTGTCTGGGTGTCCGTGTGTCTGGGTGTCCGTGTCTGGGTGTCCGTGTGTCTGGGCGTCCGTTGGTTTGGTTGTCATAGGTGTTAGAATAGTGAGAAAGCTTTAAAGAAAGGATTGTTGCTTGTATATGGCCACAATGCATGGAGACCTCTCTGTGGTTAAAACACAGCATCCCTTAAGGAAAAGAGTGCTCATTTACTAATTGTTGCTGCAATGGCTTGGTTAGAGAGTGAGAAAACACCGAAAAACAGTTGCTGCCGTGATTTGGTGTGTGTGGAGAGAGAGAGGGATAAAAATAAAAAAAAACATATGTATGTGTGTCTATGTGTGTCTATGTGTGTCTATGTGTGTGTGTGTGTGTGTGTGTGTGTGTGTGTGTGTGTGTGTGTGTTCGGTTTTCGTAGCCGCAATGCATGGAGAGTTCTCCCCCTTAAGGAAAAACAGTACTCATTTTTAATTGCTGCTACGACAAGCCATTAGTGATGGGATATGCATGTAAAAGCCCTGAAAAAACACTTGTTTCCGTGGTTTGGTTTGATGTGGGTGAAGAGGGATAAAAACTAAAAAAAAAACAAAAAAAGGACTGTCTGGGTGTCCGTGTGTCTGGGTGTCCGTGTCTGGGTGTCCGTGTGTCTGGGTGTCCGTTGGTTTGGTTGTCATAGGTGTTAGAATAGTGAGAAAGCTTTAAAGAAAGGATTGTTGCTTGTATATGGTCGCAATGCATGGAGACACCTCTCTTCCTTAAGGAAAAGAGTGCTCATTTTTAATTGCTGCCACGGCAATCCATTAGTGATGGTGTGTGTGCTTGGAGAACGAGAAAAGCCCTAAAAAACAGTTGCTGCCGTGATTTGGTGTGTGTGGAAAGAGAGAGGGATAAAAAAAAACGCATGTATGGGTGTCCGTGTGTCTGGGTGTCCGTGTCTGGGTGTCCGTGTGTCTGGGTGTCCGTTGGTTTGGTTGCCATAGGTGTTAAAAGAGTAAGAAAGCTTTAAAGAAAGGATTGTTGCTTGTAAATGGCCGCAATGCATGGAGACACCTCTCTTCCTTAAGGAAAAAGAGTGCTCATTTTTAATTACTGCTACGGCAATCCATTAGTGAACGTGTGTGTGCTGGAAGAACGGTAAAAGCCCTAAAAAACACTTGTTTCCGTGGTTTGGTTTGATGTGGGTGAAGAGGGATGAAAACTATAAAAAAAACAAAAAAAAAGGACTGTCTGGGTGTCCGTGTGTCTGGGTGTCCGTGTCTGGGTGTCCGTGTGTCTGGGTGTCCGTTGGTTTGGTTGCCATAGGTGTTAGAATAGTGAGAAAGCTTTAAAGAAAGGATTGTTGCTTGTATATGGCCACAATGCATGGAGACCTCTCTGTGGTTATGGGCCGGTGAGCTCATGGGCCGGTGAGCCGGGGGGGGGGGCCTACCAACCTGATGTTTGGCAGGCCCCGGGGGGGGCCTACCAACCTGATGTTTGGCAGGCCCCGGGGGGCTTGCCAAGCTGGTGGTGGCAGGCCCCGGGGGGCCTGTCGACCTACTGTACGGCTGGCCCCGGATTGCCTATCCATCAGTTGGTTGCAAGCTTGAGTCGCTCTGTGTGACGTCATTGATGGGTCAAAATACACAGCAGGCCAGCTCTAACCATGTCTCTATGAACCCTTTGCTGTCCGGGTGCTCAAGTGCTCAAGTGCTCGAGTGCTCGGGTGCTCGAGTGCTCGAGTGCTCAAGTGCTCGAGTGCTCGAGTGCTCAAGTGCTCGAGTGCTCAAGTGCTCGGGTGCTCGAGTGCTCGGGTGCTTGAGTGCTGGAGTGCTCGAGTGCTCGGGTGCTCAAGTGCTCGGGTGCTCGGGTGCTCGGGTGTCATTTTGTCCGGGCACCATTTTGTCCGGGTGTCATTTTGTCTGGCTGCCCGTTTGACTGGTCGTTTGAATGGTTGCCCGTTTGAATGGTTGTTTGAATCGCCACCCGTTTGAATGGTCGTTTGAATGGTTGTTTGAATGGCCGCCCACTCTCCATATTACGTCATTATGACGTTCATATGACGTTCATATGACGTTCATATGACCTCCATATCACCTCCATATCACCTCCATATGACCTCCATATCACTTCCATAACACGTCCATAACACGTCCATAACACGTCATAATGACGTCACTGTTTTAGAAACCCCATGGGGCTTCTAAAACAACTCCTCACGTCATTATGACGTTCATGTGACGTTCATATGACGTCCATATGACAACCATATGACGTCCATATGACGTCAATATCACGTCAATATGACGTCAATATGACGTCACTGTTTTAGAAACCCCATGGGGCTTCTAAAACACCACGTGACGTCATTATGACGTCACTTCCTGTTTTAGAAGCCCCACTTTTACCCTACTGCAATGATATATATTTCCACCTGGCTATTACTTATTTTTTGTCGGTTCAAAAATAAAATTGGCGAAATGTTGGCGAAAAAATAACAATTTTTAGTAAAATCCTAAATGCCACCGGAAATATACTTGCTGTCTTGAGATATAATTAGAGATAGCGGACAGTGGTCCTTACCTGGCTGTTACTCTTTTTGGTGCTTCGAAAGAAAATTGCGAAATATGAATAAAAACCCAAATTCTTTTCCTAAAATCTTAACTGACGGTAGAGAAATTTCAAATTTTAAAATTTGAAGTAAAGATAGCATTACTACCTTCCTGCTATTACTATTTTTTAGTCGCCAGAAATTGGCAACAGAATAATTTATTAGTTAATCTTAACCGATGCCAGAAAATAAAACTTTGGTCAAGATAACGGTCATTGGTAATTAACTTACTATAGCTTTTTTCTCGTGAATTGGAAAAAAATGTCAGAAATATTAGTAAAAACCCCAATTCCTTGGGATGTAATCTTACTGTCTGAAGAATGGAAGCGGATGCTGGTACTTACCTGGCTAATATTTGTTTTGTTGAGGATTCTCCAAATTATCGGAAATATTGGCGATTTTTTTTTTAAATCTTAAGTGACGCTAAGTATATGGCTTTGCTTTGTCGAAATTTTGAACACACGTGACGAGCATTGGTACCTGCCTGGCTATATCTACTGTATACATATCCGCCAATAGTCCTTTTGAGCAACATCTAGTGTTGCGCTGTATCTTCAGGTGTTAGTGGTGCATCACTCACACTGAGCCTGACTATTGCTCTGATTTCATTAACCTAGTCTTGAGCTCTTCTTGACGTGTTAGTGGTGCAGCTTTCTTTGATTGTGTTGCTTATTATGCCTCCTCGACCAAGGGGAGACATGGTGCTTGTACGTTCTGTGTGTGTACGTGTATGTGTGTGTCAGTCTTGTGAACAAAATGTGTGCAAGATATCTCGAGAACGAAACATCCGATCGACTTCAAACTTGATAAATTTATTCCTTGGTTAGGTTGGACGGTTCTGTCATCTTTTGACGCATATCACATGATCAGGGCAAGTGTATGACGTCATTACGTAAAATTCTTGTGTGCAAAATTTCTCAGTCGGTGAACATCGGAGAAAGTTGAAACTTGGTGGGATTTGTTCCTGGTAGATTTAAAAGATTCTATGAATTTCTTTCTCGAGTACAACAAACGAATGTGGCGTATGATGTCATCGCGTAAAATATGAATATATTTTGAACAAGATCTTGTGCGCAAAATATCTAATAACGGAAAGTCCTATCGATTTCAAATTTTATATGCGTATTCTTTGAGTCAATCTGACGGTTCTATCAACTTTTGACGCATGTCACATGATTAGGGCAGGTGTATAACTTCATTATGTAAAATCTTGTGTGTGAAATTTCTCAGCCGCTAAACATCGGAGAAAGTTGAAACTTGGTGTTATTGTTGCTTGGTTGGTCCGAAAGATTACATAAAATTCCTTCTCGAGAACAGCGATCGAATGCGGCGTATGACGTAATCGCGTAAAATGTGAATATATCTTAAACAAGATCTTTTGTGCAAAATATCTCAGTAACGGAAAGTCCTATCGACTTCAAATTTTATATCGGTATTCCTTGGGTCAATCAAACGCCTTTTCAACTTTTGACACGTGTGGTGAAATTAAGAAAAGCATCATTATGTAAAAAATTATCTGTTGTTAAGGAAACTAGCTCGATAGCGGAAAGTCGGATCGACTTTGAACTTGGTGTATTTATTCTTCGGATAAGTCGCACGGTCTTGGCTAAGCATTATTAAACTCGTATAGAAAATCAAGAAGGATGCATAACGCCAATATCCTCCCCTCCCCTTCTCCCTCCCTCCCTCGCCTCCCCATTTTTTTTTGGCTCTTTTGTTAACTTAGCATAGTTGTTAACACCGCTAGGGGTTTCAGCGTTTTTCAGAAGATTCTCTAGTGTTCCTGCATTCTTTAGAATGCTTCCAAACAGTAACAGCAGTACTGTCGGTCCACTGCTATTTGTTATTGCCTGCAATTGAGATTTTTGTGCGTTTCTCACCTACGACTATTACGTAACATGCCACTCAGTCAGGGTTTAGTGTCAGTTGTGGTGCGTGATGAAGTCGTTATCTACGGCGTCATGAAATGCTTTTATTGTATTTATAGGTCTCAACAGGTCTAGCTGTTGATTTTTTCGCCCCATACTTGATTCGGTTGCCAAGGTGTTCCATATGTGGGAGCTATTTGTATCGGTTAGCATTGTTTGCAGTACCTCGAAGCATTTTTCGCCTGAAAAGTGAGTCATCTGACATCTTGTGTTATGAGAAGCAGCTCACCATATTGACACCGAAATGGAGCATGACGGTTAGCAAAAAAACCCAGACCACCTTCAAAACCTGGATAAAAAGATGTAAAGCAAGACCCATTTGTCGTGACACCTTTCAGATTTGCGTAAAAAGACGTACGGTAAAACCTGCCTGTTTTGACCAATTTCCCTACCCGGATAAAAATGTAACGTACAGTAAAACTACTCTAGCGACCAACTTCAGACCTGGATAATAAGGGCCTGCAGTAAAATACGTTTTAGCTACCATCTTCCAGACTGATAAAAAAGATGTGCAGTGATATTTGTTTTAGTGACCATACCATCAAGAGCTTGTTAACACGATAACTTAATAAAACTGCTGCAAGGACTTTAATGAAACCTGGTATGTACCTTCTATGGGAAGAATCACAGATCGGTATTGTAAATGGGCCAGGTTTGTCCAAGGAATATGGACCAGCTGGACTTGAAAAATTTCAGCTCTGGATTGACTATTGTTAACATGATATCTCAAGAACAACTGCAAGGATTTTAATGAAACTTGGTGTGTAGCTTCTGTGAGCACTAACAAGGATCGGTATGGTAATGAGTTAGGTTGGCCCAAGGAAAATCAACCAAATGGACTTTGAAATTTACCAAATCCTGGAAGTTATTCTGCATCGGAATGAGTTTGTTGACACGATATCTCAAGAACAACTGCAGGGATTTTAATGAAACGTTGTTTGTAGCTTCTGTGGGGACAAACACCAAACACAGGTCGGTATTGTAAATGGGCCAGGTTCGTCCAAGGTAAATGCACTAACTGGACTTGGAAAATTTTAGCTCTTCATTTACTATTGATAATCGTCTTTAACTGATGGGGGAGGGGGCTGTGGGGGATATGTGGGCTATGCACACTGCTGTAGTTTACAATGAATTATGATTATGATTGCAGAAATGAATATTTTATTTCAGTAATTAAAAAAAAAAAAGGAAAATAGTGTTTTTGGGGGAGGAGGGGGAATTATGAGTTTAGTCGGAGAGGCATTTGTTTTTGTTTACAAAAACAAGAAAGTAAGTAGGTATCGATTGAAAGTGTGTAAAATAAGCCTATACCCTTATGTTTTGTGTGCACTGGCCGCTCCAGTTTGTTTCTGACTTGTTCAGGGACATTTTTGTGGTCCTGTTTTGCACTCTTCCTTTACAAGTGACCCGGGTCACAATTTTAATACTTGTTCATAACTTAATTCCTTTGCTGACATAAATATATATTTGACGATACATACATACGATATATGCAATCAGTGCAGTCGTGAGTAGGAGCATTATTGTCCACAGACTATCCTGTTAATTTTTAGAACTGCTGTATTTCCGAGTGCCGAGTTTTTTTCATAGAACACAGAGTGTAAAACGAGATCACACACAACAGAAGTGGACAATAAGGGGACTCTGTGTACATGTGCACAGCCTTACACATAAACGCAATACATTAAAGTAGGTATATAATGCCGTTTTCACGCCACTTGATGACGTCATACTGTCTGGAAGTGACGTCATCATGTCTGGACCGGAAGTGTTGTCTGGACCGGAAGTGTTGTCTGGACCGGAAGTGTTGTCTGGACCGGAAGTGCTGTCTGGACCGGAAGTGACGTCATGTCTGGAAGTGACGTCATCATGTCTGGACCGGAAGTGACGTCATAGTGTCTGTTTGTTTCTATCTGCTTTAGTTTTTTGGATGGAGCGCGCGCACGTGTTGGGATGACGTCATGATGAAGGGTAAACGTCACAGCAGAGTGTGCGTAAACGAAACGTCATTTTGTTTTCGTAATTTGAAATAACGGACTTCCGTTGAAGTGTGGAACTTATATTTGTAACATGCCGCCATTTTAACTGTGTAAAAAGTGAAAAAGTGGGATAACTTTCGTTATAGTTGACCGATTTGAATGAAAATTTCACTGTTTGATTCAGTTTTATATCTAGTTTTGTTATAAAGTGGTCACAGGCTATTTACACCGGTGGCTGTATGCATAATGTGACATGCCGCCATTTTAACTTTGTAAAAAGTGAAGAAAAAAAATGAGATAACTTTCGCTATAGTTGGTGGATTTGCATGAAACTTTCACTGTTTGGTTCAGTTTTATATCTAGTTTTTGTTATAATGTAGTCATGGGCTATTTGCGCAGCTGGCTGTATGCATAATTTGACATTTGCCATTTTAACTTTTTAAAAAGTGGGAAAAGTGTGATAACTTTCGTTATGGTTGACCGATTTGCATGAAAATTTCACCGTTGGATTCAGTTTGATGTCTTAGTTTTACAGTAGTTTGTGCATAGGTGGGTTGTTGGAATGGCGCGCGCCCACCATTCAAACATGTGCTTGAATAAGTTTTACGTCAAACTATTGTTCAACAAGTTGTTTAGCAATTGTACAACAATTGTTTAACAAGCTGTTGTTCAACATGTTCAACATGTTGTTGAACATGTTCAACATGTTCAACATGTTCAACAACATGTTTAACAAGTTGAACATGTTCAACATGTTCAACATGTTCAACAACATGTTCAACAAGTTGAACATGTTCAACATGTTCAACATGTTCAACAACATGTTCAACATGTTCAACATGTTCAACATGTTCAACAACATGTTCAACAAGTTGAACATGTTCAACATGTTCAACATGTTGTTGCACAAGTTGAACATGTTCAACATGTTCAACATGTTCAACATGTTCAACTTGTTCAACAACATGCTGTTTAACAAATTGTTCAACAAGTTGTAGTTCAAGCAAAGAAAAAACAAGACATATGTTGAATAGGTTTATTAATACATTTAAATACACTTAAATACACTTAAATACACTTAAATATATACAGCTTAAATCTATAACAATATTATAACATTTATTGATTTACAAAGTCTTTATTATAATGTTTAGTCAAATAAGTCTATTTTTCTTCATCTGCTTCACTCTGTTCACTGGCATCCATATCACTTTCTTCGTCACTGCTTTCATCTTCCTCCTCCTCATCTAGAAGCTCTTCAAAGAATGCATCGTTTCTTCTTATAGCCGCCTTTAGTGCCTTTGAATACTCGTAATGTTTTTCATCAACAAAGTAATTGAAGTCTTCTAAAATGGTTTCATAATGTTCGTTTTGTTGTAGACGTTGGGCATATTTGAATAGTCTCATAAACAGTTGTTTAAGTCGACGCTTATAAATGGGTCGAAAGTCATCACTTGCTATTTCACGCGCATCTTCAAGCCCTTGTTCTTCATATTCTGAAACCTTTTCTTGAAATTTCTTATCATATTCATCGTAAACTTCTTGAACCATATCATACCAAACAGAGTCTGTTTCTGACTCACTTTCAGAGTCTGTTTCTGACTCACTTTCAGAGTTGCCGTCATCATCACCCTCAACACAATGTTCCATATGTTTGAACAAAGCTTCTTGACTGTTGTATAATGCACCACATTCTGTACAAGCATGTGCATTCTTTTCAGTCATGTTAACGCTTTGACTTTCCATAGAAGACTCATCTAAAGTTTCAGTGATAGGTGGTTTTACAGGGTTTTCCACATCTATCTCCAATTCTTCTTCTTCTGAAGTGTGAGCATTCTTTAAGTGCCTTTTAAGACTTTGTGGCCAATTGTAAGATTTCAAACAAATGTTGCATTTATACATCCTTTCGGTTCAACATGCACTTTTCAAATGATGAAAAAGCCTTTAAACATAGCCTTATATACAACTTGTTGAACAACATGTTGAACATGTTCAACATGTTGTTGAACATGTTGTTGAACATGTTGTTGAACATGTTGTCTATGCCTAGGGGAGTTTAACGTCATGACGTCATTATGACGTCATCATTATGACGTCATTATTACGTCATCATTATGACGTCATAATGACGTCATTGGAACAGGCGCATGCTTTATCAAAAACTGACTCAGCAGAATTTATTGCTGTTTGATATGGATGAAATGCATGTCTCACTCTTCCTTTTATGCTACTTAGATGTAATCAAAATATGGTGTGTAACTCGTCAAAATCAGCAATTTTTACAAGTTTGGCATTTTTGACGAGTTACACACCATATTTTGATTACATCTAAGTAGCATAAAAGGAAGAGTGAGACATGCATTTCATCCATATCAAACAGCAATAAATTCTGCTGAGTCAGTTTTTGATAAAGCATGCGCCTGTTCCAATGACGTCATTATGACGTCATAATGATGACGTAATAATGACGTCATAATGATGACGTCATAATGACGTCATGACGTTAAACTCCCCTAGGCATAGACAACATGTTCAACAACATGTTCAACAACATGTTCAACAACATGTTGAACATGTTCAACATGTTGTTCAACAAGTTGTATATAAGGCTATGTTTAAAGGCTTTTTCATCATTTGAAAAGTGCATGTTGAACCGAAAGGATGTATAAATGCAACATTTGTTTGAAATCTTACAATTGGCCACAAAGTCTTAAAAGGCACTTACAGAATGCTCACACTTCAGAAGAAGAAGAATTGGAGATAGATGTGGAAAACCCTGTAAAACCACCTATCACTGAAACTTTAGATGAGTCTTCTATGGAAAGTCAAAGCGTTAACATGACTGAAAAGAATGCACATGCTTGTACAGAATGTGGTGCATTATACAACAGTCAAGAAGCTTTGTTCAAACATATGGAACATTGTGTTGAGGGTGATGATGACGGCAGCTCTGAAAGTGAGTCAGAAACAGACTCTGAAAGTGAGTCAGAAACAGACTCTGTTTGGTATGATATGGTTCAAGAAGTCTACGATGAATATGATAAGAAATTTCAAGAAAAGGTTTCAGAATATGAAGAACAAGGGCTTGAAGATGCGCGTGAAATAGCAAGTGATGACTTTCGACCCATTTATAAGCGTCGACTTAAACAACTGTTTATGAGACTATTCAAATATGCCCAACGTCTACAACAAAACGAACATTATGAAACCATTTTAGAAGACTTCAATTACTTTGTTGATGAAAAACATTACGAGTATTCAAAGGCACTAAAGGCGGCTATAAGAAGAAACGATGCATTCTTTGAAGAGCTTCTAGATGAGGAGGAGGAAGATGAAAGCAGTGACGAAGAAAGTGATATGGATGCCAGTGAACAGAGTGAAGCAGATGAAGAAAAATAGACTTATTTAACTAAACATTATAATAAAGACTTTGTAAATCAATAAATGTTATAATATTGTTATAGATTTAAGCTGTATATATTTAAGTGTATTTAAGTGTATTTAAGTGTATTTAAATGTATTAATAAACCTATTCAACATATGTCTTGTTTTTTCTTTGCTTGAACTACAACTTGTTGAACAATTTGTTAAACAGCATGTTGTTGAACAAGTTGAACATGTTGAACATGTTGAACATGTTGAACATGTTCAACTTGTGCAACAACATGTTGAACATGTTGAACATGTTCAACTTGTTGAACATGTTGTTGAACATGTTGAACATGTTGAACATGTTGTTGAACATGTTGAACATGTTGAACATGTTCAACTTGTTGAACATGTTGTTGAACATGTTGAACATGTTCAACTTGTTAAACATGTTGTTGAACATGTTGAACATGTTGAACATGTTGAACATGTTCAACAACATGTTGAACATGTTGAACAACAGCTTGTTAAACAATTGTTGTACAATTGCTAAACAACTTGTTGAACAATAGTTTGACGTAAAACTTATTCAAACACATGTTTGAATGGTGGGCGCGCGCCATTCCAACAACCCACCTATGCACAAAACTACTGTAAAACTAAGACATCAAACTGAATTCAACGGTGAAATTTTCATGCAAATCGGTCAACCATAACGAAAGTTATCACACTTTTCCCACTTTTTAAAAAGTTAAAATGGCAAATGTCAAATTATGCATACAGCCAGCTGCGCAAATAGCCCATGACTACATTATAACAAAAACTAGATATAAAACTGAACCAAACAGTGAAAGTTTCATGCAAATCGACCAACTATAGCGAAAGTTATCTCATTTTTTTTTCACTTTTTACAAAGTTAAAATGGCGGCATGTCACATTATGCATACAGCCACCGGTGTAAATAGCCTGTGACCACTTTATAACAAAACTAGATATAAAACTGAATCAAACAGTGAAATTTTCATTCAAATCGGTCAACTATAACGAAAGTTGTCCCACTTTTTCACTTTTTACACAGTTAAAATGGCGGCATGTTACAAATATAAGTTCCACACTTCAACGGAAGTCCGTTATTTCAAATTACGAAAACAAAATGACTTTTCGTTTACGCACACTCTGCTGTGACGTTTACCCTTCATCATGACGTCATCCCAACACGTGCGCGCGCTCCATCCAAAAAACTAAAGCAGATAGAAACAAACAGACACTATGACGTCACTTCCGGTCCAGACATGATGACGTCACTTCCAGACATGACGTCACTTCCGGTCCAGACAGCACTTCCGGTCCAGACAACACTTCCGGTCCAGACAATACTTCCGGTCCAGACAACACTTCCGGTCCAGACATGATGACGTCACTTCCAGACAGTATGACGTCATCAAGTGGCGTGAAAACGGCATTATATACCTACTCATTAAAACTTTTTTTGTATATATCCAATCTTTTATTTATTTATTTTTTGCTCAAAAACGCGTATTCATACAAGGACACAATTATAAATAATCACCGAATGGTATATTTCGGGACAGCTTTCGTATGCTTTTGCATATTGCCCGGAAGAGGTAGGGGTGGGGGGGGGGTACTGTTTTAGACACATGCAATCATGCGTGTCCACGACTTTCTAAAACGAGCGCTAAACGCCAAGTGCAAGTCTGAAAAAACATCTCTGTCTTAACCGACCCGTATATCCTGTAATTTTTACCATCAAGGTCCGACAAGCAAATATAAAAGAAATACCTGAAATACTCGCGGAGAATGGGATATTTTGTGGGGAGGGGGCAGACCCTGTCCGTTCGTTCCACATTTTATGGTACCAAATGCTCCTGCGCCCTGGGGGAGAAGGAACGGTGTATGAAATTTGTTTTTCAATATGTGCGTTTTTTCGGTCACAATGCCACGACCAATATCGCAATTACTATGCTTCCTATTTGGATTTTACTTTGCAGTTTTATAGTGGAATACACAGCCAGGGGTTTCTTAGTAAAAAATGTAGTTCTGAAAAACATGCAAAAAAGTGATCCTTTTGTGAATAAGTCTTGCGAATTAAGTACAGAAGTATAGATTTGTGGTCGAGACTGTATTTACTAGTGAAACAGGCGGTCAATCGCCAGCCAGCACCCAAGTTGTTTTATGTTTCTCTTGCTGGACTAGCGCTTTTCGGAAGTTCACTCGGAAACAGTTACAGTTTGTAGCATTAATGGCTTCAATTCAGGGGGTGGTCTTATCCAGGGGGTGGCACTGTGCCAAGCAGAATAAATGAACTGATGAAGCACATTCATGAGGTAAAATATGTAAACAACGTGACGCAATCGAACCTCTGACTTGTATAAGCAAACAATTCCGTGCATTCCCGTGGGTAGTAAAAAAAATGACAAAATGGCGGACTTTTGAAAATCGGCACTGCACTTAGCGTATAGCAGTCTCACGGGCCTACAGGCCGCACAGATAGATGGATTCGTTTCAGATTCTACACACGGGTTCCTTGGGACCTTCCGCAGCGCAGTGATCAAGAATTTTCCAGATTGGACTTAAATTGACAAAATGGTGGATTTCTTTTTTAAATCAGCACTGTACTTGGCGTACCTACGGCAGTCTCACGCGTCTACTGGTTAATGGATTGATACGTTTAAATGTTATACACTACGCCTACCTATCCTTCCACTTTTAAATTTTGCGTAGTCAACACGCAACAGCCTTACACACACCATATCGCCCACGGGGGATAGGCGTGCTCCTCGAGACGTAGTCTAGTTGCTTGATACGTTCAATTTAAAATGGTCATTAACAATAATATTATTGGCAAGTCGAAGACTTGCCAAAGTACATTGAAGGTGTACTAGGCCGATGTTTCGGAGCTTTTTTTTTTCTTTTTTTTTATCTGACAAGAAATGCAACGCGTAAGGGCTGCTGCCAGCATTTGTACAAGCCTCTCGCATCCGCCAACAGCCAGCCTGCGCTAACATAAATGATGTGTGCTTGATTTGCATGCGCTAAATGCGCCGAGCACAGACACTGAAACGGTTGTGTTTTCAAAGAAGGACAAGTGGATGCAAAATCGAACGTGGTCATTTCAAATAAACTGCATGACCATATCGGCCTCAGTTACGTGCTATTTTTTGTGAGGGTCGGGGGTGGTGGGTTCTCGAACGCCTTCAAACTGGCAAAAAGTTTCTTAGAAAGGGTTTGGAATTAAAAAAAAACAGTGTCGTGCCTGTAAAGCAAAATCAAACCAAAATCAGGCTGAAAAACTTTTTAAAATTCTACTCGAAACGAGAAAGTGGTTTTTAAAACATTATTTTTTGGCCAAGTGTTTAATATTTCGCCTTTGAGAAGTACGTTCTTGTTTCGTGCTAAGTCAAGCTGCTTCGCATTATACAGGTAACTTGAGTCATTTTTTAAAACTGTATTTCAAATATCTCGGTGGCGTGTAAAATTCGTTTAAGGGGGGGGATACTTTTCATTCAGCACATTCAGCGGATTCTTTCAGAATTTCATTCTAAGTTTAGTTAAAAAGACGGTATTATTTTAAAAATTAGCTCTCCGCGTTTAGGGTTATTATAAACTTAACGGACACGCATGGTAATTAGTTGTTTGTGTGAGTCCCCCTTCCCTCCCCCTCCACTTTCAAATATATCAAGAATTAATTAATGAAGTCTAAAATTAATTTTACGTATTTAAAATTTAATATTTAATTAAGATATGAAATAAGTGAAGTATAAATAACTTTTGACATCTAAATTCAGTAATAGATGTGAAAATGGCTTCCATGTTCTATGCTTTAGTGTATTATAAAGCAAAATTCTAATATTACCTTAGAAACCCCAAATATTGCCCTCCGTCAACTAAAATACGAGTATCCGTTAACCAATCAGCGACCGTTGTGTTTGGCACTATAACTTTTCCTTGAATTTTAAACATTTTATTTGTATTGAGATTTTCACCCCAATTGGCCAACAAAATTTTTTAAAAACAACATAAAATAATTTTATTAATAATACACATTCTTGTGTTTTATTCTTGCTTGTAGGAAACGAAGTATTTGATTGCAAAGGAAACAAAAACTATTATATCAGCTAATTGATTGAAAAAAAATTGTTAGTCTGGTTATAGTGTTTTGGATATTATCCAAAATCCAAGACAGTCAGCCAGAAATTCTGTTTTCTTTATGTTACTCAGCATAAAAGCAGACATATCCGAACACAATGATCTTCATTTTATTTTGAAGCAATGTCGATTTGCACCGTCCTTCTATTTGGATCACTTTTAGTCGTCTGAGTGGTATGTAAGCTCTGCCAAATGCTGCGCAAATGGCTTTGAAATTTGATAACGAATGTTTCCTAGTTAGTTTCCACCACACATGTTCGCCCAAGTTGACAGAGAGTTAGTTTAAAATGGGTAAATATTTGTATTTAACACAATTAAAATGCTACTCCCTCTACAGTTCTTGTTGGACTGCTTTCATTTAGGCCGGAAAGTTTATTGGCCTTCATTTCCCAGCATCAATATCTAGACAGTGTCAAACTTCGGATGTCGTGCTCAGTCCACCACCACAGCACCCCCGACCCGAACTTGGTTCATCCATGGCAATATCATATATATGAAGTCTAGTTTCATGGATAATTTTCAAAAGCAAGCGGAAAAAATTGCACACCTTGGAAATTCCAGTATTTTATGTCTTCTTTTTTGGTGAGTTTTCGAAGCGACCTGAATAGACTTCAGATTGTAGATGTCCCCTGTACTGCATCGACTTTCCGACGTCTATCAAACGTTTCACAAAAGACGTTGACTGCACGCCGAAGAAATTTGAATTGTGGGTTGCGACTAAAAGCAACATCTCGAGCGTCTATTTAGCGTTTTGTCAAAAAGGAACGTCTCGAACGTTTATTAGCGTTTTGTCAAAGATGTTGATTAAACGTTGACTGGTCGCGACCAATCACAGCTAAATTAAAACCAGATTTAATGTTGCGATTTGATCTGGTAGGCGTCGCAACTTAAACACGACGTTGGACCAACGTAGGAATAAATGCTGGTAATGTTAACTGGGTTGGCATGTGCGAAATTGTTTGCTACTTTGAACTTTAATTACTCTTAGACAGTTGTCCAATCTTTAATGAATATTCTCTGGATGAGTCAGTGGGTTTAATTCGATGGAAGGGCAAAAATTACTCAACAATTAACTAAAAATAGGTCGATTCATTAACTTATGACTATGATTTACGTTATTGTTCCATCAGTTGTTGCTTTACTGCTTTAAAGTTTGATATTCCATCGCGATCCTTCATCAAGGGCATTTTATTTACTTTGGCAGTAATATTTTAATACTGCTCTGTTTACATGGATTCCGCAGTGCAAAAGGCTGGGTACAATGTCCACGGACATTCTTGCTTGGTAACACCCCCAGGGTGTAATAAACATTCCCTGGCCTCATGTCTAATGGCTGATCTCAGGCATCGAATTTCATTGGATTAGTTATTGGAAGGGATTGTCCGTTAAAGGCAGCAACGCAAAGCCACCACATTAATAGCCGCACATTAATTTATGAATTAGATAAATGTTCGGAAACATATCATAATTTTAAGAACAGAAAGAAAATGACATTCTCTATGACCTTCTGTATGGAGATCGTCGATATGGAAACAAATCACTACCAACATTGTCACAATTGTGTTTTAATAACAATGTCTGTGCAACCTACTTTAGCAACGTTGACTTATCGTCTGAAAAGAAAATTATAACCAGATCGAACAGTTACTCGACCGAAATGGATTTCCTGGCGTTATTTAATGTTATTTTGGCACGTCTTGTGGGACTTAATTAAAAATTCCCATTGGACTGGTTTTGTGGAATGGTGATATCAGCCTGTAAAGATTTAATGAAGCACCAAGTGTCAACACGCAAGGACTGGTTCGGGATTGGTGTTTCTGCTTTATCTAACAAGGGATTTTCGCTTGTGAATTCGAAACCATTTTATATTTTAAACGGACTGTTAAGGGGCTTAAGGGCACGCCATTTTAGTTTTTAAATATAATGACAAAAAATTTGTGTAATTTTGGTAAAAGCAATACACCAGGAATCGGTTTACGCTCATACAATTCATTACAAAATTGTTCCCGTTATGCTGCAAAAACTTTTAAAAGAGCCAGACCTTTTCATTTGTTAAATGAAACGAAATGGTAATTTTACTTCGTAAAGGTTCCTGATTTGCAACTTGGAAATAAAAGTTTCTCATGGTGGCCCGAATAGTGCCGGCCATATATCGGTCAATCAGAATCGTTGGTACCTTAATACAAGTTTATTCTCGTTTTGCTTGCGTGTTGTACCAACCACACCCGTTTTCTAGGGAAGCGTAATTTTTCTTTGCTGCTTCAGCATAAAGGTAATTTTTCTCCGCTTGAATTCATTGGATAATACATGTTCTGTTATCTGGAATATTTGTGCAAGAGTAATTCACGCACAGTTTTCGGAGATTTCACCTTCGTACGTTTACTGCTGGTAAATGTGAGTTTGAATCACGGGAGTTTCTTTCCCCCGATAAGTGTTACTTATACGTTCTCCACCGTTTACTGGTATGGGACATGCTAGATGACGACCCATGAAGGAGGACAGGTCATTAATGATGTCTGTCATGATCTAAAGCTACCTGCTGCGTCTAGATCACTTGTGGCCTAGCTGCGAAGCCTGGAGTTTTTTAACGGAACGCCTGTAACTCTAAAGCTGAACCAGGTTACTTGTCAGGGTCTGGAAGAGGAGTTGGCCTTGAACCGACTCGATCACACCCGAC
Source organism: Protula sp. h YS-2021 (assembly GCA_949752745.1). Classification (NCBI taxonomy): domain Eukaryota; kingdom Metazoa; phylum Annelida; class Polychaeta; order Sabellida; family Serpulidae; genus Protula; species Protula sp. h YS-2021. The sequence continues at coordinate 77,939,335 of OX457027.1, read as the reverse complement.
CTCTGCAGACTCGAGTACCAATGGTCATGCCAAGAGTTGGTTACGCTCGGTTGTGTCACTTCTGCGTTCATACAGGCTAGGAGTCACCAAGCACCACCTTTCTATAGCGGTTAACTTGAGTGAATACAGACTTTAGTATACCTGAGATGAGTTTTAGTTATTTTGCAGACAAATTAGACGCCTACTTACAAGTTTCCTCTTCAGTTCGTTGCGAGAGGGGTACAGAATCTGATGTTGACCGTCCAAGGAAGCCGAAAAAGCACAAACCGCCTGCAACCTAGAGTTGGCTACTGGGGATCTTGCCATCAATGACAAACCTTGATCTACCCATCAAGAGACCGAGAAAGTACTTTCCGAGGAATCTAACCTTTTGTCGCCGCTCGCTGTTTCCTTGCCTGAGGATATGACCTTGACACACAAACACACACAGTCAGGAGCGTGTTGCACCATCCACACAGGGCAGTTTAGTGTCCTCCGCGCCCTGACACTTTTCCTTTACAAGCGTTTGATGTGCAGAAGTTATCCCATTATGACTCCCTGAATCAGTCTTCGCTCTTGGCTATGCAGACTCAGCTCTAGAAACACATCCAGGAACTCCAAAAGGCGTGGCATTCGAAGGAAACCAAAACCGAGACGCAAACACACAGCGTTCGCCGTAGTCTCATGGCCGCCAGACGATCCACAGGTGTTGGCTGTGTCGATCACTGCGTCGGTTTCCACTTCGAAGATCGGAGCTCGGATGACCAACATGCGGAACCGGAGGGTGATGCTGGAGATGACTCATCGGATGACTTCTCTTCCCGGGTACAGCTTCCGCTCCGTGCGGCTGACCCGATTCTATCTCCGGGCAAGGGTCAATGCCTATTGAAAAACCCAGCGGCTGTAGGTTGTCGACCGATTCGCACTCCGTCCTCCAAACTTTTCTCTCTCGGAAGATGACTCTGTGTCGTCATCAGCTACCTCGAAAGCACCCGAGGACGTACCGTTTCGGTGATGCCATTAGGAAATTTACAAGGCTCACTGCCGTGGAATGTGGGTCCCTAATGACAGACAGAGACGACCCACCAATCCGAATGACGTTTGAAGCAGCCCATCCACAACCTGATTCGTTGATTGCGCTTAAGACGGGTGAGGGGACAGCCACCGCACTGTCAGTCCGCAGAATGGAGTTCAACCCTTTAGATGCCCGTGAGAGCCCAGTTTTTGCACGCTTTCACTCGTCTCCACCCATTTACCTACCTGGCTTCCCCTTCCCTCATTTAAGGACAGACCAGAGCCTCGATTACTCTATGTACCTACGGACAAGCGTACATAAACACTTGAATTAAACCGACTAAAGAAACATTGCAAAAATAATGCCTTTCAATGGGCTTAGGACATTTGCCCGTGGGACAATTGCTGGTCTAGGACATCTGCCAGTCTAGGACATTTACCGGTGGGACTTTTGCGGGTATTTTGAAAAATATAAGGTGTTTTTCATTTTATTCTCAATTTTTTTAAAACAATGTTAGTTCTATTTCGATTGCCAAAATTTAGCGTTGTTATTTAAAATGCTTATTTTACATTGTTTCTCTACATTTTATTTTTTTACACCTTAAACCCTGTAAGTCCAGATCAGTAGTATAGAAATGGGGTAATAAAAACACCTGTTTTCATATCCTTATTTAGAAAAATAGGAAATGGGGGTATGACAACAGTTGCCGGATGTTGGAGTTGTGAAAACAGAAGTGGTTAAGAACCGCGCGCGATCTAGATGGACAGTGAAGGTGAAAGACCTGAAATAAATAAAAAAATAAACAAATAGAAATAAAATAAACAAATAAATAAATTAAAAAAATAAAATAAAAAAATGAAAAAAAATCAATAAAACAAATTCAGAAATGAAAGAAAATTTAAAAAAAATAAAATAAACAAACAGTTTCCGGGAGTGGTATAAAACAGTTTCGTTAAACCTTCATGAGGTTTGACGAAACAGTTACGTCAGACCCCCAGCGACGAAACAGTTTCGTTAAACTCCACTAAATGTCAAGGATACTGTAGAATAACCTTGACTTGATTTCGTCAAGGACACTTTCGTGAATGTACACCTGTACTTTTCAGGAACAATGGCTTGAAGATGCGCACGAAAGAGCATGTGAGACCTTCGACTCATTAATAAGCACCGCCTAAAACAAATGTATATGAGACTATTCAAATATACCCAACGTCTAGAACAAAGCGGACATTTAAAACCATTTGAGAAGACTTGAAGACTTTAATTATTTTGTTGTGAAAAACACTACGAGTATTCAAAGGTAGTAAAGGCAGCTATGAGAAGGAACGATGCATTTTTTGAAGAGCTTCCAGATGAGGTGGAGAATGATAAAAGCAGCGACGAAGAAAGTGATGTGGATGAGGACAGTGAGGTGCAAAAGAGTGAATTATATGAAGAAAATTAGACTTATTTGACTAAACTTTATAATAAAGACTTTGTAAATCATCAAATGTTTTAAAATTTTATTGATTTAAGCGCTGTGTTTTTAAGTGTATTAATAAAACTATTCAATATATCTCTTGCTTTCTGATGTGTTAACGCAGTTTCACATATTCACATATGCAACGTTCAGTTTATCCTTCATTAGAGACAAAGTCCTGCTGAACAGTTTAGTAAAAACTGGTTGAAATCGGTCAAGTAGTTTTAAAGTTATATTCGATTAAAAGTTTTAGGTAAATTACGTCATACGTGACGTCAGTAATGGCGTCATCAATAAAAATTTAAAGTCTCCCTAAATGCTATGGTGAAAAGATGGCTGAAATCCAACGAGTAGCTTTAAAGATAGACACGTTTAAAATTTTTAGTATATGACGACATCGATGACGTCATCAGTTACGTCATCCATAAATACTTATGGTTTTTGTGAATACTACGGTGAAAAATTTGTTGAAATTGACTGAGTAGCTTTAAAGATATACATGTTTAAAATTTTTTGTTAATGACGTCATCGATGACATAATCAGTGACGTCATAAACACTTCAAGTCTTCCTGAATACCATGGTGAAAAGATGGTTGAAATGGACTGAGTAATTTTAAAGTTAAGCTCGATTGAAATTTTTAGCATATGACATCATCAATGGCGTCATCTATAAACACTTAAGGTCTTCCTGAATATTGTGGTGAAAAGATGGCTCAAATCGACCAAGTGGTTTTAATTTTATTCTCGATTGAAAAATTTCGTAAATGACGTCACCCGTGACGTCATCAAAGACATCCGAACGTGCTCGAATGGGATGACCTAAATATATGGATGCTTTTACGAACGTGCCTTGATGGCGTGACGAAATCATGCACGTTTGAACGTGATAGGATGAGATGACGAAAGTACATGCTCACTTTGACGAAAGTGTCCTTGACGAAATCAGGTCAAGGCTACAATGTCTTTGACGAAATTAGGTCACGGTTAAAAGTACAAGTGACTTTGACGAAGTGTCCTTGACGAAATTAGGCAAGCTTACTCTACAGTGTCTTTGACATTGCCTGGGGTTTGACGAAACTGTTTCGTCAAACCTCATGAGGGTTGACGAAACTGTTTTTATACCACTTCTGTTTTCATACCCCTAGGGGTTTGAAAACACAAACGAGAACTGTTTTCAACACCCCGTTTCCAGAAACTGTTATCAAACCCCGGTTATATATGCAGTGCAATACAATGCAAGAATGGTTTCATACTACTTCACCAAAACTATTTGCATACCCCTAGGGGTTTGAAAGCACAAACCAAGGGGGGGTTCTTTTTTTATTTTTTTATTTTTTATATGTTTATTTTATTTTTATATTTGTTTTTTTCTTTCATTTATTGTTTTAGCTTTTATTTCTTTATTTTATTTTTTTACTTGTTTATTTTATTTTTATTTGTTTATTTTTTTTATCTATTTCAGGTCTTTCACCCTCACCCTCCATCTAGATCGCGCCCGGTTCTTAACCACTTCCGGAAACTGTTTTCATAACTCCAACTTCTGGAAAAATGTTTTCATACCTCCATTTCCTATTTTTCTAAATGGGGGTATTAAAACAGGTGTTTTCAAACGCGCGCGGATATCAAAACACCTGTTTTCATACCCCCATTTCTATACTACTCAGACCTTATTTACATGTGAACAGTGTGGGATATTCCACGCAGATAATCAGTGATGTGCCGGTTCCAGAAATCTGCAATGAAACTGAGGCAATGTGCTGTGACACGTCTTGGTAGGTTCGGGTGCGTGGTCACAACAAACATCCTGGATGCCATCCTTCCACGTGGTTGTTTGTGTGGGGAGATCCAGAGACTTGAATTGTGAACATCAAGTCGAAATTTCAATTAAGAGGATCATACGAATTGTGAAAAACACAATTATTAAGAGCGTATAATGAATGCAATCTCAGACATTGATGACATCATAAAAGAGACTGGCTGTGGTGCACAATGCAAAGTAATTATTATCTCCCACTTCAAAGCAGTAAGTTCATTGCATTTGTGAATATTAAGTCGAAATGGCAATTAAAAAGATCATACGAAATGTTAAAATTATTAAGAGGGTATAATGATTGCAATCTCAGGCATAAAACAGACTTCAATGACATTAAAGGCCAAAACATAAGTTAGTGATTATATCATTGAGGAATAACCAGTGAAATATCAAATTGTGGCTTTATAAAAAAATATTCACCTAAAAAAAACACCTTAAAAATTTTCAAAATACCGGCAAAAGTGCCACCGGCAAATGTGCTAGACGGGCAAATGTCCACCGGCAAATGTCCTGTTCCCCTTTCAATATAAGCACTTCTATGCCTTAATACCATTTACTCCTGTCCCCTACGGATGGTGCATTCAAACAACGCTGATTACACAGATTTCATCACATCCAAAAGCAAAGTACATGCTTTCTCACTTAAAGCAACGCAATTCCTCGTGAAAATGAAATAATTTATATACATAAACCAAAACTCTACGACAATGTCAGAGAAGTGGGGTAAATACCCTTAGCAACTTCTCAAAGTAGACCGACTGCTTTGTCAGTACTGGGTCAGGCATTCGCCAGACAGCTTTACTCAAGGAACACCTCAAGTCAAAACGTTTTTGAGGACTGATTGACTTGGGGCTGCTTTCCACCTCTGTGCTTGGACTTGCCGGAATTGCCTAAAGCTGCGCCGTTGTTTGCTTGAAGTGGCTGCTCTGGCTCTGACTGTAGCTCCTGCAGCTACCGACGGAGAATCATTGTTAGAAATGACGTTTTTGGCCGCCATAAAATTCCCAGTGGAACAAAGACCAGGTTTATTCATTCTGAGTAAATTCTTTTAAGTAGAATCTAGTGAAAATATTGGGAGAAGGTCAACAACCTGCGCTCAGAATGGGGGTAGGGATGGGAGCCTCATTCCTTCGAACGCCCCTAAACCTCTAGTGGTATGTGAGTCTTATCCATACCACTAGAGGTATACAGTGGCTTAAGAGCCACTGTATTCCAGGAGCCATTTACTTAAAGCACCTGTTTCTCCAATGGATCTCTCCTGTTGTTTTGCTTGACGCCAGAGCCACAACCCCGGCGATACCTTGAATTGGTCATTTTTATTCATTTTTATTTTTGCCCGAAAACTTATTCCAGTGTAATCGATAGACTTTTGACGTTAATTACTTATGCACATTTTCTTTATCACCTCGTCGTATTTTTTTTAAAAAGGAAGGCACAAGTGCTACATTCTAAGGTACCGAAGATGTGAGGAAGGGTTGATATGTTCTCAATGTGGCTGTTATAAGCGCCCTGGATGACAAGGGATTTTGAGGCAGATATCCACCCTGCATCTTGACAACAGGGTGAACTACGTCTGTGAGTAATAGCTGCTTCAGAATTGCCTGTGGTAGAAAAGCGTATAAAATCCGTTGCGATCATTGGCACTCGTCTATGCCCACAGGCTCCTACGTCTGGGCAGGGAGAACGTACCCGGGCGAGTTGGTGGATCAGGGAAGTAGCAAGCAGACCTTGGTAGGAGTACCCCACTGAGCCACCAGCCATTGAAAGGAGACTTGATTCAGGCATCATTCCATCTGTTCTACTCTACCCACTTTGGAAGCCAAAACATTTAAACTACCGATGCATCTGATGCATCTACCCAGGTGGGCCAGACAAGCCCACAGTGGAAACAAGTGGCGATAACTCTTGAATCCAGCTGGTAACGCAAAAGTAGCAATGCTGCTCTGCTAATTCAGACACACCTGCCCTGCCTAGCCAATAGCGCTGGGGAGTACAAAGCGCAACGACGCCTGTCTCCGTGTCTCTCTAACACCAAATCTGACACCAAATATCAGACAGACGGTCAGATTGACATTGCTTCTTGAATCTCTCGGTAGAGAAAAGAAACCTTTACGGGATAAACAGAATATCAAAATTGCTTTTAGAGATTAAATTCATAATAGAAAAATGCAAAATTTGAAGCAAAATCTCTATTTCTATTGATATGAAGAATTTGTTTGGATATCATTTTTAGAAGACATTTTTATTTGTACTTTGAAATATGCAAATAGTTTAGAATATCAAAATGTCAGTCTATTTTACATTTCTAATGATTAGAAGCAAACGTTTATAAATAAATTTATGACTGGTCCATGAATATACAAGCTTTTTCATGTTGTATCACACACAATTGAAGTATTTCTTCAAAATTGTTGTTATTGATGTTATTATTGATATAATTCATTTTACATCCCCAAATTTAATTGCCTTTTCGTCGTATTTTATAAATGTATGTATGTAAGATTTTCAAGTTTGTTAAGTTGAATTTTTTCTCAAAAGTAATAGTCTGCAATATTAATTACAATAGGTAGTAGCAAAATACAAATTAATAAAATTTACATTGATTTATTGATATCATTCGGTATAGTTTGATACAAAAAATAGCATTAAATGTTAAAAGAACATTTCATACACCACAGACCCCGAAGTAATGCTGTATACCCAAAACTGGTAAATTAATCAATACTGATCACTATTCTTATGTTACAACGTCTTGCTGTTTTAACATTTTAATGTTAATAATGTATAATCAGGACGTACCAAGTAATTTTAAGAGTTACAACTATTCAGGCTACACATGTAAAACTATAAACAATAAAACTTTAAATTAGATGTGTAGTGCATTGCTCGCGTTTAAGTACAAAAATTAGCTCATAACCAAAACGAATGTAAACTAGAACCTTATTTCGCTAGCGAAATGTTAAACACTTGACAAAAATTAATACGCAAAAATACTTCCTTCAATTGGGTTATTTCTTGAATGATATATTGCAAACAACACAGCTTGAATACGTCTTATAAGCCGATTAGTGTTTCGTTTTTGTTGTTTTATTGACTGAGCAGGCATACGCCGTGTTATCTTTTTACGCAGTGATAGCTCGCACAAAGCTCAGCAACTGTGTTCTGTGATGTACGTTAAATGCACTGCATTTACTTGCAAAAATACACTCTTTGCACATGGCGTTTTAAGAAAGAAAACGAAATCGAAGACGAAAATAAAAAGTGACATGCACACGTTCAGATCAAGCTCTTCATAAGTCCAAAGTTTCATGGTCCTAGGGCCCATAGTGTCAGAGAAGAAGAAGACACAAAAAATCGAAAAAACTGTCAAGAAGAAAAAAGGGACGAACGACTGCTCGCACAAATTCATATAACTCTTGCAAGCCTAAGACTTGTCAAGTGTTAAATAGTCATAGTCATAGTTGCAAAAGCAATAGTCCAATTTATTGAAGCCGAGTGCATCCCACATAAAACAGGTTTGGATATAAACATTTCATTAGAAATACAGAAGCAATGTCCGAGGGCTGTTCAGATTCACCAAACGTCCTTACACGCGAGGAATAATTTTCATTGATTTTGAATAGTTTCCATTGATTTTTTAAGAAGTGCAGAGAAAATGCCTTTGTTTTCTCTCCTGTTTGTGCAAACACAACATATATGTTAATTAATTGAAAACATATTGGGTCAGGGACAAAAACAGATTTGTTTCCCATCCCGAGTTTTTAAAGCATTTCGGCCCACTAGCTGTCTTATTTCTCGAAAAATTACCATGCACTTTTTCAGTAAAAGTAAATCACAAATTTCTTTACAGAGCTGTCAAAATGATTCTTTCCCAACAGGTCACAGAGTTAACGCCATGTGACAAACACTTTTATATACTTACCTGTTTTTGTGAGCAAAGTTAATTGTTTAAAGAATATTTTATCATTACTCGCATAAAAAGTAAAACAATTTGCAGAAATACCTCTTGTTTAGCTACTTTCTAAGATGTCTGCACATTGTTTCGATAATTTTATTTCTATTCTTGCTTGTTCATTGTTGTTTATATTTGTCTTATGCTACATGCTTTCAAGATCTTTTGCATCAGGGAGAACCATTTTATTTTGATACACCTGTTCAATGCGCTTAGCTTTTCGCTTGATTTCTTCCAGTTCTTTTATTCTATCTTCCCAGCCCAGTTTGTGCTCATCTTTTTCAGACTGAATAAGCATTTCGATATAGTCAACCTCTGACAATGGGTCTGGTTTCAATGCTATTTCTCTCAGTCTCTCTAAGTTAACTCTGCATTTGTTGACATCGTTTTCGACATCATATTGAATCTGAAAATACTCTGCTTTCACCATTTCTATGACATCAATCTGAGACGCCACCATACCTGACGCTCTTTCGTATTCCTGTTTCTTTTCATAATAAGTTTTCTCAACCACAACCGTTTCATTTTTCAAATAATAACCTGAATTTTTATGGTCACTCCAATGGCATTTCTGTCTGCAGCGTTCGCACCTACCGTCTGATCCCATGGCAGTACACTGTGCTTTGTCCGCATCATCCTTATATATGCAGTTATCGTGACAGGTGTTGTGACAATTCATGCAATGAGTTACATGGCGATTCAATTCGCAGGCTACCTGTATTGACCTTACCTCTTTGACCTTATATTTAAAGTCCATGTTGTCTCTGATTTTTGTCTCATTTGCTTGGAATATAAGCTGCTCAGCGTTTAACCGACTTAATGTCGAGAGACCTTTATATACCTTCTGCTCCAAATAATTTACAGTATCTTGAATATTTCGCCGTTTTTCAAGTACCTCCTTTGTTAAGGTTAAGCTTTTCGGATCCATCTTAGTTAAGAATTTGAAAAACTCGTCAAAGCTTTGCTCGCCCATATGCCAAAACATTTTAGAAAAACTGCATGCATCTTCTTCCGTTTCCTTTGTTGCCTCCTCGGCTGTGTTTTCTTTTATTCCGTTGTTTGCAAAAAGAGCTGAATTATTGAATTTAAAGGCTTTCCTATGTGGGAGCTTAGCAGCCTTAATTGCTTCTGCAACAGGGGCTTCAGCTCCATCAGCAAATGTTATCATAACCAAAATGTTTTCTCCTATATCGTTCCCAAATATTGAAAGTATCGAATCGAAAATATACTTTTGGGTTTTTGTAAGACGTGCGTCAGGGGCTTTAGCAAGGAAGCAAACAGCATCCAAACAATCTATTTTGTACTTTTCTGGGTTTTCAAACAATGCTCTTATTTGTTCAACTAAAGCACGATCTCGAGTAATACCCCTTGTGTCAGCAAAACCGGGTGTGTCAATTAAATTAAGAGTATATGGCAAGCGGTTTGAGTCGCCACATGTAATTGTGTACACCGTGATCCACTCAGTCTGTGACTCGCTTTGACCCTTTGACTTATTTTTTAGTTCGTCTGCATGTTCATCGATCAGCTTAAAGCGATTTTTCTCTTCCCACTTGACGTCGAAGATGTAATTACAGATCCCATCAATAAGTGTACTTTTACCCGTTCCTGTGGCTCCTACCAGCATAATTGTCTTTTGTTGGTGCTTCAGTTCAAATTTACCTTTGAACAAAACAAAAACAAGATTGTCCATGGACAATGCCACAACTCATGAATGCTGGTGTCAAGATTTATGACATATAAGTATGGCCTGTAACAATAATTTCAAGACAGTAAGGCTATGTACTTGGTGTCAGTTAAGATTTTAATACAAAAGTGGTTTATTGCCAATATATCAGCCAATGTTTGGCGAATCGCCAAAAAAGTAATAGTCACATGTTTCGGCCTCCCAGCGTTAGTAACGATTTGCGCCAATATTTCCGCCATTTTTCCGAATTACGAAAAACAGCAATAATCAGGTAAGTACTAATGATCACTATCTTTAACCACAATTTCAAATAAGGCCATTTCTCTGTTGTGAGTTAAGATCTTACTGTTTTTTTGTTTATCATCAATATTTCACGAAAGATTTCACGCCAATCACCAAAAACGTAACGTCCGGGTACGCAGTAATATCTGCTACCTATACATAGAATTTCCAGACAGTAAGACTTTTTTCATGGAATGGTTTAAGATTATTTTAACAATATTTGTCGAATGACCATAAAAAGTAATAACCAGGTAGACACTCATGTGCGCCTTTCCATTAGAACCATAGGACCATAAATAAAGAAAATTGCGTTTCGACCAACATTTCTGCCAATTTTTGGAGAGAAGTAGGGTCGAATATCCGCTTCCATAATTCTAAATTTTAAAACACTAAAATATATATACGCGTTAGCTAAGAGCTTAGTAAGAAACTGGTTTCTCGCCAATACATCCGCCAATTTCTACAAAAACCTGTAATAGGTACCAATGATTGCTATCTTAATCTAACGACTGAAGAAGGAAGCAATTTCTCTGGTTTGAATTACGATTCTATTATTTTTTTTTTGGTAATTTTTCGCCACATTTTGGCCAATCACGATAAACAAGTAACATCCGGGTGAGCAGTAATGATTGTTACTTTTACTGGAAAGTTCAAGATAATGAAGCTAGTTTCCTGGAGTTTCTTCAGATTTTACATTTTTTCATTTTAAGCTTTTTTGTTTGCTTGTTTTTCTCTTTTTTGGAGAATGGCCAAAGCAAGTAGCAGTCAGGTGGACGCCTATCTACCCTGCTATTTTCCTGGAGTTACTTAAGATTCTACAGAAATGCTTGTTTTCGCCAAAATTTTCACGAATTTTAGGTTCATCACCAAAAATTGTATCAGCCAAATAGGTATTAAGGCTGCTATCCTTCTTTAAAATTTCAAGTCAGTAAGACTATTTACTGCTTTTACTAAAAATGTGTTTGGTTTCTCGCCAAAAGTTTTGTCAATTTTTGTCCAATCACCAAAAAGGGTAATAAGCAGGGAGGTAGTACTCTGCCAACTTCACTCAAGTTTCAAAATAGTAAGATTACTTTCCTGGAAATATTAAGATTTTACAAAAAAAAAAATTCGCCAATACAAAAAAGTAGTACGCAGGTAGGTAGCAATTCCTGCTGATTATGCTGAAATATTTGTAGCTTGTCTCTAAAATTTTACCAATTTCTGGCTCATCACCAAAAATTGTATCAGACAAATAGGTAGTAAGGCCTGCTACCCTTCGTTAAAATTTCAAGAGAGTAAGATGATTTTGCTTCGGTTTTTCAATCTTTTAATAGTATTTTTTTGTTTCTCGCCAAAATTTTCTCCACTGTTTTCACCAATCACCAAAAAAGTAATAGTTAGACTACAGGTACTAAAGTTCCAAGAAAGTAAGACTATTTGCCAAATTTTGCCAATTTTTGGCGAATCACAAAAAATAATAGCCTTAAAAGCGTATATACGCACACACGCAAACACACACATACGCACATGCTTTCAAGAACTACTATAGCCCCTGCTTCTGTAGAAGCTGGAAATAAAAAACAAAAAAGGAATTTGGCTGGTGAGGTATAGTAATTAGTATGATTTAAGCTCGTGTTCATGTGTCAAAAATTACTGACTCCATAAAACGTCATTATCACTTACCACCACCTAAGTTTTCAATTACAAAAGTGACATCACTTGCCTATTATGCATTTCCGAACTTTGTTCCTACTGTCTTCGTATTCCTGTTTGAGGGGAAGTTTCACAATCTCCATCCCGTTGATGCGTGTTACGTTACAGCTGGAATTTTCCTCACCCTAAGTTACACAAAAGTATGAACCCATTAACATTTTGAAGTGATAAAAACAAAAACTGTTGTTGTTCACAGTTTTACATTTGTCGTCTTGTTATTTTCCAACAGTTTACATTTGCTGTGAATGTGTATTTCTTAGATGATCTTCATTCAATTTGTTTTCATTCTTTTCATTTTATACCATCGTAAAATAATGTTTTTTCCTTGATGATCAGTCAAATATAGACCGAAAGGGGAAACACCAAATAGTTCTCTTTGGAGTTTTTCATCGCTGTTGTTCAGGGATCAATTGATTGTTTTTTTTAGTTTTAACGCGTTTCTTTAACACGATTGTTCTCTAACAGTCAATCGTTTTTTAAATTCGCAGAATAACTTGTAAGTCACACAGTTTTTTTCTAAATGCTAAGGCCTAAGGGATTTATTTACATTCGCTCTCCTCTGTACAGTTAAAATATGTACAGAGTATGTTCTTAGTAGGGCTTATGGGCAAAGGGTATGATAAAATCACCAAAATACCAGACACATTAGTTTAAGAAACAGTGGTCAATGAGCTTATGTCCTGTAGATATATATGATGACTTCAGGTTGAGATGAATATTCCGCTTGACTTTTCTTGTACAAAACGAGTAGTTGATGGCATTTGTTTGTTTATTTTGCTTCGATATTTGTACTGATGATTGGAATAATTTGTTTAGTGGTTTGAATATTAACCAAATAGCAAAACGCCAGTTCTTCATAACCGAAAAACCCAGTCGAGGAAGAGTACGATATACACAAAATATTACCGAATCAACAGTGGATAATTTAGATTTTTTCAAACGAATATTTATTGGCGTGATTAGGATTTTAAATGAAATTTACTATATATTTTAAAATGTAGTTTATGGAGATGCAGTTTATGGAGATTATTTTGTTAAAACCTGATAATTGATCAAATCAGCCAAATATATGTATTGGTTTGTCACACAACAAAAACCACACGATATTTTGCAAAATTGTAATAAATTATGCACAAAAATAAACTTAAAGCTTACCCAGGAGCTAACATAATTGCGGAAATTATGCATTCCTTTTTTTACTTTTTGCTTCAAAGTGCTGTATAAATTTCCCTTTCTCCATTCCTCCCTGTATCGCGTTGTTTCCTGTAAATATTATTTCCTCTATTTCATCTCAACATTATATTGAGGATTAATTCTGGGCTAGAATCGTTTTGTGCATTTTATTTATTCTATTTTATGGCTACCTAATTTGCCTAATTTGCTAATTTAAATTACCAGCGTTTTTTATTTTGTCTGTTTAAGCTTTACGCTTATGGAAATTCAAATTCCACAAGCTTGTGAATGATGATTTTACCACTAAATTAATTGCAGAATAAAGAGAAGCCAATAAACAACTGATTATTATATAGTGATAGCATAGTTTATTTAATGTGGTTCATTTGTTTATTTGCTCGTCAATAAGTTTTCTTTCGCTCTCGGTGTAACTTAAAATATGTTTCTCCAAAAGATCCCTTTGGAATGCTTAAGTTAAAGCAATTCCAAGAATATTTTGGCGGAAATTGTGTTTAAAGTAACTGTTATTAAGTTGCTATTCAAATCACAAATTACCAAGAAATTAATATTCTTGGATACAAAATATAAATAATAGAGATTACCCTTGGAAACAAATCGGTTCTTTGCGGCATTCTGTAGTAATGACCTTCTAAACAGTTAACACACTTATAGAATTATTTAGAATTTGAAAAGCTATAATTGACTGGTTGAATTTATGGTCAATTATGAATTGCCTAGCTGACCGTAATTATGTCACATATGTTATAACTATCTGATTGAATATGTTTATTTATTTATGAATTTACAAAACACAAAAATGCTTTAGTTCCGTTACTATTGATATATAAAGTCACAAAAGTTTACAACACCAAAACCTACCTTGTATTGAAATATTTAAAATCATTTTAAGTTCTACCTCCGTCACTGTTACCTTTATGATGATGACCATGCTGAGTAAATGGAACTATTTGTAGACTGTCCTTAATCTGGTTATGATCTGGAAATTCTAAACCATCTTGCTGTTTATCAACGAGATAATCTTGCAGATGCTGCAAATGCTGTTGGTGTGCGAAGCGTTGGTTGACAGATTGTTGGTGGCAATCTCTATACAAGCTGTTACCTCTATAACTGCGACCTCTAGAAAATGGATCTGCCAATTCTGAGTCGTCCTGGTGTCGACCAGTTAGATCACAATGCATTTCTTGCCAAAATTGTTGATCTGACAAATACCGGTTGTCCATTAGTTGCTGAGAATCACTTTCTTGCTCACACGTAGATGCTGTTTTTGCTTCAAAGGCAACACAATTCCTCATTCAAGCACCATGTTTAAACATAGTATTTTTCAGGTAAGAAATTTATTCCTGTCAAAAATTATTGCTGATAAATAAATAATTTTTTATTGAATCGTGGAGCAAAACTGGCATTTTCTGTATCTCAGAGAAAAAATTCAGAGCAATTTATATACAGACTAATTAATAAATTGGTTGTAAATTAGAAAGTAAAGAAGAAAACAATATTTGATTAAGACACTTTTACGCTAATCTTTTCCAGGTAAACTGTATTCGTAAAAAAGAATAACCGATGGCGATTCGAAAAGTTGTTTATTTTGAATTCTATGTATAATAAGCAAAACCTAATTGTAATACTAACGCTGGTAATATGTTTTACTGTTAAGGAAAGCTATTTGATGATATCAGGACCTTTCGAAGTACATGCTGAATTAATAGCAAACACAACAATAGAGTACCTGGTTTTGGTAAACACCTGTCAAATTCCTGCTTATTTGCCATATTTTCCTCCTCCACTAGGCGAGTTAGTAATCTTTTCTGACCTGTTGCTTTGTCCATTTTCAGTATATCTTCATTTGTTATAAGCTTAATAAGATCAAAAGAATCAAATCCTAGCTCATAGAGAAGTTCAATGGTTTTTTGCTTCACTTTCCTGCCTTCAAGCCAAGTTTTAAAGGTGTCACCTGAAAGGTTTAACGTCATGAGTATGTTCCACAT
The DNA here is from genome assembly GCA_949752745.1 of Protula sp. h YS-2021. NCBI lineage: Eukaryota > Metazoa > Annelida > Polychaeta > Sabellida > Serpulidae > Protula > Protula sp. h YS-2021. Next base: position 77,924,276 of record OX457027.1, on the reverse strand, counting down.
GGATTAATAATTAGGCAATTACCGAGTATAAACACTACGCATACTTTACAAGTACGGGTGCTTTCTCACGATCGCTCGGGAATACATTCAGAGATCCAGGTAAAATAAAAACAAGTTTTCTTTAAGCACCAAACCGACAGAGTAAACCATTTTGTTCCAATTTGGCTATGATTGAAGTTTTTATTCCTTCGGATATTAAATTTTTACATTAAAAGTGATACAGTCATAGATTACAGGTCTACTTTCACAATTGCTACATAATGTTTCGCAGTGAACATGTATCAACAGTTTTTAAAAGTATATTCAAGAAGCTATCTAAGATACAATGAATAATTAAGAAGTAATAAAAATAACACCCAAAATTGAAAATAAATTATAAATTTCAGGAAGTAAATTGCTACCTTAGTAACTTAATTTTTAATTTCACCGTGCTGCATGTATTTGGCACATAATTAAGAAAAGCTTCGAGCGTATTTCCTTTGCGGTGTCCTGATACAAGGTTTTGATAGGCGTTTGGGAGAAATATTCAAGTAGGTACAGATTCTGCCAATGGTGAATATTGTGAGGGGGGTCATGACAAGGTAATAGCTTTGGATATCTATTGTATTTATTGTAACTTGTCCTCGACAGCGGAAACCTTAGCAATCATTACAACGTTACATATATGCAACAACAAGGCAAAGCGGAAGGAAAATGACTGCTCGAAAATCACAGTTTTATTACCAGGTATTGATTAAAGTAATTTACCAGATATCCTGACCTTTTCTCATGCAAACACCTGTTTGTATGCACGCAAATTTATCGCACAAATATAAAAATAATTTGACGTCCCAACGTAATTAATAATGATGGGCTTTGACAAATGTGTACTATTTCCATGCCATACTCCCCGACCACTATATTCATAGGCTTTTCTATAAATAATGAAGAAATTAAGCACGTACGAAAAGACCATAGAAGTAACAATTGTAAATAATAACAGCGTACTTGAATGAAAGATCTTGTAACCACTGCCTAAATCATGTAATTATTGGTCTGGATTAATCTCTACATTGCTATCTAATATATTGTGAAGGACAAATTAAAGAAAATATTGAAAACTACAAGGGAGGTTTAACGTATAATTTATAAATGATATAAAAGGGCGATATTTAAACTCATTTGCATTGTAAAACGTTCTCCGAAAAAGTGACCATTTGGGTACTTTTAGGTATGGGACCCGATAAACGGGTGTCTCCCGAAACCTGAATGCATTTCTTTGAAACCCTGCCGATCTTTATTGAAGAAACATTGTCATGATCGATTGTAGATGTGTTTATTTCAGTGAAGTCGGTGACTTCATTGCGTATAAACACTAGTTATCAACAATCCTATCAAACTATCTTAATCAATCCTTAATCAATAAAATTTAAACATACTTACACTAAAATATTTTTAATGCCTACCATGTTTTAGAGTATGTGTCATCAAGTTTTCTTCAGATATTTTAGGCTTTATGTCACCACAGGACTGATCGCCTGATATTTTCTCTCTTCTCGCCAATTCGAACTCTAAAATAACATAGATGAACGGAAACGTAATTGATTTTTAAGTCCTTACTAATTGAAAAGATGAATTAAAATTGCTTTTAGCTGTATTATAGCGTATTTTTGTTACTTTTCCAGTAATAGTTATCCATCTTTAAATACCTATGTCTGTATATAGGAATTATCTAACTGCTTTATATTGTTTGGAGCAATACTTTCAATTATCACAACAGGGGCTCATTTTTTATCTCTATACTCTATTTCGTTCTTTTACAACAGCAAGCAGCATAATGAAACATAAGAAACATATACTTTTTAAAACTTCGAACTGGTTAAAATCAATTGCAATTATTAAATTAAATATAGTTGACAAAACTTTGCAAAAAAGCAAACAAATTATACTTCAGTATTATCTTTTTAACTTTTTGAAACTGAAGTAAAATTAAATTTCTCAGACCGATGTGTATCCAATACTCTACCATAGCAAAGAGCAAAAAGTATAGCATAGGGTAAAAAAGTTTTGAAGTGTTTTTTGCCTTGAATTGTAAAAACTAGCATCATAAAGTCAAACACAATGCAAGATACGTCGTTAAGCGAGTTAAAAATTATTATCGAAATACTGATGTCTAAATATTTTCTTCCTTGCTTAAACCTATGTTAATAGAAAAGTCTTGAAAGAAATGTTTACCTGCAAGCGTTTTGTCATCCGTCTGATGTATATACTCATCAACGAGAGCCATTAAGATTTTGCTTTGGCCCATTGAGATGCTCATTCTTGTCAAATCATCCATTGTAATCAATTTAAATGCTTCCAAAGAATCAAAGTCAAATTCATAAAGCTTTTGGATTGTTTCTTGTTTGATACCTCTCTCTTTGAGCCATGTCCTGTGTCCATCTGCTTTATGAATTTTCATATTTTAAATTACCTTCCATCCCGTTTTCGCCTATCTAATCTAAATATTATAAATGTCTGAACTGTGTATCTTTCAGTTAAAGCCTATAAACAACAGAGTAATTGCATTTAATCATATGGTCAGACCACTACCTGCTGGTGATTTATGAGTTCTGATTTAAAATACTATCATATCTGGAATACACTACGCAACACTATCACAAACATTGCATGCAGAGCATAAGTGATGTTATTTTTATAATTTGCCAATATTAAACCTTAGTGAAGTTTGGTCCAAACATTCACATTTCAGCAAATGTTGGATTGATAAATGCTCTATACCTGCAGAGTTAGACGTAGATGAAGCACTGACATCGCTTTCAGTAATGCTTTCTGCTAAATAAGTTTCTGGGGGCATCGTGTTTGTACTTGGTTTTGCAGCGGCGTTGCCTAAGCAAAGATAAGGCTAATAGTAGTAAACGTTTTCCCTAGCTCATAAGCTACCATGTGTTAGACAACCATTTTCCAATCATTATGCTTTCGTAAAATTACACCAACAATAATGATAATAATAACAATAATAATCATTATAATAATACATTTTGTGCGACTTATTATTTCGCATAGAGTAATATTAGATATTAAGGTAAACGAAAGTCTAAATCACAGTTAGTGCATTTGTACCATTATGTTCTCTCATTATTATAATCCCTGATTCAAATAATCTTATCGGCACAAAATTTTACCCATTGTTTTATACCAATTTGAAACTGGTATATATTTTTCTCAGTAAGTCGCAATTATGCATTTTTATAATTTAGATATAAAAATAAGCTGATATAGTGTTGTGAAAAAATAAACTTTTGAGATGAAAAAATCACTTGCAGATTTCAAAATATACATTTAATGAGTTTCGTGAAGGTTACTTACAGCCATTGCAAATATTTCCAAAAACGTGTTCTTGCTTGAATTTGAGTCGGTCAAGAAGTTTTAACGGTTAACAATAGAAATGTAAAACATTTTTGTAGCTATTGTAATTGATTTTTAATCGGATGGTCTCTTTGGTTTGAAACAATGAAGCTTGTGTATTACATCCTTCAATGGTATTTCGCCGTGAAGAAAACTCGTCAATTCAGAGCAAAGTAAATACATTTGGGAAAGCTAGGGTGATCGAAATATTCCTTGCTGTCAGGAAAATAAGGAAGGTAAAAAGAATATTTCAACATAGTTCGGCCACAAGAAAATTAACTTTTTGAAGTGCCTTACTTTGACGTAGTTCCAAGACTGCGTTTTTCAGCAATACGTATTGTCCTGTTTTGAGTTGCAACCCCTTTAGCTCCTCATCTGAGGTAATTTTGAGAACTTCCAGATCATCAAGCTCTTCAGCTGTTAGCTTCTCGATTGTTTCTTTCTTCAATTTTTTCGACTTTGCCCATGCTATAAATGTGCAAGTTCATTAACCATTTCATGTATTTACGCTCAAAGAAAAAAGGTCATGGAGAATTTTGAGGACTAGTTGTGGTTAATGCACAAATATTTACTGGAATGCCCTCATATAGAAACCACTAATCAAAATGTTCGTTGAATATAAGTTGAGGTGACCTTGCACTTCGGAATCAATGAATTACCACAGTCCATACGATGAACTACAAAAAAAGAAAACTTCGTCGAGGTGATTGTTTTTTTTTTTTTTTTTGGTAAAATTAGCACAATTTGGTCATGAACGAAATAACACCTTTACACCAACATCTAATGAGATACTGAACCGAATTGGCATTCTGACCTTGTGAAGAATGCTTCCTATTCTGACCTGGTCAACAATGCTTCATCAGCTAGTAAACCATGCCTCCCAATTCGTGCTCGGTATTGGTTCGAATGACAATGGTTTGAACTTAATGCTGTGACATTTTTCAATCACATTCAGATCAAACCCTGCACGTGGCTCCCTCACACAAGGACTAGCCTAGGCAAAGTGGCTTCGTAAACAACTCCCTTACCAGTCACCACCCTAGAACGCGGGGCACAGCCGCCAGCATTGTCCTCGACGCCATCTTGAATTGTACGGCCCAAAAGATGGAGCCAGAAACAGCTTCTATCATGCAGCGACTCAGAATCTTACTATTCATCACCATTTGGCACAGGAGATGTAGTCCGTATCCCAGCCGGCGTCGCCAAGTTGGGCAAGCCTTTGCATGAGTCAAGCTGTAAATTTCGTCTGGAGTCTAACGGATCACATGATTACCAACTGTAGATCCTGGTAGCAGTGTCACTTAGATACAGGGATCCAGTTATATCGAGGGCATTGCCAGAAAGGGCTATTTGTGGAATTCGTGTGCCAGAGGCTGCTAAACGCAGCCATAGACTCAGATCCTTCTATGACAGACAATCTGATAGGCACTATTCCGGGGCACCAAATCCATCAATAAGCTAAACACTACCCTGATGTATACCGACGTCCAGCTACGAACGGATAACACATTGCAACAATTCAGGCATTCACAATTCAAATTCTTCCAGTTTTGGCACGCAGAATACATAGAGCAAGGACACTTATTTCTCGACGGCCTGTTGGTGAAATTCAATGTTATTCATACTCATGACCTACAAAACAGAGCTGTACAAGAGCTACACCCAGTTTCTCCTGGGGTACGGAACGGGCTGCTATAGGGCGCGAAAGGGACCATGGGTTCTCCGCTCCATCAGAGCTAAAGATGCCATAGAACCATAAAACAGTTGTCGCAAGACCAGCCACACCCCTCTATCAAGAGAATGTGCTCGTTGTCGAAAAACATATCAGCATGGCCTTTCTGGTAAATAGCACAGAAGGCATATCGAGTCTAGTGACCATGTACGGGCGGGAACGGAAAAACGTGCAGCACTCAAAGAAATGCTGTAAAAACTGTGCCATTGAGGTAATACTAGCAGAACAGGGCATGTGTCTCAGCAGTTTATCGGAACAAAGAAAACCCTTCACCCATCCTATACCCCCTGTGGGGTGGGGGTGGGGACTTAAGAATAGACTCACTGCGTTCTGTTCCGTGCACGGCCTAAAAGGCGACTAATCGGAATATCTTCCTTTCTAACTCTTCTTTTTCTTCATTCTTCCTTTTTCGCACTTGTTTCTTTAGCAAGTACGTCCTAATATACCCACCCTAGTTGGTGAACGGGACGTTAAACAACAAACAGCCAAACACCCACCCCATACATACTCACTTATTCAAGGGGCGGAAGAGTCACGGGTTAATGCTACCATTTCTGACTGACTGAATGCGGAGCTAGAAGGGTGGCATAGCAAACGCTGCGACTACCTAATAACGGCGTCGGGTTCAGGCTAACGGTAAACTTTGAGAATGTCGAAAACATAACCCAAGGAGGTATATGTATTTCAGGGGGACGTACTCGATTTCGCCCTAGGTTTCGTATTCACATGATTCAGAAGGCTAGTGGGTGCCCATTATCCTGACAGAGACCTTGTTAGGGCTACAGAAAAACGGTGATCACGAGAAGCCTGTTTACGGAGCTACCGGCAAATTGATTCTGTACCCTATCGACAATGCACCCAGGGTCATCCACTCTGATGCAGATATCAGGGGAAGTGGGCGAGTTAGCTATGTAACACAAAGTACACTCTTTCCATACCATACTTCAGAATGCTTGAATGTGTTGGTAGATATGGCAGGGTGAAAAGAGCAAGTGTTACAGGGGAATTGGACAGCCTCACTACAGCTGTTTCACTGGATCAATGTTCGTTCTCCCTCAAGCCAACATGTTCGCGCCAGTATTCAACAAGAGACTGGGACGACATGGAGCGATGCATTACCTTTTACCAACGACCGCTTTAATTCAAAGACCATAAAAGGGTGGTTTCTGGGGCGGCATGGGAGAGACAGTTTATATCACTAGTGGCAGCTCCGGCGAATCCAGCGTCCTCGCTGTGCGCACTGCTACGGCGGGCACTGGATGGGCCTTGAGGGCTACCTATACACGTCTAGTTACTGTGGCAGCAGCATTGAGCACACTGGTACCTCACCTCATGGGCTAAGCCTGCATCTGTGGTCCCTGAAACGACCTGGCTAAAAAGGCAGGAGCTTTCGGCCCAAACCTTAGCTCGAATGCGAGAGAGGTACAGACGAACACTGCTTTTGAGGGATCTTAACATTCAACGTTCCTGTCAGTGCCAGCCTCAGGCAAGAGAACAAGCGAGATGCACAGTCTAGACCAGCATTATTTGCTGTAAGAAAAAACCGCGTGCCAACATTTTAGGCAAACACACATTATCTTTTATGCACTCGAATGTAGTTTCAACATCAGACAAAATCCTATGTTGTGTAGCGGTGTCATAGAACAGATAATGACATTCACATTTTCGTCAAGACTTTCACGTTCTAACCTAAGGATGAGATTTCTAAAATAAAATCGAATATTTTAGAGCATTTAGTTTGAAAAAGGGTGTTGTTGTATGTTACATGTTACAGTGGTTAAAGTAAGTTACGACAATTTCTAATTCAGAGATGGCAATGCATTCCCCCGTTGGCTTTTTTCTTGGGTGGGTAGGAGGGGGTCAGAAACAAGATCAGCTCTGCTTGTTTTTGTCATTTAAATACAACCAAAATACTTTAAAGCAACGGAGGGCGTTTTAAAAAGTTCAGACTTGATCAAATGCTTTCTAAAATACACACTATAATGTATGCCTCCCCTCTAGTGCTGGATTACATTCTTCTTTGGGAGATCCGGTGGCTTGCTTAGGAACAAAACATTCGTCTTCGGACAGTGTGAGACTTGAAGGTTCATCGTCTGTTAGCTCTGCTGCCTGAACTATGTCATCGGGCTTCTCAACATTTTGTTGTTCCAGAGCCAAGTTTTTCAAATGTTTCTCATCTGGACACTCCGTAAAACTCATATCTAAAATTCCAGTGAAATCGTTTTTTTTTCTATGTTTTATAATTGTTGCTTCAGTTTTAGTTACATAATGACAACTATTTATTGTTTTAATGGCACGGATAAACGTAAATTGTCACTGGAAAGAAAATATTAATTTTACAACTATTTCAGAATTGATGAGATTTCCGTGTGTTTCAAAGTTTGGCTATTTTGCACATCTTTATAAAGAAAAGTGCGATAATTTATCCAGATGAGTTTCAAAGGTACCGCTATGTGAAACTGTAAAAATGGTAATTAAAACACTACAACATTGCAATTTCTCCGTGTGTAGATGCCTGGGCCCATTGAATTTATCTCATTTGTTAATGAGCGTACAAAAGAAACAGTAGCATTTTTTGCATGAAACATGACAGGTATGGTTTGTATTCCACGTTATGCAGCATGGGAATTATGAAAGTTGCATTTCCATCACCATGTAACAAAGCAATTAAAGTACCTTCGAAGAGTGCAAAAATATGTAAATTCCAAGCGACTCTAATTATACAAAATGTGCAGAAATCCAATAATCACAATACTTTCTGTTCCAATTGGCCTTTGTCCTTTTTTTCCTCCGTATGATTTTATTTATTGTGTTGTCGAGACGTCTTTTTCACATTGAAGATACGTTGTTTGAGATTATGGAGAATCTTGGCGGTGTAACTGTGCAAAAATGTCAGCTCTAACAGGTTTTCTGTATGGCGCTTTATTCGCCAAAAATCAAAACCTACATCCTGTAAATTTTATTTTTCCTCGCAATCATTAAAATGGCAACATAAATATATTACACATATATTAATTTTATTAATTAATTGATTTTATATATTAATTGATTTGTGCTGTCTTGCTTCGAATTTTTCCGCGAAATATAATAAAGCGTGAAGTCTGTCTTTTAAGAAGGTCTGTGAAAATGCTCTTCATCACTGGATATCACATCTTTATTATTTATTATTATTATTGCTGGATATCACATCTTTTCTTAATAGATTTCGTAATTTTGGAACGCAAAACTTAAGTATTTAATGCATGTTAATGCGAATTCTGCAATGTATTTTCAAAATAATAAAAAGTAGTTGCCGCCTGGATAACAAAAATAGTAGTTCGAGAAAGAAGTAAAAGAATTAAAATATTTTCTTTGAAACAACATCGAATAGACGATGGATGAACAACGATGCATAGGTGCTGATTTGTGCCCAAAACTACTTCCGCATTAAATCTGATTGGTTGCAATTTGGCTGTGATCACATGTATACCATGGATCAACGCCTACTTAATCTCTTTAATATTCAAAGAACATGTGTTTGATTAAGGGAATCTTCAGACGTAATGTTGATTTTCATTACCGAAAACCCAACTTTTTGGACGCGCGGTTAACGTCTCTGACCCCTCGTTGAACACGTTTTGGAAAACTGACGATATGTCTAGGCGCCGAAAAACAGGCGTCGCAAAAATGTGCGGCTCACATCTACAACATCGTGTTAACGCTCACAGGAAATATAAGCCTAGTGCTGATAATGGTAATGACTTGTCGCTTTGAAAACTGGTGACAAACAGGAATAAAGTCTGGGATATTCAAAGGCACTCCAGTTTTTCCCGCCTAAGTTTGAAATGTAGTCATGAAAATTGGCTTCATGCATATCCCCGTATTCGATGACAGAAAGGGGACTTTAACGGTGCGATGACCACTTTTCCTTATGATTGTCATTGTCCAGACGGTAGATGTTGTAAAGCTGATAGACGCAGCCCCCTCCCCACTTCTGCCCTATCTGATTTGGGTAACTGCAACATAAGACCATTGCTGTGAAAATGTTGAATGCACAATCGGCCCCCTCCCCAAATGTCATTATTTGTCATATGGCCGGTGGTCTTTTGTCCAGTTGTCGTATTACTAGTGGTGTTTTAACTGGTGGTCCTATTTAGTATGGACACCATGTAGACTTCCTTAGTAATCGAAAACCCGAGTTGATTAAACGTTAAAATGTTTAATTTGATGAATAAATTATGACACGAAAAACATTACCGTGACATTATTTCGTAACAATTTTGTAACAAATGGACGCATTATTTTAAACTAGAAAAGAAGCTCAAAACTGCATTTATAATGTGAAAACACCTTTAGGGAAAGTGGGCTGACGCGCATCCCCGAAACGTGAGAATTAAACATTTTTGCTGCTCAGCCTTACGTTAAGATACAGGAAAGAGCACATGCGCAATATTTGCTCTATTTTGTCTGTATTGGAGAGATCAATAGCCTGTAGCGTTAGCTACATCATAGGGTGTGCTTCTCTTATAATTGGCTTTAACGCCAAATTCAATGTCCATTTTTACATATAAAATGTTAATTAATTGTTATAAAAATTAACCTGGAAAACTAGATATGCTGCAACATGTCTCTTCAAACTTTGGTCGTCCTAGCGCTAATTAGCCGTTAGCTGCATCATAGGGTGTGCTTCTCTTATAATTGGCTTTAACGCCAAATTCAATGTCCATTTTTACATATAAAATGTTAATGAATTGTTATAAAAATTAAACTGGAAAACTAGATATGCTGCAACATGTCTCTTCAAAGTTTGGTCGTCCTAGCGCTAATTGTCTCAGAGGAATTCGAGTGACAAGCCCATGGTGGAAAAATGAAAAGAACTAGACAGTTTTCGCTAGTGAATGGTAAACTGACACACTTGGGCCACAAAAAAGGATTTTGAATATTAAAAAATTTCAGAATTACTTTAAAATCTTTGTAAAAAGTTATGCCACATTGCCAATTGCATCAAAGTTCTACATAAAACATTTTTACATCTTATATCTAGTAAACATTTTGATATCAACAAAGGTCGATGTAAGGGTGCGTCAGTGACCCCGGCCGAATCTCAAGATTAAACTTTGTTATTAGTTACTTGGGCGACCACAGGCAAACGTCTTTGACTTAACGTTGAATAAGGATAAGTTACGATGTGTAGACGCTGGTTTTGCTCGCAAAAAAACACTTTTGCAAGATTGGATCTGGTTCGAATTTGGTTCTGATTATAGATCAATCAACGTCTACTTAACATCTTTAACATCCGTTGGTTAAAAACACTGTTTCGGTGTGACGTCTGTTTTCACTGCCAAAAACCATGTCCAGGTGGAGCTGGAGTATTGATTTGGCTGTGGAGAAACGGCAAAAGTTAGTTCTCTGTCTTTAACATCGATTAGATAAAAACGCTGTTGATGGGGCGTTGCTTTTCGTTGTCCAAAACCCGACCTTTTTCGACGCTTAATTTACGTCTGTAATGTAGTTTTTAATAAATTTCGGAAGATCGACAATTTATGCAGAAGTCGAAAAATGGGTATCGCAAAAAACTTAGACAGCTGTAGGAGAAAGACCCCGCTCAATTTTTCCCATACCAAGATTTTTGCGATTTGGACTTCTTTATTCTTCATTTAAATCATAATGAAGTCACAAACATTAATGTTACATCATAATGTAAGATTATTGTAAGAAATGGATAGATCAATCTACGCGTATAGCAGCGTTTAATATTTATTCTTTCACTTTCATTTTTTGGGGGGCTGTCATTGCAAGAAACCCGAAATGGCAAAATGAAAGGAGCAAAAGAACTATAGAAAACTAGACCGATTTCGCAACCGAGTTGCGAAACAAACACTTGGGATACTAAAAAAATACTTATTGACTGAGCTAAAAATTTCTTATCTTATTTCAGTTTAAATTTGCATTTTGATTCTTGATTCTGTTCCGGTTTAGGTTTGCATGGAGAATGATAATTTTCAGACATAATTAACATTCCTGTTATAATTTAAAATTAGATGCTAAAATTAGATACTAAATAAAACCTAGCCATTTAGAAATCATTAAAGAACATATCAATACTTTATAGAAGATCAGCGATGTCAGAAGCACATGCTAACCGTTTTCGAGATAATAGTCAACTTCCGGTTTTTGACCTTGACCGTGCTCCAAAAGGTCAAGGTCACCAAGGTACCTCCTATGTAACGTTGTTTAGGCCCAAAGGATCGAAAATGAGCTCAAAATAGAATAGCTCTATCTCTAACCGTTTTCGAGATGAGTCGGCCTGTCGTTAACGGCGCGTGAAGTCACGTGACCTTTGACCTTGACCCTTAAGGTCAAGAATAGTGATCAAAGTTTTCCTCCTACAGAGTATGTTTTATGTATTCAAGCTGGGATTTGAGCACCTTTATGGCTACTTTTCGTGATTAATAGGCGTTTCAAAAAATATTTTGACCTCACTTTGACCTTGACCTCTGAGCTTCCAGGTCAAAACTATTTGCGGATTTGACGACAATACATTACCCTCTATGTCTCTGCCACATGCCGTCTTTCTACGACAAGCTCTGTAGGAGGGGTTTTCTGGAAACCACATTGAGGCAAAAAATACTTTGACCTCAATTTGACCTTGACCTTCAAGGTCAAGGTGAAAAAATTGCGGATTTGACGAAAGCTCATCACCGTCTATGACTGTGCCAAATTTCATCGTCCTACGTCAAATAGCATAGGAGGAGTTTTCTGGAAACCTCCGTGACGGGAAAAAAGGAAAAAAGAAATTTCGAGAAAAACTACAAACTTATACCCATTTGCAAGCGAAGTTTGCAAGTGAGAACTATGCACCTATCGAGGTTTTCGAAATAATATATCGTCAAAAAATAGTAAGAGTGGTCAATAAATGAACACTACACAGTTATCACTACCACAGTTCCGTAGCATTCAATATATTCACAAATTATAACGCAGTTATTTGTAAAAAAAAGTTTAATAAAAATACAACATTTGCTCTCCGTGCTCAACTTTTCACTGAATGCAGCATTGAAAAAAAGCCCACTTACTTACAAAACAACAGTACTGCATGGTGCCCTGGCCACAGAGTAGCTTTTCATAATGGGAGAGACCACAAGCCACATACAACCTTATTGATCTGCATTATACGTGTACATAATCGCATGCCCGCAATAGACACCTTATACTGTGTGATGTGCGTATTATAACACCTGTGTGCATTTCGGGGGGGGGGGGGGGGCGTTTTACAGGGCATTGGAGAGTTTAAAGTAATTTTTATCCGTCAATTGGTATTCAGTTAAGCGTTCTGTGTACTAATAACAAAAATTTCCGCTTTAAAACCGACCAGGAACAAAAAATCGAAAAATGACGTCATACGCTAAAATTAAGGCTTTTACGAGGTCCTTTGTCAAAAAGTAGTCTCATAACGTATTTGACGCCAAATCTCTAGCTCCAGCCGTTTTGAAGATATTAAGCTCTAAAATATTCATGACGTCATAAGATGCAGAAGATGACGTCATACGTAAAAAATTTTTCGTGTGGGTCGAGTTTACCACATATCCTATCTGTGTGCCAACTTTAACTTTCCTAGCTCACACGGTCTTGGAGGAGATGCGCGGAAACCAAGTGACGAGGAATAACAAAAAAAAGGAATTTGAAAAAAAAATTTTAAAAAGGAAGAAAAGAGAAATGTACGGAATTCGAGGTAATTTAAAATCTCCTTGGGACGTTGTCCCAAGTGTAAAAAAAAGGAAGAAAAGAGAAATGTACGGAATTCGAGGAAATTTAAAATCTCCTTGGGACGTTGTCCCAAGTGTAAAATAACAGTAACAAATAAATTCATTAAACAAAATAATAAACGACAAAAGGGAGATGGCAACCCAAATATTCACAACTTCCACTCATTTATAGGCTACTGTAGTTATACCGCCATTCGTTATACCGTCATTCTCACTATAACACCATCAACCCTCGGTTTCGTTTTTTTTTATTTTCCCTCGTTATACCGCCAAATTCGCTTAACGCCATTCGCCAAGCATTTTGCGGTCCCATATTATATCGCCATCAATTTCACCTGGAGACTTTTTACAAGAAGCCCATGTCAAAGGCTCTACTGCTTTTGTGTTGTTGATTTTATTACCCTGGCAAAACACTCGAGCAGCGTGAATAGGTGCACGGTGTGAGCATGAATGCTAGAGCAAAGGCATTTTGGCCATCCTATTATCACATTGGATAAGTAAACATCCCAGTTGGAGTGTCATTATGCAAATCAGATAAAAGTTCAAATTTTCATAGAAAAAAAGTTGCTGAACAGAAACTAGGCTTAGCATTTCAAATCGTTTCAAAATGGAAAAGAAAAGAAAGTGTTTTCAGTTTGACTATGAGAAAAAGCTCGAAATCTTGAATTCAGCACGTTTTGCTTTTGCTTAAAACTGGTCATCGAAAAAAATGTCAACACAGGAAGCCAAGAAAAAATCAATCCTAGACTTTCTATGAGAACAGGTGAATCTGTCAATGAAAAACTGAAGTAAACGAAAATAGCTGCTTTTGAAATTGAGCAATTGTGTCTTTGCATGCACTTTAAATAACGGTTTAAAACAGCATCTGATGTGTTTGGATTATTAAAAAGAAAAACACCAATAAATATTTTCTTAATTAAGGTTTTTTCGTTATAACACCATTTCGTTATAACGCCATAATTTCACTGGAAAAAATGATGGTGGTATAACGAGGGAAGATTGTGTAATGTGAATACAATTTAGTAGCAAGTACGGAGCTGAGCATCTTAAAGCATGGAAGATAAGCACACCCGCTGAAATATATGATGTTCAGCCTAACGGCACGACACAACACAAAGCACATACAGGTAATATTTGCTCACTTATAGGTCAATATATATTATGCTGATATGGCCTTGTATGTAGGCTTCAATGGCAAATGTTACTGAATTTCTAAGATAACTGAGTGGGCCATTAAGACATGCTACAGTATGCTTCTGTCAAATTTGGTCGTCTTAGAGGCCCTTATCGTCTCAGAGAAGTTGGCATGAAAAGATTATGGCGGAAACATAAGACAATCGTAGATTGCACATCCCCCGCCGCGATCATCTACGACAAAATTTAAATTGTCAAAAAAACAACAAAATTACATGTTTTGAAGAAATCTAAAAATAACCTGATATTGCACAACTACACTATATATACTTTCGAACAGAGTTTTATTGGTCTACAGTGAATAGTAACAAAGATACAGCCTGGACAAACTTGTCTGAAATACAACAAAGATTAAATTGGGAAAATTGCCAAAATTACATTTTCTTAAATAAAAAAATTTGCACGTTGCACAACTGCACTTTATATACTTTCTACCTTTAGGGTTTTATTGGTCTACGTTGAATAGTAACAAAGATAAGTCCAAATTTTCAAAAAATAGCCAAAATTACATTTTTAAAAATAAAAAATAACATAACATTGCATAACTACATGCTATATACTTTCTATAGGGTTTTATTGGTCTACGGTGCAAAGTAACAAAGATACAGTCTGGACAAACTTGTCTGAAATACAACAAAGACTAAAATATGGAAAATCGCCAAAATTACACTTTTAGAAGAAATCGAAAAATAAACTAACTTTGCACAACTACACGTCATATACTTTCTTGCTGTAGGGTTTTATTGGTCTACGATGAATAGTAACAAAGATACAGCCTGGACAAAGAGGATTGTGGACGGATGGAGAGAGACGGACACGAGGAGCTTCTATATCTCCGCCCTTGGCTAGGCCGCGGGGGATAATCAAACGGAAAAACTTCATACCGAATCGTACGAATTCAGCAAACTGTTGAGATTTTACATCCCTAAGTGTAAAAAGTATTTATTTTTACCTCTGAGCATAATTGTTCCCATACAAAGGTTTCCATCCATGCATTTAAATAATGCATAAATAAAAGAAAATTTTCTGAATGCGGAAATAGCCACTTGATATGCTTTGCATTTCGTGTAAAAAAATGCGATAAAAAGGGGTGGGGGTATTTGGAGGCCAGATCAGGAGCACGAATAAAAGAGGTGGTAATTTCAATTTAGTACTGCACATTGGGGATTAATTTGGATTATTACTTCGCGTTTGCTTAAAAAGGGGGTATTATTTTCAAAATAAGCACTCCACGTTTTGGGGTCGGTTTGAAAAGTTATGGGCACGCATGGTAACCACTTGGTACATGAATGTTCCCAGGAACAGTCCATTTATCTGTCAGCAAGTTATTTCATCACTACCTTTATTTTTAATAACACCAGTTTAACTTTAACTCGAAATTAAGAAGTGAAAAAACCCTTTGATTCGCTTACCTCATAATATATACTTAAATTAAATAAAGAAACAGCTAGGGCGTTTAACATAGATCGTTTTTATTTAGCTGTCTAATCAGCAGCAAAGTAAGCACTTACCGCATGGTTTCACTTATTATGCATAATTATAATCCTTTTGGTTGCAGGTTTACACGTTACCACATCGTTTTAGGTACAAGTTATAATTGCCATATTTTTGCTAGTATCTAAGGTTTACACGTTATGCAACGAGATTTTAGCACAGCCCGAGATTTCATGTTAAGCGCTATTTCAGCCGAAACGCCAATACCAGTGTTAGGGTATCTCGTACAAAATCAATGCCAACGCAGTAGAACGTTGTTCTTGCATAGCAAGCAATTTTGGGAATTCCCCAATTCAAGTTTCGATTGTAATGATAATCGACAAATAAGTGTCTACACTAGAAGTGTCTAGACGTTGACTGTAGAGCGCCAGGGTAGACTAATGATTGCTTTCAAACCATTGACAGTAAAGTGCAGCGTTGCTCTTTCGTGGCAAGCAACTAAGGGACAATTTCAGTTTCGGAAATAAAAGCAATCAATAGTTGAGAGTGAGGCACCTGGAAACGAACAGGTTGCAATTCATTGTTCACATTTGGATAAACAAGAGTTGTAACGGACTAATACAATTGGTATTTGAGTGCAAACAAGACCGTTTTCGCTACCCAGTAGCAAAATTACACTAGGAGCTTACACTTTACTCCATGCGTATCTTGCGTTACCGGATGACTAAAAAGGAATTTTGATTTAGCGATGACCGCCATTTATCTTTGAAAAATTTGGCTGCAAAATTCCGCTGCCACGAAATTCCATTGTTTGTTATATAGCCGGTGGTCTTTTGTCTGGTGGACACATAACCGGTGGACATTAGGTGCGCTATTTTTGCTATAGTAGTAGTAGTAGATGAAACGTTAAAATGTTTACTGGGATAACTAAACCATAATAAGCAAACATAAATGTGGTGTAAACATCTTAACAAGTTACTAGCAAGTTTGGGGTGAACATCCCCGAAACGAGGGAAATAAGCATTCCCACTGAAATATTTACTGTTCTGCGTTAAGATACAGCACAGAGCACACGCACAATATTTGTTCATTCCTTCTTGGCAGTGGAGAAATCAATAGCTTGTACCGTTAGCTGCGCCATAGCGTGTGCCTGCGTTATAATGGGCTTCAATGGTAAAATGTCAATGTCCTTTCTTTGGGAATGCCATCTCAATTATTGCAAAGACATGCAGATTCCTGCCCAAAACAAACCTGGACAAATCGACGATATCTCACAGACGTCACGGATGTTTATACTTGGTTTAGTAACATTGACGAATCCGTTGGATTGCTGTTGGAAGAAGTTATATATCACTTTCAAGTGATTTCGAATTCTATTCCTAAATGTTTGGCTATGCTCCCCCCCCTTGCCCAAAGCAAAAAAAACGAGTTTGCAAATCACGCACTGAAAGGATTTCACTGGTTACTATTGGAATATCGTATCATTTTCAGAGTGGTGACATTAGTCCATCAATCAATCTACCTGCATGCACCTTCTTATCTCATATTAGTATTAGAGTATTATATTAGTATAAATCTACAAGTCCGTTGAACTTTCTTATCTTGACCCTAAACTGTGGAATACCATCCCTATGAGCTTAAAGTGTATCCAGTCTAAAAACAATTCAAATTAGAACCTCATTTCGCTAGCGAAATCTTAAACACTTGACAAAAATTAAAACGCAAAAATACTTCCTTCAGTGGGTTATCTGTTGATTAATATATTGCAAACAACACAGCTTGAATACGTCTTATAAGCAGAGTAATGTCTGATTTTTGTTGACTTAAGGTTTTATTGGCTGATCAGGCATACGCCGTGTTATCTATTTACGCAGTGAGAGCTCGCACAAAACTAAGCAACTGTGTTCTGTGCTGTGCGACAAAAGCTCCACATTTACTTGCAAAACATACACTCTTTTCACATGGCGTTTTAAACAAGAAATCGAAGGAGAAAATAAAAAGTGCCATGCACATGTTTATATCAAGTTCTACTTAAGTCCAAAGTTTCGTGGCCCTAGGGCCAATAGTGTCAGCTGAGTGGATGACACAAAAAATCCGTTCACTGTCAAGAAAAAAAGATACCAACGGCTGCTCGCACAAATTCAGAAACACCTTGCAAGCCAAACGCTTGTCAAGTGTTA
Source organism: Protula sp. h YS-2021 (assembly GCA_949752745.1). NCBI lineage: Eukaryota > Metazoa > Annelida > Polychaeta > Sabellida > Serpulidae > Protula > Protula sp. h YS-2021. The sequence goes on along the minus strand of OX457027.1, from coordinate 77,906,604 downwards.
ATAACGCACTATTTTAGTAAAGTCTTTCACTAATGTCTTGCAATGCAATCCTATGGCTTTACATGAGGAGTGCTAGACACCAAACTGATTTATATTTTTGTACTGGATGAATTTTCCGGATTTTGATGATGGCTAAGCTATGAATATTTACTTTGAGCATTGCCGTAGGCTTGGATCTATGAACGTGATTGAGCCAAAGCTCACCGAATGTTATAATTACCAAAACCTCTAGAGTTCATCTGACGGTTCATTGATTTGTCCAATTGTCGAGGCATGCGCGATCCGACGGATACAGTTCTAGTTTTTAGTTTGTTTCAAACAAAATTAATTTTAATGCCTAACACAAAAATGAAAATTAGTTGATTACACAAAAGTAATTATTTGTGTTGTAGTATGGAATGCCGTTTTAACATCTAATGCTTATTTATGATATCAATATATAATTAAAGATATCAATATATCACTGTAGATCTCGTTAAATTATATTTTTCTATCAATAATTGAATTTTAGATGACAAAAATTTATTTTTTGATCAAAAAATCAAATTTACAAATTAAAAAATTTTAAGGGATACACACATTTATATAAAATTTAACGAATGGTCTATTAAAGGTAGGAGATGAAAACTTGAATTATTGAGATCAATATTAGCAACGCAGTTTTTGAGCTCAAGAATTGCTCCTTTTTGTACAGTAAAAAAAATAAAAGAAATATTCTGTATACAAGGACCAGTGATTTTATTTACAGATGTGTGCTTCTGCATTTTTAATAAATAGACTGATATTTTAATATCAAAAATCAATTTTTGAGACCAAAAATCGTTTGCAGATTCTTACGCAGGATCTTTGAAGATGAATTTTAGTCTTTTAATATTCTTAAATTCAATGTGGTAAGTTTTCTCTTATTCATTTTACTCAAATAAGTGAATAATCGTGCAAATAAAAGAATACATTATTATTAAAACATTCTCCAGTAGTTGCCAATTGAGGTCTAAATTTAATACAAGTATGTCGATAAAACTGACTAAGTCTCCCGCAGGTGTGCAATCACAGGATTTCAATTAACAATTGAGTAGCTTGAACAGTTACGGCTACACGTATGGCTACATATTACAAATCAATATGGTGAAATTTTAACGGTCTTTCCATTTTCCCATTTTTTTGCGAAAATCTCCAAATCTCCGAATAATCCCTAATTGCTCAGATCCATCATATTATCTTTCTATGTGCAAGAGAACAATTGAATCGATTCAATGGTTAGGAGATATGGCGCCGACAAACACCCACTGAATAGGTCAATTGTGCTGTATTTTCAAATTTTTTACTTTTTCCAAATTTTCTCGAAAATCTCCCCTTGTTGCGCAGCCCCACTACATAGTCTTTGCAAGTGCAAGAGAACAAAAATGGAATCAGTTCAGTGGTTATGGAGATATAGCGCCGACAAAAAGTTTCGACGGACGGACGAACGGACCCGAATCCTATAGTCCTCCGCTTCGCGCTACTCGATGACTGAAAGTGTGTGCACACAATATCCTTTTGCATTGACAGTACTGAGACGTGTTGTTTATTTTAATTGCCAGTCATTAAGAACCAGTAGCTACAGCTGAAAAAAGTAATTGCTGTTCAAATTCATTGACAAGACTAGAACAGCATGTTTAGGGGGCTCGGTGGCCGAGGGGTTAAAGACGCTTGCTAGCCATGCAGTTGTGGTTCTGTAGCCCGGGCTCAAATCCCGCTCGTGGCCAGGAATCATGACAACTTGCAAACCCCCCAGGGACGTCGGTGTACCTTTGTGGTCCTCTAATACCAAGTTAGAGTTGCATTATTGTTAGGCGTATGTTCCAATAGATAGGGTTTTCAGAGACGCTATATGAGCACGTCGAAATTATAATAATCGTGAGTTAAAAAATGTAATCAATAATTATAAAAACGTGTATGAGCACATTGTAAACCGGTTTGAGCAGGTTGTCTGAAAAATCGGTATATAAAAACGCACTATTATTATTATTTTTAGTAAGCGCAGTGATGCACTGGAAACGTCTACATTGCTAACATTTACTTGAAACAAAAACTTAACCCCGGAGGGGGGGATTTCAAAGTGATAGCCAACAACGGCCACATCTGCGACGACACTGGTGACCAACCATTTGGGAAATCGAAGGCCATCAGCCTCCAGGTGACGTGTAGCGTTTAGCAACGAATCTTGGTTTTTTAGGGAAATGCGGGTATCTCACTTACAATTGACATTTCCTCCATACTTTCACAGTTTAATGCTTTGAGGGTATACATTTAAAAATTGAAAAGAAAAAGGGAAGTCACCGATGTTATAAGAGAAATAAAGATGCTGAAAGGTCGCGTACTTTACTATGGAAACCATTGGGAAAACCAAGAAATTTCATTCAAAATGCAAAATTCACACATAATCACAATTGACAATTGCCTCATTTTTTTCCCTGTTTGAAGAACATGTCATACGAAATGTTTTAAGCAAATAAAAAATATATGTCACCTTATCAATAAGAGAATTATACAATCTTTTTGACAAAATCCCATTGACGCAAAGGTTAAATGGTACGTGACAACAGTGTAATATGCTTTTAATGGGCAAGATATCAACACATGCCCTTCTAGGAACAAAATATCAACACAGACCATTTCTGGACACGAGCCTATTTGTCTTTGAAAAGAATTTTTCGATCTAGACGGATTTAATAGTTATTTATACTGTGTAAACATGGATTCAAACTCAGCGATATTCAATGTAATGCGCATTTCGGACGCTAGATGGCGCAGAGATACCCGCATTACCCTTTAAATGACTAGCCTGAGTTCGAACCCTTACGCTGCCGCCATTAGGTCATGCAGAGCTGAGACAGACAAGCAATCACGCTGAGACAGACAAGCAGTGATTGCGGAATGGCACGGGATTCCGCATAGGAGGATAAATCGGATTCTTATGATGACGTCACGACGCTTCAGTGAAGTGATCTAATGCAAAAGAGAGCACTCAAGGTATTGAAAGCTGGAAAGTGCAACATGACTTTACAACTTGATTAAATTGGTGTTGTCCTGCAGTTGTGCTTAACTGAATTTTTAAGATATTTGTAGCGAAACACCTGTTTTGTTGCTGTGGAACATTTTCAGAAAGTTATGTTGAATACTTCTTTAAATATAACAATTTACATCTACCATTGCATTTTAAAAGTTTAGTTGTCATAAAACAAGAATGCAACAGATATAATTAATAGCCGTACGTTGATGAACTTAAGTCACTCAATTACCTTTTCTTTTTCCAAGTGCCGTTTCGTGACTCTGTATTTGTGACACATACAAACACACAAACAGACATGTACCCAGCAAACAACAGACGTCTTTTTTGGTTGAAAAAAGGTTGTATTTTGGTCGAGACGACTTCACAACCATATTCTGACCTATTACCCTAAAACCCGACTTTATTCCGACGTCGAGGCGACGTCGGTTTTCTGACGTCATTCCGACGTTGCAAAAACGACCAATAAGCGATGAACATTATTGTCGCTCACCGGAAATGGAAGTCATTTTGAAAAAGAGGAAGAAAAAACGTAATTTTTACATGAAAATTTTAGAATTTTGATGGCGCGTCGGTATTTTTCTTCCTAGATTGTAAAAATTTACATGGAAAATGCTTTCGTATGTATTTCACAACAGTAGTTGAATAATTAATTATCTATTAATTATATAACTCTAGTCAGTTTCAGGCCGGAATCCGACGTCGGTTCCAATTTCATATATAACCTAAAACCGACTTAATTCCGACGTCGGATTTAGGTCGGAACCCGACGTCATTCTGACATTGAAAACCCGACGTCGGTTTCATTTCATATACAACAAAAACCGGCACGTCAGTCCGACGTCGGAAACGTCGGGTCACGACGTCACACCCGACGTCATTCTGACGTCTTAATGTTTGCTGGGTATAGAATAATTCTAATTACTTCATTTCTAAATATCCCATATCACCGGTCGAGGCCATGTAAATATATGAACATTAAGTTAAAAATAGTTCTCAAAGATCACTTTGAATTCCCCAAAATTTTGGTTTCGCTTCCGTTTTTAAATACACCAATCCAGCAAAGGGTTTCAAATCTCAGAGTTAAATGTAGCGGGCTACTGTAAACCTCCTACTGACCGAGAGATAATCGGATTTCGGGCCTCTTGGATTTCAGTTAATCGTTGAGATAGTTGCCAACATGCTTAGAGGATGTGTTATAGCGTGTGTAAAGTGTTACGGAATTAAGACTTGTGTTTCAGTGCCTTTGCTCTCGATGTGGGTGTAAAGTTTGCATCGATGCCTGATTTTTCTGCAAGATCAAATTGAGCAATTTAGGGTATCGTTTCATTAGAGGTTTTTTAATCTAATTTTTAAAACGTTAATTTTTTTATTTTTCCTTAGAGTTGGTTCATTGCGACATTTGCTTCATCGTTTGCCGTGTTTAAGAATACTACATATTCTTACAAAATGAGAATTTTTGCGGCGATATTCAGTTAACTATAGAATGACTATTCTTTAGCAAAGGGCCCATATTGCGACATATGTCCAATACGTCGAACGGCCAATATACCTTTCTAAAAGTTTTTTTTTTTTCAACCAGCGCCTTTGTTGAAACCCATAATTTGCTTGCATATGAAAATCACTATTTCTATCCCTCAAAGCTGTATAATTATGTCATAAGAGCTCACAAGAAATGGTAGCTATTATGGGTCTTAATACAGTCTTAATACAGTTGATGATCTAAACAGAAGACATGTCAAGAGACAGACTTAATCAAGGGCGTGCGTACTTTTATCTCCTTGGTATCTCAGGAATGTCGAATTCCCCATTTCTGCACAACGACCTGTCCAGACATGTATACATCACTTTCATGACGCCTATATCCAATCATGATTTCCCACCATCTACCTAACGTCGGAAAGAGGTTGTCACAACTTTCATATATCACCTAATCACAACAGTAGATCAGGCGTGGGGTAGTGATGCAACGCCTATCTAATGCCCACGCAGCATAGCTTGGTCACTGGGCGAAGTCCAAAGCACACAGGATGAATCATAAAAGCAACGTTTCAGTCTCCGCACTGGTGGGGAGTTTGGGTGGGGGGGGGGGGGAGGAGGGTGGTATAGGGGTCGTAAGCATCTGACATTCTCACGTATTAATGGTGTTCATCCTTTGACAAAAATAACGGACGATTGTTTGTGTGTATGTTACCAAGATGGTTGAAACGTAATTACTTTTTGAGGTAAACAAACTTTCTTATGAATTTGTGTGACAGGATTTAACAATGCCCTTGTTGCGGCATTTAATTCTGTGTCAAGCAGAAAAGATTGCTAAATATCGTGTGAACTGCTTAAAACCTAACTATGAATATAAAAAAAACAGCTTTTTTAATCCATGCTCTTTCATTAGATAATGTTACATGAGAAATCTGTTTTCTGAAGCATCTACCACTTGAAGTGCCTTCTGCGTTTTTGCCGGCCCTTTCTGTTCTGGCTTTTGTTCTGGTGTTTCATTTCTGCTTGTGTTTCCTTTTCTGTTTCTTCTTTTTCTCCTGCTTTTCCTTCCATTTCTTCTTCTTTTTCCTTTTCTGTTTCTTCCTTTTCTCCTGTTTTTCCTCCAGATCCTGCCTCCCCCGTGCCTCCTTCATGTCCGGTTTTCTTTGGATGTTCCCGTTTGTCCTTGACGCCCGGTTTATAACCAGACAGAAGTTCACTGAGGGCGAAATTAGAGGACATATACATCGACTTGCCGGACTCCTGCATTTCCTTCGGTGTAATCAGAAAGTGAAAAAAGAACATTAGAGATATCAAACAATATAATTACAGATACCAAAAATTAATCAGAAACACATTTAGAGATATCAAAAATAAAATTACAGAGAACAAAAATTAGTTTTTGATATAAAAAAATGCATTTTTTGAAATTAAAAAGTAATTCTTGATATCAACAATTATCTAATAAAAGTGGAAAATGGCATTCTACATACCTTGTACATGTCTGGAAAGAAGTTTTTCAGCAGTGTAATCAAAGCTGCCATTAAAATCAACGGCGCAAACACCAACTTAAAAAAAAAAACAAAAAAAAAAACTAAAGCTTATCAAAATTCAGTATTTCAGGTACTCTCACTTGGAAACTTTTTTTTTCTTCGTTTCATTGGTTTCCAGAAAACTACCCCAACACTATACCGGAGGAAGACGAAATCTGACACACGGACAGGGGATCAAAAGGTCTCGTCGAATCCGTTTTTTTTACCTTGACCGACAACGTCAAGGTCAAATTGAAGTCGGAGCTATTTTTGTTTCAAAATGATATCCTGAAAATACATCCTAGCCTCAGGAGGAGCTTCAAATTCGATACACCTATATGCCGTAATAAGGTCTAGCTGACACCGCAATTGTTTTAACCTGACCTTAAAGATCAAGGTCAAACTAAGGTCATAATATTTGAAAACGCCTGTTTATCACAAAAGTGGCCAGAAATGGGGCACGAATCAAGGATCAAGGTCAAAAATTGGAAGCTGACGTCTAATCAACGTCTGTGACGCAACGTTGAATCGACGTTGGAAAATCCAAGTTGTAAAGACGTCTTAATCACAAAAAAAAACAAAAAAACAACAACCTCCTTGCGTTATCGCTCACCGTAAACGGTCGCCATGACAAGTCACTTTGATTTCTTTTTAAAGAAGTTTTAGCACTTAATCAGAATTAATTAAATCACGTTCTTTTGCATCATCTTCCCTTTAATTAATCATCGATATCAAATTTTTCAAAAATAAATTAGAAAATAATATTTTATTTATTAATGAAACGATGTTTAATCGATTAAAATACAATTATTAAAAGAGGTTGAATTCTCACGAGGGACTGCAGCAGCTCGATGAGGCGTCCTTCGTCTCTCTTCACAAAATAATTAATTCTCCCTTTCGACCTGAATTGCAGGGGATAAGCTACTACTTTTTTCGCTGATGGGTCAATGAGATTAAGCCTCCAAGCGCGCGTGTAACCTGAAAGTACACCGTATATTACCGGTATTTATGGCATGAAGAATTACTTTCTGATATGATAAATTTAATCTTGATACCACTAAAAATCATTTTTGAATCATTAATTCGGTTATTAGTATCCTCAAAGAATTGCAGGTGTTAATAAAATGAATTGTTTAGAACATGAATTTATCCTATTAGAGAATTTATCCTATTAGGGGCATTATATTTTTTATGGGATATTATGCGTTGACTTGGTGATACAGCAGATTCAGATATAAAAATCAGTTGATTTTTTATTGCCAAAATGGAATTAATTGAAGTGTTTACTACGTTTTCATTTATTCCATTATTTTTTTTATCAATCGATAATTCATAAATCATAAATTTATTTGACCGCTGTGATACAAAACACACTTTACGATAAAAAAAGCACGTGTAAAACATTTAAAATTTTGCCAATGAAGTTATAGAGGCAATTACTTACGACTCATAGTCGACATAGTTAAGTTTACCCTTATAAAATTGCTGGCAACAATGAGACCAGGTTAAAAATTGCGCACAAAAATGTCTTGATAAAGTTGGTTTTATGACACGTCTCACCTTCTTTCACTCACATTTTTAAAAGGTAGAAATTAAAAAAAAAACACACATTTACCATTTCCTTTGATTTCAACCCTGACGGATTCAAATTCGTAGACAGGATTTGCAACTTCGACAATATAACTGCCGCTTGGTGCGTTTGTGACGGTGAATGTGCCATCACTCCTAAAACAAAACTAGCAAAATCATGCCAAGGGTTCTTTTTCACTTATGCAAATTTAAGCGAAATTTAGGTTTATTATTACTTGGCGATTCAGAATCTAATAAAAGAGTACGATCTTCTCTTTGCATTTTTTTTATTATTATTTTAAGTACTCTGTCGTCTTTCGATTGCGTCACCTCTGAGCACAGTGAAGCGATTGTCATTCAATTATTCATAGGTGTTTTGAAGCACCCCTCCCCTCCCCTGGTGGGTTGATAATGAAAATGCGTAACTGTTTGGGCCGGCAGGGATCGATTTTGAACTGGCCTTCTCAAACTGCAAAGCTTTAACGATCTTTATGTTATATTTCGACAAAAGCAAAATGATCTCTTGGAGGAACAATTTCATTTTAAATGCTACAAAGGGTGGGGGGGGGGGGCGATATTTCCATATTTCCGTGAATAGTTTATCACTTTTAAAACCGAATAATTCTGTCTCTCGTACGTAAGTTTCTTTTACATAAATGGCTATTATTCACATTTCATTTTCAAAGTGAAAGTTATACTTATTGTAAATAGTAAACACTCAGAAAATAAAGGGAAACCCCGGAAATGGGGTCGCCGGCGAAACTCTCGGAAGTAGTCTGATTTCGGGAAAGTCCTATTTGAGGGGTCCAGATTCACCCCTTTATGTCAGCACCTCTGTTTATCAAGCTCTTGTGAATCAAGTGTGTTTTTTTATCAATTATGTAGGGTCACCAACCGTTCCACCCTCATAACCCTCGTGTAACCCTTTCCCCTACCCCCAACCTCCGAAATGGCAATTTGGAGAAAGCCTGATTCTCTTGAATATTTTTCACACTTGGAAGCTTGATTTTCAAATTAGGTTGTAATACGTCAAAACTTGCAAAAAAATTCCAAAAAAAAATAGAAAGTCAAGATGACATTCTATACAATTATTCTATTTTCTTTGTCTTTTCTCTTTTTTCTTTGTCTGCTTTTTCGGTTCACCATTAACTCGAAACCCATTATCAACCCAAGATATCACATTATCAACATAAGAGATATCACAATATATTTCAATTTTCCGTCAAGATCATCACCCCAAACGGAGGTTTACCATTATAGCACTTTTGAGCTAAGTTTCTACTCCTACCCCCCCCCCCCCCCATGTTAATAAGCATAAAACGTCGTAACCACTCAACACTGTACCGTTGGGTCAACGTTGAAGAGACCTCGTACTCGGATCAATGTTGGGTTTTGTTTGTTTATGGAAGTTGAAACAGGGTCTATCTTCCGATATTGACTGACCATTCACAACCACAGTACAGCAAGAGTTAATATTGTGGTTTGGTCGGGCGCGTCGGAACTTCAGATCGACGTTGGATCGACCTTAGAATATTTACAGGGTATCCAGTCTAGTCCTGCGATGAAGATACCCTTTGATATACGATATGTTTTGGGATAAGTGTACTTTTTATACAATTGCAGAATTCTACTATTACGATGGTTAAAAGTCGACACTATAAATTCAATATTAGAGAGAATATTTCAGATGAATCTCCCACAACATGTGTGGGCCTTCTGAAATTTAAGATAAATAGCTTAATAAACAGAAATGAGAGTTGCGAGTTTGCAACATTTACGTGCACACTTATGTCAATGTACACTTCTCGATCTAGTTGTTACTTGGAAAGAACTTCCAAAACCTGGTCTTGACTGGCCTGAATGTCTCCAGACACAGTAAATTCAATCCTTTATTTACCTAGACGAGTCACCATATCATTTATATGTAGGAAGTAAATGTCTCAAACTTTTCTACCTGACCCGAGAAGAGTGCATATGAACCCTTGCCAAACCGCGTGATTTAATGAACACGACCAACCGTTCTCAGGTCCGCGAGGAGTGGCGGTGGGAGGGGGAGAGTGGGGGTGGGGGAGGAATCGGGGTGGGGGGGGGCTGGGGTTGACACTCACTTATAAAATGACTGTCCATGACTTTTTAAAACGACGCCTAAACGCGTTGTGTTTATTTAAAAAAAATACCCCTTAATTTTATCACCAGATTGGAGTAGAATTCTCAAACACTACCCCCCCCCCCTCCTTCCCCCCACACCATTTTTGCGGGAAACGAGTAATAGTGATGAAAAGTACCCCCTTCTGTAACAAAATTAGCACTCCTTCCGGACCCCGTCTGGCCTCAAAATAACCCCCTTCTCCGCGTTTTTAGGACACGCATGTTAGCACATATCATACCAAGTGCCCCCTCCCCCACCCCTCACCCCCCCCCCCCCCCCCCACCGCAGCCTCAGGCCTTGCATTTATGGCTAAAAAAAGTTTATTATGCGTTGCTTTGGTAAAAATCAATCTGGGCTTGGCTCTTGCAACGAACTTCCTTTATCAATTATGTGGGGCCAACAACCGTTCCACCCTCATAAGCCTCGTGTAACCCCCTCCCCCACTCCCACCCCCGAAATGCCAATTTGGAGAAGACCCGATTCTTTTTTTCATTTTGCATTTGAAATGAAATATTGAAAGGACGACATGTATAACGACCGTTATTGTGACTAGGTAGCCTCCCAATTCTTACATGCACATGGCGAAAATTGGTTTAATTTATAATTCGTCATATTTACGTGGCCATTCCATTTCGTAGCCATGACACAAACACCACAAAATAAGTGACAATTAAACACTTTCGGGTTACTTCTATTGGTTTATTTTGTCACTGGCATAGCAGTTGGTTGTGTTTATTTTGTCACTGGCATAGTAGTTGGTTGGAGAGGGGGCTCCACTTATTTTTCTTGGCTGTCAAATAAACTGGATTTATAAACCCCCTCCTCCTCTCCAGTTTTAAAACCACTAAACCTCTTTGTATAAATGTTCTGTTTTTCCCAATGACAGGGACACAGCATTGTCTAAAAAAATGGGTCTTTCTTGTAATTGCTTAATATAATTAAGATATCCAAAAAATGCTTCTCAGTTTTATATATCTAAAATAAAATTTAAGATATCTTAAACTGAATTTAAGATATCTTGAGTTAAATCATCACAAATATTGACAAAAATAACATTTTCTTTAAAATTTATTTCTTCCTGAGAATTTATTTAGAAGTCTTAAAATTTTGATTTGATTGCCGGGATCAATTGTTTTGTAGAATGGTGTAAATCTTGATAGAAAACAGTTTTTTTAAATAAAGACTATACTATGCAAAAATTAAACCATTTTTGTATAGAAATCTTGACTGACGCCAACTGCATCGCCGTGCTGTCTTTTGATTAGAGGTTATTACTTATAGATCCTAAATCTTCATATCAGCATTCGTGAGCTGGAGCACTGCCAAATACAAGCTGGTTTACCAAACGCGCCCATAAATCCACCTCCAAACGCAAACTATCAAACTAGAAGCTCATTCCGCTAGCGAAATGTTAAACACTTGACAAAAATTAAAACGTAAAAATACTCCTTCAGTGGGTTATTTCTTGAATAATATATTGCAAACAACCCAGCTTATAGGCCGAGTAGTTTTTGGTTGTTGACTTAAAGTTTTATTGACTGATCAGGCATACGCCGTGTTATCTGTTTACGCAGTAAAAGCTCGCACAAAGCTCACTGAGCAAATGTGTATATTCTGTGCTGTCGTTAAATGCTACGCATCTGCTTGCAAAAAATACACTCTTTTCACATGGCGTTTTAACAAAGAAAACGAAATCGAAGACGTAAATAAAAAGTGACATGCACATGTTCATATCAAGCTCTTCATAAGTCCCAAGTTTCATGGTCGTAGGGCCCATAGTGTCAGAGAAGAAGAAGACACAAAAAATCGGAAAAAAGTGTCAAGAAGAAAAAAAAAAGGACGAATTTAGCTCGCACAAATTCATATAACTCTTGCAAGCCAAAGGCTTGTCAAGTGTTAATAAAAATAGAAACCCTATTTCTAACGTTCACCCTTATACATATATATTCATGAGTACCTAAGAATTAATTGCTATCGTCGATCGTCATCTAGAGAAACCCAAACACTAGTATATGGATCAGCTTTGGACACCTCCTTTAATCTGGAACCTCCTTTTGTTGAAAATACCAGGTCCTTAATGAAAATGCTACTTTTCTTACTTAACTGGCACTCTATCCGCGGCGTGTTATGCCCCAGACAACCTTTTTGCACTATATCTTAACTAAAACATGTCCCACCAAACGCAAAACGTACAAGGCCGTCCTTTGGTTGTTCTCAAACGTCCAGAAATACCGACTGTAGAGTTTTATCTGAAGAAACCCCACATTGCTACTTGAAAGCACATGTCTTGCCATGTGCATATCAAATACATGTATTCCAGTACTCACTCCACTTTTCCCACAATAGGAGTGGATTCTTTCGGAATTACATCAAAGTTATCAAAAAAATTGTGCATTCATTTCTCACTAAAATATGAGTATTTGTTTAGTTTTTTCGCTATAGTCCTGACTAGTTTATTCGCAAAAGACGACTTAATGTCATCGGTTTGGATAAATGTCAATCTGTCCAGTATACTTCCACTCCACCCAGTAAGCACAGAAAATTTTCCCATGTGGGATACGTATGGGTTTTAATTGGGATTTGCATGGGAAGGTGGGAAAGGGGAAAACCCATATTAATCCCATGGAGAAAGGAGCCATTTCTGGGTGGGAAATGCCTGGGTTTTCCCACCCTGGGAAACCCCCTGTAAAATACACATGAAATATGTATGGGAATGCCCATGTAAATCCCACCCGGGTAAACCCAGGTGGGTCCCAACTGGGAAATGCATGGATTATGCGTGGGAATTTCGACCATGGATTTTACCTCGATTTTTGTCTCATTCCCATGCAAATCCCTGCATGGGATTCACGTGGGAAGGCCAAAAAATAACCCTGGGTTTTACATGGGTTTTACTTGGGTGTGCTTACCGGGCAGCGACTTTTGGACAATGTTCAATATTGCCATCAGTATGTGCAACAACTCAATCTTTATGTCATTTCAGAGAAATTTTTTACAGCTACAGAACAGGACCACTGCTACAGCTAATTAACACTTGACAAGCCTTTGGCTTGCAAGGGTTATATGAATTTGTACGAGCAAAATTCGTCCTTTTTTTTCTTCTTGACCCTTTTTCCGATTTTTTGTGTCTTCTTCTTCTCTGACACTATGGGCCCTACGACCATGAAACTTGGGACTTATGAAGAGCTTGATCTGAACATGTGCATGTCACTTTTTATTTTCGTCTTTGCTTTCGTTTTCTTTGTTAAAACGCCATGTGTATTTTTTGCAAGTAAATGCGTAGCATTTAACGACAACACAGCATACAGCATAGCTTTGTGCGAGCTTTCACTGCGTAATAGATAACAAGGCGTATGCCTGATCAGTCAATAAAACTTTAAGTCAACAACAACCAAACACTACTCGGCTTATAAGACGTATTCAAGCTGTGTTGTTTGCAATATATTATTCAAGAAATAACCCACTGAAGGAAGTATTTTTGCGTTTTAATTTTTGTCAAGTGTTTAACATTTCGCTAGCGGAATGAGCTTCTCGTTATAATCTGCGTTAATCTTATATTAAACAGACAGCAAAAACGGTCAATGCAAAATTCTATAAATACGAATACCATATTTAGGTAAAAACTATTTGCAACATATTTTCAGATGTTTATTCTATTCGATGCAAGATATGTCAAATTCAAATGTTAAAAATTCAAAGATTCTTGAATTTTAAATAATTAACTGTAATATCTAAAATCAATTTCCATGAAATCGAATCATTGAATCTATATACATCAAATTACATTCAGTTCCACATCGTACAACTATCTCTGCTACCGACGTACCACTAAACTAACAACGGCCAAAACCAAAGAGTCTTTTGTGCCTCAAAATTATGTTTGTATTATTTTGCTTTAAATGGTATAAGTGAAACATTTTAGTAGGATACTTTAATATAATCTACCTATCTATTTTCACTTTGCGGACTCTAGTTTTTTTAATTTAAAGATAAATGTCTCAGAAGAAAATCCACATCTTATTTTTAAAACAGACATGCTATATTTTGGTTATTTCGAATTTTGTGGCTGAGAAACAAATGGATTTTTTTGGCCTACTAAATTGCAATAATAATATGACCTGGCATACTTTCAGTATTAGATCATAACACTGTTTCGTCAGCAAACCTCACTTATCATGTGCTAATAAAAGGGTCATTCTGCGCAGTAATTTTGTGAAAACAAAACCAGTTGAAACAGACCAGCTTCATAAATTGCTTATTTACTTTTAGCTGCTTTGTGGCCTTTACAATCTGAAATTGTTGCAAAATGAATACCCACTAGGAAATAAATGTAAATACGACAAAAATGACACCACCTTCCAATCACCAGCCGCCACGAAAGACTAGATTTATTCATTTTATTGCAAATGGCAAGAAGTGCTAGCAATTTACATCGACAAAATATATAATATTTAAGCAGGATATATTCTTCATTATTATTGCACATTTCTCAGTTTCCCTTCATTTTATATTATATTATGCGTAATGTTATTCTGTAAGTTTATATTAACTTTACAGGTTGAAAACAATTTACTGGAGCTGTATACATTATTAGGGCTAGCGTATAAATCAAAAGTTGTAGGTAATAGACTACTGTCCCTAGTTTGGGCATTCAATAGACTGTGCAACTTTGTTTTCATTTACTTTTTTTCTCATTAACTGTTAATTTATTGGCTGCACAGGAAGTTGACTTGCTGGCGATTGCATGAATAATATATAAGATTGAACAATTTCTTTATCTATTTATAGACAAGCTCCACATAAATTCGCCTCGTTCCTAACATAATGCAGTCATTATCCATGCACATTAATCAAATCATTTTTAGAGCCATAAAGATGGCTGTTATTCTTCTTAGCAAAATGTCAGGATATGAGATATGCTTCGAATAAAAAGTGTTTATGTATTTTCTCTTCGATATAATTCACTGTACAAAACTAAATGAAAAACATAAACATGTATTGAACACTGCCTAATTCGTTTCATAAAACAGTAGTGTGAAAAGGGGGGTTCCACTGCACTTTGTGACGTCATACTGTCTGGAAGTGACGTCATAGCGTCTGGACCGGAAGTGTTGTCTGGAGCGGAAGTGTTGTCTGGACCGGAAGTGCTGTCTGGACCGGAAGTGTTGTCTGGAGCGGAAGTGTTGTCTGGAGGGGAAGTCATGATAAGCGTTAGGATAGGCGCGGCCATCCATGACTTCATGATGACGTCATGATGACGTCATACTGTCTGGAGCGAAAGTCTGGAGCGAAAGTCTGGAGCGAAAGTTGCTTGATAGTGTTGGCCGAGTCAATCATCATGAAGCCAACGAACTCCACCTGTCAATCAGTGTAACCATGGCAACAGACCCTAAAAAGGTCGACCACCCCCCCCCCCCCTCGAAATTGTGATTTTTGCATATTTATCCGTTTCAGACGATTCTGAACATTTTTCATTTTTTTGGGTCGACCACCCCCCCCCCCCCTCGAAATTGTGATTTTTGCATATTTATCCGTTTCAGACGATTCTGAACATTTTTCATTTTTTGGGTCGACCGACCACCCCCCCCCCCCCCTCGAAATTGTGATTTTTGCATATTTATCCGTTTCAGACGATTCTGAACATTTTTCATTTTTTGGGTCGACCGACCCCCCCCCCCCCCCCCGAAATTGCGATTTTTGCATATTTATCCGTTTCAGACGATTCTGAACTCAGCAGTACAACTGTAAGTGAGACATTCATATACATAAGTAAAATTCTGCTGAGTCAGCAATTTTTGAACAAAGTTACACACCATATTTTGATTACATGGAAGTAGTATAAAAGCATGAGTGAAACATGTCAACTAGTCAACTAGTAATACATTGTGTGACGAGAAAAGACTTCACAATGTCAGCATTACTTCTTGACAGATGTATGACTATGGACGACGTCTTCAAAGTGAATTATACTAACTATTTGTTTTCAAAGCTTCCTACTTTTGAATGGGATTGGATGCAGCAAGTGAAGAATTTACATCTGCATTGGGAAGCTGTCGGAAAGACTATTCCAAGTGATTTCATCGACTCGTTTCTACGTGACTGTGAAGATCTACATATACTATCAACTTATAACATTGATTTAACATTTATCATATCAACTTATGACATTGATTCAGCATTTATCAACGCGAATACAATTTGGGCAGTTGAGCTCATGTTAGTTGTAGCTGCAAGAATCATTTTACTTTATGATGATGATGTTCCATTGACGACGAATGTATCAGACCTTGTTCGATTCAACCATGGACGAGTTGAAGTGAATTCAAACGTTTGCAAGAAGTTTGAAAAGCTTGACTCAGCAACCAGTTGGGTATAAAAGGGAGTGAACTCAGCAGAGTGGAGTCATTTCTCAGCAGACAGTTGGAGGGAGTGGATCATCAATACATTGTTGCAGCCATGGAGAACAAGACAAGCAACGCAGCGCAGCGTAGCGCAGCAGCGCAGCAGCTTTAAAATTAGTGCTAACCTGACCATTACTGTGGAGCATGGAGAATATGGGCCATTTCTACGCATCACACGTGGAGAGAGATGGTGTGCTTATTCACCATCTTTGTGGAAGATTGTGTGCCAGAGCTTGAAAAATTTACGCAACATTGGCTTCAAACTGTACTTAACGCAAACGAAGTGGCTTGAAGTCATTTCATACTTGGATATGCGTTATGTGAGTTTTGTGCGCACGTCACGGTTTGAAGGGAAAGAATACACACATCACATCAACATGAATGATGGTGAATGGGAGACACTGCTTCAGGAGATGGACAACATCAACTCAGCCCTATCACCATGTGAGGAATGTCATGACAAGAAAACAATCATCAAGCTGCAAAAGGATGGTCGGATGAAGGTGTCAAAGCTATCCAAGAAAAGGCTGACTGAAGTTCAGTTGGAGAACATGAACGTGCAAAATCAACTTGGACTTACCTGTGACTATTGCGGTGCTTGTGGATATGTGGAAGATTATCATTGCCACTGCCACATGTATAATTGCAAGTTGTGTGAACCAAACAACTTCTGCGGCAAGTGTGGAGTACTTAAAGTCAGTGAAGCAAAGTAAAAGCACACAAGACACTGAAACAAGATGGACGCATGTTTTAAAAATGCTTATATTGACTTGATGATTGCTAAACTTGCTTGCTATGGCACTCCAGACTATCAACTTTATCATTTGGATGCTTTTTGGGATGTTGTACATCATAGTCTTGATGTGATTGAACTGCATTCAAGATTTCTTGGAGAATGTCATAAAATTGGAATAGAAGAAGATCCTGACTTTGACTTTCATTCTGCACTTTATTCTGCTCGTACTGATGTTGAAGTATATTTCACCGTAGTGGATCATTTGAGAGATTGTTGTAAAGAAGAAGAGGAAACCGAGCAGCTTTATCAGGTAAGAGAACCTTTTAATCATCTTTGTAACAACATAGTGAATTGATAACAATGTTTTTCTTACTAGCAAATTTAGTTTTATGTGAGTGGTTTGAACGTAAACAAAGAAAGAACATGATAGAAGAGGCAGCAAATATATTAAAAGATATTTTATTACAGGAAGAAACCGACATGTCAGAATAAAACAACAGAAACAAAGTCAACATGGAGAATCTTGTTGTGTGAGACTTGATGTGCAGACGTGTGAACATGGAGAAGCGTGTTAAGTGAACAGCAACTGGAAAAAACTTGCTGAACTTGACAGACTTGCATTGCCGGAGCAGCATAACTTGCTAAACCTGACAGACTTGTGCTACATTGCCGGAGCAGCATAACTTGCTAAACCTGACAGACTTGTGCTGCAAGACTCACAAGACTGCATAATGGCGGATATGACACTGAGACAATATATTGTGCAAAAAGCTTATTGTGAAGAAATGTTATCCGCTGTAAAAAAGTTTGCCTATTTAGTCTGTCCTGCTTGTCAACATGAAGAGTGTTCAGAACATACTTGTCATGCTGCATGTGTTTATACATATTGGAATGAAGCTAAATATTACATTCATTTAGATAAAGTGTTAGAGAATGCAAATCAACGTTGTGAAAAATATGGTGTAGATGCTATTACATTGGATGAACTCAGTCATTGGTTAGTGTTCATTGAAGACCAATGGTCTCCAGTGATTCATACCATTGTATCTATACTTGATCTGTAAATATATGTTAGTTATAAATACATGTTAGTTATAAATACTTGTTAGTTAAGTTACTATGTTAGTTAAGTGATGTTGGTTGAGTTATAAAATAAAAGCTGTTCTGTTGAGAAGGTGGTTTTCATTCATCATGTCGACGTGGAAAGACTACTTGACCAATATTTACTTCAAACCTGGACAGCCTGGAGCATTTGCTGGTCCTTACAAACTGTATCACATCTTACGAAAACATAATCAACCAGTCACACATTCACAAGTGAAGAAATGGCTACAGGATCAAGATGCTTTCAGTTTACTCCAACCTGTCAAATACAGGTTCAAAAGACAACGTGTCATTACACGTGGTATTGATGACATGTGGGATATTGATTTGGCTGATATGGGAAACATAGCTCCCTATAATGATGACATACGCTTTTTACTCATTGTCATTGATGTGTTTTCCAAATATGTCTGGGTACAGCCAATACCTAATAAATCACATACCAGCGTCATACAAGCTTTCCAAAAGATTTTTCATGACACACGACGAAGACCGCGAACTCTAAGGTCTGATAAAGGAACAGAATTTAAAAACAGATGGGTAAAAGCATTTTTGAAGAAAGAAGGCATTCATGCTTATACCACAAAGAATGAAACCAAAGCCAACTTTGCTGAAAGAGTCATTCGTACTCTGAAGGGAATGATGTATCGGTATTTTCTACATAATCAAACTTACCGTTACTTAGACATTCTTCCAGACTTGGTGTACAATTACAACCATAGACCTCATGGTTCTCTTCCTAATAAATATGCTCCAGCCGAGATTCGTAAAGACAACGAATCAAAAGTGTGGAAGTATATGTATGTCGACAAACTGAAATTGAAACCGAAGAAGAAGAAGAAGTACCAATTTAACATTGGCGATCATGTTCGCATTTCCCACATTAAATATGAGTTTCAACGCGATTATCACATCAAATGGACGCAAGAAGTCTTCATTGTCACACATCGTTGTAAGAAGCAAGGAATACATTTGTATCGTGTGAAAGACTTTTTAGACGAAGATATTGATGGTCATTTCTATGAAGAAGAACTGCAGAAAGTAACCAAAGATATTGAATCTATTTATAGAATTGAAAAAGTCTTGAAAACACGTAAAAGACGAGGAGGTGTGAAAGAATTATTTGTCAAGTGGTTAGGTTGGCCAAACAAGTTTAACAGTTGGGTGAAAGAAACAGACATTCAACAATGAAGCATCCATTTACATGTTTGGTCTCTGGACCTACAGGCAGTGGTAAAACGTCTCTGGTGAAGGAAATTCTAGAACAAAAGTTGATTCAACCCTCTCCAAAAAGCATTTTATGGCTTTATGCAGCAGATCAGCCTTTGTACAAGGGAATGAAAGGCGTGGAATTTTACCAAGGCATTCCAGATGACATTGAAGAGCGTTTTAACCCGAAAAAACCAAACTTACTTATCATTGATGACTTAATGACGAAATGTCATAGTGATGAGCGTATGACACGTCTCTTTAGTGTTAGCAGCAGTCATCAAAATCTAAGCATTATTTTTATTGTGCATAATTTATTCCATCATGGGAAAGAGATGCGAAATATTAGTTTGAATACACATTATATCATTCTGTTTAAAAATCCGAGAGATAGTCAACAAATTAGTACATTGGCGCGGCAAATGTATCCTGGAAGATCTCAATTTCTCATAGAAGCCTATCAAGATGCTACTAGCAAACCTCATGGTTATTTATTCATTGATTTAAAACCAAAGACAAATGATCAACTACGTATTCGTACAGGCATTTTACCAAAAGATACACATTATGTCTATATTGATAAAGCAGTGTATGAACAAGAACCAACTCATTTGACCATTCGCAGTCAAGATGTCTAAACGTATTCGAGCGAACCAGCCGTTTCTTCATTTGCTTGCACGCAGTGGGCCTAAACGACGTAAATCCTTGCTACAGCAAGCTACAAAAGAGGAATTAACAAGCTTGTTTGAAATTTGTTTGAATATATTGCAAGGACATTTACCCTTAAGCTCAAAACGGTTTAAGGAATTTAAACGTGAACGTCATACGCTTCGTACTCTAGCAGATAAGAAGATATCCCTTCGACGAAAAAAGAAGTTGATTAATCAGAAAGGAGGATTCATTGGAGTTATTGCTAGATTGGCATTGCCCTTGTTAGCCAAACTGCTGCTAAAATGAAACATACGATGAAAATGGTCCTCATTCCTGAATATGAATATAAAATGTTGCTAGAAAAGAAAAATGATATCAAAACGAAAGTGAATAAACTTTTATGTGGGAAACGAACACGTGAAAAGGCTATAGAAATGTCTCAACTTCTTGGTCGTCATTTACGAGCAAGTCAGTCTAGACAGCAAAAGCCCTCATCATCATCATCACCACCTGAAAAGTCAGAAAAGTTATTTTTAAGTCATTTTCAACCTATCTATCGTGGAAAAATAACACAACTTTTAGCAGAACTGAAGAAATATGGTACAACATGGTCAGAGAAGAATGAACTTGTGTTGAAAACGGGCGATATTATAGCAAATTCCAACATGGTTGATTTGATGAAAGAAGCATTGGTGGCGACAAGAAGAAAAGAACGAGCCATACCACCATATGGCTGGCATCCATTTATCCAGGAAATTGTAGATGCTAATATTCCAAAAACAATGTTTAGTAAAAAGACCACTCGTGACGACATTACAACAGAAATGAAACAACGTCAACAAAGACAGTTTCCTGAAGGATGGGAAAATTTTTAACATGGCTGAAAGAGCTATGTTGTTGTTCTCAGGAAGATAAACCAACTATTTCTGTAAAAATAAGATGTACAAGCGCGTGTTGTGAAGGAGAAATAAAAGACCATGTGAATGAGGATGAGATTTGGCATACTTGGTTGAATGACGCGCGCTATCGTGAGGTATATAGACAACGTCAACGCACCTATACCATTTAGTTCCCATCATGGAGTCGACAAGCTTTTACATCACTTTGCCTAGCAATGCGAGTATGACCTATTATCGCAACAACAAGGCTTCGAATTATCAAATTCGTATGCCTCGAACCATTTATCTGAATGGAAAATATGAAGTGGCTTTAGCTGAAATTCAATATCCACATACATGGACAACGATGAGACAGGGCATGGACTATTCTATTCAGTATCGACAAGAACTATTCGATGATCCTATTCTTAGCACTCTCGATATTCCTTATGGGTACTATAGAACCATACAAGAACTATGTGAGGCAGTCAATGAAGAAGCGACTAATGCTCTGAAACTTACAGAAGCTATTCGAATAAAGTATGATAAAATTAGACGACGTGTGTTTCTATTTCTCGATTATGGCTATGAAGTGTCTTTTTCCGCTGGATTGGCTGAGATTTTAGGATTTATCCCAGATCAATGGTATACTGAAACATGTACAGCTGACCATAAAGCGGATGTGAAACAGGGGTTTTATACACTGTATGTGTATTGTAGCATTTGTGAACCACAAGTTGTTGGTGATTATTATGTTCCCTTACTACGCTCTGTTGGCATACAAGGCCATGATGGCGATATTATCATGAAAACGTATGGCGAACCGCATTATGTTTCTGTAAACACATCCAAATTTGACATGATAGAAATGAATATTAAGGACGACACAGGCCATAATGTTCCATTTCAAACTGGAAAGGTGATCTGTAAACTTCATTTTCGACCAAAAGCAATATGAAAGCTTATACACACGATCCGTCTGCATATCGCAACCATTTTCTTCGTCAAGTGGGCGGGGAATTACCAGGATTCAAAGGAGCGCGAATCCAATATGGCGATGGTATTGGTTCAATACTGGGATCATTGGCTCGCAAAGCTATTCCACTACTTAAGGCTGGGGCTAAGATCGTTGCGCCACATCTTAAGAAGGCTGCAAAGAATGTCGCGAAAGATGTGACGGGCCGAGTAGCAGAACGTGTGTTTGGTGAACGTGTGTTTGGTGAACAAAAGCGTGTGCAACCAACGAAACGTGCCAGAAGACGAAAAACAGCCAGACGGATAACATCAAAATATCGCAAAGATATTTTTTAAAGAAAAAAAAAAAGTCTCTCATTCATAATCATTCGTGTGAATGTAGTCTTTCTCCATTGGAATGGTTTCACGTACCACCAACGCAAACTGCTGTAGAGAAAAGTTATAATGTTGACTATCAACCACTTACAAGCATTAGAGAAGGCGCTCCAATAGAATTCTACATTCCTGCGAGTACAGAAGAATATCTAGATTTATAGAACAGCAAACTTCATATTGTATGTCGCATTCTAAAGGCTGATGGAACAGAGTGTGGCGCAGATGATAATGTCTCTTGCATCAATGATGTGTTTAATGGGTTATGGTCTAATATTGAATTGTTTCTGAATGATCGTTTGGTTTCGCATAGCAACAATACTCATGGTTATACCAGCATTATCTCTCATCTCATCCATGATTCGGAAGAAAGTCTACATTCTGAGCGCTCTATGCGTCTCATGTACAAGGATACTGCTGGGTCAATGAATAGCCATGAGGTGAAAAGACCTAATCTTGAACAATATGTATCCGGGTTTCATGTCAATGCCGACGGTGGTGACTTGGCTGAGCAAGGCAATAATGGCTTACATCATCGTTATTTGCATACTCGTCTTAGCCGTGATGTTATGCTCGCAGGTGGTTTAAGGATAGATTTGTTTGAGCAGGATCGTTATCTTCCGAATGGCATCAGTTTGAAATTGCGTTTCCATAGACAAAAAGATGACTATGTATTGATGGCTGCAAATAATACCTATAAGGTAGAAATGAAAGAGGCATTTTTAACCATTCGCAAAGTGAGGGTGAGTCCAGGTATTCAGTTAGGACATACAGATGCATTGATGAAAAGTCCTGCCAAGATCATCATCACTAGAAAAGAATGTAAAGTCTTGGCTATTCCAGCAGGATTTCAGTCTTTTGTGAAAGATAACATCTTTTTGAGTCAATTACCAAATCGTATTGTTATTGGTCTGGTTCATAATGAAGCTTTTGGTGGATCAGTATTGAGGAATCCATATGATTTCAAACATTTTGATCTGGACTATATGCAACTGTACACGGATGGTGAACCAGTTCTATCAAAACCTCTCAAGCTTGACATTACACAGAACAAATACCTGGACGCTTTTGAAACGCTTTACAAATCGTTTGATCGGTTGAATGGTGAGAAAAGTTCCATTATAAAACGGGAAGATTGACCTAGAGGTTATGCTTTATTTTCGTTTGACTTAACACCGGATTATGATGGCGATGATCATTTCCCCCTGATCAAGCATGGGAATTTGCGGCTAGAAATGAACTTTGCTACGGCTTTGCAACCTACCATCAATGTCATTGTCTATGCTGAATTTGACAACATTATTGAGATCAGTGCAAATCGCAGCATTCAATTCGACTACCAGTCATGAACACGAAGCAGATTGATGCCATATTGAGTCATGATGTCATGACCAAAGACTTGTTTCAAGGCGTGTTTGCCATGGACCAGTTACCATCTTTACAACGCGGCGCCTATGTGATCAACACAGACGATCAAGATGAACCAGGAGAACATTGGGTGGCAGTGTATTATGATAAAGACCCTGCAGAATATTTTGACTCTTATGGACTATTCCCTCTCGATAATCGTTTAGATATGTTTTTAAGAAATGACTATATGTATAATTCTATCTCATTACAAACGCCAATATCATCGTCATGTGGTTTTTATTGTGTATATTATATATTACATAGAGCTCGAGGTCAGAGTATGTTTGATATTGTGAATATATTAAAAAGAAAGGATGGCGATTTTATTGTAAAGGATTTTGTATATAGACATTATAAACCATTGTTTTATTAATGTTGTTGTTTTTATTAATGTTGTTGTTTTATTAATGTTGTTATTGTAGTAGTTAAGTTGTAGTTAAGTTGTTATATTAGTTAAGTTGTTGTTATATTAGTTAAGTTGTTGTTATATTAGTTAAGTTGTTAAATAAAACAAACCAAGTTTCAAACAACTGTCTTGTTTATTGTGTTCTATTTACAAAGTTTACAAACACTATTTACAAACTCTTAACTACAAACGCTATTTACACTATTTACAAATTCTTAACTACAAATTCTATTTACACTATTTACAAACTTTTATTTACAAAGTCTATTTACACTATTTACAAAATTTTATTTACACTATTTACAAACTTTTATTTACAAAGTCTATTTACACTATTTACAAATTCTTAACTACAAAGTCTATTTACACTATTTACAAACTTTTTTATTTACAATCACATTCATTTTTCAATACATTCATCAATGCATGCCATTCATTAGAATCTAAATTGATATAGGTATCATAGACATTACATCCGTGTTTGTAAATGCTATGAAAGCTTACATAACGCACATCACCAAACTTTATCACTTTAGCAGTTTCATGTTCAGACAGTTTCAGTTCATATCCTTCTTCATTTATGTCCATCACACGTATCCATGTCCATATATGTTGTGTCAGCTCAATGGATTTGGTACCCCGCATAAGTTGTATTCCTTCCTCTTTAAATTCAAGCGTCAGGTTCTTTCCAATCCAATGCTTGCAACAGCGCGTTCCATTCC
This sequence comes from Protula sp. h YS-2021, assembly GCA_949752745.1. Lineage (NCBI taxonomy): Eukaryota > Metazoa > Annelida > Polychaeta > Sabellida > Serpulidae > Protula > Protula sp. h YS-2021. The sequence continues at coordinate 77,881,965 of OX457027.1, read as the reverse complement.
ACTGTGCTGAGGGTGATGATGTCGTAGTTTTCTGTAAGCTCGTCATGTTGGCGAAATTGTACAAACACGTCTAGACCGTTCTCAGTCACACGCACTTCTAATTCATTTGAGACTACTAGGAGAAAGCCAGACATTCTCAACTTGTCTAGATGATCCTTCAACACGGATTGGTCATCAAGCGATAGGACGAGATACTGTCCAAAATGTCGTAGCACAATATCATCACATAAGTTTCTCATGTATGAGAATCCATATGTTATGGGTTCATAATCCAACACATAGTCTTCCATCTCGTTCATGTATTTTATACTCGGATGATGTCGAACAGTGGATGTTGTATCGCTTCTAGGAATCGTAGGACTGCGCGCCAGTTCTTGATATCAAAGAAGATCAACTGTGCATAGGGTGTATCTGGCACAACTCCCTTATAATCCTTTGGATAATCCTGTAAAAGATTTCTACAGAATGTCACACGTATCTTAGAATCATATTCAGCCACCGTCACTTCCAGTTTATTTTCAAGTCTGCGTTTAAACCCAGGTTCAAGCGGTATGTTTTTAAAGTCTTTCCACACTTCAGGTTTAAACCGATAAGCAGAAATTCTCCGAGAACCCATCATCACTTCATTCCTCTCATTAACTTTAAGGTAGACACCATCGTCCAACATGAGTGCATTCATGATTGTTACCTTGTTATGACTTGTCGTCTTGTCTGCGAAGCCTTTTATCTACTTCTTTCACCTACTTCTTCATCATTTTCCATTCAGGTATTGTCAGCAAAATTCCCTTTTTCGTTGGACGGTTTTTTCCAGTCCCCTCATCTCTGAGGTATTTGCGAATGTTCACCACACCTTCATTACTTTGTTTCATAATCTTGATATACTTTCCATTGCCTAGAGAAAGCATTCCATCCCACGACTGTGGTGTTGGTGCTATCTCCACTTTTAATTTCTTGATGGTAGTGTCAGGATGTTTCACATTCATGTCTTTCACTGTATCAGCAAGAGTATCCATATCCGTTGTTGCAGATCTTTTCATGTTGACGCTTCAGTGTTCACACCTCAACTGACTCTAAAGTTGAAGTGTCTCCCACTTATATACTGTAATGTCCATGCGCCAAAGTGGAATAGCCATCACTCATCACATATCGCTTGTCATCAAAAGGAGAGAGAGCCACTTTCCTCAACTTCTCCGAGAAGATCTGATGGTTATGACTTCGTATGATGTGTCCTGTGGTCATCGTTTGCGTTTGGTTGAACAAACTGTCTCTATACTGCTGATGTTTCATCCGTCTTTGACACGCGCGAGTGATGCCTTTAGCCGTACGTTTTTCTTTCCCACCATACACCATACTATACATTTTCGGCCGAAGTCCAACAAACTCTTCAATGGGAATGCCCGCCGTCTCATCTTTCATTTTCCCAAGCACTTTCTTGTTCACGTTGGAATGCAGGAAATGATCTGGCGGATAGTCACTTGTGTCGAACAAGTCGGCATCTTCCTGCATGTCTTTGTAGATATCTTCCGTTTCTATGTCATAACATAGACTGTCGGTGTCGCTGAACAACAGCTTGGCGTCGGGATACTTGGTCATGATGTAGTTGTAATGAAAGTGGAACATGAGCACCTTGCTGAGGTCGAGAATGGTGAAACCAACTTGAATGGGTTTATCCAGAAGCAGATCCACTTTGCGCAAATGTACCGTGGTCAAATCTTCGTTGAAAATTCTAAATTTGTTGAAGGAAGGTTTGGCCACAAGTTTCTTGAACCGCTTTTCCTGGTGAACAAGTTCAACATTGATTCGCTTTCTTACATTTTCCATGGTTTTGCCAAACACCGAGTTGTTCATCAATTTGAAGAAGTCTTTCTCAAACGGGTTCTTGGCCAACTTTCTCTTTTCCGTGTTCAAGGAGATGTATTTTGCCAACCATTTGCTCTGTGCAAACATGATGGCACGGTGCACCTTCGTGACTTTCAATCCCAGTGAGACATATTGCTGTAAATTTCTATAATGAATCACACATTTCTTCTTGTCACACAGGTTGGGAATGAGCTTTTCACTAGGTTTGCCTTTCATGTTTAGATCTTTCCGTAGCTTCTGACTATGTTTTGACAATTCTCCCACTTTCACACATTTCCGTTCTGGAGCCACTGGGTAGTGATTATGACGATCATGGATTGAATATGGGTATTCCAAATCCACTTCTAAAATGTATCCACATCCATAAAGTCAATGGATTCTGGCTCGCTCACCCACATAAATCCACTTTCCGGCATGCTTTGCGACATGGCCCAGCCATACAAGTTGTTTGCATCCAGGTAAGTCAAGTAGTTGGTCGGTTTCCTGGGATCGTAATCTGCTACGTAGGGGTTATTTGCTTTCGCATACTTGTGTGTGATGACAGATATTCCTCCCCGTAGACCTTGTTCAACCATTTGGTACATGTCAATGTCGTTAATCAATTCCAATTTCACCTTTGTCGCTTTCAACATGGCATCCCAGGACAGTCCTGGCGCTGTATAGTAGTGAGCAGGATCTAATTCATACGTGTTGAGACATACGTGACGAAAGTTTTCAAACACGTCAGCCAGCAGCAACACATCTGATTTCAGGTACAAGTCATGGTATTCGCCAAATGTAGTACAGTGGAATGTCTCCCACACCTTCTGCGCATGCGCATAATCCTCATCGCTAATGTCTTCTTCACTGAGCAGACTGTAAAACTTTTCCTTGGACGGTAGTTGTGTTTCAGCAAACTTGGATGGCTCATCCACGTAATCGTAGGGGTACACTCCCTTTCTCAACAGTAACTCTTGTTGGTCACTATCGTGAATGTGTGACGTCATGTGATAAAAGTTGTCTTTCCCTTCTGCTGCCAGGTTGGAAACCAGCTTCTGTAGAGAAGTACTCATGAACTGATAACTGTCTGTAAATTTCATATTGCTCATGGTGAATGCAATATATTTCTCAACAGTGTTGGGAATGACTGTAATCCTTTCGTTTTTGAACTTTCCAATTTCTTCCATGATCAAATGGCTGTCATAGCTTCGTAAATTGTGGAAAAACACAGGAATGATGAAAGAATCTTCAACATCCTGCTTATCCTTTCGAAATCGAAATTGCAAATTGCATTGACTATGTGCAGCTCCACGGTATTTGCCATTGATATGGTCATGATCTCTCACACGATCTGCTCCTAGAGGCTCATGACAAATGTAACAATCTGTGGCATTCTTATAATCCTCTTCATCTTCACGAGTCATCACCATTTTCTTTTTCTGTTGTAAACCATGCACAATACGATCACGCTCATTCACCATATGGTCTAAAAAGACTTTCACAGCATTATCTCCTCGATACACGACTGGTGCACGTGTATCATACTGGCTCACAACCACATAGGCGAAGCTGTTTGGACGATGATGCTGATACTTGCCTCCTTCATGCTTTTTCGTGAAACATTCAAAGTCTGCATAAATGACAAAGGACGCTCGCTGTTGTTTGGCTACATTCTTGAACTTGATGAAGGGTTCCTTGGGGAATGATAAACGTTGTGCGCCATGCTTGCCACACACTTCACGATGCTCATCTAAAAGCTCTTGTCGTATAAACCCGTGAAGACAGTTGAAACAATAAAATGCTGCAGTCTTACGCTTTGATCGATAAGCCATTAGTCTGCTGAAATTCTTGAGGAGGCAGTAATGCCTTGTCTTGTCATTGCTAATCAAAAGCAAGTTGATTTCTCTCGCACTGGTGTTTTGACTGAGTTGTATGGGAACAACGACATCATGTTCATATCCAAACACGTTAATGGACACATCATTCTCCTTTTCAAACTTTGGAATGTCTGTAATCGGTGTGGGAAATGTCATGCCTTCTACCTTCAATTCGTTCTCAAATGCTTTGTATTGATGCACACGCTGTGGGTCATTGCTTGTTGAAGGGTGAAGGTGAGCCAATACAGACCATAAGAAACATTTGTTGTCTTTATTCTGAATGTTTAACACACCTCCTGTATTCTTTACTTTCTTCGGTAGTGGGATAAAACTGCTCGCTTCCAGTGGCGCTGACGTAGCTGTATGCACTTCAATGAATAATATGTTATCCAACACCCAGCCAGAGCGTTGTCGCTCATGTTCATCAAACCTGGTAAACAATTCTTTATAGGTTTCTGGCAAGTCCTTCTCAATATCTGTTGGATTGTATGCTGCATATGTCGGACTACTGATGAAGGCATTATCCACTTGTTCTACCATCACGCCTTCAACATTTGGTGTCATTTTCTTGAAGCGTGCATGTACGACAATGTACCATTTCATGCCACGGTTTAACGTCTCTAGCAAATGTCTCTTAATCCGGTTCTCTTGTTGTCGCATTTCAAGTAGCAAATCCGATCCATCTTCAGGCTCAAACCGTCTTTCCTGTGCGTTTTCACCAAGACTCACTCTGCCTCTGCCTACTTGTCCTGTCTCTTTCTTTCTTTGTTCTTCATGAGACACATTTTCCATCTCAACACATGCATGCGTCTCAAACGCATCCAAAGATGGAAATATTTTAATACATTCACCGCAGAGGACTGGATCAGGTCTTTCAACATCATCTTGTAAGGTCTTTCGTCTCTTGGCTTCAATCTGCTCAACAAGCTCTTCACGAGCACGTTTCAACCTAGCTGGTTTACATCTATGTGTCACGAACACTTCCAGAGATGGAAATGTCACATCACAATCATGACAGTAGACTGTTGCCATCGTTGTTGTTTCTTCAACTGCTAGAACTGAAATGAAGTAAAATTATACGTTTCACTCTTCCTTTTATACCACTTCAATGGTGTGTTAACTCAGCAGAATGTATCACTAGTTGACTAGTTGACATGTTTCACTCATGCTTTTATACTACTTCCATGTAATCAAAATATGGTGTGTAACTTGTTTCAAAAATTGTTAAAATTGCTGACTCAGCAGAATTTTACTTGTGTATATGAATATCTCACTTACAGTTGTACAGCTGTTATACAGCAGAGACATCTAGCGGTGAAGTTAAATGGTCTGCCAAATGGTATTCATCCGCGAAGAAGCACTGTAATGGCGGTAAAAATCATACAGCCAGCTGCGCAAATAGCCTATGACTACTTTATAACAAAACTTTACATAAAACTGAATCAAATGGTGAAATTTTCATATAAATCGACCAAGTATAACGAAAGGTATACTTGAAAAAAATGAAAAATGTTCAGAATCGTCTGAAACGGATAAATATGCAAAAATCACAATTTCGAGGGGGGGGGGGGGGGTTGGTCGACCTTTTTAGGGTCTGTTGCCATGGTTACACTGATTGACAGGTGGAGTTCGTTGGCTTCATGATGATTGACTCGGCCAACACTATCAAGCAACTTTCGCTCCAGACTTTCGCTCCAGACTTTCGCTCCAGACAGTATGACGTCATCATGACGTCATCATGAAGTCATGGATGGCCGCGCCTATCCTAACGCTTATCATGACTTCCCCTCCAGACAACACTTCCGCTCCAGACAACACTTCCGGTCCAGACAGCACTTCCGGTCCAGACAACACTTCCGCTCCAGACAACACTTCCGGTCCAGACGCTATGACGTCACTTCCAGACAGTATGACGTCACAAAGTGCAGTGGAACCCCCCTTTTCACACTACTTAAAACGCACTTCACTTCCAGAAAATAGTTATTTACAAGGGGTTATCCTGTAGACTTGGCTGTTAAATCAAATTTCAGTTATGTGGGTGTGGTGAGGACCATTACTATAACCAAGCTACCAATTCTTAACCGGAAAATATCAGACCTTCTTTAAATAACCTGGTTCCTTTGTAGTAATGTCTGATTATCTTAATCATTTAACTAGTTTAAAATATTTTTGTATTTTGTATTTCCTCCGTTGTATGCCGACATGCAATTTGACCCCTTGAACAAGAAATACACATCCATTGATAGTTAGTTCTCTTTTATTGGCATAACACGCTAAGCCTCAAGCAAACAAGTATTGGATCATCCAAATAAGAATGAAATCATTTTATGGAGATAGATGCAGTCCGCTGTTTAAACAACACAATAAATACTGCTGTTCTTAAATGATCGTAAATTGCAATTAAAAATATCTTCAGTAATCAGAAGCAATGCTAATCATATGACGGGGTGTTTTTCGTAGTTTCTATTCGTCTTATTAGTCCCTTTTTCGCTATATGGAACCGGTACTCGCATGGAAAATTTATGACCTACGTTTTATAACGACATGAAACCTTAACAGCTAAATATAACTTACAGCATCCGAGCAAAATAAATCTTCACCAATTTAAAAAATTATGTTTCCATGCATGTGGCATCGTGGTGTTGTTGTTAATAAAATGCCACAAGGAAACCTATAATCGAACAACCAATCACAGTTATTGTATACTCCATAGTGTAAATTTTGCTGTTCGCTACAAGAAATATCGCCTTAGTTATCATATAAAAAAACTCAAAAGGACACAAAGCAATTTGCTGTTTGCTATAAATTGTTTATTTGGTCAATATGACATATCATACAAATCTTCACATTCCACTGTTTCTGCAATGTGTGATGTTTTATGAACATGATATTAAACGATACTTAAGATTGTACATTTGGTCGTGAAAAATAAAAATATGAAATATTCATTTTCATTATTTACCGCAAATAAAATTAAAAAGTTTATATTCCGAGTAATTTTACATTTACAAAACAATTTATGAGCACACGTTGTTAATCCAAAGATCAAAGTGTAAAAAAATCAAGCATAAAAATCTATAGTGACCCCGTAATGTTTATAAATTTTACACTTTAATTTAAAATTATAAATTTTTTATTTTATTGTGTAGAATAACGCTAACAATAATGACATTTTCTCCAATTATACTGTTAGATAATTATAAAAAAAATATATATTCACCTCAGAAATCCTAAATGCTGTCCGCCGTTAACCAAAATACGAGTTGCTGATAACCACTCGTCTACTTTAGCATTCGGTACCATAATTTTTCCATGAATTTTAAAATTCGAATTTTTATATACATTTTCATAAACCATTTCACAAGAAAGTATTTGTACAGAACACAATAACATAACTTTTTTGGAAATGCACATTTTGTATTTTGTTTTATTTCGATACGAATTATGGGAAAATAGCAACAAACACTTCTCACAGTAGATATTAGCCAACAAACTGTGAAAGCAAATTTGCAGTGCCAACTTTTTCTTCAATGAAGTAATAAATAACGCAATCAAGCTGTGTGCTTTCTATTTAAGGAAAAGAAATCTACGTTGTATGTATTATATTATTAACATTTGGGCACTAGTTGTTAAGTACCGGCATGCAGTAAAATTGTTTAAAGACTTTTTTCTTTGAAACAACAGGTTTGTCATTAATTTCAAGGTTGGCATGATGTTCAGTTTGTTTGATGTAAAAATGTAAAATGTTGTTTCAAGTGTCTAATTCTGAGTCACCTAGTATTTTTAAAACAACTCTCAAACTTTGGTAATTGACGCTGCAGGCTAAAATACTTTAATAACAGTATAAAGGAGAAATAAATATAGCTCGTGCTTCCGTATTTTTCCGAACGCGATACTATCTGTTTCGAAAGGTTGGATAGCACCAAAGAACATAAACTTTCGAAAACCGTTTTATCAAAAGAACAAATGGCTATTTTCGAGAAGGAAAACCAAATTAACGCTACATGTATTTAATTTCGCCGTCAGCTAAATATTAATGTCTTTGCATTCAATGTTTGATGTCATCACATGCTTGAGATAATGGTAAGAGTAATTATAATTCTCCCTTTGTTTATTTTGTTTTATTGGTGCATGGTTTAGACCCAGTGTTAGTGGGGCTGCCATAATCAGTTTTACTTCTGTTCTCTAATAGGAAACTATATGTCATAATTGTTAAGCCGTTATTATCTTTAATTGTTTTTGTTATTCTGACCGATGATAAGTGTTTGCTTACCATTCGGGTATGTAATATTATTGAGAAGGTTATATCGGTCAAATTACAAGAGCATCTTGATGCAAATAATCTTTGTGAACCCATGCAATCTGCATATCGGCGTTTTCACTCTACTGAGACAGCACTTCTTAAAATACATAACCATCTTCTTTGTTCCTTAAATGACAGACATGTCAACATATTGGTCCCTTTAGATTTATCGGCAGCATTCGATACTGTCTTACACAAAATTTTGCTCAGGAGACTAGAAAAACGATATGGGATTGCTGGGGCAGGCTTACAATGTTTGAATCTTACCTGTCAAATCGATCTCAATTTGTAAAAGTATTGGTATCATCCACCCCAAAAAACCTCTCATTCGGATTGCCCAAGGGCAGTATTCTCGGGTCAGCATTATTCATACTATACTCAGCCCCCCCCCCCCTGGGAGACACTGCCCGATCACATCAAATGGGAAATGACTTTTATGTGGATGATTCGCAACTCTATGTTGCCCTAAAAATGTAAAATCGGTGCCAAAATTGGAGAAGTGCATTGCAGATTACAGGCAATGGATGATGGCCAACAACTTAAAGATCAGCGAAGACAAAACGGAAGTTGTGGTGATCGGTTCCAGACATAATCTTAAGAAAATGTCTGTCTTAAACATCATTGTTGGTGATCACATTGTTAGCTCGTTTGAAAAGGCAAATAACTTAGGTGTTGTATTTGAGACTGAGATGTCTATATTGGATTTTGTTAATCAAAAATGTTCAACCTGCATGTTCTATTTGAAAGCAATATCAAATATCCCAGTCTCACTTTCTTCTCAAAGAAAACAAGGTCAGTAATCAACATGGTACACTTGCCTTTGCCAATTGTGGCCCAAAATTGTTTAATGCGTTACCGAGGGTCTAAGGATGGCGTCATCTTTGCCGCAGTTTAAAAAGATTAAAAAACTTACATGTCCAGACGTGATAGTAATTAAATTGTTTTCTTACATGTTTTATTATAGTGTTTTTTTTCTAGTCAAATTGTTATCCATTTGTCTTGTATACATGTGATGTTTTTAACTTTTGCAAAGCCCTTAGAGCAATTTGATTAAGGCCTATATAAATGATATTTTAATAAAAAATAATAATATGATAACATGTGTGACGAGTCTCACAATTTACATTTAAAATCAGAACTAAACTCTATACAAAACCGGAGTGAATTTGGCCTATAGCTAACTAAAATAACATTGAGTGTGAACACACGCCACAATGAAATTGAATTTAAAAATCAAATGAATCATATTTATATGCTTTCTAAAATTATCGTGAAATCCCAAAGGATAGCGAACAACATAATTTTTAGAATTGTTATCATTGTCTTTGTTAATATATATATATATATGACTTAAAATAAAGAAATAAAGGCCGAAACAAACCACCTTGAGTGTTACTACACTTGTTATCACAACATCAATAATGAACACAGCGCATTCCATTTGGTGTAACCTCACATTTGTAAACAGACAAAAATAGTTAAAAAAACAAGAAGCTAACCCAAGAATATATTAACTGACTACCAAATACGAAATATTATAAAATATATTCTCTAGGACATCACAGTGCAGGCATCGACAAAATGACAGATAGCTAAAAGAAAGAATTGCGCAAAAAACACAGGCAAAATTTCAACATACTTTTTGCTGCACCCAAAGTGCCAAGCGAAATTGTGTTTCACTTTCGGAAAGCACTTATTATAACGGGTATGGCTGATAAGGTAGAATGTTTGTTAGGTCAACATTAAACGGCATGTATTTGTTACTATAACCAAGCTACCTATTGTTAGTCTAGTTGTAGCCATGTTATTTATGAATGCCTCACTTGGAGGGAACTGTAGATTAGAGTTAGCCAAAAAGGCTTTAACGCGCAATTTCAAAATCGTCGTCTTCTTTTGAAATTTGTTCCTTTATTGCATGATTCTTGGTTGTGGTGTAAAATAACATCGTTTGGCTTTTAGCATTAGAAACACAGGAATAATTAGTCTTCCCCGCCCGTTCGGTTCATTTCGGGTTTACATTTATTCCCTTATACTTCCGTGCTTTTGCTTCTGACATTGCACAAAATACAACTGTGCATAAGAGGAAAACATATCAATTTAATGATGCGCGGCTACGAATTCCCAGTCTGAAGTGCCAAAGATCGTATCATCCACAATTGGATCAATGTCGGATATGTTTATTTTCAAACATAGCGTTCAAAATTAATGCGCTCCAACATATTAAATATTTTGCATCCTGGTAGTTGCCCGTTCGTATGAACAATATATATATTTAGCTTCTTATTTTTCTTAAGCAAATCTTTCTTCTTACTTAGTATTATACAACTTCGTCTTTCGACGTCTATTCATTGTCATCTCTGTGAATATTTGCATAACATCAACCCGCAATGGGACCACCTTGGGATAGTACCACTTTTCAGCAGTTCCGCTGAAAAGGGACCCCTAGATCTTTGGAAATATAAGGATAGCACCACTCCGCCAATTGGACCACCTGGAAATACTACCACTTAGCATAGTCAAATAAGATCCACCACTGATATTAGACCAGTTTGGAGTAGCCCCAGTGGTGGTCCTGTTTTCGGCGTTCCACTGCATTTTGTGCTTGCTAGTTTAAAACCTCAAATAAAACCACTTTTTGTCAAAACACACTTTTTACACTTATTTGTAATATAAAAGATATCTATTTGTTAAATGTGACAGATGGTAAATTTTATCAACAGTTGCTATTTTTTCTGAATTCAATGCAATTGTGCTTGACTACCGAAATTGATCTTTCAGTAAGAAACATACCCCCATCGTCCATGTTTATCAAATAGCAGGCGTGGAATGTGAACTTTATGTACAAGGTGTATGTCAAAGGTGTTCAAACAAATTACGAAAGTGAAAGTCGATGTTAATGTTGTTATTTACGTCTGACTCCATGTCATAAATCAATTGATTCATAAGTTAATTTACAGTTAACTTAAATACATTGTTCATACAACACAACAATGCATATTTATAGCTGCAATTTTGCTAATTTCCCACATAGTAAGTGTGGTGACTTTACGTTTTTAATAATAGCACAAAATTATAAATCTATCTAAATTATGTCCACTGTCAACCAGGATTGTTAACTACCGGACTCATCTCCGGGAGATCTTTTTATTTATTAATTTATTTTGTTTCTGCAACAGTCTCTCACGGGGTGGTTAAACTTCTACTCCACAAGGACCTCAATTAAATTAACGTGGATGAATGACCAAGGTAGTTTTCAGAATAAATATATGTTCGAGTTTTGTTCGTTAGTTTTAAAAGTCTAAAAAAGTAAGACGATTCAGTTCTCTCGTTAACTTTTAGGGGTTTTTTTAATTTCTTTTGTAACAATTAGCACATTTGTTGCCAAAATAAATAGACTGCTGTAACCATTCATTTTCCAGTAGCTAACCTTCTTCCATAGTCATTTTCTTTAGAAAATAACAATGCATGCTAGCTTTAATAACCAACCTGGTAACTTTCGAATGTTGAACTATTTGGTAAAATAAAAGATATTTAAGAGCAACCATGCCAGTATGAAAACTAGGCAGTTATGGTTAGTTTATAAGAAATACAGTGTAGAATTTATTATTACACTTCAGGAATTGTGAATTGAAATTATACAATAATTTCTTCTTTCTCTGTCTAATACAAAAATATGAAATGACTGAAACGTAGGAAAGTTAAAGATACAAGCAGTGCTTTCATAAGTTTGACTATTAAATTACGTAATTAGATGCGGTCTCATTTACAAAAAATAAATGTATAGACAAGGTCTTGCTTGTAAATTCAAAGGACAAAACATATTTGTTCTCTGATTTCATTGAGTTGCTTGAGTCATTTTACATCTGCAAAAACGAATAATGATGTGGAGTAATTATGCTGTGGATACTGAGTTTATTTAGTGTATCTCTCCGGTTATCACATTGGTGAAAAGCAGGAAGTTGGATAGTGGTTCAAAAATTCGTATTATAAACGGTGAAAAACAAGCAGACATGAATGATTGGTTTAAATACTTCCAAATTCATCTGTCTTAGACTATCATTTGTAAATACAGTGTATTCAAATAAAAGTTCAATTATCTGTTGTGTTTTATTTTTACTTTAACAAAATCTTATATGAAATAATTAAAGTGATCAAGTTAAGATAATATTAGTTTATACTTTAATTGAATATTTCACATTTCACATGTCAACATCCATCAGACTGTTCCTGGTTCAATCGATATTAAACTTTAATTTTTATTGTGGCAGTTACAATTACTTATTATAGATAATGAAAATTCATTATATTGTAGGATAAATTAATCATTGATTCAATTAGATCCATGATATTAAGTTTTACTGATGAGTGCTTATAATGTTGTCGAAAGGGGAATGTGAAATTGAACATGTATTAGAGCAGTAAATTTCATTGGCTATTTATTGTCTTTTTTAACACCAGATGCCATTTCTGTAGGTGCTTATTGGGTTTTCATTAATAGCTGATGTATTTTTTTCTCGATTTCTCAGCAAAGCAAAGCATGTTTATTAGTCCTACTGACTTATCACTGAATTCTTGAACTCTGCTGTAAAAGAGATCGCTATATTGCAAAACTATTCTGGGATTCAAAAAATTACTGTAAAGAGTGACATTGATCTATGATTATTTATCTGAGATTTTTACTTGATTTAAATAATGCCGAAACCTTTGCGATTTCCATTCTATAAGGAAATAACCTGCACGACATGGTAAATTACAAACCATACATAGCAGGTGTAAAAATTTAGAAAATATTTTATGACTGGAGCCAAATTCATCCATTCTCAATCCAACGAGCTGTAACTTCAATTGTTAAATTACTAACTGCTAAAAGATTATCTGAACCTAAGAGATGCAACTGCCAATACGCCAGAAAAAAAAAAAGAAAGAAACGGTTTCATCTTCAGAAAATATTTTTAGTGAATTATCTACAACAAACACTGCAAATATTCTTTCTTTGAATGGTTTTCATTTATTGGTGAAAATACATCTGGGGATCTTATCCCTCCCAGGTCGTCACCTGACGAGGTCCATTAAAAAAAATCACAGGAAATTGACTGTTATTAACACCACTGTTGTGCGTATAGCTTTTTCAAGGCTTCATGATTTTTTTTCGAGCAGGCTTTGAACTGCTCTGATTTGGCGAAGTTAAAGGGAGCTGTAGGAATGGCACAGTTTTCTCTGCGAGATACTAGCGTAAGTATTAATAGAAATGTGATGCTGTAGTCAAGCGAAGAATTTCTTATATTGTCGCCCGCTTACGCTTGCTCAGGGCATACAGTAACCTGGGACCGTCCGCCACTTTTCATTTTTTTGCGCAGTAACTCTCGTCCTTTGAACGTGACGGCGTAATGCTTTGGTATGTAGCAAAACAGGATTTTACAATGTTTTCTGTTATGCGCGAAGTAATAAGCCAATTCACACTTTCTCTTTTGCCGAAAAGTTTTTGCGTTTCGGTTGAATTCATTTGGGATAAAGATATAAAGAAATGATAGAAAAAATGGCAAAAATCAGTAAAATTCCATTTTGCCAGAAACATATTCACATGATGGTTGTTAAAGGGACGAATAATGTGAAAAATAGTTTTTAAAAGAGCATATGATGGCTTTACGAGTATACTCGTAAATTTGAAAGTGTGGATGTTGAAAGAAAATTAGAATTTTGATCTTTTCCCTTATCAGTTCTTTATAATTTATCCCAAAAAATTGCAGTCGAAACAAAACTTCCACCGGATAGACCCGAAAATACGAATTGGCTTAAATGTGGCAATTCACGAAAATGCCTAGTCCCGAGTGACCGCGGTCCATCACCACTCTTCTACCCGGACTAAAAAATCTCTACGGAAAATTGGGTTTTTTCCTACCATTGAAAATTTCAAGTTAAATAAGGTATGTTTCGAGTTATTAGAACTATTTTTTCTGAGAAAATTACCTCTATTATATGTCCTTTCCATTTAAATAAAAGTGAAGCAAAATTAACACAATTTTTTTCCACAGCAAAAACAGATAGTGACTGTATACAATACCGACAACCAGCCAAATTTATTTGTCTGCTTAGCCTTTGCTTTATGCCAAAGCAGTGAAAACAACATGTCAGCGAACAGAAAAATGGATGTTTTCGCAGAAAGAGCATTAACAGAGAATGTTATCAAGTAAGTTTTAGTGGTAAAATATTCAAGATTGTTCGACGTTTGATGGGCGATCATGTGAATAATCAAGCGTGGCCCCAACATGTGCGCCGAGGGATCACATTTTCACTTCAATGGACATTTACACACAAGGACCTGTGACTCTCTCCTCTCTGGAGGTGGGAGTCACCTGGGACTAGAAAATGCCAGCAGATATACTTTGGGGCATGTTTTTAGAGCACAGCTGTAACTCGCCACTTTATTATCCCTACACCTTTTGGACCGTCTCAAGAAAAAAGAGAGTCTCAGAAAAATGAGACACCTTTCCGTGGACTTTTTCTCGGTCTCTCTCGAACTTTTTTTTTTGTCTCGGAACCGTACTTCCGAATAATTTAGATAAATCACGTGACTTAATGGCCGCACTGCAAATCTTTGGAATTAAGATAAATCGTGTTGTTAAACATTTCCTGTGGCAAATTATAGTTGCCTCGAAAGTCGAGACCCGAGAAGAATAGATTGAGGTTCAGCCTGTATGACCATAGTGAGGGCCGAGTAGGTAAGAGCCTAACCGTATAATTAAATCAAGTTGTGGGCTAAGCGGGCTGCATTTGGGGCGCGGTATTGCGCGGGATTCTTGAACGCCGGCCGGATCCCGCGCATTAAGAAAAATCCCTCGCCTTTGTCGGGATTTAATTTTTTTTTTTTGCGTGCATAATGATACTAATATGTAGGTGTCAAGGTGTTAATTCTATTTCGTTACATTGAAATGGGGCACACATTTCTGGGTCACCGGAAAAGTTTGACTGCCAGCAGCAGTATCATGCATAATTTCATGACGTAATTAATACCTATGCTGTTACTGTCTTGTGAATGCAGCGTTCTTTTTTTTCGGTACTCGCAGCCTGAGCAAAGTAAATCATATTAAACTCAAATTAAAACTTTCTAATAAGAATTTGTAAATCTGGGTAAAACATTAATATATATTTCTGTTTGCAAGTTACTAATCACAATTTTCTTTCAGACGCACGTTATGCCTGGAGCAGGCCTCCTGTACATTTAATATGGCAACCTCCATACGCGTTGAAATTGGCCAAGGACAACTTTGAACGGAGTTTGGTCAAGTTATCCCAATGCCAACTCAGCCCACTTTGGTCAACTCATCCCGCTTTTTTCATACCAACTCAGCCCACCCTGAAAGTCAACTCATCCCACCAACCAACTCAACCCAATGCCGAAATTTTTGACCGCCCCCCCCCCTCCTGCCTTTTATTTTTTCAGTTACATACTATCACAGAAACCGCACTGGCCTGTGTTATATTGTAGCAAATTGCAATTACACTCATATCTCGGGTACATAATCATTAATGAGCATTGAGATTATGAACAATGGGTGAGACAGGGAGAAAGCTTTGAAATATGAATTGCACTTGAGTTTAGCATTTCAACCGGGCACCAAAATATATGATCTGCTTTTCATGTTTTGAACTGCATAAAATCACCGGAACGAAGCACGTGTTAGCAATATGAATGTTCAGCTGGCCTCAGAGGGTAAATTGCAAAAAAGCAAATATCGGGCAGTTTCGGCGAAAATCACCCAGTATTGGGAGGAGTACAGAACCGGATCCCGCTCAACCTCAAGGCTTTTGAAAGCAGTAGGTAGAATTTACGCGCTAAGCACCGACTGACAAGAAACAAACTAAACTAGACCGTTTTCGCTATCGAGTAGCGAAAATTACACTTGGGGGTCACAAAAAATACGATTCTGAACTCTTACCCTCTTACATATCGTCTTTTAGGCCCAAAGGGTCGAGGATAAGCTGAAAATCGTTCTATCTCTAACCGTTTTCAAGATAATGGTCAACTTCTGGTTTTTTGGCTTTGACCATGGCCGAGGAAGTCAAGGTCACCGAGATACCTCGCATATCGTCTTTTAGGCTCATAGGGTCGAAAATAAGCTCAAAATCGCTCTGTCTCCAACCGTTTTCGAGATAGTTGCCCACATCCGGTTTTTGACATAGCCGTGGATGTCAGTCGTTCTATAAGGTCATGGTTAAAAAATACGGATTTTACGGCGTCTAATCGCAACCTATCTGAACCAAATTTCATCATTGTTTAGCAACTGGGGAAAAACCCAAACGCTGCAGCCAATTTAAACTTGCGCACGCATGCTGTGATGGCTTTCATTGAAAGTTGGGCGATCAATACACCGAGGCTCATGTAAATTTGTTTTGTCTTTTTTTAATTGAAAAATTAAACGAATTAAAAAAAATAGGAGGAGCAACTAGGCACACTGAAGTTTATCATATCCAAATTTCATCTTTCTAGCCCTAACGGCCTTTGATTGGTTCCACGGACAAACTAAAAAATAAGGAAAAAACATGCCACAACTGCGGCTAAAATTTTGGTACAAATTCAATACACTAGGGGATTTTGGCAAAACCCCAAGTATAAAAACTGAAAAGGGTTGTGGTGTGTAAAAAAATGGTGGGTAACATGTCGTGGTTGTCATTCTTAAAAGGATTGTAGTGTGTAAAAATTGATGAGTAGAATGTCGTGCGCATAGACTGAGTTTTAGTAAAGTTTTGTTCCAAACAGGGTTGGTTTTCTTCCGGGAAGAAAGGTATTTCTTCCCTTCCCTGGGAAGAAACTGGGAAGAAACGGGAAGAAATACCTTTCTTCCCGGAAGAAAAGGAAGAAAGTGGGAAGAAAATGGGAAGAAACCTACTTTGTCAAGAAAACATCTATGCAATGTACTATCTATTTATTGATTTTACAGAACCAGTATTTAGTGTTTTCTATTGCGCCATCAAACAAAAAAACGAAAAAAAAAAGAAACAAACTAAAAAACACATGGTAGCACCAAAACACAATGAAGAAATAATGATTTTATACCATGTGCTTTGCAAATGTGCTGGTTTCTGCCTTTTCTTATCACCCCCTTTTAATCTTAATACTTAATCCCCCCATTTAAGGTAAACACAGCCTGTGTCTTTTGTTTTCACTGGCACATTAAGAGCAAACAAAATGATACACTAATTTCTCATACACAAAGTCAAAGTTTAAACACTTGGCCAAAAGTACTCAGGCTATTACAGCGTACCCAGCTTTTCAACACACATTGAAACACGAGTCTAAATTTCTATAATTATCATTGGCCAGTTTATGTGTGGATTCGTGTCCCCTTTGTTTTCTTTACATGGAAAAAAAATGTGAATTCGCGTCCCTTTCAAAATCGCGGCGCGCAGAATTACACATGTTTTCGGAGTACATTAAAGGCGGAGATGATGGCAATCAAGACCCTTTATCTAATCCTATTAATCGTATTTATTATATAGAAGTTTGATATGTGAATTCGCAGCTATTTAAGAATTACTCTGAGTGCAGCTTAAGCAAATGAAAGAAATTCCAAATATTACACCTTTTAAGGTTTCTTCCATTTCTTCCCTGAAAAGGGAAGGAAGAAAGTATTTCTTCCCTATTGGAAAAAACCCGGAAAAAACCATGGTTTTTTCCCTCCATGGAAGAAACATGCCAACCCTGGTTCCAAACAGAAATATTTATTATTATTTCTTATCATTTCCAAAGAAAAAAAAAACTTAAAAAAATTAATGTGGGATGAGTTGACTTTCAGGGTGGGCTGAGTTGGTATGTAAAGTGGGATGAGTTGACTTTCAGTGTGGACTGAGTTGGTATTGGGATGAGTTGACCCAAGACACTTTGAATATGCACGTCGTGCAGGGCGGGGCGATAGCAAGGCTGTATGCGTCAGTGTTGTCTGAGAAACGTGCACCAAATCTGACAAGGTGTGGGTGGATTTCGCCATTGTTTTCACTTCTTTTTTGTAGATCAAAACCAGGCTGTTCTTTAATAGAACAAATTTTAAAGCCATCTATATTCTCTGCATACATTTACATCCAGGACAACTTACAGTTGCAAATATATATATAAAAAGCATAGCCGTTGAAAACCCAGAAATTCCAAATCCTAAGTATTTCGGAAATATATATACACAGATTAGTTGTGTATCTTTAAGTGTTTCTAAAGCCGAACAAGCTCAAAATAGACAGATTTCAGTTTTAAGTTTCGCGATTTTCCGAGACACTGTCTCGTGGACACCGTCTCTGACCCGTTTCTCGTCTGTTTGGAGAGTGCATTATTTTTTTCCGAGACGTCCAAAAGAATGTACGGTCTGTCATCCCGAAATATCAATATTTTAAGTGCAAACTGTAGGACATATCAACTCGCTTGTCAAAATAACTACTAACAGATACAAGGATTACATATGATCAAAAATCCGATATTACTTATGGCAGCTCAGTATTTTGCATTTGAAAACTGGTGGCAAGTTTCGGCAAAAAATCATTTGCGTAATAGTTGTTGTTTTCGGCAGGTGACGACACTTCAGGCACAGGCGGGTTTAACCTAGAAGCTTCAAGAAACAACCATAAGCCAAATCACACGTTGGACTTTCCAAATAAAATGCACAAAAATTCGTTGAATCAGTCTATTGAAATCACTTGGACGGTGGGCTTGGTTGTTTCATGATTGCATTGGAAATATTGCGAATTGTGAATTAAAACAGAAAATATTCCAAAGTGGCTGAATCCATCAATCTTTCCAAAACTGAGCGTGGGCGGTTCTTATATGAATAGCTGTTGTGATACACTGCCAAATTCAGCTGTTAAATAGAAATACAGTAGCTCCTATTTAAGTCAAAATCGGTTTACTCAAATTTTCGCTTTACTCAAATTAATTTGTAAGTCCCGATATATTTTACTTATGTAAGTCTTTTAAATTCACCGCTTAAGTGAAATTTTTTTAACTCAAAGTAATTTTTTTACCCTCAATTTTTTTGCAAGAAAATCCTTGGATTTTCACCAAAATAACACAGAAACGCATGGCTCAGTTGTTTTTGCAAACACCTTTGTGTAGAATTAGTGTGGCTTTGTCTCTACACATTATGACACCGAGTAACCTAGCAACGGAGTACATATTCTCTGATAATGGTCTCCGCGGTTACGGAGTTAATCTGTCATTATGATTCTACAACCTGACGTGCAAACATAACACGCGGCTTGTTGATAATTGTTATTTTACTGGTTCGAAATAGCGCTTTTTTTGAGTAGGCGCCCCTTGTCACTTTCGCAGTTAATGTTTGTGTAATCGAAACTGGAATTGAAATGATGTATATATATTTCAGAAGGTCGCTGTAAATAAAATATGAAAAAAGATTTGTCACTGTGGTATAAATATTGAGTATTTATATGATAAATTATATTTGTCACAGCCGAATATTATTCATCATATAAAACAATCACCAAACCATAAAAACAACAAACACTTTATGCGAAAGCATGATAGTCAGGTGACCACTCGGCAGGGCCAACTGTTTATAACTCAAATTTCGGTAAACTCAAAGTATTTTGCTTGGTCGCGAACACTTTGACTTATCGAGAGTTTACTGTACTTCAGTTTTCCGAAGTTGCGAAAAAATCGACGATTGGATTTCACAAAGCAAATAGGCATATCTTTTCATTTCAAATCAATTGTTGACCTGGTATTTTTTGAAGTCATTCAATAGCTTTGCATTTTTCTTTCTATGTAGTCTCTCGTCATGTCTTTACCGTCTCAAGAATAAACCAGCTAAATTTGCTTGACTTGTATGATTATTGATATTTGTACTAGACACTGTGGGGATTGTTCCCTATTTGCTCTTTTTCTGCATAGTCCTAGATAGATATATTGATGGATGATCCACCGAAATTGCTGGAATGCTGGCGACACCATTTTCAAAATCGTTAAGTTGAAAGATTTTGGTTTAAACAGTAGGCTCCTTAATTCTCGGCTGTTCAGTGAGGTGCGCTTCTTGAGGCTTTTCTTTTTGCGATACCCGAAAGATCAGCAGACAGAAAATTTAAATAAATTCAGAGCTTCCTTTCTTAAAACAAAGTCCCTGGAACCTGTACGGATCAGTCTTCGGTCAGATTTTAATGTTCCTTGCGATTAGTCTTTTACTGTCACCTCTTTTCCCAATCAGCTATAAATATGGATAACTGACTTTAAAAATGGAGTGACAACAATGAGCCCAGAAGTACGTGTGAAAAGAGCTGAGATATTATCTACTTATCAGGGACTTTGTAGTCATTTTCAAAACACTTGATAGAGTGTTGTGTAGGGGTGCGACGGTACGCTATTCCTGCGGTTCGGTTCGGCACACTTCAGTTATTCTTTTTTTAGGTGTTTTTGGTACGATTTTGCAAAAATTTTTGAAATTATGTCGGAATGGTATGATATTTGCATTTAGCTAAATATTTATCGCATAACAGCCAATTATGCCTTTAGCTATGTGATTTGAAACAAAGACACCAATCTATAAGATATTTATAGCGCTGAAAATTGATAACTTAGAGATTATTAAAAAATATTACTGCTTTAATATTTATTTGGTGATAAACATCTAAAACAAGAGGAGACCAAATATTGGTTTTATTAATCATAAATTTATTTTGCTGTTCGTAACAAGATGCTCATTTTTTAACCACAAATGTCCCTACATTCTCATTAAACATTTAATAAGTCACAGAAACTATAATGAGGCATAAATATCTGAAATAACAATCAATATGCGTGTTATTTCACATCAACGTACAGTTAAGTTAAAGTATATCCTGTAAAAGTCATTACAGTTTTGTATTAACTTAAGTTTAAGTATATCACATAGAGGTCATTACAGTTCTGTTCTACCTAAAGAACAGTTAAAGAGTTTTTTGATTATATAACGCTGTAAACACACAAAAAAACGCTTTTACACATATTATAAGAAGCTTTAAATTAATACCACTAAAGCAACAGTTCACATTAAAATGTCAAGTGATAACTTCTCAAAATTCACATTTTACATATTTTTCTTTAATAAGAGCTGAGGTTTTATAGTTGGGCTCGCAGCAGTATCTTAATTTATAGCTCTCCACTACCACTGCAAAAAAGGAAAAAAACGAATATACCGCAGTTTTTCTTTTTCGTTTTTTTAAAGCGAACCAAACCGAAAAACCGGTTTTCGATTGCGGTCCGAACCTTAACATCCCTAACAGAGTTCAATGGTTTAGAACTGAATGAGACACAAAAATAAACTCAACACAGTCATCCCCGTATGAGCAACAAATGTCTAGAAACTGTCACCTAGATTTTTCACTGTTTTTACCGTGTTCGAAAACACAAATGCACACAAGTAAAAATTGAGCATACTTTATGTGAGAAGAGTAAGCCGCAGTTGATACAAGTGACTCACATAAATGCTTGTCTAAGTCTTTATGGAAAGATCAGCAGAAAACAATATCGCAGGCAGTTTTATGTTTGAACAGGTTGAAATTAACTGCGCTGTACAATCGTTGGTGTTTGAACTGAGCCATGCATTCAGTGAATTTGTATGGTTAGGCGTTCTGTTACGTGTATGAATTAAAAGCTGTAATGAACATGTCAATCAATGAGCCTTGCTAAAAGTACCTATTCTGAATTTAGTGGTCGTCTGTAAAATAATACAAATATATGTATAGTTTTTCACAATGTTCAATTGAAAAGCGCACGAGGCCCCTCCAGGTGAAACAACATATGTCATGTGACCAAACTTAGACAGGAGATTCGAACCAGCTTCGCTGGTGAACTTTTGTATTTCGATGAAGTAGCCTGGGAACCTGTTCTTGGTGCTTTTTCTTATAAATTTCATGTGGATCCCGATACTTGTCATCAGGGCAATTTTTTTCCAGATGAGATCCAGGCGAGGCTTTTCCCGTGTGGTAATTTGTGCTTTCAGTGTTGCCTTTCATTTTTATTGTACCTCGAGTCAGGGATGGCAAGTTCATTATCTATGATACTTTACTTGTCAATGATAATTATCACAGGAAAATTTTTTAAAAATTCAACAAAAAATTCAAATTTTGACAAAGTGAAAATGTTATCTTATTGATATAACAAACGTACCCTTTTCTTTATTTGCATCTTATTTAGGCTTTGTGCAAACGCTGTCCCCACCTCCTGTCACTAGTACGCCAGTTCCATCCCGTTTTGGTCATCAGAGTGACGGGATAGCTGTTTCAGGCAGGTTTCTAGACAAAGTAGCAGAAGCTCCCACGTGCACTGCCTTCAGCATAGCACGGGCTTATCTAAGTTTATAATCACTAATCCCTAATCCTTTGCTTGAGATATCTCCCATAAATTGCGTGTAATTTAGATTTTGATGTCACTTTAATTTTGCGATCGAAAGAGTTATAATGCGATAACGTACAAAATGCCTCTGCATAAATTCACTGGCGACATTTTGAGCGAGACACTAGTGAATCAGATAACATTGAGGCAAGTTGTGAAGGATGCAACAGTGAAATTCAAGGGATAATTAGTAGATTAGAGAAGCATGCTTCGTAGTGCAAAACAAATAAAGAAAAAAAAAAGAAAAACAAAGACAAAAAATAGTTAAACAGACGAATCCAGGACATTACGCCCCCGCCCATTTGGTGCCCGGACACTTCGCCACTGCCTATTACGCCCCAGATGGAAAGGTGGACATTTCGCCCCCGAGATTTCAACTATTCATCTGAAAATTATCGGAGATCTATAAGAAGGTATTTCGGGGGAACGAAGCCACATCTTTGCAAGGCGGTTTACGGGTAGGTATTTAATGTAATCATGTTGTAATCGCGTGTCGTATGGGGAGGGGGGAGTTGTCGGAGGTACTGTGTTATTACTGCCTTAAAACGATTTGGATTTAGCGATTATCTTTTGCCTGGTTATGCAATTTAATCGCTTATTAAGATTATTGTTTCCTTTAAGTCGTATGTATTTCGATTTGTTTTAATATTGAAGAAATGTCGAAGATTAGTTAAGTCCCATGTTTCACACACCAAAATTTACCGAAGAAAAATTTTGAATTCACTGCTGTGAAATGAATCCACGTCTTGGTTTGTAAGTATAAAAGGTAAGTGCGATAAGGCCGAAGTTCACACAGTATTTCAATATCAATGTGTTATACGTGATCCGTGTTTCGTTGGGCAATACGACTGTCATTACCGTCTACAGACTGCTGCAATGAAAATCGCAGGCAGTGTACAAGAGTTTTTTCAAGCCATCGTTGATTACTGTGAATCTCTAGAACTTCCGGTGGATCCAGTTACCATCCTTTGCGATTTTGTGTTATCGAACTCTTGAAACTGTCTTGGGGCCAGAGCTTGGTATCAGGGCGTGCCTTTATCACCTCACGCAGCCAACTTGGCGCAAAATCCAGGAATTAGGACTTGTGCCGCCGTGTCGCAACGACGAAGAATTCAAACTGTTATGTGGAAAGCTGGATGGCTTGGCTTTTCTGGCACCGGACGACGTTAACAACGGACTTCAGCATCTCCGCGCAACTACATCGGAAGGAGCAGAGCTGCTGTTAAGTTATTTTACGTTAACTCACGTAGAAGGAACATACCGCAAGGCTCGAATCCCAAACGGCCAGGACTGCAACGGGATTTGTGCTCGATGGATTCCACCGCGGTTCCCGCCAGTAGTCTGGAATGCCCACGATGCAACCATCAACGACGAGCCAGGACCAGCAACCAGTGCGAGGGATGTAACAATCGCTTCTTTCACTTGGTGGGTTACAAACACCCTTCAATTTGGGCTCTCATCACCGCCATCAAGCAGGAGGAGGCAACAAGTTCGAACCCTGATTGATCAAGACATTTAGGGAGATGCGCCGCGAAAACGAGTCCGCAAGGTATAGAGTGCTCTGCAGAGGCGCATGAAAACTGTGCATCGAACGTGCAGCTGGACGAAAATCGGTGGAAGATTGTTGAGAGGGGTTTGTTACAACATCAGATGGCGTAGTTAAACTCGCTATGCAGTACACAACAAAGCTTTATGCAAATAAGAAGAATCCCACCTACAACTCAGTCTTTGGATCAGATTTTTTTCGCTTCCATGAAAGAGGCCCTACCGTAATACCTCCATTTGGAGCAAGGGTTCAGCCTCACCTTGATAATGCTGACATTACCATAGAGTCAGTTGCAAAATACAGAGTACCAAAAGTACCACAGTGAAAACTCACCAAACCTGTGGTACTAAAGAACCTTTCGGTCTATGCAAAGGAAACAACTAGCCCCTTCCTTTTTCGATCAAACTTTGCAGAGCTCAAGGAAGAATTTAAAGACTACCATTTCGTCTACACGGACGGCTGAAAGCTCGACGACAAATCGGCTGCTTCCATTGTAACTGAAAATAACACCTTGAAAACAAGACTTCCAAATGGTTCCTCTATTTTCTCAGCCGAAATTAAAGCTCTTCATCTCGTTATCCAGATAGTGAAGATCAGCCGATACAAAAAGTTTATGTTATGCGTGGACTCTATGTCCGTCCTGCAATCAATTGAAAACCTACAAATGTCAAACCCACTTATCCTTGACCTTCCGGAAAGGTATGACGAGGCCACCAAAGCTGGCAAAGACATAGTGTTCTGCTGGGTTCCAAGTCACGTGGGTATCCGAGGAAACGAGATAGCCGACAAAGCTCCAAAAGAGGCTCTAAATGATAATTGTATCTATATGCTCATACCAGCCGCCGATTTTAAATATCACATCACAAGATACTCGAAAAGATTGTGGCAAGAAAGATGGAACAAACAAAGAAACAACAAGCTGTATCAAACAAACCCCGTAGCCGGACAAAAGCCCCCGCCACTTAACAGTGTGCGAGATGAAATGGTTTACCATAGAGCCAGAATAGGCCATACATATATCACTCACAAACATCTTTTAAGAGGCGGGCCGGCACCCGACTGTGTCGGGTGCCAGGAACCTTACACCGTTAAACATATCTTAATAGACTGTACCGATTTCCAAGACGCCAGCTCACGTCATTTCAGAGCTGACTCCTTGAGGCAGCTCTTTGATGAAGTAGAACCTAGCAAATTTATACAATTTTTAAAAGAAATCAACCTGTATCAGTATTTCTAGTTGTTGTTTACTTTATGATTTTAGAATATACATGGTTTTAGCTTACTTGGATTTTAACTTGTAATATTGTCTTCTGATTACTGACATGTTCTGACACAATGTAACCCGCTAAGGGTCGATCGTGTCGTTAAACAAATCATTTAGCTAACTAACTCAGATGGCGTAGTGTCAATAGGGAAAGCCAAGAAGATTAAGATATGTATGCATGTTTCACTGACTAAGAACGAACATTACTTCTGAGATAGAGCATTAGTAGTTGCTAGGTTTGTTGTTTTGTTTCACTGATTGAGATAGAAAATTAGTTCTGAGATAAACCATTAGAAGCTGCTAGATTTTTGTTTTTTTTTTTTTACTTTTAAATAACTACTGATACTGGATTACCTGTTAAAATTTTTTTAAAGGACGGGGGCGATATGGGCGGGGGCGAAGTGTCCGGGAGTGTAATGGGCGGATACCAAGCAGACATATTACAAATGTATATGTTTCCCAGATATTTTCACTTTCTAAATGAAATGAAATTCATGTAGAATTTTTCATGGATAATTACAGAAAAAAATCATAAGTATTAAAAACTTTTTCGCCCAACCTGCCTGAGGTGGTCTGAGTGCTACGTATAATTATTAAACAACAGAAGTGACTGATGGTTTCGTATGCGGTGTGATTTCTTACACGTAGGTAAAACTGCCAAGGCGCTTCACATACTGCTATGAAACTCAACATTTGCCTGCGAAGTTTACTCGGCCGCGTGGTGATGGAAACAAAAAAGATAAATCAGTAATATTGTATTTTCAAATTATTTTTCAGGGCTGGCTATCAAATGGCCTTCCAGTCTACTCTGCCAGCAATACAGCATGCAAAATGTATGATTCCGCCTTGTTTCAGGTAAATAAAGATTGACTTGAATATTATTGAGCTATTAACATTAACAGAACCCAAGACTTGTTTTTCTTCCGCAGTAACAGAAGCTTTCGTTAAACAATTTCCAAGTCTTTTTTTGTCATAAAATTGTTTGTCATCGCAAATAACGTAAGTAATCCATTTGGCCGATTTTGGAGGGAGCTGCTGCTAAGAACGATTCGTGCTCTTACCTTAAAATAATTGCGAAAAAAATAAATACTAAGCGACCTGGGAATTGTTTGAGCTTAAGCCATTGTGTCATATCTTCCGTTTGTCCATCTCAAGCTTCAGCCATTGTGTCATATCTTCCGTTGGCCCTTCTCAAGCTTAATCCATTGTGTCATATCTTCCGTTGGCCCTTCTCAAGCTTAAGCCATTGTTTCTTATCTTCCGTTTGCCCATCTCAAGCTTAATCCATTGTGTCATATCTTCCGTTTGCCCTTCTCAAGGGTAATCCGCCCTAGAAAATGTACCTTGTGAACACCATATCTCAAGAAGTCCTGGGTGGATTTCACTCAGACTTGGTGTGTGGCTTCTATATAAAAGGTTCTAGACGTGATTAGGTTTTGGTGACCTTGATCCCACTTTGAGGGTCACCTTGGAACTTAGAAATTTTAGGGAGATCAACCAAGGAAATGTGCCTTGTGAACACCATATCTCAAGAAGTCCTGGGTGGATTTCAGAGACATAGCGTGTGGCTTCTGTATAAAAGGTTGTCGATCTCATTAGGTTTTGATGACCTTGACCCCACTTTGAAAGTTACCATGGGACTTTGAAATTTTAGGGATGTGAATGAAGAAAATTTACCTTGTGAATACCATATCTGAAGAAGTGCTGGGTGGATTTCAATGAAAGGTAGTGTGTGGCTTCTATAAAAGGCTCTCGAGTAGGATCTGTGATTAGGTGCCTTCCTTACTGAATGAAGTGATCTCATAGGCTTGCTTAAAAGGTATCTTAAGAATAATGTTATTTTTCTTGTGTTGCACGAATACATCTTTCAGAATTTGTGTTGCAGGAAAAGGATAAGGTTAGATTACCCGTGAAGATTACATGACGTCAACCTGAAAAAAAAGAGATGGAACTTGTGTTGCTTGAAAAAAGAAATGCGTGAAATGTAAATATTGTCACGAAAGCGGGTTGTGATTTTGGAATTGCAAATGCTATCTGTTTCAGGTTCTTGGAAGTCACTCACACAGCACATGGGGAAATACGTCTGAAACGATTGAGCTGATGCTTCAGGAAGATCCCGACTTCGGTGTGTGGTTTCGGTTTCGTTTTCAGTGACACTTAGCCCCTTAACTGCTTCTTAAAAAGAAATTTCCTTAAAACCGTTTTAATAGATATAATTTCTGTTAAATTGTTGGTGCAAAGTATGAAGTTGGTGCAAAGTTCGTCGTGTAATTGGCACCGCACTGTTTGTTGAAGTGATGGGGAACGTGTTGGACTGTAACCTAGCCCTCCTGATGGGCGATACATCACCTAGTGATCCGAGCATTGTCAAGAAACTGAGTCGCCTACAGGAGCTCAAAGCGCGCAAGCAAAACATGAACTGCTGGGAGAGCAAACACGTTCAGGCGGTGGAGTACTTAGCCAAAGGGTACGCTAAGCGATACTAACACATCGAACAAGTTCCGTCCAAAGGTTTGCTTAACTGAACCATTGACAGAACTTATGTTGAGGTGTTTGTGTTGAGCTGTTTTCTTGTGCACCGAAAGAGTTTTTAATAACCATGTCACAGCTCTGTCTGTTTGAAAAGACCAAAGTGTATGTAATAAATCTTTGTTGTGTTTAAATTAGTTCTTCGCTGTGTGAGGATGTTTTGCCAAAGGTCACGTTTACCCGTAATTATAAATTTGGATATACTGCCATTGTGGTACGGCTTTTAGATATGTTTGGTAGCTAATGAAGGTTTGTGTAGTGGTTAACCTGAACCTCATTTCTGCTACACAGACAACTGGAAAATGTGTCCGATACGTGGCAATCGATTTTGGTGGAATACCCCAAAGATGCGCTGTGTCTGCGATTCGGCTACTACGTCATAGCGTTCCAAGGAGACAAGTTCAACGAGCTGCGGGATATGTTAGCAAGAGGTGTGGCCGCATTCCATCCTAGCGAGCCCGAGTATGGGTAGGTAGTACTAGGCCTGTGCAGGTTACGCGCATTACATGCTTAGGGTGTTGGATATGAGAAAAACGTGTCAAAAATAGTCACAGAGGACAGTTGTGTACCCCCACCCCACGCCCAGGGAATATGTGCGTTCGCTCAAGGGACGCACCAAACGAATTGACCAGCCCCTGCTGTTTCCCTGGAGAAATGGGGTGAAACCTCTGCCTTCGACAACCCCACTCTGTCCCCACAAAAACGTGACAACACTGTCTGCCCGCACATGGCCACCCAAAAATGAAATAACGCAACAGAATCTTTTATTAGCCACACACCTGTAGACAAACCCGTTTCAGGCTCGAACGGCAATTTTCAGTGGACCGTAATATTATTACATGAATGGTTTATGATTCTTGACTCTACTGAGTTGATTTTTTCTGGGCGACATGTCCCTGGACATTCTGTCCTGGATGCAACATTTAAACATTATGTCGGCAGGAAGCCAATGGCTAATGGCAAAGTATCGTCGAATACTTAACCGAATCATTCGAAAATTGTGGTCATATAAGCATAAATTTCGAACTCTCGGGAACAAAAAAAAAACATTTCACGAAAAGTAAAGAAAATAGGTCAGAAAGGCCTCCAGGCATGTCATAAAAGTAACAATGAAACAGGTGTGCACGGTGTTTTTTTTTTCGCTTCACTGCGGTCCTTTCGATAACTTGCTCACGTTTTGAACCGTTTTGCACCCATGTCATGAGGTACTCGTATAATCTGTTGTTAGGTGTTTTGCATGGTAAACATTGTTCGTTATTAGTCCCCCGCCACTGCGCGTGGCGCGGAGCGCGGGACTAATGAAACGGGCCGTGTCCGTCCGTCCGTCCATCTTGCCGTCCGTCTGTCTGTCCCCATCTATAGTGGTAAGTTTTACGCGGCCATATCTCAGTAACTAATACAGTTATTTCACTTCGTTCTTGCACAGAGAGAGTACATATATTGGAGGTGTGCAACGCGTGGTTATTTTTTTATTTTTCTCAAAAATTGAAAAATTGACCGATTTTTAAAATGTTAACATGTGCAAGTTCCCCTATGTATAGTGGTAAGTTTATACCCGCTAGATCTCAGTCACTATTAAAGGGATTTTATTTTTCTCTTGCACACAGAGAGAGCGTATATTGGGGGTGTATTTTTGTCGAAAATTGAAAAATTGCCAGATTTTTTAAATGTGGTAAAAATGTGTGGTAGCCAATATTTATAGTGTTAAGTGTGTACGCGCCGTATTTCAGTAACTAATGCAGTGATTTCATTTCTTTCTTGCACAGAGAGAGTACATATATTGGAGGTGTGCATTGCGTGGTTATTTTTTATTTTTCTCAAAAATTGAAAATTTGCCAGATTTTTGAGATGTTGTGAAAATGTGCAATTGCCCCGATGTATAGTGGTAAGTTTGTACACGCTAGATCTCAGTCACTATTAAAAGGATTTTATTTTTCTCTTGCACGCAGAGAGAGCGTATATTGGAGGTGTACAACGCGTGGTTCCTTTATATTTTTGTCGAAAGTTGAAAAATTGCTAGATTTTGGAAATGCTATGAAAATGTGTGATAACCACTGTTTATAGTGGTAAGTGTGTGCGCGCCATATTTCAGTAACTAATACAGTGACTTCATTTCTTTCGTACACAGAGAGAGAGAAGATATATTGGAGGTGTGCACGCGTGGTTGTTTTTTATTTTTCTAAAAAAAAAAGATGAAAAAATACTAGATTTTTTAAATGTTATGAAAAATGTGTAATTTCGACTACTTATGAATCATAAGCCCACAACCTGTTTTTGAACTCCGTACCTATCGCTTGTCGAGCGAGCATCATACCAACTGAGCTAAACCGGCCAAGTGCAAATGTCAGCTTTGGTGACCTTGAGTCAAAGGTCAAGGTAACGTTTTTAAGGTCACTGAAACTTTTAAATTTTTCTCTAGGGGACACAATATCTCGGGTCGTGCGTCATGTGCACGCTGTTGTGGACATGATATGTCAAGTTAGGCTGGATGGATTACCACTAAAATTGGCAGCTGGCTTGGAAGCTAAGGAACTTGACCTGATTAGGTTTTGGTGGCCTTGGGTCAAAGGTCAAGGTCACTCGAACTGTTTTATTTCAAAAACGGAGGTGCGGCGGGGGACTTAACCAGTTCACTGGTATACTTGTTTCTTAAACCGTTAATTTTTAAGCATGACTCAGCCTGTGTTTTGTTAACTGCTTCTACAGATTTTTTCATAAACCAGTGACTATGACAGGTTATATGTATATTGGTGTATTTGAATATATTACCTGATAAAATAGTTGACACAAAATATAATATTCTAGTTGTTGTGAATTTTTGTGTGGTAAATGTTTGATAGATCGAAACAAACACATGCACCTAGGGGCAGATAATTAGATGGTGGCTATGCCGTGCGTACCTAAGGGTCGGGTGGGTGCTGCATCCACATCCGGGCCTCTGTGTGCCCCCTCCCCCCTTCCCCTCTCATGCCTGTAGCATCGCTTCCTTCAGTCACGGAAGTCTTATACAGTTCTGGCGTCATTCCTAGATTATTTTAGTATTGTAAGTAAAAGGACCAACGATTTTTTTAAACACTCTATATGTTAACTTGTAAGTACAGTTTTTTATGTGTAAAAGAATCGTTAGTTATGATACCAGAGTGATTATTTTCCCTTTGTTAATAATGAGACCGTACATTGCCAGGTACATTTTAGGGATGTATGGATTTGCTCTCGAACAAACCCATTTTTATGACAAAGCAGAAGCCGTGACCGCACAGGTATATCACAACACATTCTAGAACGCGAATTCATTGACTGTTCATAAAATTGAAAAATTGCCAGATATTTTAAATGTTGTAAAAATGTGTGGTAGCAAATATTTATAGTGTTAAGTGTGTACGCGCCATATTTCAGTAACTAATGCAGTGATTTCATTTCTTTCTTGCACAGAGAGAGTACATATATTGGAGGTGTGCAGTGCGTGGTTATTTTTTATTTTTCTCAAAAATTGAAAATTTGCCAGATTTTTGAAATGTTGTGAAAATGTGCAATTGCCCCGATGTATAGTGGTAAGTTTGTACACGCTACATCTCAGTCAGTATTAAAGGGTTTTTATTTTTCGCTTGCACACAGAGAGAGCCTATATTGGAGGTGTACAACGCGTGGTTCTTTTACATTTTTGTCGAAAATTGAAAAATTGCCAGAATTTGGAAATGCTATGAAAATGTGTGATAACCACTGTTTATAGTGGTAAGTGTGTGCGCACCATATTTCAGTAACTAATACAGTGACTTCATTTCTTTCGTACACAGAGAGAGAGAGAAGATATATTGGAGGTGTGCACGCGTGGTTGTTTTTTATTTTTCTAAAAAAAAAAAGATGAAAAAATACTAGATTTTTTAAATGTTATGAAAAATGTGTAATTTCGACTACTTATGAATCATAAGCCCACAACCTGTTTTTGAACTCCGTACCTATCGCTTGTCGAGCGAGCATCATACCAACTGAGCTAAACCGGCCAAGTGCAAATGTCAGCTTTGGTGACCTTGAGTCAAAGGTCAAGGTAACGTTTTTAAGGTCACTGAAACTTTTAAATTTTTCTCTAGGGGACACAATATCTCGGGTCGTGCGTCATGTGCACGCTGTTGTTGACATGATATGTCAAGTTCGGCTGGACGGATTACAACTAAAATTGGCAGCTGCGTTAGGAAGCTAAGGAACTTGACCTGATTCGTTTTTGGTGACCTTGGGTCAAAGGTCAAGGTCACTCGAACTGTTTTATTTCAAAAACGGAGGTGGGGGCGGGGGACTTAACCAGTTCACTGGTATACTTGTTTGTTAAAACCGTTAACTTTTGAGCATGACTCAGCCTGTGTTTTGTTAACTGCTTCTACAGATTTTTTCATAAACCAGTGACTGTGACAGGTTATATGTATATTGGTGTATTTGAATATATTACCTGATAAAATAGTTGACACAAAATATAATATTCTAGTGGTTGTGAATTTTTGTGTGGTAAATGTTTGATAGATCGAAACAAACACATGCACCTAGGGGCAGATAATTAGATGGTGGCTATGCCGTGCGTACCTAAGGGTCGGGTGGGTGCTGCATCCACATCCGGGCCTCTGTGTGCCCCCTCCCCCCTTCCCCTCTCATGCCTGTAGCATCGCTTCCTTCATTCACGGACGTCTTATACAATTCTGGTGTCATTCCTAGAGTACTTTAGTATTGTAAGTAAAAGTACAAACGATTTTTTTAACACTATATATGTTAACTTGTAAGTACAATTTTTTTATGTGTAAAAGAATCGTTAGTTATGATACCAGAGTGATTATTGTCCCTTTGTTAATAATGAGACCGTACATTGCCAGGTACATTTTAGGGCTGTATGGATTTGCTCTCGAACAAACCCATTTTTATGACAAAGCAGAAGCCGTGACCGCACAGGTATATCACAACACATTCTAGAACGCGAATTCATTCACTGTTCATAAAAATTTTATAATTAAAATGCCGTACATGAGCATCTCGATGCTGTTGCTGTTCTTTTAGTTGATTGGTCCGCAGTTGTATTGGCCTCAACGAATCATCAAGTGCTTACCGCTCTCGATATACGCAATATGCCATGAAATGGACAAAATAAATTATTTCTATCTCAGTTGGAAATTTTTAAGGTCTTTTTCTTTATGGTAATAAGATGTTCAACAGTTATTAGATCCTAAAAAGCAACACCAAATGTATAAAAAATGGCAACACTGAGGTTTTTTTTTTATTTTTATTGATTTATTTTTTTTTTGGTGTTTCGCGTTTTTTTTTTTTTTTGCTTTTGTTTTGCTCATCAAGGTGCACTTCAGATTTGATTCAAATTTCAAATCTGAGCTTTCGTCTTAAATTCACACGATTCATGAATCTTTTAATTTACTTCCGACTTGATCTCAAATGTATAGTTGCTTGAAAATTTACAATTTATGTATGAATTAATTGTTTATTTTTTCCTCGTGTTAACCCCCTCCCCCACTCCTCCCCGCCCACACTCGCCCTTCCCCCAAACACACACGCGTCTCTGATTCAGTTCACACCTCCCTTGCGTTTGTCTTTCGCCTCTTTCTAAAACAATATCGTGCTAAAATAGGAAATTCAAAAAGAAGTGACTCGGCCAGAAGAAAAGAATAAATCGGGTAAACAAAATAAAGAAATCGACCTGGCTGTGTGTATGAAATTGTAAACAACAAAAAGTATTACTCGAAATTCAGAAATGTGATTAAAATGGCATTTCAGAAGAGAAATTTGAACCTGAATTTTGCGCTGGGGTCTTCAGTGCTCGTATTTTCGTACCGTTTCAAGGTAGCAACTTACAATTTGGCAAAATAAAGTGTGATTTATACAAACGTTTTGTTTAACTATTAAACCATATTTTGGGGGAAAGGGAGGGGGTGGAACAGAAATAATAAAAAAGTTTCACCGTGGCGGGTTCAAATTTTCTCGAGACAAAAGAAAAAAGGTCTCTTGATGACAAAAAAACTGTTTTTGCTAATCTTGTTCCTTTTTAAAACTTTCCTTGCAGTTCCTCCTTTTTATTTGAAGTCACATAACTTGATCTTCTTGTGTTAAGACTTAGCAGTTTATCGATGCGTTTGTTTGCATGAAGGCATTGCGCATTTACCCCGACTGCGCCCAGAGCACACACTCCATGAGTCACGTGTTGGATGCTACGGCCCGATACGAAGAGGGCCTGGAGTTCCTCACAGATACAGCTTCTTTGTGGGAGGTAATCACCCATTCCTTACAGTAACCACTCACTTGTGGCATGTCACTGTTACGCCTGTCACTCATTATCCCCCGTGAAACGGAGGGATATAGGTTTGAGATTGTCCGTCCGTCCGTCCTGCCGTCCGTCCGTCCGTCCGTCCCCTCTTCAAGCTAAGGACTTTGTGGAAACCACTTCTTTATCAACGAAGCATAATTCAGCTTTCATATTTCATACAGGCAAAATATAGGGTATAAAGATGTGCAACGTCAAGGTTTCAGTTTGATCGAAGCAAAATTGACAAATTGACAGGCTTTTGAAAATCGTCGAAAATAGACATATGTGCACATGTATAGGACTTTGTGGACACCACTTCTATATCAACGAAGCATAATTCAGCTTTCATATTTCATACAGGCAAAATATAGGGTATAAAGATGTGCAACGTCAAGGTTTCAGTTTGATCGAAGCAAAATTGACAAATTGACAGGCTTTTGAAAATCGTCGAAAATAGACATATGTGCACATGTATAGGACTTTGTGGACACCACTTCTATATCAACGAAGCATAATTCAGCTTTCATATTTCATACAGGCAAAATATAGGGTATAAAGATGTGCAACGTCAAGGTTTCAGTTTGATCGAAGCAAAATTGACAAAATGACAGGCTTTTAAAAATCGTCATAAATCGACATATATGCAAACGGAGTGGACTTCAAGGAAGGGTGTCCAGTTTCCTGTCAATGGTAATCCATTAGCTTAGATATTGCACAGGGGTAATATTTAGGGTTTCACGGGGGATATTGCTGCTCTCTGACAGCATCTAGTTCCTGACAGTAACCACTCACCTGTGACATGTCACTGTTACGCCTGTCACTCATTCCTGGCAGTAACCACTCACTTGTGGCATGCCACTGTTACGCCTGTCACTCATTCCTGACAGCAACCATTCACCTGTGGCATGTCACTGTTACCCCTGTCACTCATTCCTGACAGCAACCACTCACCTGTGGCATGTCACTGTTACGCCTGTCACTCATTCCTGACAGCAACCACTCACCTGTGGCATGTCACTGTTACCCCTGTCACTCATTCCTGACAGCAACCACTCGCCTGTGGCATGTCACTGTTACGCCTGTCACTCATTCCTGACAGCAACCACTCACCTGTGGCATGTCACTGTTACGCCTGTCACTCATTCCTGACAGCAATCACTCACCTGTGGCATGTCACTGTTACGCCTGTCACTTATTTCTGACAGCAACCACTCACCTGTGGCATGTCACTGTTACCCCTGTCACTCATTCCTGACAGCAACCACTCGCCTGTGGCATGTCACTGTTACGCCTGTCACTCATTCCTGACAGCAACCACTCACCTGTGGCATGTCACTTACGCCTGTCACTCATTCCTGACAGCAACCACTCACCTGTGGCATGTCACTTACGCCTGTCACTCATTCCTGACAGCAACCACTCACCTGTGGCATGTCACTGTTACCCCTGTCACTTATTTCTGACAGCAACCACTCACCTGTGGCATGTCACTGTTACGCCTGTCACTCATTCCTGACAGCAACCACTCACCTGTGACATGTCACTGTTACGCCTGTCACTCATTCCTGACAGCAACCACTCACCTGTGGCATGTCCCTGTTACGCCTGTCACTCATTCCTGACAGCAACCACTCACCTGTGGCATGTCACTGTTTCGCCTGTCACTCATTCCTGACAGCAACCACTCACCTGTGGCATGTCACTTACGCCTGTCACTCATTCCTGACAGCAACCACTCACCTGTGGCATGTCACTGTTACGCCTGTCACTCATTCCTGACTGACTGTATGAGGATTATGTTGTCTGATCCCTACTATTTACAGTAACAACGAATAGGTGAACGGTAATACGTAAGGCTGTGGTCAAAACTACAGATTATATTCATCAGAGTGCATTTTTGTTGCGTGTGGACCTCAAAAAATACAGTTTTGACTTATTACTATCATCACCGCCAGGAATTTTCAGTTACTTTTTATACTTACGTATAACGTATTGTATTTTGGAATGTGATTAAATTTAACCAATCTAAAGAAATATGCACAGTACATATTTCAAGAAAAAAATTGGTCATTAATGCAACTGTATTACTTTCAGAAATCTGCTGGAATCGCGTGTCACTTACACTGGCATAAAGCGCTCTGTCACATCGAGAAGGTAATATGTATATATGGTAAACCGGCCTGAACAAAATTACATGAAAACATCAGTACATAACGACTCCTACAAAAAATATATATTTTGTCAAAAATTTGCCGGTTCCTCCTTTCACCCTTATAATGTCTTCGCTTACGACCGGACACAATGTTGCCGAACGTTCTTGTTTTTTTTTTTTTGTTTTTTTTTTTTTAACAATTTTTTCTAATTATTTTTAGCCCAACCGGGACTGTCCGCCCGTCCAATTTACGGTGTTATTCCCACCCTGATAATCCGTTTCCTATGATATTTTGCATATAGATGACCTATCACAGTGTGTGGGTGCTGTTATTTTATTTTGACCCAGTTTCAAAGTCACAGTGGCCGCCATTTTGTATTTTCACTTGAAATTTCCGTTGGGGCTGTGCTTTCTGCGATGGCTTGTTTATCTGTGATTTTTTATTAATCAGTTTTGGTGATTCAAAACGAGGTGAATATTTTTCCCTCAACCCATCCGCTATCCTGTCTACATATACAATTTTATTCTGTTTCACATTGCTAAATATTGTTGTGATGCGAATATGTTATATAGGGCAATTTCAAAGAAGCTTTGGATGCCTACGACACAGAGTTGTCAAAACGGAGCAAGGAGAAGGAAGGCTACTACACGAGCAGACTGCGCGATGTCGTCACACTGCTCTACAGACTCAAACTAGAAGGTGCTCTCAATCTTAAGCTTCTTTTCTGATAAAAAAAAAAACCTTCACCGTATTTACAAATACATGTTCCATCTTTGAGAGTCTTTCAGTCCGATGTGGTGTGCATGTATGAGGAGGAGTGCAGTGTTTGGTTGGCGTGGAGTCGAGAGTGGAACGGTGGCGGGAGATGGCAGACAATGTTGTGACATGTTTGTGTTGGGCAGGCGTGGAGGCGGGAGCTTGTAGGTAGTGGACATTGTTGTGACTTGTCCATGTTGCGCAGGAGTGGAGGCGGCAGCGGGGAGGTCGCGGACATTTTTGTCACTTGTATGTGTTGCGCAGGCGTGGAGGCGGCAGCGGGGAGGTCGCGGACATTTTTGTCACTTGTATATTTTGGGCAGGCGTGGAGGCGGCAGCGGGGAGGTCGCGGACATTTTTGTCACTTGTATATTTTGGGCAGGCGTGGAGGCGGCAGCGGGGAGGTCGCGGACATTTTTGTCACTTGTATATTTTGGGCAGGCGTGGAGGTGACAGCGGGGAGGTCGCGGACGTTTTTGTCACTTGTATATGTTGGGCAGGGCGTGGAGGTGGCAGCGGGGAGGTCGCGGACATTTTTGTCACTTGTATATTTTGGGCAGGCGTGGAGGCGGCAGCGGGGAGGTCGCGGACATTTTTGTCACTTGTATATGTTGCGCAGGCGTGGAGGGGGCAGCGGGGAGGTCGCGGACATTTTTGTCACTTGTATATTTTGGGCAGGCGTGGAGGTGGCAGCGGGGAGGTCGCGGACATTTTTGTCACTTGTATATGTTGCGCAGGCGTGGAGGCGGCAGCGGGGAGGTCGCGGACATTTTTGTCACTTGTATATGTTGGGCAGGCGTGGAGGCGGCAGCGGGGAGATCGCGGACATTTTTGTCATATGTATATGTTGGGCAGGCGTGGAGGCGGCAGCGGGGAGGTCGCGGACATTTTTGTCACTTGTATATGTTGGGCAGGCGAGGAGGCGGCAGCGGGGAGGTCGCGGACATTTTTGTCACTTGTATATGTTGGGCAGGCGTGGAGGCGGGGGCGGAGCGGTGGCGGGAGGTGGCGGATATCTGCGAGAAGCACATGGACGACCACACGGTGGCGCTCACCGACGCTCACATCATGCTGGGCCTATGCGGCGGCAAACGACAACAACCAGCCGACAAGTTCCTACAGTCTGTGAGGGACATCGTCAGGTAAATGTAACCGCCTCACCCCCCGCCCCCCTCCCCCCATCCTTATCCTTACTTCACGCTCCTAACCCGCAGCCACCACAACCGCCCGTGTAAATTTCGCACGAAACTCAGTGTGCGGGATCTGGGATGTATAAAAGCATATGCATCATTCAAACCCACCAGTGCCATGGTTATAATAACATCGAAGATGGCATCATGCTCCGATTAGTAGATAACCCAGTGTCAAACACCTGTTTCTTTTCTTCTTTTTTTTTCGAAGTTCTTACATCATGTGTGCATAGTCAGCATGCTGTGGCCTTCACCTCGTTACAGCGCGGGCAAGGACACGACGGTGACCCGTGCGGCCAGTCACGTGACCCTGGCCCTGTGCGAGGCAATGGCTGCCTTTGAGCGGGGCGACTACGAGGCGGCAGTGGATGGACTGCTGTCAATCAAGTACAAGATTATCCACATTGGCGGAAGCAGGACTCAGGTGTGTCTATGAGAAGTGACTTTATTCAGTCAGTAAAAGCAGACAAAATAGATATTAGGGCAAAAACAGATATTATAAGTTAAAACAAATCTTCGAAATTGTTTATACTTTCGAGTAGTAAAGTTAGGAGAAGTAAAATAAAAATTTAGTGAAAAAAACTCTTAAAATTGCCCTCCAGTGTTGGCATGAGATATTATTCATATTTACATTTTTTCAAGCTTGTTTAGCTTCTGTTGTTTCCGTCCAATTGCTTGGCATATGCCATTCAAACAGTATAAACTTTAAAAAGTAGAAAAAGAATGTGTATTTTGTGTTGTAGAGAGACATTTTTAACCAAATGCTGGTGCATGCTGCTATATTATCGCCCAATCCGCTGCATCAGGAACTAGCCAAGTACGTTGTTGTCGAGTTGACTTTTTGTGTCATTTCCTGAGCTGATCTTGTCAGGGTGTAGGCATTTATTTTTCAATTTAGTGAGAATTTTAGGCGTCTCTTTTTTCTACTGTAGCCTGTATATTTAAAAAAAGTAAATAGAATAAATGAAAGTGCCTGCTAATGTAATTTGTGTTCAATGAGCTGGTATACTTCTCAAGAGATGTAACCTTATTCAAAACGACCTTGACATGACGCGAAGCGTTAATATTTCAGACAGCTGCTTCTAGAAAGGAAGGAGTATAAGGACACACCGGTGGTGGACAGACTCAATGCAAAACTTCTACAACGCCATGAGAATGACCAGCACTAAGCAGTGCCTCCTCTGGTAGTGCATATCCTGTGATGCTTAAGTTGTTGGGTTTCTCGGCGTACGTTTTCAAAAAAGTAATAAGACAGTACATTTTTTCACATCTTTCTAGTCTCTGTAGTTATGGTTGTCAGTGCTGATGTGTCTGTGCTGAAGTGTCAGTGCTGATGTGTCTGTGCTGATGTGTCTGTGCTGGTGTGTCAGTGCTGGTGTGTCAGTGCTGATGTGTCAGTGCTGGTGTGTCAGTACTGATGTGTCTGTGCTGGTGTGTACTTTAGTTTCTTTACATTGAAATTTGCTTCAGATCTTCCATTTTAGCAGCAAAATGTAGTAAAAAGGTAAAAAAAAAATATGCGGGGTTTACACTAAATTATCTTCTTTAAGAAGCAGGCTGGTGAGAAGGGGTGTGTGTTTGGTCAGGTGGTGATTGGATCGAAAAAAAATCGATGCCAGTCCGGAAAGTGGATCAAGATCGAAGCACGTGTCTGGGACGGGTAGCAGACACAGTATAAGATAATTGATGTGCATGCCCACTGATGTGGCTGGTTATACTTTACATTCCTGGGGGAGGGGGGACCGGAAGCGGGTGCTGGGGAGAGGGGTGTGGGAGGGGAAGAAGACACAGTATAAGGTAACTGATGAGTATGCTCACTGAAGTGACTAATAATATCTTACATTCCCGGGTGGGAAACCGGGAACGATGGTGGGGGATGGGGGGGGGGGAGGTGTGGATGTTTCATTCCAAGGTGGGAAACTGGGAACGGATGGTGGGAGATGGGGGAGGGGCGTGGATTGTTTCATTCCAGGGTGGGTGTTATGGTGATCAAAGGGATCCTTTTAAAAGTGTGAAGTTTTTTTGTTTTTGTGTGGTTCCCAGGCGTTTCCTGCTCCCAGTATTATAACTGGTCAGTCAAGCGTGCTCTCTTGTTTAACATGTATTCCTGGACCACGTTCATCTCGGTGCCAGTTTTCTTTGAAGTGTGTTAAAGGAGGAGCTGTTTTGGGATTTTAAGGCCCGCATAGTCGGTAAATATAGAATTGCGCTTTATATTACCTCATGGTACTGGTGAAATTATCCCGTGTAATTACTAAAGTGATTTCATGTACGAGTTTCGGGCCGTAAAGTGACCTTTGTAAGTTTGGTCAATGAATTGGTGTAATATTTAAAGGCGTTTATTTCTTAGAGTATTTTTTTGTTATTGCATTGTACTTATAAATTGTTGTTAGTATTACAGACAACCGCGTTTTCAATAAATGGGTGTTTTCCACTTTCGGCCTTTTATTCCGTCACAGTGGGAGACTGGGAGCGGATGGTGGGGGGGGGAGGGGCGTGGGTTGTTGCATTCCCGGGTGGGAAACCGGTAGCGGATGGTGGGGGATGGGGGAGGGGCGTATATTGTTACATTCCAAGGTGGGAAACCGGGAGCGGATGATGGGGGATGGGGGAGGGCCGTGGATTGTTACAGTCCCGGATGGGAAACCGGGAACGGATGGTGGGGGATGGGGGAGGGCCGTGGATTGTTACAGTCCCGGATGGGAAACCGGGAACGGATGGTGGGGGATGGGGGAGGGCCGTGGATTGTTACAGTCCCGGATGGGAAACCGGGAACGGATGGTGGGGGATGGGGGAGGGCCGTGGGTTGTTGCATTCCCGGGTGGGAAACCGGGAACGGATGGTGGGGGATGGGGGAGGGCCGTGGGTTGTTGCATTCCCGGGTGGGAAACCGGGAACGGATGGTGGGGGATGGGGGTGGGCCGTGGGTTGTTGCATTCCCGGGTGGGAAACCGGGAACGGATGGTGGGGGATGGGGGAGGGCCGTGGGTTGTTGCATTCCCGGGTGGGAAACCGGGAACGGATGGTGGGGGAGGGGCGTGGATTGTTACAGTCCCGGATGGGAAACTGGGAGCGGATGGTGGGGGAGGGGCGTGGGTTGTTACAGTCCCGGATGGGAAACCGGGAACGGATGGTGGGGGATGGGGGAGGGCCGTGGATTGTTACAGTCCCGGATGGGAAACCGGGAACGGATGGTGGGGGATGGGGGAGGGCCGTGGATTGTTAGAGTCCCGGATGGGAAACCGGGAACGGATGGTGGGGGATGGGGGAGGGCCGTGGGTTGTTGCATTCCCGGGTGGGAAACCGGGAACGGATGGTGGGGGATGGGGGAGGGCCGTGGATTGTTACAGTCCCGGATGGGAAACCGGGAACGGATGGTGGGGGATGGGGGAGGGCCGTGGATTGTTACAGTCCCGGATGGGAAACCGGGAGCGGATGGTGGGGGATGGGGGAGGGCCGTGGATTGTTACATTACCGGGTGGGAAACCGGAAGCGGATGGTGGGGGAGGGCCGTGGATTGTTACATTCCCGGGTGGGAAACTGGGAGCGGATGGTGGGGGATGGGGGAGGGCCGTGGATTGTTACATTCCCGGGTGGCAAACTGGGAGCGGATGGTGGGGGATGGGGGAGGGGCGTGGATTGTTACATTCCCGGGTGGGAAACTGGGAGCGGATGGTGGGGGAGGGGCGTGGATTTTTACATTCCCGGGTGGGAAACCGGGAACGGATGATGGGATGTAAAATTTTACAACAGCAGTTTCTTGCAGTGATTGTCTAATGTTTAAGAACAGAGAAACAACTAAAATTGTAATGACTACTTTTATGCGTGGAATTTACAGCAATAAAATATATATATAAAAAAAAAAAAATATTTAAAGCGTTTTATACGTTTAAAGTTACTAGCCCTAATGATTAAATTAGGGACTTTCTTGCGTTAATCGTTCTAGGCATAAAATCACATCGCTGATGTATCTACAGTTGATGTTTTTAACTGCTTAAGCAAAACCAATGTGGATTTTATGATGGTAAATATGTAGGACAATTCTATACGTGTTTACATTCCGGAAGCAAATATAAGACGAGGACCCTGAGTCAATTGTGTGCGACCACTCCATGTTCAGGCACATCGACATTCTTTTTCTACTGACTGTGTAACTCATATATATATATATATATATATGACTCATTCGTCACACTTCCTTATTCTATATTTGACATAAATAAAAACCTATGTTCCATCTTCAAACTAAACAGAAACAACGGAAAAAAAGTTACAAACACACAAGTAAATTGTTAGCAGAGCAGAAAACCCAATTAAACTAGAAGCTCATTCCGCTAGCGAAATGTTAAACACTTGACAAAAATTAAAACGCAAAAATACTTCCTTCAATGGGTTATTTCTTGAATAATATATTGCAAACAACACA
The DNA here is from genome assembly GCA_949752745.1 of Protula sp. h YS-2021. Taxonomy (NCBI): domain Eukaryota; kingdom Metazoa; phylum Annelida; class Polychaeta; order Sabellida; family Serpulidae; genus Protula; species Protula sp. h YS-2021. The sequence goes on along the minus strand of OX457027.1, from coordinate 77,839,428 downwards.
GCTTGAATACGTCCTATAAGCCGAGTAGTGTTTAGTTTCTGTTGACTTGAGGTTTTATTGACTGATCTAGCATACGCAGTGAGAGCTCGCACAAAGCTCACTGAGCAACTGTGTGTGATGTGGCTTAAATGCTACGCATTAATTTGCAAAAAATACTCTTTTCACATGGCTTTTTAACAAAGAAAACGAAATCAAAGACAAAAATAAAAAGTGACATGCACATGTTCAAACCAAGCTCTTCATAAGTCCCAAGTTTCATGGTCGTAGGGCCCATAGTGTCAGAGAAGAAGAAGACACAAAAAATCGGAAAAAGTGTCAAGAAGAAAAAAAAAAAGGACGAATTTTGCTCGCACAAATTCATATAACCCTTGCAATCCAAAGGCTTGTCAAGTGTTAAATATAAAATAATGCAGTCAACAGGCAGTAGGATTTCTAAGCAGTAAAGGGCTTTTAGGAGATGTGTTATTGTGGCATGCGAGATGTACGTTTCCCGTTTTGCAACAATTATTTCATTGATATTCAATACCGCCTTAGAAACGACCGGACCTGTTGGAATCCAGAAAAAAATGGCGTTGAAGGAATAACAGCGAACGCTGCGTACGCGTAAACAAAAAGTACAAACACAACAGCAACAATAAAAATACACGTCCAATATATAATTAAATGTATAACTCGGTACATATTCTAGTCACCAGTGTGTGATTAAAAAAAGAAAACATAGCTCAAATTTGAAAAATCAATTGTACTTGTAGAATTTTTCCAAGGCACTTAAGCTTTGCCTGGACCATTGTTTACGTGTCTTTAAGGGCCATGTCTCAGTACTGTGTTTGCCCCGCTTGGACGTTAGTCGTGGTGGTGGTGGTGGTTGGCGCTTCCTGGCTGACACCAGCCCTCCACACCCAGAATGCGAAGAAGGCGTCGACAGCGTAGGCTAGGAAGTTCATGAATGCCAAAAACTAAAACGGAATAAAGTACAAATAATCGGCAACATTAGCAACCAGTTGTTTACAGTTTGTGTAGAAGTTGCAATAGATTTCTAAGTCGGCAGTTCCGCTGATGCTCAGAATCTGAGCAGCTCAAATGAATAATAACCTTGCATTAAATTTCTTTTATCTTTTACCAAATAAATTTTTAATTCTTGAACAGCTGTAAATACTGTCGATAGAAGCAGTTATGAATAATAACGTTCTCCCGCAATTCAGAACAACAATAGCGAGATGATTAAAATAGTCAAAAGCTGTAATCTTCACTTTCACTGCGTGGACGTAATACACACCGCGGTGGCGCCGATAGACGGGTCTCGTTGTGGCGCGTGCGCTGCAGCGATTACTCCTGATATAAAGTAGCCCACCATACACACGATAAAGTACACGAACTCCTGAAAAACGCAAGTTTTCCGCCGTGTTTTTATCAAGGCCGCCTAAAGTAGTTTTGTTTGCAAGAGAGCTGCAAGCTCCGCTGGAGAAGAATAATGAATATTTTACATGCTATAAAACATGATTCATATAATTCACGGAGAAAAAATACAAAGCTTACCTTTAAACCATGTTGATTTCCGACCCTTAAACGATGCAAATACGAATAAGAAACAGTGCATTGAGCACATACAAATCAACATCAAACTTCCTTAAGTACAATTTGTGACGTCACATGTTGACTGTAGCGTGTGGGCGCATGCTCAATCCAGTCTCTTTACGTTCGCACATACTTTTTAGCCCAGACGACTATCGTCTATGGCCTAGACTCCTCACTTGTGGGGTATCGTCCGTTATGTGCGTGTGTAAACAATTTTATCAAAATCCCACTTTTCCTACATTTTTTGTCCGACTATTTTTTATTTTGCAGGAATATACGAATGTTTTCTAGTCAGACCATTCTTGAAAAATTCTTTTTTTTTTTTTTTTGGCAATCCGCCAAAAATTGGCCATTTAAATGCTTCTTCTCCCACAATTTTGATCGGATTGTGTTCAAATTTTGCAGTAATATTTATTTGGAAAGCCCCTCTTGAAAAATGATTGTGATGGCTTTTTAATAAATTTATAACCAATTTTGAAAATGCTTCTTCTCCCACAATTTCGATAGGATTTCTTTCTAATTTTGTACGATTGTTCTTGGAAAGCTACTTTCTTAGGCGATGCGCTTAAAATTGGCCAAATGGGGGACATTCATAATTTTTTGGTAGTCAATTTTCAAAGTGCTTCTTCCACAGTTTTGATCGCATAGCCTTCCAATTTTGCATAAATGTTCACCAGGCTTTCTTCTCTTGAAAAACTACTTTTTTGGCAATCCAAAAGAAAATTGGCTAAATGGGGGGCATTTTAAAATTTTTTTTGGAACCAGTTTTCAAAATGCTTTTACTCCCCACGATTTGGATCGCATTCCTTTCAAATTTTGAACAAATTTTTTATGGATAGGCCACGCTTGAAATTATTTGGCGATTCACCAAAACTTAATATAGGGGGCATTTTTTTATTTTTGGTAGCGAATTTTCCAAAGTATTTTACCCTACAGTTTGGATCAGATTGCCTTCAAATTATGCATACAGGTTCACTAGACGGTCCGCTTTTGAAAAGTGCTTTTTTGGCAATCCGCCAAAAACTGGCTAAATAGAAGATATGTAAAACAAATTTAATAGCCAATTTTCAAAATGCTTTTTCTGTCATGGTTTCTTTCTAATTTTGTTTTTCCTTTCGTTCCATCCCTCCCTTTCTATATCCCAAACAGATCTTCAGTGGCCAAATAAATAGATAGCTTTAACAGACACCAAACAGTGTGTTCGTCCCAGAGATCTAGCCCGATTACTTTTGATAGTAATGCTGGCCATCAGACCTACAACCAAATCTATATTCTGTCCAAATTGGTCGGTTTCTCCTTTTCGCTTTTACGGCTGGGCACAATGTCCACGGACCTGCTTGTTGGACATGCGTTAAAGAAACCATCATTTCAGGAACAGTAAAAAAATGTATGGGTGAGCCACATAAAAGACCCGAGAGGACCACCTGATACCATACATGTTACCATACCTGCCCAAAAAACGCGAAGGAAGAGGGGGAATTTTGAGGCCAGGTGAGGATTGCCAATTTCGTTTAAAAGAGGGTAATATTCACTGAGCTGTCCGCGTCCTCATATGTGTCCAAAAGACGCGAAGAAACAGGTCCACGCGAATTGCCAGTTTCGTTTAAAAGGGGGTAATGCTCATCCAGTACTCCTCGTTCTCCGCAAAAGAAGGGTTCTTTCGGAATCGAACTCAAGGTTTAAGGGTCAGTTTAAAAAGTGATGGACACTCATGGCAACTAGTTGGTACATGACTGCCTCCAACGCCCCACAACTTCCACCCTCCCAGATAACAGACTTGGATTCCAATTTTGAATTTGCTTTTCATCATGACTTGAACTCGACAATTTCCGCAAGGTAACCATGTTAAATTCTTAATACAATCCATTATCCGATATGGTTCCAGGGCCGCCATTTTGAATTTCCTGTGACACAATTATACGGGGACTCAGTGGACCCTCAACAACGACTAGGAAATGGGCCCTAGAAATCTTGGCTCGGGACGAATTTAATTGATCCTAACACAATTTTAGTCATTTTTAAGTTTACTAAATGGATTATTAGAATTCTACAAAGTTAAAAGATGTCATTCTGGACGTTTAACTTAGCACCTCTGCGGCTGTTCTGCTGAGAGAGCAAATTGCTTTGAGGCGACAACTTATTTATTTAGTTCCCTCCTCCTTTTCCTCATTTCATGGCTTTTCAAGTTCTTTTCAGAGCCAAAGCAAACTCTTACGCCTGTGACGTGCGAAAACATACCACCTCCCCACCCCCACCCCCGCAATTTCCTGATGTTGACTTACGAGCAACAGGCGCCATGTCGGTAATCTAGACCAGATTGAGAAGAGATTGAGGAAGAACAGAACGAGGGTTGTGACGAGAGCGGTGACGGCGACGAACATAATCCATCCCCCGCCGTCGTGGTTCAGGAAGTAGACATCAATGGTGACCACCCCCATCACTATCACACCGAACACCTGCAAAATACAATGCTTACAAATTAAGTGAAAGTAAAAATGCCTTAAAAATGGAAATATTACGTAGAAAGAAAATTAGTGAATATTAGTCAATCACTGCTTAGCATCTTCGGGTCTTGAAAGAGTAGGGATGCTCCTGTACATTGTTTATTTGGGGATGTAATCCCCCTCCCCGCCCCCTCACTCAAAATGTGAGATTTTTCGCTTTTCACAGAGAAATGTGCGATTTTTAATACTTAGCAAGTCGAAGACTTGCAAAGGTATATTGAAGTTGTACGGGGTTGATACTTTAGACCATCTTTCTCTTTACTGGTCTGTCTTTTTGGCTGCACCTCTAAGCATACGGGCCCCAGGAATCCCAAATTTTGCACGTAGTACTTGATCTGAAGTTTTGCACCTTACTTTTTGTTTTCGCCTTTGTTTTCATTTTCATGGTCAAAACAGCGATTTTTTTATCAAGAAATGCAACGCGTAAGGGCTGCAGCACCATTTGCGCACAAACCTGTCGAATCTGATAACAGCAACAGTGTGCATTACATAAATGGCATGTGCTTGATTTGTATAAGTCAAATACGTTGAGCATAGAGAAAATATGTTGGTTTTATAAGAACGACGTGTTGAGGCAAAATCTTACTTGGTCACATTAAATATACTTAATATTCATATAAAGTATTAGCTTTAGTACACTATCCTTGGTCAGGTGGGGGGGGGGGGGGGATGCCGTTTTATAGACTAAGCAGCAAAGCTGTGTTTCTTTTTTTTCTAGAAAGTTTTCGAACTGACAAAAAAATTTCTTACAAAGGTGCCAAAATATTTTCTGTAAATTTCTGAAAATTTCTTAAACTTCTAAATTCTACTGGAAGGGAGAAAATTATTTTTGAAAATATCATTTCTTGGTGAACTGCTGAATATTTTGCTTTAGAAATGAGTTTTTGTTTGTTTATTTTTATTACTTTTTTTACTTTTCGCTAATCACAGCCCTCCGCCAATATGTAATAGCAAGCACATCCCTCCCCCTCCTCCCGGAGCTTGATAGAGAGTGGGGAGAGCTTTTGTGTACTGACAAAGCCTTTACAACTAGAAGCAAAACCAGTTTCTGGAGCGAAACGAAAAAAAAAACTCATGATGTCTTTCGTAACTTCTACTCTTCAAACAAATAAAAGCTGTTGTAGTAGTCTCACTGATCAATTATATCAGGCGTTTTACATTACGTTAACTCTTGTATATTTACCTCTATTCTTATACATACCACTGAAACATACCACTTATACATACCACTTCAACAATTTTCAGAATGCCCGGAGCACTCTTTAAGTAATCGCCGTCTATGCTTATTCCATTCGAAGACATTTTGAAGCTGTAGTCTGCAGCAGTTGATATCTTTGTAAGCTGCGCTAATTAATCCTAGATTTCACTCAAATTATTGTATTAATTTTCTTTGAAAAGTAATAGAAAGTCAGTTACTAAGTTCCAGACTTGCAGCTGTGTCTTAATTCGCTTGACGAAAATCCAGTGCAGAAACGTTCAAAATAAAATATTTTAGATTCAATTTTTCAACATAAGTAATTGCGGCCTAGTTAATACTCACAGACGCTTTTAATACGATACAGAAGCAAATAAGGAATGCATACATTACGGTACAGGGCTATCATTCACATACACGTACTCTAGAAGTCAGTGCGCATAAGCAAAATATTTACTCAAAAGGTTTTGCAAGTGACTACTTTCAACTCGCAATTTATATAGATCCCTATGTAATTATATACTGTGCTTATAATCAAGTCTTTCAGATTATTTATGCCATTTTGGGGTGGTGGATTTGGTCCAAAGCGCAATCATGCAGCGACGATCGATTGACTATAAGTATTGAAGAAGTTCATTGTAACCAAAAAATCTACTGAACTTCTTGAAGGGGTTTTTTCTTGAAGGGGCTGAAAACAGAAGCGGGGAACAGGACAACCCCCCACCCAGACAATTCCCCCCAGTCAACTCCCCCCCGAACAATTCCCCCCCCCCCCCCCCCGTAGGACAATTCCCCCCGAGGACTATTCCCCCCTCCAATTCATTTTTAATTTTCCAATTTTTTTCTTTTCTTTCTATTTTCTGTCTTTTTTTTTTTTTTTACAAATTATTACCCTTTTAAATTGTCCTTTCATCTTGTAATTGCACTTTTCAAACATTTCAAACATAATCCGCGACTTCGAAAACCGACAGATTGTTGACTATTTGCGTGGAATTGCCCACAACATCAGGTTTTAAATGGCAGACAGAAGAATTTTGCATTTTTTGATTTTAAGGTGTTTTACAAATAAAGAATAAGAGATAGCTGGTTGTTTTATTCTTGTTTTGACATTCAAAGTAAAATAAAAATAAAAAAATAAGTGGGAGGGGGGGGGAATTGTTCGGGGTGATTGTCGGGGGGGGGGGAGTTGTCTGGGGGGAATTGTCCTAGACCAGGGACTGAAAATAGAAGCGGGGGTAGCAAAGACCGGAGTTGTCCAGGAACTGAAACAATAATTTTGTCGAAATTTTGAGTCATACTGCAGGGAATTTCGGTTTATTCAATGATTTTCTTGATCCCGCCCACCTTTCCGCCTGGACTCCAGTCGGGAGTTTTAAAATAAACAGCTCTATGAAGTTAGGATTTACCTTGGATTTGCTGTGAGAGGAAAGTAGTATAAGATACGTAAGCCCCCGACTTGATGAATATGTTCGTCAAATATAACATACAGTAGTTTTAAAATAATCAGCTCTATGAAGTTAGGATTTACCTGTTTGTAGCGTGGACTGTTAGCAATTAAGACTTAGTCAATGGTAGTGCGGCGCAGTTCAACCAAACAATTTACTACTCACTCTCCGAAAGACAGAGAAAGTTCAGTGAATACAACAACGTCCATTCAACGTCCATATTTCAGTCCTCGGCATCATAAGACTATAGTTTATAAATTCCAGTCTTTTCAGAAGGTGCTTTTTTTTTTTTTTTTTTTTTTTTTTTTAATGTTTTTTGTTGTGGTTTTTGTTTTTGTTCGTTTTTTTTTTGTCGTGACCATTTCTAACCAACGTCTTTGTTTAAACGTTCAACAGACGTCGACGCATAGAAATTGTTCAGAGTAGGGTGAAAACGCCGATTCCAGACCAGGAAGTGACGTCATTCTGTGTGGACCGGAAGTGACGTCATAGGTGTAGTCATGGCAACGTAGCCATGATAGTCATGGCAACCCTAGAAAGTGAGGCCTTTCCCCTCCCCCCCCCCCCCCCCCCTAGGCGAGCAACATTGTATCAAGTCAGCACGCCAAGTGAGCATAAGTTACACACAACAATTTGATCACATGCAAAATCGGTTTGCCACAGGACAGGTGGTAAAAATCAAGAGACGACAGAGCTCACAGCGTGAGAAACAATTCCACTAGGACAGGTGCAAATCAAGAGATGAAAGAGCTCACAGCGTGAAAAACAATTAAAGTAAGAGGCAAACCGTGAGACTTTCTCACAGGGATAGAGAGAGGCAGCAAGTAGCAGGCACAGAGTAAGTCGACCTCCCCCTCCCCCCCGGGGGTCGAATTTGCGATTTTGCATATTTATCCGTTTCAGGCAATTCTAAACATTTTTGTTTTTTTTGGGTCGACCTCCCCCCCCCCCCCCCCCCCCACGGGTCGAATTTGTGATTGTTGCATATTTATCCGTTTCAGACAATTCTACACATTTTTGTTTTTTGTTCACTTTTGTGACTCTGTAACATTATGTGACAACATGTGACTGTGACATCATGTGACTCTGTGACATTATGTGACTCTATGACTTTTTTGTTTTGTTTTTTTACATAGTAACTACATTTCTATGTCTATTTTCACAGATAATATTTAATTAGTCATATTTCAATGGTTCCATTACAATAACCACACACACACAGCATAGGAATAAGTATATGAAAGGTCTCAGAGTGTGGGGAGGAAACCGATCGATAAATTTCAGAGTGCACTCGTTCAGAGTGTGGGGAGGAAACCGATCGATAAATTTCAGAGTGCACTCGATCAGAGCGTGGGAACAATCAATAAATTTGAGAAGAAATGGGATTTTCCCTACGTTAAGCCCAATGTTATGTTTTATGTTATAGTAGTTGGAAAATGACACTTCTAAAGCACATTTAACAAATGTAGTTTTTGGAAAACATATAATGTATAAAATAAGTTTTAACATTTTACCAAGCTACTTATTCGAATGTTCTAAAGTTATAGTAGTGCGAAAATGGTATTTCGAAACCAAATTTAACAAATTTAGTTTTTAACAACATATAATATATAAAATAAGTTTGAACATTTTAGCATGCTACTTATTCGAATGTTCTAAAGTTATAGTAGTAGGAAAATGGTGGTTCCAGACCAAATTTAACAAATTTGGTTTTTGGCAAGCCCCATTCAAAACACCTGTTTTATTTATTTTTTTAACCATATTACGTCATAGTATTGTTCAACAATTTTTGGACAAGTTCAACAAATAGTTCAAACCTGTTCAACATGTTCAACATGTTCAACATGTTCAGCAAGTTGTTGTTCAACAAGTTGTATATAAAGCAATGTTTAAAGACTTTCTCATCATTTGAATAGTGTAGGTTGAACTGAAAGGATGTATAAAATGTGACATTTGTTCGAAATCTTACAATTGGACACAAAGTCTTAAAAGACACTTAAAGGTTGCTCACACTTCAGAAGTGGATGAAGAATCGGATAACGAAAACCCTGTAAAACTACCTTTCACGGAAACTTTAGATGAGTCTTCTATGGAAAGTCAAAGCGTCAATATAGCTGAAAAGAATGCACATGCTTGTACAGAATGTGGTGCATTATACAATAGCGAAGAAGCTTTGCTCAAACATATGGAGAGGTGTGGTAAAGATGTTGATGATAGGAGTTCTGAAAGTGAGTCAGAAACAGACTCTGAAAGTGAGTCAGAAATAGACTCTGTTTGGCATGATATGGTTCAAGAAGTCTACGATGACTATGATGACAAATTTCAAGAAAAGGTTTTAGAATATGAAGAACAAGGACTTGAAGATGCGCGTGAAATAGCAAGTTATGACCTTCGACCCATTTATAAGCATGGATTAAAACAACTGTTTATGAGACTGTTCAACTATACCCAGCGTCTAGAACAAAGCCATCTTACTTTAATTTTTCTCATGCTGTGAGCTCTTTCATCTCTTGATTTTTGCCACCTGTCCTAGTGGAATTGTTTCTCACGCTGTGAGCTCTGTCGTCTCTTGACTTTTACCACCTGTCCTGTGGCAAACCGAATTGTTTTGTGTAACTTATGCTCACTTGGCGTGCTGACTTGATACAATGTTGCTCGCCTAGGGGGGGAGGGGGGAGGCCCTCACTTTCTAGGGTTGCCATGACTATCATGGCTACGTTGCCATGACTACAACACATTACCATGGCTACGCTTCGTTACCATGACTACGTTACTTCGTTACCATGACTACACCTATGACGTCACTTCCGGTCCACACAGAATGACGTCACTTCCTGGTCTGGAATCGGCGTTTTCACCCTACTCTGAACAATTTCTATGCGTCGACGTCTGTTGAACGTTTAAACAAAGACGTTGGTTAGAAATGGTCACGACAAAAAAAAACGAACAAAAACAAAAACCACAACAAAAAACATTTAAAAAAAAAACAAAAAAAAAAAAGCACCTTCTGAAAAGACTGGAATTTATAAACTATAGTCTTATGATGCCGAGGACTGAAATATGGACGTTGAATGGACGTTGTTGTATTCACTGAACTTTCTCTGTCTTTCGGAGAGTGAGTAGTAAATTGTTTGGTTGAACTGCGCCGCACTACCATTGACTAAGTCTTAATTGCTAACAGTCCACGCTACAAACAGGTAAATCCTAACTTCATAGAGCTGTTTATTTTAAAACTACTGTATGTTATATTTGACGAACATATTCATCAAGTCGGGGGCTTACGTATCTTATACTACTTTCCTCTCACAGCAAATCCAAGGTAAATCCTAACTTCATAGAGCTGTTTATTTTAAAACTACTGAATGTTATATTTGACGAACATATTCATCAAGTCGGGGGCTTACGTATCTTATACTACTTTCCTCTCACAGCAAATCCAAGGTAAATCCTAACTTCATAGAGCTGTTTATTTTAAAACTACTGTATGTTATATTTGACGAACATATTCATCAAGTCGGGGGCTTACGTATCTTATACTACTTTCCTCTCACAGGAAATCCAAGTTTGACCCAACCGGGCTAGTTTTAAGTCTCAGTTTGAACTGACCATTAGTTTGTGTACTATGATTACTTGATCTCATTCAGATGCAACAAAAGCTTGAGATCGCAACGTGCAAAGTGTAACAAAGAAAAATGTGTCATCATAACGTCAACCATACGGAGACCACCGAAGACAACCATAATTTTACCCCTGACTGGGTCCCAGAATTTGTGTTTTGCTAACTTTTTGTCGCAGGGAAGATCTCTACTAAAAGGCTTTTTTTAGCTTAACTGCAAAACTTCAGATTAATTAAATAAATAAAAATCTCCTTTCATGATTAGATATTAAGTATTTATTTTGTTTCATAAAAAACGTGTGTTATTATCAGTTCATCAAAAAGTACAACACCACATGAAATAACTACAAATTTCAATGACAGGGTTTAAATTTCCCGCTTTCATTTTTTGTATCATCTCAATTAGTAAAACTTGTACAAACAAAGACACACAAACAATGTTTTTTTCTGTTGAAACTTCCAAGCGTATAATGTTAACAAACATTAATTTTAATTTATTACAAAAAATATAATTATATATATTTTTAGAATCAGAATCTACTATAACTCTCTTATGCACTCTCAATTCCCGCCCGCCATAAACAATAACCATACTTGTTCTATACGGCAAGAAACCCTTTGCGTAAACAAAACAAGACGCCTGTTTAGCGCAAGCGTTGCAACCGGAAGTCAAGCCACGTCAGGAAAACTGATGGACACACTAATTAAGCCGCCCTCTCACCCTTCCAAAAAAAAAGGTAATATAACATCCTAAACTTCCGGGAAAACAGTGAGTCACTTAATCTCCTATATGATTTGCAATGTGGCGATTTTTCGGTCAGTATAAACACTTATTGCTTCCACGAAGTACTGTAAACGCTGAGAATTCTAAGTGTAGAAAAGCCGCCTGAGTCCATGTATGTGATTAGTTTTCATCTCTGCCCAGTTTATAATCCCGATACTTGAGAAAAGTGTCCACGTGATACAGAATGGTCGTTAGAAATGAAAATACCTGTAAGAAAAAGAAAATAAATTAAAACACAGTAATTGAATTATCATTGCTGAGTTCATAGTTGAATATAGAGCTGGTTTATATATCACTGACTTATGACGTCATATCATAAGTATGTCGTTATTTTTTTCTTCAAAATTTGCAACGCAAGGTACTAATTACCGATTGCAATCTAACAAGTTCTAAGTAAGTTGAATGATTCCTTGGTTAAGAAAGAATCAACACAAGAAATTTGACATACGGTGGCGGCATCTAGGGCGGCTTGTTTTTTAGGATGGTGATCGGCTGCTGCACATGCAATACATGACGTCACATACAACACCGTGAAAACTGTGTAGTATATGAATTCCTGCAATGACATAAACACTGTGAAAACCGTGTAGTGTGTGAATCCAGGGGGCGGCATTCACATCCAAAGTGGCTACCATGCACGTCCATGAATTTTTGAAACGACCCCTTAACACTGAGTGCTATTGTTTAAATACAGTCTGTTGCAGTTCTGAAAGAACCCCCCCCCCCCCCCCCCCTTCTTTTTGTGGGTAACGCTAACTACTGGATGAAAATTACCGCCATTTAACGAAATATGACATTTCGGACAGATCACGTCTGGCCTCAAAACTAACCCCTTTTCTCTGCATTTTTGTTTGTTTGTTTGCTTTTGGACACGTATGGTAACATCCATGACACCCAGTGTGCACCCCACCCCCACCTTCCCCACGATATGAACTTCTGTAGTGAAAAAAGAACTTTGAAAATCATGTTGTAAATGGGCTCCTGCAAGTGAAATCAGCACTGTGAGAATTGCGTCGTATGTGAACTCCTGCGATGAAATAAGTGCCAATCAAATCCGTGTTGTTTACGAAGTCCTGCATTAAAATGAGTACTATCAAAACAAAACAAAACTGTGTAGTGTATGAACATTACATGATGGCAATAACTACATTGAGAAAACATATATTTTATAAACTCTAAAGCACAAATGTGCAGCAAAGTAACTCTTGATATGCAGTGAAACATCTTTGTGAAAACTGCTGTGTAGATACTCTTACGCGAAGCATTTATCAAACGACAGTAATTGTAATAAAATTTACATGGCGTCACAAAAAAGTCGTGTACAATGCACGACAGTTGAAAACAAGTATTGGCACCAAACAGCGTATAAACTTACCAACAAACACCACCAAGATGGCATGCGGGCAATGATATTCAGGAGGTAGATAATGAACATGGCCAGGACAACTAGAAGGGCTGATACTGCCACAAACATCACCCATCCCCCTCCGCGCGTTAAGAATTCCTTGTCTTGTGTTACGCATATGATAACTATGAGAGAGAATAGCTGAAAAAGAAAGGTTCTGAATGTAGTAAAAGGCTGTACAGTTAAACAAAGAAACACCGTGCAGATACACTAGATTTTTACTGCTATTTCTCAATAAATGTTAATCAAAATCAGCTACATCAGTTCACGAAAAATTTCTAAAAGCCAGTTGCTGCATTTTCCTTTTTAGATATAAAAAAGACTTCCATTCAAACACTTACCATTTCAAAGAGCTTGAGTATCCCAGAAGCGTTCGTGATATTTTGCGGAGTGCAGCCAATGCCCCCATTATCGCCACCGGTTGCCCTTGTTGTTGTCGCTATATTGTCTGTAGATGACATCATTTCCATTTATTCAGCAGTCACCTTTATACAACCCTGCAAATAACACTAACATTAACTGCCAAACTTTCCGTAGTAATTCCACAGCTGCTTGGTATAAATAATACTGTGATTAATAATGTTCCATAAATAACAAATCCATAAATTTAAACTGAGAGTCAACAGGTATGCATAGTTTGTTTCTTTAAATAATTCGTTGGTTTTTGCATGAAAATAAATGATTTCATATGTATTGTCGTAGAACCCCAAGTTGAATGCTCCTGATCCCTACGTCGCACATAAAATCAAAAATCACATGTGTTCTTAATGGAAACGTGCCCAGTGGAGCAGCATTACTGGCCCTCGTATGGAACACAGAAAACATTTACTTTCAATTAACATGAGGGATTCACTTCCACACTGAGTGGACTACAGGTTCAACATAATCAAAATAGCCAGCTTATTTCGCCACGGTTCCTTATCAAAGCTCGAGTTCGAGACCTTATATGTTTTCATGAGGCATTAAGTAAATAAATAGATTTGCGGAAACAATTGACTAGTCTTGTCAATGGCTCGAGTTGGCAGTTTGTGCCCCTCTTGTGAGGGTGACGATGAAGTCATGAATGCCATATACTTATGTAAACATATCATGGATATTGACAACAGCTGGTATACCTGGATCTTGTATTGATTAATACAGGCAGCAGGCTCACTGGAGCATGTCCATAAAGGAATGGTATTCATAGGATCATCGCAGGGTATGGAATGATTACAAAAGTAACGAAAAGCAAGAAATTGCCTCATAATCCTAAAGGGTGGAGGGCGGGGGTGGGGGAAGAGATGGGGGCATGTATTAGCACATGACTGTTCAAAAAAACCAGGGAGAAAAGGGGCGGAGTAATTTGCAGTGTGTGGCTTTCTCTTTGATGGCTCGTTCCTATCCACGATTTGTAATTGTCATATGAAAATAAGTGTGCACGGCGTGATCATATTTACTATCTTTTCTATGTATAACACACGAAATTTTGAATTTCTGAAAAACTTACCAAAATAATTATGACATATTTCATTAAGCAAAGCAATGCTGCTGCAAGTATCTATTTCATTTCGCCTGGCATGAAGAAATTATAATAATGGTTATGTAAAGTTATGTCGGATAAAAAAGTAGAATTGCAAGGTAAAGTCAAGAAGTGTTGGTTAACTAGAGCCCCAGTAAGGCAGGATCCCCCGTGAAGCAGTAAAAGTAAAATGAGGTCAAGTCACGCTGCAAGGTTTCAGGTTCCTACTACAATCCACTCTATGAGAAGTCGGCCGGACAAAACATCGTCTCACGGCTAGGTTCAAGCCAAAAATTCACCATATTTGGCAGTTTCCCACGACGTCAATTTTTGGCCAATTTTGACAATAAGGTCACGTTGCACATCTTCAATATGTATATTTTCACCATGCAAGGTTTCAGGTCCTTACGACAATTCCTTCTATGAGAAGTGAGCCGGACAAAACATCCTCTCACGGATAAGTTCAAGCCAAAAATTCACCATATTTGACAGTTTCCCAAAACGTTAATTTTGACTGATTTTGACAATAATGCCAAGTTGCACATCTTCAATACATTTTCACCATGCAAGGTTTCAGGTTCCTACGACAATTCCTTCTATGAAAAATCGGCCGGACAAAACTTAGTACTTTTTGTGGACAGACAGACGGATGGACAAACGGACGGGCGGACCAGCGCATAACAATACCCCTCCGTTTCACGGGGATAACAAGTTAAAAAAGGGATTAAGGATGCGAAGTTTAAACCGTAACGATCACGATTCGACACTTGCTGTTATGGGGCAGAAACAGATTTAGAAACTAGACCGAAATTCGCACAGTGAATTAGACTCCACTTAGAATGCTGTTTGTTAGCAATTTTCACATGTCTGAATGTAGAACATCCTCTTAAATACTACCAACTATACCGGTAAGGTCAAGGTCAAAAATTGTTATCAGGTGCACCACTTCAGATGACCCTCCATACATATGCCTCGTTTGGTTGGTCTAGCTTCAGCGGTCTTGGATGAGATGTCTGGAAACCGATTGCTCTATCTCTTACCGTTTTCGAGATAAAGGCCAACTTCCGGTTTGGGGCTCGAAAGTGACATGGAGGTCAAGGACACCGGAAGTTATACCTTACGCAACATCGTTAAGGTGATGGAGGTCGAAAATGAGGTCAAAACTGCTCTATCTCTTAGCGTTTCCTTAAATAATGTTTTTCGCGATTTGACCTTCGATGACGTCATAGGTACAACTTTGACACGCCAAAAAATTCCTTGCTTAAAAGTAGTCTCAATGTATTTAGTGCCGAAACACCAGGTTCTTTAGTTTTCGAGTCATTGAGCTTTAAAACACAAATGACGTCATAACTCGCAAATGATGACGTCATAGGTACAACTTTGACATGCCAAAAAATTCCTTGTTAAAAAGTAGTCTCATAATGTATTTTGTACGGAAGCGCTAGGTTCAATAGTTTTCGAGTTGTTGAGCTTTAAAACATAAATGACGTCATAACTCGTAAATGATGACGTCATAGGTACAACTTTGATGTGCCAAAAAAGCTTTGCTTAAAAGTATTCCAATAATGTAGTTTGTGCGGAAGCGCTACGTTCAATAGTTTTCGAGTTATTGAGCTTTAAAACATAAATGACATCATAACTCGGAAATGATGACTCGAAAGTGACCTTGAGGTCAAGGTCACCGGAAGTTATACCTTACATAACGTCGTATACGACGTGGAGTTCGAAAATGGGGTCGAAATTGCTCTATCTCTTAGCGTTTTCGAGATAAATCATTGTTTTTCTTAAATAACGTTTTTCGCGATTTGACCTTAACCATCAAGGTCAAAGTCTAAAATTTTTTACGGGTGCGTCAGATCACATCGTCCTTTATATATGTGCCACGTTTGGCTTTTCTAGCTTCAACGGCCTTGCTGTAGATGTCTGGAAATCGATTGACCTTTTCGACCTTTTATATATATATATATATATATATATATACTCATTCATATTTGTCCAACAAGAATTATACATTCGTTTTACCATATATATATTATATATGGTAAATGAATGTATATTTCTTGTTGGGCAAAGGTCAAGAAACTACACGGCTCCCCTTAATCTTGGATACATAATAACCTGCAAAAGAATTTTGGTTGTAATAACGTTTTAAGAACGTTTTCTGAAGGTTGTATTTGAAAAACCGAAAGACATTAAAAAAAAAAAGTTTTCTAAAGAACGTTTTAAAACGTTTTCTTAAAACCGGGGCGTTCAGTTGGCCAAGTGTCAAAAGTGGTAGTGGGGAGATTGCAAAAAGTGGGCGTTAGCGAGCTTTCTTGTAATGCACCCCCCCCCCCCCCCCCCCTCCTTCTATTGAAAATTTTGAATGACATAATAAAATGGTGTTTTGGTTTATTATGATTCACTTGTTATTTAATAACAGTAATTAAGCAATCGCCAAACTCTTTTGGCGTGGGGCTGAGGGGGTGGGGCAATTAAAAGAGGGGGTGTTTGTTAGAATGAATACGGTACTTTCTAACCGTAACCTTATTAAAAAAAGTTTTTATTTGGTTCGAAGTGTAACTTTTCTACAACCAAAAAGCGTTTGTATTCAGTTATTAAAAAAGTTTTTATTGTGTTTCAGAATGTAACGTTTTGACAACCAAAAAAGGTTGGGTTTTTTCGGAAAACGTTATAACCTTTTTACAACCAAATAAAGATGTTCTTATGTTTAGGGGAATAATATTCGTTATTTTGAACTTCTGATATCCGGATCAACAGCATTAAATAACCATTCTTTTATATATGCCACCCTGCAACCAATACCCATCGGGAAACTATTACAGAGGAACTTCTCACAGAAGAAGAGGACTTGGAGGGCCGTATCAGCCTCCCCCCACCCACATTCCCCCACCCCAGATGGTTAAACAAATCTGATCCGTCCTGCTGGAAAAATAACCTACAAAAAGATCACAACACTTGCTTTCTTGGTTATACATACATTTTATTTTCTACTGAACTGTGAACATTTTATAGGCCTCAGCACATTACGAACAACCGGTAGACTATATATTAAAGCTGCAGATACAACAACAACAGATTCACCAGCTTCCTGTCGACAACACAACAACAGCAGAGCCATACGCTCCGTTACCTTATAAACAAACCTCAGATCTTAATTAAAATCGAGCTAAATTTCTGTTTTTCACTTGCATAATTTCACACATTTTTTCGGAGAAAAATATCTACATAACCATCAATCGACAAGTTTCTCACTACCTTGAGAAATAGTTGGAACCTGACAAACGGTTCTTACAGATCACGAAATCACTAACAAAGTAAATACCCTTTTGTTTACTAATCACTAAACATCACTAACGCCATTTATGAGTACAACCAAAACAAGTCTGTTGGTTCCAGCCACCCAGTTAGAAGTCTCTGGTGGCGGCACAAAGTTATCCGCATCGGTCATTCAGCTGTATGGATTTATTCAATTACAATTTGCTAAATAAACAACTGCACAATATCATAAAGCTGAATTAAGCCTATTAAATTACATTTAATCCTGTTAATTTATAATTTCGTAAATCATATTCCACGCGATCAGTTTGCAACCTATTATTTTTATCAAAATTACATGCATGTATCTTTGAAAGTCGTATAAACTTAATGATACATAAAAACTAAAATTTACCCTTAACCAAAGCACAAAGTACACACGCACTTGTATTAAGAAACCCCAATCAGCAATTCCACAAAAACTGAACAATATGTTAACAAGTGCCAACAGTATCAAGATAAACAGGAAACTGTCAAATTGACTAGTTAACCAAACAATGACTTTCCTCATCTTTAACAAAATGCGACAAGATAAAACAAAAATGCCACAGAAGTCAAAATCTGAACCAAACACCTATAGTGCGAAGTGAACAGTGCAGAAATGCATATCAATTAACGGAATAATTACAGTTAATGGGGGGGGGGGGGGAAGACTACAGCACTTCCAAATGGCAGTTACATGTTGAAACACTGCAGGCCAGTCTTTGGTTTGTACAAATTAAATTGCCAATTAGATTAAAAATTACCAGTCATTTTTTAAAAGCGTAACAGGGTGGAAAAAACACTCCAACGGGAAGGAAGGGGGTGGATGGGTGTGTAAGGGGGGGGGGGGGGGGTGAGTGACGTCATCTGAGATTCCTGACACACGAACACTGCTTTCAGCTCTGGTTAATCTTCAACATAAGGCCACATTTATTCTGGTGTTTTTTCCTAAACTAATACCACAACGATTACAATGATATAAAATACACCTTCTCTAAACACATAATACACAAATACAAAAGTATCAAACATCAGATTCTCTTCTTTTCCAAAAAAAAAAAAAATAATAATATCAAGCCCAATATTTCTTTAAAACTGTGAAAATGTGTTCCCTGTGCACCTATCAAAATATAGTTCAATTTTTTTTTTATTGAACAAAAAAGTTGCGACTGAGAATGACGCATTATGTATCAAGTGCTGTGTAACTCACACTTCCGGAGCATAACCTTGAGTGTAAAATATATGAACAATATCAATAAATGATATCATATCACCCTAGCATACGACAAAAGGCAGTTTCTTCAATTGCTGAACGTGGCAGTAACAACCAAACAAAGAAGAGACTACGAACCAGTCAGAATCATAGGCTACAGTCATTCGAGATTCTAGCTTAAGAACGTTAAAAGCAGGCCATAGAAAGCCGGGCGATTAGGTCTGAGTGTTAGGTTGATACACACAGGGCCCATTCAGTATTTCAAAGCACCACTTTATCTGACTATTCTTCAAAGTATCGAATTCCAAATAACTAAATATTTCCAATTAACATCGATCACTCCCTCCTTAATTCAATTTTTTTTTTGGACAAAAATTCTAGGTCCTGAGCTTTGAGACAGTGGAAGTGCTATCTTCACTTAAGAAAAGTAAATACATACCCGATCCAAACGTCACTCGTATTTTTTCACTTGAATTAGGTTTGCGAGGAATAGCAGAGAGCAGCAAAATCGATGAAACAGAAACAAGCTAAGCTTTGGTTTTCTATGTCTACGGTTAGTCACTTACATTTTGCATTTTTATCTATGCTTTTAAAAATTATTTATTTCTCTTTTACCTTGCACTGCGTTTATCTGCAAAGATGTTTGAGTGCCATGGTGAAACAAAGATATCAAAATTCAAATTACCCTTTCAACATAACCGTGACATAAGCGTAAAATTGAAGCCGCGTAAATTATGTGTGGGGGTCAGAAGTCTCGCTAAAAGTGCGCCGAGTCAGTCGTCTCTTGAGGCAGGAATGCTATAATCTAAAAGCTCATTATGAGTAACGTATAGTGTGGGTTTTATCCATCTGCTCAGACGCGGCACACAAAGTATACCAGGGACTTGCACTGACGCCTTCCCATACCACGATGCAGAAAAAAGAACAAGATAATGGGAACCCATTGGTCGTGGTTTGTTCTTGACACTGATGACGTCATTTAAGCCTAAGACTCAGAATCAGGGCACGCATTCAGCTGGGAGGCACATGCCTGAGGAAGGAGGTGAAAATAAACAAAGGCAATAAAGCAGAAGTGCAACACTGGAAAGCCACAGCCCGTGTCGTAATAGCTGGCAGTCTCACGGGTAAAATGTTCAACGTCTTCACATCTCAATTTTGACGTAGATACATTTAAAAAAAATATCCATGAGAAATGAAGTAGAAGCGGAAACCAATTACCACTCCCTAAAACTCGGACTTTCCTCATCACTTCCTATAACTTCCCGGATGTCAATTATTTTGATATCTTGCACATTTCTAGGTCTGGGTTTGGGAAAATAATGGGATACAAAAATTGCTAACTTATTCACGCTATGATTTGTATCGCTTGAAATGTTGTCCTTTGGCACATCTGTTGTTTCAATTTACCAACTCCTTCAAAAGTCAAATTATTTATATAACAAAAAGACAATAAGTAATCAAAATAATAACATAAATACTTAGTTTTATGCTTCTAAATAACACTTTTCTTAACATTTAAAACGCAGGTAATTTTTGTTGCGATTGCTGATATTAAAATCCGGACCTATAGCTAGCAGTTATTAATGCTGCATATGTTGTATTCGAAGCTACATTTTTACATTTTACAGAGTAAACTTTTAACTGTGACCCGCATATCTAGTAATCTGAAAGTACTGGGTTTCAGCACAATTTGTCACTCAAAAGAGATGACTGTACAAGCGATAGCGAGTGTAGCAAAAATTCTACGAGGCCTAGCAACGCTGTACAGTAAGTTGATGGGCGTCTTATAGAATCCACACCCCCGGGGCTGGCTTGCCAAGACAGCTATTGATTATAATATACACCGAACTAAACTGATTAAGTGAGTATCAGCCGCAGCAACTACCAGGATCAGGCCACATAACAGAATTTATATTTTAATGTGTGTGCCAACTGGGATTTTTCTTAAGACAGGAAGTCGGGGCGGAGGGGATGTAGACATTAGGCGAGGGGTGATGAAGTGGGGCTGCAGTTCAGGATTTGTTCCAATTGCCGAATTTTCCTGTAATTTTACCCGACGATTCAGGCGTAAGAGTGAGGGGTTGAAACCCCAACCTCATCCTATTCCACCCCACTCCAACCCCCTCCCCCATCCCTGACAAGCCAGAACACACGCTCATGTGTTTGTACCAAATGTACGGATCGTTGTGAGAGTTCACACCAATATGATCTGTGATAGCAAGGGATAGCAAGGGATACATTGTTTCATTACGTGCAGAAAAATATACCTTTTCAAGCAGTGAAATTTAAGGAACGGGATGAGGTGGCTTCAGCATCGGCAATTGCCTGGCCGCTGGGCCTGTTAAAAGAGACTTGCATAATCGGGCCACGAATGAGCTACATGAGGGTCTCCACCGTACTTAACTGGTATGTGGTTGCTGTACACTTTGTTTTTGTGTTAAACGGATACTTTTTCCTGCTGAGGGTAGTAAATTGAAACAGCATTTGCCCGTACGGCTGTCTTTGACATGATGTAAGTCATATCCTGAATTGAATCGAAGAATGCTTTATATACTGTTTTTTTCAAAACCCACATCTATAAATGTGAAAAATGTCAAAAGAATTGATGCCCAAAAACTTGTAGAAAATACGGAGGGAAGTCAGAAAACTGCCTTTTGGTGGGATGTAAATTGGTTCGCACTTCTGACTTCAAAAATTCGGCTACTGTGATATCATTGCGTAGAAAAGTAGCATTCAAAATACAAAACAGACACATTTAATTGGCTTGAAACTTGCAAACGGCAGCTGAGATAATGAACACCCTAGTTAGTAACGCTCCCCGTCACTTTCTCGCCGCACCGCCGCATTAGTATTGTTCGTGGCTCTCCACCGTCGTCGTAGTGGTCGTCTTTGTCGTATGTGTCGTTGTCGTCATTTCCGTCTGACCGGTCCTCCAGGCGCGGAACTGGAAGAACGTGTCGACGGCATACACCGCTGTCGCCGCGAAGGTGAAGAACTGTAACAACACGCGGCTAAATATAGTATTAATGGAGAACTTAAAGTATTTCAAAATTCTGAAAATAATTTCCTCATCTTGTTAGCAAAATAGTGAAAAAATTTTCTTGTGAATATTTGTACTTTCACATTAATTTAGAGCTCTAATAATGCATTAAACGGACCGTTATTGCGACACATATTATTACATAAACCGAACTTCAGGTCACGTGTACCCCATGCCACTGGTGTGACATCATTGATAAGACCCCCCCCCCCCCCTGAAATAACAATTAAGATATCAGTACGAATAAATCTCATTCAAGGAACTGCGCAAACGAAGTCATATTAAAAATCTCAGGATATACAAATGTATTCTCCTCATTGTCTTTACTAACGCCATATGACGTCACGTTATGCAAATGACTTACAGTTGCCGCGGCGATGGATTCGTGCCAATCAGCGCGCACGGCGCAGACAATGGCTGCGATCAGGTAGAACAGAGTGTAGACGGCGTAGTACACGAACTCCTGCAATCACGTGATACATTCGCATAAATTAGTCAAACTGTGCATTGTTTTTTGTTGCTGCACAAACGGCTGTATTTAACAAGCCGTTGAAGGATGAAATATCAGAGAATGCTAGTTTCCTGTCAATACGCCTACTCGATTTTCAACATATAAATCCTACACAGAGCTCATAGAAAGCAGTCTCATTTTCCGGCTCACATACGTTGACTGTTCTCCCAAGAGAGCAACCTTCACTCTGTGCCCAGATATAACACAGGGCATGTATAGCGCTGCCTACACGCACTCAAACCCTTGTCTGCCTGTCTAACTGCCTGCCTGGCTGCCTGTCTGGCTGCCTGTCTGGCTGCCTGTCGGGAAACCTACGGCTCCACAGCCATGACTCCATTAAAGCATCGCTTGTTAATTATTGGTTTTTTTACTCAGTTACGTATCTTTTAAAACCGTTAATCAAATTAAATTAGAAAATCTAAAGAACTGCACCCAGCTGATACATAAAGTACACGGTACACAACAAGTATTGGCAAGACCTAGAACTAGGCTCAGATTTTAAGAGATTTTTAAACTGATGGAAGATCAAACCAGTTTTCACTGCAAAACATTTGGTCAAAATTTTAAACCGAACTACCTTCCATTTTACAGTTAAGGATCTAAAGAAAGTCACGGCATTACTTGGGAGGATTCAACGAGCAACATTATTGGTTTCGCTACGAAAACAAAGCACCATATCATTTACTATAAATTTACATTTTTTTTAACTTCAAAACCTTAATACAATTCTGTAAATCTTCATTTATAATCTCAATGTATAGATTAACAATATATACAAAATTCTACATTAAAATTTCCGATTACAAAAACACAATCATTTCTTTACTTTTTTTACTTTCAGTTAACTGTTTAAAATCACTTTCAGCAATTGACTTATCCAAAACACAATGGACCTTTCATCCCAGTTTTAAAGTTGTTTCGGAGATTTTGCTCTCTTCAGAAAGGAACTCGCTAAACTCATACACTAAATGGAAATACACAGTAAATACATTATATACAAATATTTAGAGAGACGTGGCAGTTGAGACATCTGAACACTATCAATTTGATAGTCTTCAAAGTTGGTGCAGAACTGGCAAGGATCCCTTCATTTTAATTTATATGTTATTTGACAATCATTTAGCAAACTAGCTCTTAAAGAAAAATGAACCAAACGAACAGAAAATAGCTACTTCTGTAACGGTAAAAATGAATTAAATAAAATACGTTTGATTATTTCAAGCTCTACTGAACGCGCGTTTCTGCAAATAAAACTCAAAAACACATTGAAAGGTTAGTGGACGAATGAAACGGACAAGCAACGCATGGTGTCATTGTACCATCACATACGCCTTTTCTGGGAGGAGGGGTCTTCGGTGGGGGGGGGGGGGATACCTCGGTTAGCTGTCAGGATCGTCAACGTAACGAAGATGAAACAAGATACTGGTGATGTTTTCTAGTCAGTGGGGAGGGGGTGAGCGGGAAGGTCACAACATTATTTGGATGAGGCATCCCCCCCCCCCTCATTTTATTATCACTTATGGTCACTCCCCGGTAAACAGTTGTTTCATTAAGTGTAAAGGGGCCGTTACTTCAACAGGATGTTTATGTTGATTCCCCTGCCCCTTCCCCCAACCATTTTACTGTAAATATGGTGAAAAAGTCAGATATTTCATGTCTAGTCCAGGATTGCGTACAAATGGGTCTGACACATTTTGTAATGGGGATAGACAGAGCAAACGACATGCAGGCAACGTCATTTCTTAATCGCAGATAACCTCTGGTTACAAGTTTTAATGTTACCCAAACATCACAGTTCCGTAGCTTTACTCATGTTTCAGCATTCTAATGCCACATCTCTGCGTTGTATGGTTTCTATTTCCATCAACGACATACCGCTTGTTTATAGTTATCTACTGTTAATGTTTATTCGTTTCATATTTCTATTCTTTTCTTATAATATTATTTCAAGCAGATAGCTTAACACTGCAACACAGCAGCACAGCTCTATTGCCGAAATAAGAACGTAACAATAGAAACTGATTTTTTTCCACTGTCTTATCGCTTCGCGTTGTGTTTATTTCTCCCACGAAAGCCGCCAGTTGCTACAAGTTGGTGTCGGAGTTAGTGCACCAAAAACCGTTTTATCGAGACTAAACTGAAAAAAAGATACTCTGTTTTTCAGGTATTAGGAAATAGCTTGTGATTCAGCGCTTCACTTCCTAGAGAAAAAAAATAATAAACGCTACTCAGAGAATGCAGCTTGGACTACTCTTTACCAGAATTAAGTACAATCGTTGTTGAAGTTTTGCTTTTACATCTGCGCGTCTACAAAGTATTTTCACTTTCGATGAAGAATCTGCACTGATTTTTATACTTGTGGATTTTGTGAACAACGGCACACTTAAGGAAGAAAGTTCTAATCCATATTTTGGTCGGCTGACTTGTTATATTTGTCACACTCAAATCGAATTAACAATGCACGACAAATTTCAAGGCTTGTGTTGTGAGAAGGCGATTAACATTGCTGCGGAACATGGGAGTGTTTGGAACATTTCCGGGAAAACTCATGGTCAGAGGCGACATTCAAGACATATCACCTTCTGACCTTATTTCAAACATTTACAGCAGGGGAAAAACATGCAATCTGCCATGGTAACGGAATCATCACAGCACTCTCGTGGCACATGCATTTAAAACGACAACAAAGACGTTTCCGGTGTGGTTATCGGCACTCACAATGAGAAGCCAAGGCCCCGGGAAGCGGCTGATGAGGTTTAGCAGGTGAAGTACCAGGCAAGCGAGAGTACTCAGGAAGGCCGTGATACTGATGAAGTGTACCCAGCGCTGCACCCCTCCCCAGTACCGCACGCACGAGCTGGCGAACGCCAGAATGCTTAAAATCTACACGAATATAAATTCCATACATGTTACTATCCGCAAGTGCCCCCCCCCCCTCCCCCCCCCCCCCCCTCCTCAAAAAAGAAAGTATTTTCAGCTGTCAAATGACCAGCATTTCTGTACCGTTCCAGTTCTTGGACGCAGTCATCTGAAATGCAGTGTTAATTATGGTACATTTTTCCCGTTCAGCGTTCGCGTCAGGTGTTAAAAAAGTCTTTCGTAATTTTCAGAATGTTGCGAAATAAAAGAATTTCTTAAAGAAAAATGTACAACCCTATGACTAAATCATCTGGGTCCAATATGACTCAGCTCTCAGGGTGTTTCATCCATTTTGAAATTTCTGTCTATTTTATCATGTGTGTACGCCGAGGAACGCGAACGCTGCCGGTTCATTCTGAAGTGGAAACTGTAATATACGTATGTGGTGCATTTCCAAATGAGCCACACTGTTGGTCATCGTACTCACTGACGACCTGAAACAATGCCCCAGAACAGAACACGCCCAAATCCCCAGACCTCACATGTACAACATCACACGTACATTGTTCCTCGCTGCGCCTGTAAACGAGAAAATTGAAATTAGTTGATTTCCGGGGAAGGGGGAGAGGATAACAAGAAGTTCTGAATACTTACAACGAGGGACATCCAGTCTGGTAACCTCGACCTCAGGCCGAGGACATAGAGAGCAAGCAGAACCAAGGTAGACACGAACGCGGAGATGGCCACAAACTGAACCCATCCACCGCCGTACCGATGTGCAAACCACCACTCAACACTGGCGCAGATCACCACTATAATACCAAGTACCTGAAATACACAATCTGCATACTCAAACACTACAACGACTTGTAAAGGAAGACGTGTCTGCGCAAGCACCCATCACCCCCACACAGGAGGCTGTAAGAAAGGTTCAGCTGCGCCCGTGGTCCTCTGACGTCTGTAGCTGAGTTTTCATGGGATGTGGACAAATCGTACATCTACCAACTCGTACCTTCTGAAAGACAATTCGTACTATTTTGTGCCATTTCGTGCAAGACCATGCAAACCATTTGTACAATTTAATAAAAACAATTGAAAAAAACGTAGGTAACGCTTCACATTTTTTTATTTGCTCTTCTAGTTTAGTTCAGAAGATTATAACCAATATGTATCAGGAAAATGTTCTCCTGTTGAATACAATTAATAATGACATTGATTCACAGTCAGTCGTGCCGAGTGTGGTTGAATAATTCGGCTAAATGTTCCCAAGATAAATTAATGTTGAACAGAAAATAAACTCCAGAAAAAGGCCGTTAACAACGTAATCGCTGGCGTACTGCGGTAGAAGTTAAAACCAATGAGGGGCATGATCTCAGGTTGATTGCAATTCACCAAAACAATGCCATGCTCGGCAAGCGTATGCAATCACGTGGATCGCTATGGGGAATGTGTAATTAATGACACACGCTGACTTCAGTAAAAATGCTCAACACAGCGAATTTTTGACGAACTTGAAATACACTGACAGGTTCGATTTGCCACACAAACCGACGAAAAGTATTGACGAAATTATCAGCGTGAAAGATTACTGACAGGCTGTAAACGGATGAATTAATAACACATTTATAATTGACATCGTCAAATGGACAAAGCAAATTAGTCAGTATCTTATCCACCTGACCACTTTTCGGAAAATTCCTGACAAATTATGTGCCTGTGCACAATAGGGATTGGTTTGGCCACTTAAAAACTATACAAAAACAACCAAAACCGGCCCTTAACATAGCTTCATA
The DNA here is from genome assembly GCA_949752745.1 of Protula sp. h YS-2021. Classification (NCBI taxonomy): domain Eukaryota; kingdom Metazoa; phylum Annelida; class Polychaeta; order Sabellida; family Serpulidae; genus Protula; species Protula sp. h YS-2021. The sequence continues at coordinate 77,812,690 of OX457027.1, read as the reverse complement.
TGAGAAAAGTATCATTTTCAGCCACATTTATTGTTCTTTGACCACTAAATATCTGAACATCTAAACATCCATTGACATTTTCTTCGAATCTCACTTCAGTCGTTGAACTTCAAGCAGTTCCCCTTCATTCATTCTCACTACGGCTCTCAATTAGGAAACAATCAGGCCACGATTTTATAATTTTTAGCTACGGTAACAGAGATCAACAGCAGAGTTTCAAACCTAAGTGGTATCATTGTCTATAATGGAACACTGATGGATGCTGCGCTGCATTTGGTCTTTTATGACCCGGGTTTATTTATGGTCTGGGCTATATTTAAAATGATCGTTTTATGCATTTCAATCTGAAGGCTTGAAATGGGACTTCCGAAATCCATCTGAATGTGAGAACTGACCCAACGCCACAGGCGTCCAGTATAATTTATTTTAATACACGTGTGTCAGATGCCTATATGGGCTACAAATACAATGATAACACGACACGAGTGGGTGGACTGATCTGGAAAACCCTCCTGCAACCTGCTGCACTGATAGCACGAGCCTTCAAGGCGAATGCAAACAGCGCTCAAGCCTAAATGCTACTGTTGCCTTTATAGGCATACTGGCAACCAGGAAATAAAAACATAAGCTTAATATCTGGCTTCTTAAACATTTTACACTGTTACCTTTAGTTGTCTTAAAATACAATAAACACCACACAAATATACTCACAATTTCTACAATTTTCAGTATCCCGGGTATAGTTCTCAAGTACTCGAAATGGAAACCGATCCCCGAGGATGTGGTGGTAGTCGTCGTGGTTTGAGCCTCGTAGCTCGACATGGTCGCTAAGTGGTTGTCTACGTTACCTAGCAACACAGATGCATGATTATAAGAAAAAGGATCACTAATGATGCTAAATCTTTCGCGTTTCTATTTTTTTTTTACTTTTTAAATTTAGCTCATTTTGGAAAACTGAACGCTGTATTTGAATCATATCAAATTATGACTTATACCAGCAACTTCTGAAACTGCTGGCCTGGAGATATGCTCTAGCAAATACTGTTTATCTGAAAAAAAAACTTCGCACACATTTATAGCAACAGAACACGACTATAACAAATGCGTACGTTTACCACCGGAATTTTCAGAAAATTGCTCACAAAGCAATTTCTCAAGAAAAAAGTTCCAGAAGGAAATACTGTAAACAGAATAAATTCAGAGTTGGAAAAAAAGGGAGAACCTAGTATCACCAGTTTTCAATGGCTACAAATTCCATGTGCTACCAACTGGGCCATGGAATTCAATAAAACTAACAAATAAAGATGTGCATAATGCGGTATCGATTTAACTGATTAAAAGCTGACGCACAAATTACAGTGTGTCAAGTTTTATTCTCGGCACTATGCGGGAATAGACATTGCGTTACTTTTTTGTTATTGTTTATTTATTTATTTATTTTTGGTCACATGGCTCCTGTCATAACCCGGAGAATATTCAAACACGTGGCAGTTGAGGGAGGGAGGGAGGGGGGTTATTTTGTTCCCTTTATGAAAATAATTAAATTAACGCTCTAACTTCAAAAATGCGCCTGCTTTGCAAGAAGCGAACGTTGTGTAAGTTGTTGTATAATTGTATAAGGAGTAGTATAAGTTACCTGCTTAATTTTGTATCCACCCCAATTATCCAGTTTGTAAACCAACCCTATCTCAACCCTGGCCTCAAAGCTTACCCTAATTCCTTACACTCCCACTGGTCCCTAACCAATAAAAAGAGAGGCCTATTTAGTAACTAAGGTGGAGACTCTATTCCACACTTCTGTCCTCCATTCATATTGATTTCATTAAAACATTGTATCACATTAAGTCACAACAAGTATCATACAATGATACATAGGCTTTCAGCAACGGTTTCTATAATGGGGATTGATACACAAACGCACAGCCTCAGAACATACTACAACCTAAAGGCACGGAGCTCCAAGCAGGAGGTCCCCGTGGAGAGTACCTAGCCACCGCTTCAACGCGTCCCACTGAGACGGTCACACATCTTGTTTACACATTGTGTGTACGCTCAGTGACACAATAATATTAGATTTTATTTTTCAATCTTTCCCTAGTACCTCTGAAATGAAAAAAAAAAAAAAAAAAACAGCGGATGTATTGCAAGATATTCAGATCAAACCCGGAAACGAGACGCGAGCGTGCTACTAGAATCGCCGCGGCTGCTTCCATCCAGCCACGAAGTCCGAATAACTTAATCACAGGCAAACAAACATGACATACATACACTTATGTACGGATTAATGGGGAAGGAACTTGATGTTATTACTCCCTATGCTTCATGGCTGCGGATGCTTGAAAGCGTGAAAAAGTGTGACTGCTATATGGCAACACCTCCCTCGAGGGTGACAAGCCAAAGACGAGTCCGCTCTCTTTTACTCAGACTGCGAAAGTGCCATAAATCACACGCCCGCAACCGTTTTAAACGAAACCAAACAAACTTTATTTTATTTTTTAAAAAATGGTGATGATCGGCGAAGAAGTCTTTACGGCATCGTGTTAACAGGAAATAATGGATGAAAATCCAAGATGGCGCGTGGAATTCCTTCACTAAATTTTTGGTAATTTGACTTGTCATGGAATGCGTTGTAGCTCTTGACAGACATACGAAGGGAGGGTTGACGTGCAACTAGCCTGGATCACGTGACAAGTAAAATTCGAAACGTAAGCAAACAGTCGACAGCTGGGCTCAGCAAAGTATTTTTTAAAACTTTAAGCCTAACAGTAAAGAAACCCACAAGAAACTCTTGTTATACATTTCAAGAACGTGCGAGGACATTGTGCCCAGCCGTGAAAACGAACTAAGCTTAACAGTAAAGAAACCTCCAAGAAACTCTTATACATTTCAAGAACGTGCGAGGACATTGTGCCCAGCCGTGAAAACGAACTAAGCTTAACAGTAAAGAAACCTCCAAGAAACTCTTATACATTTCAAGAACGTGCGTGGACATTGTGCCCAGCCGTGAAAGCGAAGAAAGCCTAACAGTAAAGAAACCTCCAAGAAACTCTTGATATACATTTCAAGAATGTGCGTGGACATTGTGCACAGCCGTGAAAGCGAAGAAAGCCTAACAGTAAAGAAACCTCCAAGAAACTCTTATACATTTCAAGAACGTGCGAGGACATTGTGCCCAGCCGTGAAAACGAACTAAGCTTAACAGTAAAGAAACCTCCAAGAAACTCTTATACATTTCAAGAACGTGCGTGGACATTGTGCCCAGCCGTGAAAGCGAAGAAAGCCTAACAGTAAAGAAACCTCCAAGAAACTCTTGTTATACATTTCAAGAATGTGCGTGGACATTGTGCCCAGCCGTGAAAGTGAAGATTTTACAAATAGTGAAAGGAGAGGCTGACGAATTTTGATAAAATTTAGATTTGGTATTAAACCTCGTGGGCAACACTGCTATCAAATTGCTATCAAAAGCAATGGGGCCGGATCTGTAGGAGGAACAGCACTGTATGTGTTATTCGTAACGTTTGAGGGGCGGGAGCTTTGGATATACATTCCTGTCAAATTTCAATGCAATCCCACCAAATTTTTAAAAAGATCTGCATTTATTTTATTCTCTGAAATTTATCCGTTTTCGCCATCAGTTTGACCAATTTTCGGCAAACCGTCAAGAAGACATTATTAGGATTATATTTGCACATCGAGTTCTTCTGGGGGAAGTCAAAACTATAATATAGCGTGCAACACTTGGCAAGCGAGACATTGAGAAACTGGGTCGTGACTGAGGCTTGAACTCGGGACCTTCCGCGTCTCAAACGAACGTTCCACCGCATACGTTAATTCCACACAACTTTCACTGGTGGAAGATAAAGCTTCTAGTAGTTGTATTTGGTGATTTTTCAGAACTGGCCGTTTTTTTGTTTTTTTTGTTTTTTGGTCAATATTTTGGACAAATCGTCAAATAAATACAAGTCTGATGGATGAACTTCAGGGGAACATTCCCACAAATTTTAACGCAATCAGACGGAATTTAGTAGCAACAGATTGGATTTAGTAGCAACAGTAGCACTTCATATATTTTTCCGAACCGTGGCCGTTTTTTGCCAATACTTCGGTGAAATCGCTAAACAAAACAGAAACCTGGTTGATGCAGGAACTTCGGAGAATGTTCCTGTCAAATTTTAAATCGATCGGCCGTAGCATTTTTGTTTTCTTTAATTTCACTATTTATGGTCAATATTTTGAGCAATTCTGACTAAAAATTGACAAAAAAATTGCCAAATTTTCCTTTGAAATCACCGGGCGGTTTTGGCGATTCATTTTATTTCAAGTAAATTTTTTGCAATTTTTTTGTAACAATAAAGAATCGGTTGCAAAAGAGATCACCCATAATGTGCAAAACAATGTCCAAACAATATAACGGGCATCGTTTTTGTTTGATTTTCACACATCGTCCCTAAATCAAATTTTGTAAGATTGTGATGATACCCCTAGGTCATTGTTTGGCTTGCTATTGTGCACGAAACCATTAGAATTCAATAAAATTGTGAAAGAATGTTGAAAATGGTTGCTCTTCATTAAGTGAAGTTTAACATGAAAAAAAATGCATGGATGAATTGAATCGACTGATTCCAAATAAATTGCCATGTTTGTGGTCTTTTCTATGTGGATAGCTTTAAAGTACTTATTTTATGATCTTCTGGCAGACCTGTACCACGTGACTGTTTTAAGCCCGAGGCTTGCCTTGTTATAATGTCATTTGCATTTTTCGGCGTGCAACTTCCAACGCAATTCACATCTATCAAATGCATCAAAAGGTTAACCAAGATTGTCCATGGGCAATGCCCCAGCTCAAGAATGCTGATCTCAAGATTTATGACATATAAGTATAACCTGTAACTCAGATTTAAAAAAGTAAGGCTGTGTACCTGGCGTCAGTCAAGACTTAAATGCAAAAATGGTTTATCGCCAATATATCCGCCATTTTTTTTGGAAATCGCCAGAAAAAAAGCAATAGCCAAGTGGACATACAGTAAAACCTCCGTTAGTGAACACCTCTATATAATGAACGGTTTTTTTCGGTCCTAAACATTGTCATTAGCTTATCCACAGGTATTCTACTGCAATTTCTCGTTAATGAACACCTCTGAACAGTGAACACTTGCTGGGGTCCCAAATAATCTAATGTCAGTGCAAACAACCTCTAATTAGTGAACACAACATATTTTCACTGGTACATTTTCCCACTTTATGTATACAATTATTGGCCTCTGAAGTTGCCCCATATGCAGGGTAGCCCATATTACTGGAGGGATTAGCTAAGTTTACTGCGTTTTGACCCGAGTTGTGTGCTCATCGTCTCCCAAGTATTTGAGGACAATAGGACAAAGGGGGTGAAATAGTGACACATTACGTGTAGCGGTGGGGATCAGGCCTAATTAAAGCAATGGCATTGGTTTCACGATGACATGAGTTTCTCGAGTACTGTGTGATGACGCCTACATAAACAGCTGTAACGGATGATTGGGGTTAATTGTGCCTCTGTGTAAATGATTTACACGTATTATGAACAATGGTCAAGAATTGCGTAGACATAATTATTTCATATTAATTTCAGTGACATTGTAAGATGTAAACAGAGGAGTACCTTACTGTGTACGACAACCTTATACTATATTATTAAAGTGTGAAGTATAAACACATGTTTTATTTGAATCTAAAAATCACCTTCTGACTTAAGAAAATATTGAACCTCCCGTTAGTGAACACATCGATATAGCAAACATTTTGCTCAGTCCCGAGAGTGTTCATTATATGGCGGTTTTACTGTATATACCGCTACCTTCAATTTCAGGACGTTTCCAGGAGAAGATGCGTTTTCATGAAAATTGTTTTGGGCTAATATTTTCACTAATTTTAGGCGAATCACGAAAAATGTAATAGCCAGGTGGGTACCAAAGCATGCTACCTTTAATCAGAATTTCAAGAAATTAAGGCTAAATCTCTAGAGCCAGTTGCGTTTTCAATAATGTTTTTGGGGAATCACCAAAAAAGCTATAGCCAGATAGGTACTAATTTCCGCTTCCATAATTCAACATTTTAACTAGACTGGCCAATTTGTTTGTTGGAACAAAAGCGGATATGTCTCCCCTGCCCCCCCCCCCTAATCAGTCACGTGGAAAAAATTCCTTGCTTAAAAGTACAATATTGGCGAGCCCAACAAAATTTAAAAAAAAATACATTTTTACAGAAAATGAAGAAAAACTTCGCAGTAAACATTTGCACCTTATCTGGGTTCTTCTTGCCATGTTTCAGCCTAATCCAACAAACTGTTTCGGAGATATCGCAACAGTATGGCCAAAAAAACTTAAGAAATCAGAAATTTAAAAAAAGAAATCGCCAAAAATACATTTTCAACGGAAATAAGGGAAAACTTTGCAGTATGCAGTTGCGACGTCTGAGCCTTATCCAACAAACTGTTTTGGAGATTTAGCCTGCCAAAGTGAAAAAAAAATGTTCAAAAATTTGCCAAAAATAGAATTTTTGAAGGAATGAAAAAAAATAACATGGGCATTATGTAGATATGTACCCTTATATGTATGTATGTTTTGAGAAAAATCGACTCATTAATTTCATAAGAACTCAGTGCGGACAGAAGGACGGACACACCAAATGCTATATATGTCTCCCTTAGGGGGAGACATTTAATAAGGCTACATTATATCCCTAGCGTTTGTAACGATTTTAGTACAAATTTTTTTCGCCAATATTTTCCACATTTTTTCCTAATTACGCAAAAACAGCAAAAAAAAAAAAAAAAAAAAAAAACAAAACAAAAAAAAACATGTAAGTACCAATGACCACTGTCTTTAACCAACATTTCAAGACAGTAAAGCCATTTCTGTGGTGTGAGTTCAGATTTTACTGATTTTTTTTTTTTGGGGGGGGGGGGGGGGGTTGTCAATATTTCCGCCAATTTTCAGCCAATCACCAAAAAAGTAATGAACAGTTACGGAGTCCTGGTACCTAAACCCTTAAGATAGTAAGGTTTCCTGGAGTTGGTCAAGATTTCACGAAATAAAAAAAAAAAGTTTTACCGCCAATATTTCCAATGGCTAGCTAACAAGTAAGTATTTGTGAAACACACGCAGGCCCCAACCGCCCCCCAAATTCATAGGGGTATAAAGCGATGACGGACGGACGGACGGACGGACAGACAAACAGACGGACACCCCAAACCTATAGGCCCCACTCCGAAGGGTTGGAGCCTAAAAAAGGAATAACCAGATGGACACCTATGTGCATGTTTCCATTGATACCATAGGAGGATATATGTTTTAACTGCGTTTTGACCAATATTTCCGCCAATTTTTGGCGCATTGCCAAAAAGTAATAGCCGGTTAGGTAGCGATGTGTGCCACTATCACAAAATATTTCAAGGCAATGAGGTTACTTTCCTGGCTTTAGTAAGATTTTTCGAAAAAATGCCTTTTCGCCAATATTTCGGCCAATTTTTGGCGAATCACACGGAAAAGAGACAGAGAAAAACAGTAGCAAAGTAGGCTCGAATGTCCGCTTCCCCAATTCAAAATTTTCAGAAAGCAAGATTATATAACTGGCGTTAGTTAAGATTTTGGCCAGAAATTGGTTTTTCGCCAATATTTCCGCTAATTACGATAAACAGTAACAGCCAGGTAAGTGCCAGTGATGGCTATCTTTGTCTAAAATTTGAAGACAGTAAGGACATTCCTCTGGTGTGAGTTAAGATTTTACTGATTTTATCGTGTTTTTATTCCCCGCCGCCCTAGCCGAGGCGGGGTATAGAAACCCCTCGTGTAGGTCCGTCTGTCCGTCCACAATCCTCTTTGTCCAGGCTGTATCTTTGTCAGTACTCCTCAGAGATTAATAAAACCTTAAAGCAAGAAAGTATATAACGTGTACTTATGCAAAGTTAGGTTATTTTCGATTTGTTCAGAAAATGTGATTTTGGCGATTATTTCACAATTCAGACTTTGTTGTATTTCAGACAAGTTTGTCCAGGCTCTATCTTTGCTACTTTTCAACGTAGACCAATAAAACCCTACATGTAGAAACGTGTAGTTGTGCAACCTCAGGTTGTTTTTTGAGTTTTGCAAAACGATTTTTTGAAAATTTGGACTTGGACTTTGTCGTTTTTCAGGACAAGTTTGTCCAGGCTATGTCTTTGTTACTGTTCATCGTAGACAAATAAAACCCCACAGGTAGAAAGTATATAAAGTATAGTTGTGCAATGTCAGGTTATTTTCGATTTCTTTAAAAAATGCAATTTTGGCGATTTTTCACAATTTGGACTTTGTTTTTTTTTCAGGCAGGTTCGTCCAGGCCACGTCAGATTATACGTCTGTTCTGGGATTAAGTTCGAGAGCTCCTGAATTCATTACCACTCATTAAATTCCCTTCTGTCATTTGTGGTGACTTCAACCTAGATACAGTGCAACGGGAAAAACTTTCTCAAATGATGTCAACGTTCAATCTAAAGCAGCCAGACTTTTGTCCGACTCATAGGCACTGCCGCTATCTTGATTTAATGTTAGGTTCACGTCCAGTGGCCGATATTGCTATCTTCCCTGTATGTTATACAGACCATCAGTACCTCTACATGTGGATATAAATTAGCCCACAAGCTGTGACTTTGCCATGGTAGGGAACACTTCGTATTTATGAATTTCCACTTCTTTTAAAATACCCTTCTTACTCAAAGTAACAAGTTTGTTGCGAACAAAGCATGGCGTAAGCATGAAACGAAGAAAATACTTTTTGTAACTGTCTTTGTCCAGACCATATATCTTTTGAACTATTCATCGTTTAATATACCTTTTGGGAAGAAAATATATAAGCGCAGATGAGTCTTGTTAGCTAATATTTCCGTTAAATTTGACCAATCAGAAAAACAAATAATGTCCGGGTGAGTATTAATGACTGCTACTCACATTTATAAGTTCAAGACAATGAGGCTATTTTTCTGGAGTTCGTTAAGATTTTACTGACTTTTTTTCGCTAAAATTTCCGTCAATTTTTGGCGAATCGCCCAAATCAAGTACCACCCAGGTAGACACTTATGCACCCTATCTTCCACCAAAAATTTAGAACATTGTCATGAAAACTCTAGGAGATACTTTTTCAAGAAAATTGTTATACTTCCGCTAATTTTTGCGAAATGGCAAAAAAAGCTTAAAAATGTTTATTATTATGTCAACCGAAGCCTGTTTTTAGCATTCACCACGCATGACCTGTTTGGGCTATCCTGGGATATCTGCCATCGGCTAAGAAAACAGGGAAATGGTCATTTCCGGAATACATGTTCTTTTGAAGGTGGCGACGCTACCGGTATAGGCGGTGTTGTTCCAGATGACTTTTGTGTTACAATATTATGACTGATACTTTGTCGAGTATATGCAACTGAAGATATTCAATCGTATAATGAGAAAGGTAACTTTCAGTGCTATCCACGTCAAATTTTCCAATCTACCATCCTCCCAACCTACGGTCTGGGACCGGTACGAAACAATTAGCGAATTCGTGCTTTTTTGGTTCTTTAAGACGGAGATGTCATTTCGACTGCAAATTTTCTAGCTAGGGTTGGAACGGGTTCGACGGATCCACGAGTCTCGGGTCCAAAATCACTTTTCGGGTCAAAATTTTAAACCCGTGGACCTGACAAAATAAATTATTATTATTATTATTACAGGGGCCCCTCGTTAATTCGTACTCCTCGGGACCAAGGGAAAAAGTACGAATTAACCGAGGGTACCAATTAAGCGGGGGTCAAATGGACAAAAACAACAATGAACCTTCAAGTCTTGTCCGCTTTCGAGCAGGCTCAAATTGGCTGGTTTCAACACTATTGATTATTTTACCCTTATTCTTTATCCATGAAGCAAGTATATTTTTAGGTACCTCGTACTCCGTCATTATTTCAGTTCTGTTTTTTGCAGGGTTGGCAAGATTTGGCCGGCCAGATTTGCCCGGCAATTGCCGGCAAGGCAAAATCTCTTAAAGTGGCCCAATCTGGCCAAATCTGGCAGAATCTGGTTTTTTCGCCCAATTTTTTTTAACATTTTTTTTTGTTCATTTAATTTTAATATTTAGTTTTCTTGAAATGTAGTAAAACTAGTTTTATTCACCCAAGCACGCGTTTATTAACATAAATAATGCACTTTCCCATAAATTCAATAGCACATAGTAGAGTATTTAAGTACATAAAAAGGGGAATTTTTGGTTAAGAAGTCTAATCCGCAATTCTACAATGAATGTCTCTGCAGATGATGCAAGTTATATACCACACCCTGTCGATTTACTCATGAGTGCTTTGGGGTAGTAGTTCGGAGTAATAAATTTGAGTAGTACTTTGGAATAGTTGCATCTCCGGTAATTACATCTCTTTGTATGTGGCTTCACGACAAATTAATCCCCTCCCCAGTAATATCTGTTGGTTTAATTTAACAAATACCACCGTCAAAAACGCATAGACAGATAAAATAGCTGCATCGCATACCAGTTAAACGTATAAATAGGTTGATTGCATAAAATTATGTATTTTTAACGGGATAATTGCATACTGCTTTATCGTAAAACCGGATAAAGGCAAAGATTTTTCTCGTTTAAATGGGAAGCACTGCTTAATTGCAGAATTGGGGGTGACTATTCAAACAGTGCTAAACTAGAAGCAAACTCGCTCACGGGCGTGAGTTGCCCCCTGTTTATTTAGCTAACATATTGTCTGCTATATTTTTGACCTATTGTGTACATTTTCGACCTCTTTCTCCTGTGCCGTTAACATTGAGCCCCCTTTCAGCAGTTACTATAAACCCTCCTGTCTCTCTCCCCACCCCTTAGAAACACCCGCTCAGATACCCGGAGTAGATGTGTCAACGGTGCCATAGGCCAGCAACTGCTAGCTTTGTTACTCAAAAGTCATAGACTACGCAGGATTTCTGTGGATGCATTGTTTGCTGGTAGAGTTATGCCAACGCAGTGTGTTAACTGACAACTTAAGATGAAAGTCCGTTGATAGTTATCCGTCAGTATCTGGTATTCTTGATGCCCAACATATTTCTTATTTAAAAATTTCAAAACATGTGAAATTTTTACAGTGAAATATTTCATGAAATATTTCAAGGAATATTTCATTCGAAATATTTCATACCAGCACTGCTTAATCTCCGGTTTCATACAGTGTTTTGACGTTTGATAATCATAACTAAACACCATTTTATTATACCGATAAAAGTTAGAAACTCGAGCATTCTTAATCTCTGGTTGAATACAGTGTTTTGATGTTTAGTAATCAGAAGTTCAACTGAATACCTTTTAATTATACATATCAAAGTTAGAAACTCCGTTTCCCCGATTATAAAAAACCTGGCGATAATTGCTGATTTTCAATTTTGCCAGATTTTGCCAGATTTGACCAGATTTGGCCAGATTTTCCCGGCAATTGCCAGATTTTGCCGCCGGCAAGGCAAAATCTAGATTTGGCCGCTTTTTTGCCAACCCTGGTTTTTTGAGCCACTCGTTATTTGCTTTAATACTTTGAACTTAAGGTTCATTGTGTAAGCAATGTGTTTTCGTTTTGACACCATTTTTCAAGTTGAAATGCTTGATCACTGTTCACAATTTATATACACTTTCCGGAGCGCGAAGTGTCCACAGAAGACAAAACGGCATCTTAAGCTGCTGCATAGTACATGACGGACGATGCTCCGGATTGGTGGCCAGTGAAAACGCTGTGCACATTAAGACACTCGGTATATTGAGTAGACCACGCCAATCATAATCCCTAAACCCCCATCATTACTGTCCCTCAATGTCCATTATACAACCCCTTCTTCTCGGTACACATGATGCCTGAGAAATGTGTTTAACTGTGCGGCACGCCTAATCTGTATGGCTTTGCATTGATAAAAGACCGGAATAGAAAAAAATCTGAGGGTAAATTTTGGGACGAATTATTCGAGTCCTCGTTCATTCGTGCTTTTACATAGAAGTGAATGGGTCCCAAAATCGGGACCGACGGAATTGGTACGAATTAACCGAGTGACCGAATTAACCGAGGACGAATTAACAAGGGGCCCCTGTAGTTTTTTTATTTATTATTTATATATTTTCGTAACTTTTTAACTTCGAATTCATCCGGTCACGGTTGTTTCTGCTGCACGGTCCCCTTTTCACGGATTTATTTCACACACCATCTTTTGTGACCATTGAAGCAGTAAAATGATTTCGAGCAGTTGGCGATGAGTCAACTTAACCATTTTTTTCTTTCCCTAAGCATATGATCTTATTGGAGCCTAGACCTTGGTCGACGGGTTGTGGCTTCAATTTTTGAGAGGTCCGGAGGATTACCATTTGGCGCCATCGAGTATATCTATATACAGTGAAACCCCGCTATTAGGGACAAAAAGTGACTGAATAATTTTGTCCCTAATGGCGGGGTGTCCCTAATTTCGAGGTTCTGTTTTGTCTGACAACTGCAACTAAAATCTTTGGCTATTTTTCTTACACTTTATCCATCACTCGCTTTGATTATTTTAGCTTTATCAGATGGCGAAAGTTCGTTCCGTTTTCTTTTCACACCACCGATATTCATACTTAACACCTTGTATAACATCTTCACTGAGTATAAAGACAATGAATTACTTGTTCCTTTATACGCATTTCAAAAGACCGAGCACATGTCAATAGGGTTAAGTAGTATAAAGCTTCTCTCTTAGGCACACATCGTTTGTAATAAGCTCTATTGTCTTTACATGCACTGTGTTCAATATAATGTACTCAATACCCACAGATAACAATAGCGAAAAAACAAACACTTCCGAGTAACAAGCTGATAGGGTTGTTTACAAAACGTACAAAATATGGGCAGCAATTTGGCTGTCCACAATAGAGGGGTTGTTTTAAATGTGTAACCGTACTTACGGGATAAAAAGAGTGTCCCTAATTCTGAATAGAGGGGTGTCCACAATAGAGCGGTCTAGATATAACAGAACTCTATGGCCTTTTAAAACAGACTGAAAAATGCTGTCCATAATTCAGGGGTGTCCATAATAGAGGGGTGTCCATATCCGGGGTTTTACTGTACTTGTGGTCTCCATGGGGAGTATAGGATCGACACACGCCTACTGCCGAGTAGCGCGTGTGGCAAGTTGAGACGATCGGCCATAGACCCATCTTTCAGAATTTTTAAAGTAGAAAATAGCGGAATTAAAGGAAACTCATAAATCTGATACATGGAAATATTTTGAATTATCTGATGACAAAGCATAAGCCACCTGTAAAATATGTCGGGCGAAACTATTGCGAAGAAATACAAGACAAAGAAATTGTACCGCAACACACTACGGAACAGAAACCTGAAACGTCCAAAGGAAGCGCAAGTGTTCCTCCCCTGCCTTCTTGTCATAGTCACAAGAATGTCATGAGGAAACTGGAAAGCGATTGACCATTACAATAACAGAAGTTGAATTTGTACTACGCATGTTGATTAAGCTGTGCACAGGATGCTGTTTTGGTAATTTGATCAGTATCATTATTGTAATTGATAATTGTTAAGTGTTATGATTAGATAATTTGTTCAGTATTATAATTGGTATTGATAATTTGCTGAGTGTTAAAACTGAATATTTTTCAGTATTATAATTGGAATTGATAATTTGTTAAGTGTTATAATTCTTTTCTCGAACAATCTTTATTGTAAATTGCAGTTTAAATGATCAGCTTTGTGACTTTAAGATTAAATAATCAGAATTATGCTTTAAAATAATTTTGTATTTTGTTAACAGAATAAAAAGAATATGTCATTTTTTTTAAGTTATGAAAAAAATAAAGTCAAAAAAAAAAAAAAAAAATCGGGTCCGGGTCCAGGCCTCCCATCCAAAAATTTTAGACCCCTTCCAGCCCTATTTCTAGTTATATTATAAAGAAATGATAAGGGAAAATCAACGTTCTAATTTCCTTTCAACATGCACACTTTCAAATTAAAAAAAAAAAAGCCTTCAAATGATCTTTTTTAAGACTACTTGGCATGTTACTCAACCCTTTAATAGCCAACTTGTAAATATATTTCTGGCAAAATGGAATTTTGTTGATTTTTTTTCATCTTTTTTTTATTTTGTGTGTGTCATTTCTTTATAGCTTTATCCCAACCGAATTCGGTTGAAAACTTTCCGGCAAAAGTGTAAATACAAATCCGCTTATAAGCCGAATGACAATTTGGGTGTTTCGAATAAAATGAACAAAAACTTTGAATTCCCACTGCGATGGAACCGGGTAAAAATGAAAGAAATGATAGAAAAATATAGAAGAAATATCACAAGAACGGGTCATATTTGGAACATGCAGGAAATTGAAACTATTTATTCAAACTTTTAATAAATTTCTAAAATAGCATAAAAACCCGATTGCTCTTTGGTGCAAGAAAAAGTAGACATTTAGCCAAATCTCTCTATGTTTTCTTTTATTTTTTACCCGGTTTTTTTATTCGAAATGCAGAATTTTTGCGCATTTTTATTAGGAACGCCCAAAGTGTGATTTTGTTTATTTAAGGAAGAGCTGACTCGGAGCTATTTTACTCGTACTACTGACGTGCCTCTACATAAAATTGTGTTCTATCGGCCTTTATATATTTAAATGCGCTAATGTATAGACATCAAATCTTGAGTAAGCTTACGCTATAACTGTACACACTACCTCTTTTTTAACGCAAGTCTTCAGAGCGGTGTGAACCCGGAAGTAAACATCGACAAAGCCCGTGTTTTATTGGACGTATCTGAAAAAAGATAATAAATCCAGATAATGTTTCGAAAATGTTCCAATAAAACACTTCAGATAATGTTTCGAGAATAAAAATGGCTGCCGGGAGCTTTGGTGCTTTTCTCTCAGTGGATAGCAATCTAAATTGCGAATTGCTATTGTCAATAGTTGCATTTCTACTGTAAGTTGTCATATGTCAGTTCTGAATCGACGTGAGTAGAGCAAAACTGTTTCACTTTTGGGCGATAATGTCGTGCAGGTGCGCAGAAAAGGATTGTGGGAAGATTATCTGAATGTAAAGCTCGATACACTTGAGAATGTTTCGAGACATTATCGAAAAACCAAGAAACATTATCTGATTTCCGAAACATTTTCGAGACATTATCCGTGCCCAATAAAACGCAGGTAAAAATTCTATTCGCACAGCGGCTATATATGTTACAGCGGATCTGTAGAATCAGCGAATCTGTAGATACGCTGGTTCGACCAGCGAATCTATAGATCCGCTGAAAATTTTAGCAGATCTAACAGATCCGCTGATTTTGGGCCAAGAAAATTCTACAGATCCGCTGAAATGATTGACGAAGCTAAGTACTGTTGATATTGAGTATTGTCATAGCCCATAAGACATTGTTATAGCCCAAAAGACATTGTTTTCATTGAAATGCCATTAGAAGCACATTGATTGCACTTCAATGCTAGTGTTACTTTCCATGATCGTAGATCATAGAGCTTTAATTGCAAGCTTCGTAACTTGTGATCTTCTTATAAAAAAGCAGTCGTACATATTATGATTCTATTGGAGTGGTATTTGCTGAAAAGTAATTGCAATTTAACAATGCAATGAACATAAATTCGATCTGCTTCTTGTTCTCTGGAGTGTATCAATTTGATCTGTGCTCGTTCAGTTTGATTACCGAAAACAACGTAAAATTAAATGTAGAGCTTTCACTGAGGCAAACAGTTCAGTTTGAGTCAACGTGTGGTGGACAGGGGTTTGTGAAGTGCAATTGTGCTGGTAGTAAACGGTGTCAAACAAACAGATGTAAGTGTTTTAAAGCAAAGGTAAAATGCAACTCGAGATGTCACTTTAGCCTAGCGTGTACAGACAAGATGTAACCCTCAATTGCAATTGGAGCTTCATTATTGATGCATGAATTTTTTCAGAGTTGCTGATTATAAGAGTAAATTTTGCTTTTAAGTCATGAGTACTAGTGCTTCTATGATCAGTTTCCTTAATTGCAATTGGAGTTCCATTATCGACGAAAGGGTTTCCTAAGAGTTATTGATTGCATGAGTGAATTTGGCTTTTAAGTAATAATCACAGGTAGAAGTTAGTACTTGAGCTGTTTTTTTAATTGCAATTGGAGCAGTGGCTTATAAAAGTCTTTTATATCTATTTTTGTTGGGCACTATAACGCCAAAAATCATAAGTTTTAATAATAATGTGGTTGTATGTTTGTATTAATAAAGCGGTTGCAAAATAACGTCTTATTGCATTAGTAATAACAGCACTGTTTACACATTAATACTGCATATTTCGGCCGTACTACTCAATGTCAACAGTACTTTAGCTTCGTCAATCATTTCAGCGGATCTGTAGAATTTTCTCGGCCCTAAATCAGCGGATCTGTTAGATCCGCTAAAATTTTCAGCGGATCTATAGATTCGCTGGTCGAACCAGCGTATCTACAGATTCGCTGAAATTTTCAGCGGATCTACAGATTCGCTGATTCTACAGATCCGCTGTAACATATACACCATACTACTTTATACCCAAGAGGCTGCTCGTACACACAGCAGCCCGAATTTGATATCCGGTTAAGGCAGTATCTCTTTTAACCCAACCAGCCGAGTAAAGAATTGGTAGTACCATTGCGTGCAACGCAGCCTTCTTGCGGTATGCCATGACACGGAGCCGGACAAATCCAATTATATATCCTTCTGAAGCCAAACAGACGTTAAACCTTCTTATGTACTCAATGATAATGATTTTATACTCATAAATCGTTGAAAAGCAAACACCTTTAAAAGAGAACATCAAAAATAATTGTCCACTACACACAACTACATATTTTAAACAAATATTTATCACTTGACAGTACAGTGTTATTACTGATATTCAGCTTTATTTTTGGGTACTCGGAGAGGGATTTTGTATGAAAAAAAATAGCCACAAATATGCATGTTAGCGCGTTCCCTGCAAGCTCGCAAATGAGCATGTGTTTAGAAAGATAACAATATAGTGTTTGTTACAACCCGTTATTATGCACATGCGGGATATCTTGCAATTGCACGGACACAGCCTCTCGTGGTCTGGTAGTTCTTACAGAACTCAGTTCTACTGGAGGGATCAGTTGGTGCGGTGCAGTGGGCCCTTTTCGGCGATCCTTGTGTCGCGAAATATCGAGTGGGTAGTCTTAAGGACAAGTACTTAAGACCAAGATGAAAACGTCTCACCTCATGCAATCTGCCTGCGGCTTGCTGGATGCGGTATTCTTGATCAAACAACATTAACCTTTCGCGCATGTACATTTTTAAATACTCTCAAATTTTTATGAGGTATTTCAAGTGTCCTAATATGGTGGGTACATTGCAAGAAAGCTGGCCGGATCGTAATTGTTTTGCCAACCAGATACGGTGGAGCAGAAATTTCCGAGGGAGTTGGTTTGGGTGCGCGTAATTGCGTGATAATGCGGGCGTTTCCAAGGGACACGACATCCTCCTCGTGCGGGGCCACAAATCTTGCACAAGCATTACTTTAAAATTGCCTAGCGGTCGGCCTTCCGGCCATGGGTCGTGCCCCGCTGCGTTAGCAGATTGTCTGTACGATAGAACATTGTCCGCCTCCTGCACGGAATTCAGCAAGTTGTCTATGTTTTGGTCCCTCATCATCGTCGCGTTTACTTCCGTGCATTGATATGCTTTGCTGCTCACAGAGGCGACCGCATCGTCATTATTGCCTGATCATTTCAGCTACTGAATGACCTTAGTAAAGGAAATGGACAGCCCGATGAATAATTTAAGCTTTGCAATAGAAGAAGCGATGATCTTGGTTTCCTTTCTCCATTTTCAGTTCTTTTTTCCAACTAGCAAATGACCTTGGAAACAACTGTTGTACTTGTTACGTACACAATCAGTTCTGTATTTTCAAACCAAGATTTCGTCACAGAAGCACACTACAATTACTATCCTATTGTTACGTCACAACTGTTTTTATAGTTGCGTCATAAGCAAATGCCGCATAGTTGGCCATATATTATCTGTTCAATTATGTAAGTTAAGTTTAAGTTCATCAAGTTTAATATTTTTAATTATTTTAAGAAAAAAGAATAGTCATAAATATGCGTATTAACGCGTTCGATGCGAGCTAGCAAGTGAGCATGGTGACTCTAGGTGTTTGGAAACCGGAGATAACAATGGGAATTAGAGCAATAAGGTGGGGTATTGAGCAACTCGTATCTTGAAGCTGAGGCAAGGGGCAAACAACACCGGCGCCAGGGAACCTATGATAACATCTGTTCTACAAATAACGAAGCATCCAGGGTGGCGGCCGAACATTGATGTTCAAAAACAGTTAACAAACATTACTTGTATTATTGGCTAAGATTATATATTGAATAGGCACCACTGTATGTTATAAAATTAAATGGACATGTCTTGATTATAACTAACGGAGACCATATAGACGAAAGAAACCATATGATTAAGTATAAGTTTTGGTGTGTTACGAAGTTTTTCCGTTCAATTTTGTGGATTTTTTAAAGAAGATTTCATTGCCCTTTTGTATTATTGTTATGTTCTTTTTAGCGTGACTGGTTGTGGGCAATGCTGATAGATTACGGGGCGCAACAGTAGTCCTATACGCGGACAGACCATATTGATTGGTGATTTGTACAGTATTCGGAGACGGATAGAATGCCAGTGAACTAAATGGGTAACGGTGAGTTAATTGGCCTTCCACCAGCTCGATGGTCTATCGATGTCACAACATAGACACAGACAATCGTGAACCAGATAGCCAAATAGCGCGGTAAAAACCTCTCTGCACTACCAGATATTTCCCTTTCGCCAATACTTCGCCGTTTGCATACCAACTTCAGATACTCAAAATAAAAGTTGTTTCATCACAAAGCACAAAAGTGCTTTCGTCACATTGGTTTGCATCTATGACGCTTACAATAATGTGGCGAGCAAAGCTTTGTACGCGGTTAGATAACGTAAAATGTATCTTATCATTTCGTTATCCCGAAGTGCATTGTCACTGGGTGCATGTTATAATATATCCCTTGAACACTATCTTGGGAAGAATGTCTTTTTTACTTCTTATTATTCTCCATCTAGTCTAAATATTTTTACTTGACGTCTTTCAATTCAGTGGGATCTCACCGCGAACTGCCCCTTCCATAACAACAAAGTGATTAAGAGGGGTTTTACCACGAACTGTCCATTAATAACAAGTAACAGACGTGTTTAATAAATGTTTTTGCAGAGTCCCAACACCCAACCAGCAGCAACGCAAACAATGACCTAGCACTAGAACTGCACAAAGAGTGGGCTACATGTCTGACTTGATGGGCCTTAACTGAAAATTTCTTTTGCATTACATCATCAGGTTTTTTCAAAAGATGGTCATACGCTAATAAATGACCTTCTTTATATAGATATAGATGATTTCATAAGGTCCAGTCTAATACTGCTATTGAATGAAATAAACAGACCACGTTGAAAGTGCTGTAATAAGTGCTTGAGGGTTTTATACATTCGTGTAGTAGGGAGACGGAGTCCTGGGAAGCGTATATTTCTCTGCGGCGTTTGTCCGACGCCAACGCCAAGAGGAAAACAAACTTCAGCGTTAGCAACTTGTGGGTAATTAGTGATGGAAGAGCGGAGAAGTCAGATATTTAAAAATCAAGGATAAATCACCAGAAACCAATGTTCTGTCGGCTAGATGACGCTCCAGCTCAAAGAACCTGAGTAAATCCGACAACAGATCACAGACAAATCATTGCCCGACATGTGCTTAAGAACAAACGTAAGAAATGATCGATACGTCATGATCGGCCTAACTCAAATCTTTCAAATCCTCAAAGATGTAATAAACAAATCGGAGACTGCTATCGTGTTGTACCCCACAGGATCGCTGCTTTTGTCGACTTATCATGCCTAAAAAGTCACCAATGCGACAAATACCTTATTTGCTAAGTGATTGTCTCCATCTTCTGAAATACCTGCTGAAGAAATCCCTTGTTCTTCATGAAGGAACACTTACAAACTAAAATTTGAGCCGAATGGGTTCGGATGGCAATACTCCAGACTGGAGCAGACTACCAGTTTCCAGGAAAATTCGAAGACTCCTGGTGCACGGTAACCGCATCAGCAAAGGAAACCAAGGCAGTTCTGATAGACCTGGAGCCACAGTCAGCAGCTGCTCTGGTCTCTACTGTTTTTCAGCATCATTGACGACGGTGAAAATGCGAACAACATCACTGGAGGCCAACGGCACACTAAAGCATCTATCGCTAACACGTATAATGTCGGACAAAGAAAAATATACGAAAAAAGTGATTGAGACGGCTCGCAAAGAGGTCGCTTAAGGGGAATCCCCAGGTGATTGAAATACAAACCAATGAAATGTGAAATTCACCACAAGTCACTTTGCATGGACAATTACTCCCTATTCTGGACGGAATATCGGCAAGCGCAAAACAAGAGCTGCTTGTTGAGTCGGCACAACATCGGTGAGCGCGTGCCATCCTGCTTGAACAAATAGACCCTATCGTCTGATAGGTCACATCAAACTGAAACCACATGACCCTTAAAAACGAGGAAAGAAACTGACATGCCATTAAAAAAACTCTTATTTTAGCACGTTGATATGGTGCATCCGACAACACCGACAACACTACTGACCCTTGGAAAAAGAAACAGCAGCCGCTGCAAAAAGCATGTCTAAAACTGACTGATGGGATGAAAGAGAGAGGCAAGCCTTTCAGGAGATTGACTCGACGTGAATACCAGTTGAGAGCTGACAGCCGTAGTCGATGATGTGTCAACCTGCCAATACGCAACGCTCTTTGAACGACACGTTGAAACTCGCGAAAATGAAAACTGCCCAATTCGAGTGGCGACTAACAAACCCAGGAAGTACTTCAACATAGAGAACCGAGGCTTGGGAGTGGATACGAAGTGGAGCCAAAATGAACACAAATAGTGCCGTGCACAACTTGAATGGGAAGAAACCAATAACGTACGCCGATTGATCCCTCGAAAATGGTAAGGGGTACCTTCATCGCAACCTACGGACTACCTATTTGAGAGCCGCGATCGATTGCCAAGTTTGCCTGAAAAATTGTTCAGCCTTCCTCCTACGATCACATTTGCTCTTGATTTGCTTAATTGAGAAACCAGTTCTTTGTAAGAACGAGAACGCTGCACATTATCATGCGGATAATTTGATTGGTTGTTATCTTTATTTCGAAGGAACAACCAACTTTTTGGTGTCCAACTTGGGTTTCTTGACCTGTGTTGTGGAGAGAGTGGAGGCTGGCGTCGACGACTTGGATGATTGCCTAGGATCTGCATAAGTGTATCCTGTGATTTCACTCGGTCTGCTGCGTTTGGCTCTTTCAACAAATCCGGTAGAAAATGTGGGTTGGCCAGCTATTGGAGCAAAACGCAGTTTACGCGTGTCCTTTGTGCTGACATTTGAGTACAGTAGCGCCTAGGCCAACAAAGACGACAGCAAATAAGTGTTCGGTTTCAGCAGATCTGACAACGCTGCAACAACGGAGTCGAAAATACGATCAAACAGTGAATTAGTGTCTGGCTCAACAAACGGCGGCATTCCAAAACGAGAGTGTGGGTAGGCTCTTGCGCATAAACTCTTCGAGTAACCTGCTATCCTTTTCTGCTAGCGGCATATGCGACACGGCATTGAAAATGGGCATATTGGTTGTGAAGGAGGCAAGGGGCTGAGTCTGAAACACCCCATCTTTGACTGATGCGTGGAAGTCTTGCCATGTAGAAGTTCGGAAGGCAGCAAGCGCAACCACTGGCGCGTTTTTTAACCTTGCAGCTACTGCACCTCTTCCATCCTAGCCCACTGCAGTCCCCACACAAAGTGCTCCATCAGTTGCGGCTGTGACTGAGCAGCAAGAGACAAAGATGGCCTCATCACTTGAGGGTTTGTAGTAAGTGACGCCAACGAATTGTCTACTATGAACTTAATGATGTTTCTTCACGGGGATTTCCTTGACTTCAAATCTAAAGCCGACTCATAATCCCACTCATCCTGTACGGTGTCAATCCCTCGCGTGATGGGCTTGGTACTTGGAGTAGAAGTCTGCACTTTTCCGGCACCATGCCGCGTGGTGAAACTTGGTAGAAAACTGCCACCGATGCAGCAATTGAAGGCGTATGTGTAGCACGTGCCGGAGGCGGTGCTGAAGTGCAATCTGGCATAGACAGTTGATGATCGGCACGAAATGACTGTGGTGGCAGCTCAGGTTTACTCAAGTTTTCTTGTTTTTTTTTTTTTGCAAGAGAACGGATATTCGACGGATTGAGACGATGAGGAGCTTACACTGAAATATAATTGATTTACTTCTTCTCCACCGTCAGAGACTTATACAGACCATAAACGGTACAGAAGGCGGTTGTGTTGAAGTTGGAGACTCCGGTTCTGTGGTAGAAACCGCTGTAGCGGCAGCACCAAAACAGCAAATTTACTACTAGCACTGTGCCAAATCGCGTCAAAGCTTGTAAGACTGACCCAGAAAGAGGTGAGGTTTGCAACCCTTCAAGCATAAAGTACAGCTCTCCACGGTGGATTCAACTGCATGGCCAAGAACCCTACAATACCCTGTTGCTGGCAGAAGGGCAGGAGGGCGGTGGAAATTTTGAACTCTCCTGTTTGCAGAGCCAACTCAACACAAACCAGATGCTGGTCATGAATAAAGCCCTCTAGATAGGATTTATGAGAAAATCGCTCAATAATTACCTCACTGTAACCCACACTGAAGTTCTTAATGGCCAGGAAGCATTCATCGAACGAAAGCGGTTTTGACAAAGCGCAGAACTACCACATACACGCATCAACAAAGTCAACAAACCGTAATACATAACCAAGCAAGATGACAGTATAGTACACATACAGATACCACTTAAGATAAATAATATCCATATATGCAACTCATCTTGAATTTGATTAGTTACAATCAAAGCTTCTCGAGAATAAAAATGCTGCTTATTATATCGCGATTAAATGGAAATGATTCGGTCAGGTGACTGAAACTGCACCACGGTTTTTAAGTGTGTGGTGATATACTAGTAAATTACACAGAAATGTCAACCACTAGGATGTACACACTAGACCACTATAGGATAAATACATAATCAAGTAGCCCGATTTATTTCTAAAGATATCACTGGAGTCAAACAGAAAGATAAAAGGGAAAATGGAGGCAACCTATTGAAGTTTTTGAGGATTTCGTGGTCGGTACTTTGACGGATTCGTGTCACTGATTAAAAGCATTAAAAGGGCGCATTTCAGCAAGAATTCGTATTCTTGAATGATGTGCTGAAAACAATGCCGATACCATAAGACGTTTAAATCTAGTTAGATAGTTTGAAACAGGCAACTGAACTCAAGTCTAAGCATAAGTACAAAAACATAACCCGCTATGGAACATCGGCACAGGAGGACCAGAAAATACTCAGGAAAGATAGGGTTAAGATCAAAAGGCATTTATAGTCAAAATGAAGTTGACGAAAAATTAGACATGGCTGAATTTCAGGTAGGCAACTACGGAGCATTTTACAAGCAGTACCCAGTTGGATGACGACGAAGGGAAACACCTCTTCTATGAAGACGACGATGACAAAAACCGAATTCAGTATTTTATTAAAGTACTGTCAACACAACTGACTGTCACACAGTTCGATACTTATCAGATTATGCTGAATCTGTTCCATGTGTTACTTACTGAAATGAAACTCCTAGCCGCACTTTACAAGCAGCAACTCCAAAGGTCATAGCCAAAGGCGTGCACTGTCAACCTGCTATTAATAGTCTGTATCAAACTGTAGGTATACCCGTCAAGTTCTATTGTGTCTAGTTTGTAATACATCATGACCGAGTCAAATATCGCAATCTGAACCAGCTAAATCAGAAAAAAGACCTGAAGATGAAAAAGCAAAAGAACATAAAGGGTCTGCTGTATGTGCTAGAATGATCACCACAGCGGCAATTATTAGTTTGTTGGGATGTCAGCAGAGGAAAGCTCTTCCAACCGGATACTTTTCTTTGCTTTTTAACTCCAGTTATCAAGCAATGAAATACAACTATCGGTAGTATTCCAAACATTAACACTGAATACATCATAGTTTCTTTTCATCGATATTGTGGCTCCTTTGTTAGCTAAGCATAGCTATAACTACGCTAAGGATTTCAGCGTTTTTCAGAAGATTCTCGAGTGTGCCTGCATTCTTTAGAATGCTTTAAAACAGTAACAGCATTACTGTCGGCCCATTGCTATTAGCTATAGCCTGAAATTGAGCTTTTTCTGCGTTTCTCATCTACGGTTTTACGTAACATACCACTCAGTCAGAGGTCAGTGTCATTTGTGTTGCATGATGAAGTCGTTACCTACTAGGTCATGGAATGCTGTGTCGCATTTATAGGTTTCGGCAGGTCTAGCTATTGATTTTTTTCGCCGCATACTTGATTCGGTTGCCAAGATGTTACAGACATGGGAGCTATTTTTATCGGTAAGCATTGTTTGCAGTACCTGGAAGCATTTTTCGCATTTATCATCGCAGTGTGTTATCTGATATCTTGTGTTTTGAGAGGCAGCTCACCATTTTGAGACCGAAATGCCCTCCACCTTCTCCCACCGTGGTGCGTCATGTGATGCGCAGTTATGAAGAGTGCTTTCTACAGCTTTTTGGCCAATGAGAATGTACGAAGTATATTATAGCTATAACTACACTTAGGGTTACCGTTACCTTAGGAAAAAGGTTTAGATTTGCGTTTACAGTCGTACCTACTTTAGATAGGTGGAAGGGGTTGGAGGATGATGGTTAGCATAAAAACCAAAAACACTTTCAAGACCCGGGTAAAAAGATGTAAAGTAAGACCCGTTTGTCGTGACCCCTTCGAGATTCGGGTAAAAAGACGTACGGTAAAACCTGCCTGTCTTGACCAACTTCCAGACCCGGATAAAATGTAACGTACAGTAAAACTGCTGTAGTGACCAACTACAAACCTGGATAAGAACGGCCTACTGTAAAACCCGTTTTAGCTACAACCTTCCAGACTCGGATGAAAAAAGCTGTGAAGTAATATCTGTTTAAGTGACCACCATCTGTTTTGTTTATTTGAAATTTTTTACAAATAATTATGATTATGTTTGCAGAAATGAATACATTATTTCAGTAATTAAGAAAAAGGAAAAATGTTTTTAGGAGGATTTAGGGGGAATTATGGATTTAGTCGGGGTGACATTTATTTTTGTTTACAAAAACAAGAAACTAAGCAGGTATCGATTGAAAGCGTGTAATATAAGCCTGTACTCTGCTTTGTGTGCAATGGTTCTCAGGTGAGTCTTTGTTAAAAAACATTTTGTTGTGGCAGTTGAGGATGATTTTCTTTGCTTTCACGTCGGATGAGAATGTTAGTATACAAAGTGTATTCAAGCGATGTAAGCATAGTCTCAGGACGTGCCCATATACTGAAAGAGACAAAAGGGTGAGTGTTGTGTTGAGATCCGTGCTGCCATTACCTTTCAGACACGAATAAAAAGACCATGGTAAAAATAATTTGTAGCGATGTTTAAAAGACGTACTGTAAAACTGTTTTAGCCCCCATCTTGCAGAATCGGATGAAAAGACAAACAGTAAACTTACTTGTTGTGGCCCGAATGAAAAGATTTACAGTAAAACCTTTAATACTTGTCGAATTCTAATTTGTAGTTTGTCAAATCTAGACAACGTATCTTAATTTGTGCAAACGCCCCGGTTCAAGTTTAGCTATGTCTATTGTGCTAATATAAACCACGTCTTTTTATCCGGATCTGGAAGGTGGTAACCGCAAAGGTTTTATTATAAAAAGTCTTTTTCATCCGTGTCACCACACATAGGTCTTACTGTTTGTCTTTTGATCCGACTCCAGAAGATGTCACTAAAATCAGGTTGAACTATATTTCCTTCCATCCGGATCGTGAAAGTTGTCGCTACATCGCCAGTTCCCTATCATTTGATAACCGTCACAGCCCCCTTTCCATCTAATGAAGTTTTGGATCCAAACAAAGCAGTAATCCAGTTGCCCTTTCATTGTATAGGCCGGTAATCAAAGTGTATACACCTTGTCTTCGAATATTCTCATCGGCCGAAAAAGCAAAGAAATCTACCATTCTTAACTGGAAATCCATTACACCAATTATTTTGTGAGTCGCCCTACAGGCTTTTAAACAAAGACTCATCTGATTAAAATTATGGGAGGAAGAACGTTTTGATAGTGGCTCGAAAAAAAATATTTAGGCAAGAGATGACTACCTTGGGAACATTCATAAAAAATTGAAAGCAATCCGACGAAAATAATAGAAACATAACAACATGATGATATTGCGAGTTAGAGGCATTTTACTCTTCCAGTAACTGATTTTGATGTAAAATTATATCATTAAAATTTTGTTTTCTCTTATTTAATAACTGATATCATTTATTTAAATTATTTTATGATTTTTGAAGTGATGACTGAAGTGGGTTTCTTTTTGATTTGTTTAAAAGAGCAAGTTTCTGAGATCAGTTCTTTCACATGAATATGATATATAGATATATAGTATATTGCACATGGTTGTTTAATTACGCACGCCTGTGCTGCGGATTTTAATAATTATACAATCAGGTTTTGTTATATTAAACATTAAAATAATCGTCACCATTCAGCTATTTTTTTTATTAAATCTCAATAGGTACACAATATATACTATTCGTCGGAACATAGGGCTATAATATAGACAATAATGCAATTTCCACAAATTTCACAGGCATTTTGCAAACATCACAACTTCTTTTAAAACAGACAGAAATAATTTGAAACTTCTAGCAATATTCATTAAAACCTAAGGAATGTCAAAAAGAGGCATTGGTTAGAAACTCGTCAAGATCCTGACGATCTCAAACTTGTCAAACTGCCAAGCAATTGACAAGTTCTTGACAAATCACTGACAAACTGTGACGAGGCAACATTTTGTGTGCAGATATGTTATTTTTAACAAAATACGAACAATAATGTACACACCAAATAGCAAAATAAAACATTATCAATTTGTTGCCTGGGGGACTTTAAACCCGGTCACTTGGGCACTTGTAGACTACTCAGTAAAGACTTATGATAGCAAAACAATGTTGTGCATTGAAATTAACGTATTGGCACGTCATATTATGTTGCACATGTGAAATTTGTTATAGATTGGGGCTGTAGTACTCGAAATGGTTATTATGAGCTCATTATAAAATGATGGTTTCAATGAAGGTACTTATTTCTGAACAATACATTATCATTTGAAACAATATTGTCATTGCAATAGTCTTTCACAATGCTACTAATTACCAAATTTCATTATTGTCAAAGATAACAGGTTGCAATTACATGACATTTTTGCAGCCTTCTAAAAGTATTTTCAATGTAAGTCTTATGTAGCGATCAGCAAAATCCTTAGTTATCATCGATGGATAATATTGAACACCCCAGTGCATTTTGTTATTCATTGTTATGATGAAATTGTCGAAGTATGCGCCCAATATATCTCCCGTGGTACCCAAGTAGACTGCTTCTATTCTGAGTTTACTATCTGAGTCACGATTCAGGTAATTGCAATTCCCCATATTACTGTAATCAAGATGTGAAAGGCGAAAATTAGGAAACTCATTATTCATTTCAGAGTAGAAGTGATAGGTAAGGTAGACGCCTCCGGTCGTAAATGCAGCTTTGTTCTTATGCTTAGTAATACATTTCATTGTATATTTTGATAGATCCTCCAGTCTGGCTTTACTCGTGTAGTTCCGTAAGTCAACGCTGTCCATAATACCGTATGTTTTCAACACAATTGGACTCTCGAGAGGAAAAACTGGTGAATTCGAAGACTTGAGTACGCCAACGCAATTTCTACTGATCTCCGTTAGACCTGATGTTGAAATACTCATATTGTTACAAGTATCTTTAACTAAATCATGGAAGGCGAGAGTGGAAGCTGCTTGTACCAGACTCTGAACTGATACTTCCATTTTCTTTGCTGCAGCTAGTATAAGGCTGGTTTCACATTCATTTATTGTTGTAGGTAATAAACATGTACGTGAAATTTTACATACATTCTCCAAAGATAATGTTTCCAAAAGTCTTCTTAACGGATACTGCCTATTGTATATCCTTTGCATTTCGAATCTAAAGAGGTATTTGCTGATACATTTGCATTTCATTATTAGTATCATGAAGCGTTCCAATAGATTTCCTCTTGCTTGGCTGTGTTCTTCAAATGGAATTGGAAACTAAGTGACATGAAAGCAAACAAATGCACAGACATGTAGTTATATTAGAACTACAGGGCTAGTTGTTTTCTACAAATACTACTTAGCACATTAAGACATGCGAGATTTTACTAGAACAGTAATAATAATTGCAGCTGCTTCCTTGATTAATTTCCTATTTCATTAGAGTTACTTCTAGAATCAGTAATTCTAAATTCTAAAATATTGTAACATGATGTAAAACTGTATCCAAAGCCAGAAAATAAAGCCACATTAAATATTACATTTTTTTACACTACGTTGACCAATATTTTCGTAGGTACAACGTCGTTGTTTTTGTAACAGTCTCTCGCTGGGAGCGAATAGAAGAATATTGTGTGTCTTAAGTAGGGACTAATTTGTTACAATTACGTTATCCAAACGTCGAACACTAAACTGATGTCCAAAATTGTTTGTATACACCAAAGATTACTCTTCATGGATTTTTTTCAGTCAAATATTATGCTCTATATAAATGTTATATTGTGTATAACATTGACATTTACATGTGGATATGTTAAAAACTCGATATTTAGTAACAGTTATCTTCTAAATAAATATTAATAAAATAAATTCTGTTCTTACTTGTAACGAGTCCATTTGTGGTGTACTAGGAACATCAGAAGAGCTATTATCTGCCAAAAGATCTTGAAACTCGTCCATAAGTTTCATAACCCCTGCAAATACGCAAAGATAGAAAAAAATCTACTAGTTTCTTCTGTGGCACAAACGATTTTCTCCGCATTCAAATCTTCCTCAAAGCAGTTTTCACACATGAAAATGTTTGTAAGCAATTCTCATCAAGCAAAAAGGACGATAAATTTACCCTTTCATATACAGTTCCTGCGTCTAAATAACCTCTTCAATTATTCTATATAAACACCGAGTGATAATATAAACCCATATCAAGCAATAAGTTAAAGACTGCGCCTCTTAACTATGCATAGTCTCGATAGCCAGGTTCATACAAACATTATAGGGATAAGCCAGTATAGTTTTGTAACGGAATCCTTCTCTACATTAGGTAATAAAATTTGCTATGCATAGAGGATGGCATAGTACTAAACATATCTAAAATTGAAAAGTTGATTTTCCGCTCCCTTTTGCCCAGTCATAGAACCTACAGGAAAATACATAACGTGCTAAAACACGTCAAAACACATCAGAAATGAAATGAATGCAAAATAATAATACCTTGCCCATCTATAATTGCGTGATGAAAGTCGACCAACAGGGCACAGTTGTTACTCATTTTGTCATCATCATACTTGACGTTCGGCATTAAAGTCGCTCGCCACAAAGGACCATCATTTAGATCGAAACCTTTATTAACATGATTACTGAATGTATTTTCCCAGTGTTGGGAATTATCCATTGAACATTCTACCTTTACTTCGTCCATTTCTTTCCAATACAGTTCATTTTCATGCTCTATTATGCAGGACCTTAATATAGGATGTTTCTTAGAGAGTGTGCTCATGCATTCTTCTATGCATTCTATTGTTAATTTTCGCTTGCTACTAATAAACCATACGCTGCATATCAGAAACTGTTTTCCGTTTATAAGTCGTTGATTGAATTTTTCGTTGTATCCCAAACATCGAAAGATTCCTTTTGGTAGTGGTGTTTGCTTGCAAAATGGGAGCATGTAAAACAACGTGACAAAAGCATTCCTTATTGTAATAAAAACGTTTGATAAACAAGCCATCTTGTATTGCTTGCTTAAAGTTATTACATAGATATTTATTGATTAAATTGTGCCTCCAAAAGTGTTATTCTAGTACCATTTATAGCGAAATACAATTTTTAAAAGTATATTTACCCTCTAGTATAGCACAATGTGCCAAAAGTAAGGCTTTATCTCATGCAACAAAACTTTCCAAAACATTGCATGCCCTTGCAGCTTGATAATATTTTACGCTGAAATGTTCTTTGACATAAATGTAAGGCCACATCAGATATCTATAGTATAATGGCATACGCTACACACATATATAAAGCCACTGACCTATGATAATAGTTTGTGCTTTTGTGCATTTGCGCACAATGACTCTCTAGGACACACATCATTAATGGCTTTGGCGAGATCTTATGTATGCTTTGTGCGTGCAAGTGATTCAATAAAAACGGTCATTTAATTCATTGTTGTGACTACATGGCTCGTTTATCAAAAAGTTACCTGTTCTAATAAAATAACCATGTTATATTTATTTCAACTTTAAGGTAGCCCTATGGGAAATCATGTCTAATTCCAGAAGGGCTTATTATAAAATATACAATTATTATTAATGCATTGATTCTGTCAAGCTTACGCTGGGTCATATCTCACAAAAGACACCGTAATGTTATTTTCTTCACACGTTACTAGGGCAACAATTTGTCTCTGTCAGGAAAACAAACGTTACCGGAGAAGAAAACCATACTCTGTATCGGTTTTGAACTACATGTACCACACAGTGCAACTCGTCGTAAAACATTCCATGATTATTTACTTTCGCAATGTAAACCATAATTTTTCTTGTGCAAAGGTTCTAAAGTGCGCCGCCAGTTTATTCTATATGAATTGTAAATTTAATTTAGCAAAGATAGTACCTTGTACCTTAATACTGTATAAAACGAGTGACAGGTATCCTTTCTGATGCTGAAGAAAAATTTGACGTGAGAAATGCCTTAAATTACGTTTTATGGACAGTAAATTTATACTGCGAGTGGGCGATAACAAAGCAAAGGAATAACCGTACAGTTGGACCAGCATAAAGACAGCTGTTGTATATCATATGCTGGATGCTCCATGAGGTAACAAAACAAATGAGGGTTGTTGCATTTGTAAATAAAGCAACTCTGACTGTCACAAGGTCCAGAGTCCAGTATTTTTATTGTTCATTGAATCAAAAGAGACGTGTCAGGCCAATAAAAAGTTTTCAAAAATTGCTAAATATACCCATAAACATATACCCTAAAAGTATGTGGTTTGATATCTTTGCCATGTTTGCGAATCGTTAGCCCTTTTTAAACTTCGCTTTAAATTTCCAAATGAAATAATAAATAAGAATGCAAAAACAACCGGTTTACAAGCACGAAGCATTGTTTACAACATCGGAACGGTACACAGAGTATTTTCTGGGGACGCTCGTAAGTACTCAAGGAGATGACGAAAGACAATGACGCAGTGCGAGACGCATCACCGAGGTACTGGATGGTCAACAACATGGCACAAAATTATTAACTTGTTAGCTAATGTGGCTATAACAAATCCAACCTTGGTGAACAAAACTGAATGTTACCCTCTTAACTATATCCCAATTGCAGCATGGTCTCAAGCAGCATGGTCTCAAAATCTAAAAATCTAAAAACAGGATCTGTGTACTAGTAATTCTGTTCTTTAACAGAATTATCCAAAATATGTATAGCTGGTTGTGTAGTTAAGGGCGCATTCGGAATATTTGAATCCATTCACCGAAAAAACTTTTTCAGCTGAAAAAAATCAGCGAACTTGTTGAATTTCCAACCTTAAGTGATCTATTTTAGCTTTATTTTCTCTGAACATCCTTTCAAGTAAATCGCTTTTCAAGGATCGGCTTTTCGAAAATAAGCGGTTTTTAATAAACAGGTTTTTGTTTCGAGAGATTTATATTCTGTGTGGTCCTCTGCCAAACGTCTGCATAGCTTTGAAGACCACAAAGCCTCTCCTCTCCCCTACAATTTAGTTAATCGAACTTAAATGTAAATTGTATTCGTCTGCTAAAAGGTTTGTTCACTGTTTGTAACTTATTACTACACTTAGAAAAAGCGAGTTGCTACTCTGGTTGTAACTGCTGGCTTAAGCAACGTTAATATTGGTAGAGATGAAGCATAGAGTGTAGAATAGGTCTGTGGTCCGCATCATTTAGAACTTGTGTTTGGAAAATTATTTAGTGACACAATTGAAATACTTTCAAGATCCACGATTTATGCGTAAATAATTAGACATATTTGTATACCACATACTGCAATGTATACTGTAATTTTTAATATTTTGATTAATGAAAATGAAAATTTCAAAAATCCTTCCTGAGTACAAAGGAAAGACGATTTCAATCTAACTATGCAGAATAATATATCACCTATCTTTTGTCTCCGCTCCGCAGTTCACTTTTATTCCCTGACTTGTCATTGCTCATATTTTGTTAAGTCCTAACATCTTAATTTTGACTTCAGTATAGATAAGCAACAAAAATGCAGTTCACCGGAATTGTAAAGATAAAACATTTATTTTATTTTAATGCTAAACTATGGACAATGTCAATCTCCATTTGGAAATACTTTACCTAATCACAATACGTGCAACGTCCCATGGAGGTAATGCCAGTCAATCAGAATCATAATATATGTCAATGTTTCAGTCTCTTTGTCACATTTGTCAAAAGACGACAGTGAATTATGCAACGTGCGCTTCCCTGCACACATAACATATTTTATTTAAATTTTTAAAATGTTCCAAGAGTGGTTTAGAAAAAGGAAAAATGACACCCTTTTCTTTTGATTTACCTAACGATGTGTATTGAATTTGCACTCTTTCCAAAACATTAATACCATTTTGATTGATTAAAAATGGACTACATGAAGAATGCCTTTGCCTTCTTAAGCATATTTTCAGATAACATTCTCCGAAATAAGTGGTATGATAGTAAAAACTTACCATAAATATGTTTGTGTTTTTCTCAAGCTCGTTTAATTTGTGTTTTAATGTACGGTGTGTCTCTTCTGTGTAGGAGAAAATATTTCGTTTTCTTATGCATATAAAATTAGATTTTGTGTTGAAGCTATATAGAAATTTGCTGATATCGAAACATTTGCTATTTTTTCTAATGCTCTATTAGTATCTTCTGATTGTAAATTGTATCTTCACTCAGATTTTAAATGCCCGTTTCCGGACTAAGCAGAAAATTGCGGCTTGCAAGCTACGAAACCATCACTATGTGTTTTCTTGTGTGTTAACGTTGGTTATCGCGACCCATACTATAAATTTAGCCAAGTAATTTATGAACAGATTCCACTGTTACTATGTTTCAATACTATGTCAACTAGCCAACCAATGAGTGTCAGTGCAGTGCCCGTCATTTGATCGAACCATATCCAACTTATCGCTTAGATAAGCAGGAGTTTACCCCGTCTACATGTTTGGAATAATGACGGATCAAACTCGAAATGCCTTATTTTTTATATTATTTATCTTGTAAAGTATATTTATGTATACTGTAAGGTTCATCTTGATTGATTTACGGATTACGGTTTGCTGACTTTGCTGATTCCTGCACGTGGTAATTCTAGGTTTTATCAAACCGGCTTTCGTTCAGCAAATGCTTCCCGGTCATCAAAAACTTACGTGTGTGTTACAGTTAGGCAATTTACAGTGAGGTGATTTTTAAGTGATTGTCTCAAAAATCCTACTTTGAAGGTTTACCTTTAAGATGACTCTGATGCTCGTGCTCGGCTTTTCTAATGTTTTGATTCAACTATACATCAACACAACTAAGAGGTGGTTAGTTGACACGCCTTTTTGATTGCCGTGTTGGTTAACGTCTCTCTTTCCGGATGTTGTTGTTTGCAGGAAGGAAATGATGAATCTTTGCTGTTCCTTTGATATAAGAGATGCAGTCCCTTTGCTATAAGAGATGTCAGCAAAATAGGTCTTAAATCTTTAGTTATATCTCACGCCGGTATTTTCTTTGGGATCGGGATAACCCGAGCAGATTTCCACTGCGTAGGAGCGTATCCATCTCTAATAGAGGAGTTGAGCAAAGTACAAATAGGTTGAGAATCCATGGGTAGATTCTGTCGAGACCTGGAGCTTTGCCAAGCCCTGTTCGGGCTAGAATAGTCATCTACGTCTTGTACACTTATAACCAATTCATTCAAAATTTCACAATTAGTTTCCGAGTAACGATTTTCGGGTTTGAGATGGGGACGGTTTGATGAGATGGAAGCAAAGAATGAATTAATATCCTCGGCGAGTTTTTCATTATTTCCTTCACATACGTGATTTGCAAGTGAGGTTATGTTCTTTTTTTTTTTGCTATTCTACCATTTGCGGGCGTCGCCGTCTGAGAGCTTCCTGATTTGAGTTTCGTAAAATTTATGACGAAGCATTTTGCCCTGACCATTGATCACGTTTCTTAGACGGTTGTAGCTAGCATTATCGCTAGTTTCAAATGCAAACTGTCGTTGAACAATTAGATCTTTGAACTCAGCTGTTATCCATAGTTTGTCTGTTGTGTGTGTTTTTTGTCATTTTCAAAAGAAAATGATAATCAATCAGGCCGCTGAGGGTACTTTTAAAGAACTCGCATTGTTCTCATATTGTTGCAAGTCTTCATAGCACAGATTTTCTCCCATTGAATTTTTCTAATGGCGTCTACGAAAAGTATCTTTTCGTTTTTGCCATGACGCGAGAATGTATATATTTTATAACACCTTTGTCATATTCATATTATCTTTTTTGGGTGCATCACAATAGACAAGTGGTCTGATTTGCCAATGCGTGCTTTACTCGCTGGTGTGTCGTAGTTCTTTGATACATTTATGTAGATTTTGTCCAGTTTGTTTCGGCTCTCGTAGAGAAATTTATTATTTGCGATAGCTTGAAGCTTTTTGTAAGTGCCCAGTCGGATAATTTATTGAAATCACCGGCTACTAAAATAGCTGTGTTTGGATGAATGCTAGTGATAGTATCCAAGGCATGGGCCAGATAATCGATTATCGCTCTGTGATTCGATTGCGAGGCATGGTAAATGGCTCCGATTGTAATGTACGGGTGGTCGCGAGGGAGGTTTGGTGTAATCCATATCGATTCGCAATCTTTGCTCATCGTAGATGGCCATTCTTTGAATGGTATTTCGCTTCTAATATAGATGCACATCCCACCGCCTCTTTTACCAACTCTGTCTCTTTGTATAAGATTATATCCGTTAAGTGAGAGTCGTTTTGCTGAAACAGAACTATACAATCACGTTTCGACAACGATGGCTACATCCGAAAAAATTGAGTTTTATTTCCGCGTAGAGTTCATCTAACTTGTTATTCACGGATCTTG
Source organism: Protula sp. h YS-2021 (assembly GCA_949752745.1). Taxonomy (NCBI): domain Eukaryota; kingdom Metazoa; phylum Annelida; class Polychaeta; order Sabellida; family Serpulidae; genus Protula; species Protula sp. h YS-2021. The sequence continues at coordinate 77,777,268 of OX457027.1, read as the reverse complement.
CGTTTGCATAATGTAGTGAAAGGAATTTAAAATTTTGATAGTCGTTAAAAGTAGTGCTTGATTTTTCATCAATTCTACAACAAATTGAAGTATTTGCATTCTGAAATGTTTCTTTTTCTACGGCCAAATTGAAATTTTTAAGGTTTAAAATAATTCTTATTCCTTCAGATTTTTAGGTCTACGAAAAAAGCATAGAAATAAATTTCCCAGGCTCTTGACAATTAGATACTGGTTTTATTGTATCGTTTTTTAGCATTTTCATCATTATCAAAAGCTTTTTGCTAGAGCTAAAAGGGATTTGAAAAGGAGGGTTGTGCTGATCACTACATTTTTCAATAGCTATTGTCATACCAGCCACAATACTCTGCACATTTTTTCATATGTAATTTCCTTTGAAACAGATAAAAAAAATGAAAAAGATTTCATTCTATTTCCAGAAAAAGAGGCTAAACCACGATCATTGTATAATTTGAGATAACTAAGCTGTCATATAGTTTTGGTTGCGTTGCTATTGAATTGTTGGGTTGTATTTCTTAGGCTTCATGTCTTAGATTTGCGGGTAATGTTTCACGTTGTTTTGATACCCTTTTGGCTGATAATATGCACTGCGGTGATGTTAAACTTTCTTTTGCGGTAATAAAAATGAGCATTCCATTTCCTCCATTATTCAATTTAGCAGTTGAGCTGAATTCTTTTCAAGATATGCGCACTTTTCATGATTTTTAAATTTTCATCTGCTTCTTTAAGAGCTTTTCTCAGATCATATCCAAAAAGATTTTTTGAAAACCATTTTTGATTGCACCATACTTGATATTTTTTCTCAGTATGTCCTCAAACCAACATTTTCCAAATCATAGATATTTCTGCAGTAGCTTTTCCCAAAAGTTTTGCAGCATCAACTGCATATTTAGCAAAGCTTTTTCTTAATTCCCCATTTAAATCATCTTAAGCATCGACAAGTTCATCAATCAGTCGAAAATTAGTAGTCACGACCGCTAAGATATTTGATTGCACTGCTTTACAGCAGAAATATCTCTTTCAGGGTCGGCATAACGTCGTCGTTCCTTTTTTGAGACATTCTGAATCAACGACTTTAGGATACCAGTCGTCAATAAGTTTGAGTGAGGGACTGCCCAAATGTTTCGCTTTTGGTTCCTTAAGAACTCCTACAAAAATTATGTCCTGTAAGGAATATATTCTGTGTTTGTTTGTGATTGTTGTTTATATCCTCATTTGACATAAAATTTTCCCCTCCGCAACTTCGTGCTTTAGACTTAGAAAAACACAGTTCATCAGGCAACCTTTTTGATAAGTTCCCGTAATTGTTGCAGTTCCTTCTCTCTATTTTGAGACTATTCAGAGTTTAAATTATGTGAAACAGTACCAATAGGATTTCCATGTTTTGGATGAGATGAGGAATCATCATTCCTTGATTTAAATTTAAAGAATTTGTTATGCTTTTATGTTTTTTACTTTTTTGATTTCGTACGTTCCGATTCCTCGTCCATATATTGAAACTCCTTACGAGAAGGTAATTTTGACCGACCATTTTGCGATGCATGAGATAAAGCACGAGAAGGTTCTAAAAAGCGAGATCGTTTAGAAAGTCGATTTGAGCTAACCTGTTCAACATTCCTATCCTCTAAAACCTGCACTGGGACCGTACTTCACCTCTGCTATAAGTAGAATACCTATCAATAAGTCAAATTACACTTTCGGCGAGAATCCATACTCTGCTAGCAATGTTTATTTTTACCACCTGTTACAGTATCCATAGCAACGCTGACTTTGCCGCCTGCCTGTTTATACATAGTAGGCAGAACAACAGCTGTGTGTTTTAGTGTAGCACAGTAGACTTTGTACTTTTAAGCTATTTGAGAAAAGAATTACTCATAGAGAAAATGCTGTTAGAGAACAGGCGAGAACTTGCGAGAACTTTTACATATTGAAAGAGCATTCTAAAAAATACGTGCTAACGTTTTTCTTTTAACTTTTAATACAGATGCTAACCCTTTTAGGATAGCATAGTAAATGGTTTGTAAAATATTAATTTAGATTAGTAAGAGATAACATATTTAGGTGAGCTTTTTTTCTGTTGTTTTGTGTTTGGACATTTTTTTAGTGAAAAAAAATCCTACAATGCTATAAAATGTTGCAAAACAGACTGGCCAGTCAAAATACACAATTCATAAACCAGTACGGAAGTACATGGTTAAAAAAACTAGTAAACGAGAGCAATTTTTTTCACTTTAAAGTAGATCTAAAGCGGCACTCTAACAACAACTGCCTATATATATATTTTTTATTTTCAAAACCAACTGCACAGTCAAATCAAATGAGAATTACGACGCAATGCTGGTCTGTCCCGACTGCCACCTGCTACCAAAAAGAAAATTGTCATCTGTCCGACTGTCCGTATGACGTCGCTGTGGTGGAATCCTTACTGCTGGTCTGTCCCGACTGCCACCTGCTACCAAAAAAAAAATTTCCGAGGAGGGTTTTGGGGTCTGTCCCGACAGCCGGCTGGGGGGGGGGGGGGTCTGTCCCGACTGCCGGCTAGGGGGTTCTGTCCTGAATGCCGGCTAGGGGGGGGGGTTCTTGATTTTTGCCACCTGTCCTGTAGCACACCGATTTTGCATGTGATCAAATTGCTGTGTGTAACTTAGCCTGCTGACTTGATAGAATGTTGCTCGCCTAGGGAGGGGGGGGGGGTAAATGGCGTCACTTTCTGCGGTGAAAACGGTGTTTTCTATCTACTCATATGTTGTCCAAAAACGAAATTTGTTAAAATTGGTCTTGAAGCATCGTTTTCCCCCTACTATGACTTTAGAACATTCGAATAAGTAGCTTAGTAAAATGCTTAAACTTATTTTACATATCATATGTTTTCTAAAAAATTTATTTGTTAAAGTTAGTCTAGAACCACCATATTCCACTACTATAACTTGAGAATATTCGAATAAGTAGCATGGTAAAATGCTAAAACTTATATTACATATCATATGTTTTCCAACAACTAAATTTGTTAAAGTTGGTCTAAAACCACCATTTTTGCACTACTATGACTTTAGAACATTCGAATAAGTAGAATGGTAAAATGCTAAAACTTTTTTTTACATATCACATGTTTTCCAAAAACCACATTTGTTAAAGTTGGTCAAGAACTACCATTTTCCAACTACTATAGCATAAAGCATTAGACTTAGCGTTGGGAAAATTCCATTCCTTCTCAAATTTATTGATCATTCCAACGCTCTGAAGTCGTGCGCTCTGAAATTAATCGATCGTTTCAACGCTCTGAAGTAGTGCACTCTGAAATTTATTTATCGTTCCCACGCTCTTAACTCGTGCACTCTGAAATTTATCGATCGTTCCCACGCTCTGAAGTCGTGCACTCTGAAATTTATTGATCGTTCCCACAGTCTGAGACCTTTCATGTAGTTATTCCTACGCTGTGTGTTTGTGTGTGTGTGGGGTTACTGTAATAAAACCACTGAAATATGACTAATTAAATATTATTAGAGAAAACAGACATAGAAATATAGCTACTATGTTAAAAAAAACAAAAGAAAAACAAATAAAAACAAACAAAAAAAAACAAAAAGTTGTGTTTGCCCCTAGGCGGGATCGAATCACCAATCTTCTGCTTACGAGTCCTCTGCTCTACGAAGCGAGCTAACAGGGCTGGTCTATTGAATGATCTGATAATTACATACATAGTTAGACAATTTAAGCTCACATAGCAATTACATAGTCCTCACAGTCATATAGCCATATGATGTCACATAGTCACATAGTGTCACATGATGTCACATAATGTCACAGAGTCACATGATGTCACAAAGTCACATAAAGTCACAGAGTCACATAAAGTCACATAATGTCAAAGAGTCACATAAAGTCACATAATGTCACAGAGTCACATAAAGTCACATGATGTCACAGAGTCACATAATGTCACAGAGTCACATAAAGTCACATGATGTCACAGAGTCACATAAAGTCACACAATGTCACAAAAGTAAAAAAAGTCACTTACCACGACTCTTTTGCCAATTCGTCTCCATGTGTATTCCAAGCAATCTTCCACTTCCTTTTCCAAAGCATAACCAATCTTTCACTTCGTCTCCTATGTGTATTCCAGTCAACCTTTCACTTCCTCTCCATGTATATCCAACAACAGCACAACAGTAAGAGCAAATGTTTTCACTTCCTTTTATTCTATGTGCATCCAACAACAGCCACAGCAAGAATGGAACACTTGTGGGCACACAATGTGCTCTTAAAGAGCTGCTGAATCACATCCTAGGGGGGTCCTTACATGGAGGACCCGGGGGGTCCCCATGGTATGAGAGACAGATGATGGAAGTCCTCATATGATAGACAGATGGTGGATGTCCTCACATGGAGAACCCCGGGGGAGGTCCTCACATTTAGAACCCCATGATATGACGGTATGATAGACAGAAGGTGAAAGTGATGCCCGAGGGCGGGATCGAAAAACCAACCTTCTGACCATGGATCCGCTTACCAGTCCCATGCTCTACCAAGTGAGCCACGTGAGGCGTAAGGTTAATGTTCGGGAAAACATTCCTTATATAGGGTTAGGGTCACATGACTGATGATTGACAGGTCACGTGACTGATGATGATTGACAGGTCACGCGACTAATGACGTCATGATGATTGACAGGTGACTTAGGGTTATGCTGCTTAAGAGAGTCTTAGTATGATGTCATGACGTCATTATAACGTCACTATAGCGGCATGATGACGTCATTATAACGTCATGATAACGTCATTGACACGGTCGCGCGCTTCTATAAATCATCTGGCCCAGAACTCTCATGGGTGTTCCAGACCATCTGGTCCAGAACTCTCATGGGTATTCTAGCACACAATATGACATCACTATGACGTCACTTCCTGGTCCAGAACCCTTGTTTTCCAACTACTGTTTTTAACTAGACTTAGTGTAATCACGTCTTCCCTGAATTAAATTTCTACTCGTAAATAGCTATACTTCATCTACATTTTGGCAAATAAGTTGTAGAAATGCCCTGGTTTACATTTTCGCCATCTTGTATCTGGCCTTCTACAGAGAAATTTTCCGAGACAAAAACCGTCTCTACTATAACGATAAATTATCCAAAAGAGCACCTCTCGTTTTTCCGAGAGTCTGTTGGTTTATCGAGACGGTCGAAAGGAATGTGCTCTTGATGGTCGACACGACCAAATAGAAAAAATATAGCACAATTGATACACTGTTAATATATGATTCAATTACTTTTAAATATGCTTGATGTTCTGGGATATTTAATGATATTAATTTAAATGTCGCATTTCCTAGATTGTTACCGGTAGTCAACATTGTGAGGTCGATTCGCACAACATTGGTGAATCACATATATCCCGATATCCCCAAGAGGAATCTATGTTTTAGTGACTTTTCTATAAAGTGGTATTCCCGATTTCGCAATGATTCATTCGCCATCTAGTGGCAGAAAAAGATACACAGATCGAATGCCCCCTTCGTGAAATTAGGAAACTTTGTATGTCTCGAAAGTTTTCTACGTGAGTATAAATGTTTGTCCGTTGAACAAACAAGCGAACTTTGAAAAGTATTTTCGTGCACACATTCATGTTTGTTGTTTATATTTAAAGCATACTGACGAATGTTGTGGGCGATAATATGGTACTGTTACACAAAGTAATTCCATAGAGCTAATCTGCGGTGAAGTGTTGCCGGCTGCCAAAGTTTATTATATATGTCCTATGTTTTGAAGTGTTTATTGCTCTTAGTTTATCGAATGAATTTTTAAATGAGAACATGTTCAAATACTGTACTACTGTTTTCAGGTGAAAATGTCCGTCACGAGCAGCCGCAAGAAATCGGGAATTTCTGTTGTGCCTATGCATGTAACCACAGATCTTCTGAAGGGACATGCTCCTTTCTCACTTTTCCAAACGACCCTGTGTTGAAAAAGAAATGGAAAGTTGCTATGAAAAGATGCCGAACAGATGAAAATGGGAAACCTGATAAAAGCAAACTGTGGTCACCTAAGAAACATCACAAGCTCTGCTCATGCCATTTTTCATCTGCTATTAAACCCAAGTCAACAGCTGTTGGCTACAAGCATGTAGTTCCCGACAGGTAGTTTATTTTATAATTTGCTTGCATTAGAAACGTTCATGATATTTTAATAAAAAAGAGATATACATATTAACAAAAGAAATGTTAACGCTCCGTGTTTTTATTTAAAAAAACTATTCAAAACCTCCCGCTTTCTAAGCGCCCCCACCCCGTCTATGTGAGGGGGTGACGGTATGCTTAGCACAAACGACTCTTCTGGCCATCTCTTTAAAAAAAAGTTTTAAAAGTATCCTGCATGAATGACGCATATCTTGAAAGTACTTTTCGTTAGCTTCACATTAATTTACAATTTCTTTTTCAGGTTTTCTTTTTCCAAGAAGAATAAACGAAAAAATCCAGTAAAGCGCCAGCTGAACTTCACACAAATAAAAAATAACGTTCTGACAGTAGCTAAATCGACAGAAATTGTTACTCATTTAAGATACTACGACAATTCAACAGAAATGAGTACGCACACAGAACAGAAACAGACAGAAAACAACACGTTTTCGGTAAGTTTTTAACCCTCAGCCAATATTGGCTAAAGGCTATTGCTTTCGGACCGTCCATCCGTCTGTCTGTCCGTAAACTTTTTTTCGGGCCATATTACAAAAAACTATTTGTCAGTATTCACAAAACCTTACAGGAAGGAAGTATATATGTTCAGCAAGGGTTCAATTTATCCCATGTCAGTCTGTCCGTCTGTCCGTGGCACTTTAACATTTTTTCTTCTCCGGGCCATATCTCAAAATGCATTCCTCGGATCTTCACCAAACCTTAAAGAAAGAAAGTATATATAGCATAGATGTGCAGCAAGGGTTTAATTTATCCCACGTCAGTCTGTCCGTCCGTGGCACTTTAAACTTTTTTCTTGTCCAGGAAATATCTCAAAAAGTATTCATCGGATCTTCACCAAACTTTATAACAAGAAAGTATATGTAGTCTAAATGTGCAGCAAGGGTTCAATTTATTCCACGTCAGTCTGTCCGTCTGTCCGTGGCACTTTAAAATTTTTTCTTGTCCGGGCCATATCTCAAAAAGTATTCATCGGATCTTCACCAAACTTTACAGCAAAAACGTATATGTAGTCTACATGTGTAGCAAGGGTTCAATTTATTCCACGTCAGTCTGTCCGTCTGTCCGTGGCACTTTAAAATTTTTTCTTGTCCGGGCCATATCTCAAAAAGTATTCATTGGATCTTTATCTTATTCATGTCTAATTCGGATTTTTTGTTTTACAGGCATGTCATCATGATTATGACTGCCTCTCAACAAGACGTGTGGGTGCTCTGTGCCAAGCAGTGGATGATATGAGTTCGCGCTTCCCAGAATTCAAAGAAATCTTGAAAGATAGTGAAGAGGCACAGCGGAAAGCTGCGAAACTGGACAGCATGACAGAGAAAGGACAGATTCTAACACTTCACTCTGTTAAAGAGAATGGAAAACTGTTTCATTACTACACTGGACTGCCCTCCTATGAGGTGTTTAAATGCCTCTATGGTTATCTGCAGCCGATTGCTTGTGATATGCAATATGTACAGAACTGTGGAAGGCCACACTTCTCGAACACATTTCGACGAATGCCTGGACTTGCACACACTTTCTCTTTAGATGAAGAATTTTTTATTGCATTGGTGCGTTTGCGTTTGGGTTTACCTACGCAAGATCTTGCTAAGAGATTTGGCATTGCTGACTCGACACTTTAAAATATATGCAATACGTGGTTCCTTTTGCTGTCTACAGAGTTGAAGAAAATTTGTAGCATGCCTTCAACTGAAAAAGTTATGGAATCAAAGGCGGCTTGTTTTGACAATTTTAATAATGTCAGAATAGTACTGGACTGCACAGAGGTTTTTAGTCAGACACCGTCCTCTCTAAAGGCACACAAGCAAATTCATTCAATTATAAGCACCACAGAACAGTTAAATTTTTAGTTGGAATGTCCCCAAGTGGCGCTGTTATATATGTTAGTAAAATGTGGGGAGGTAGAGCTTCTGATCAGAAAATTACTAGTGAGGCAGAGGATTTGCTCAGTGCTTTAGATGCCGGAAACAAGGTCATGGTGGATAAAGGCTTTCGAATTGAAGAAGACCTGCCTGTAGGGGTTTCATTAATAATCCCCCCGTTCAAAGCAAAAGGACAACCACTCAAGCAAGAACAGCTAGAGTACTCTGAAAAAAATTCTGTCGCTCGCATACATGTTGAAAGAGCAATGCGTTGTATAAAAGAATTTAGAATTTTGGAGACCGAAGTGAAATTGGCCATGATAAATAATTACGAAAATATTTTCACAGCTTGTGCATTTTTGGTGAACTTCGATGATCCATTTTTGAATATAGTGTGATTCAGTTACATCGAACTTTGTATGTTCTTGAGAATAAATAATGTCAGTACATTTAGTTTGTTTTCCCTTAGTGTTGGCATGTGGATATGCATTTGGCACACAGCCATTGTTTTTCACTCGGTACATACCCAACACATTTCAAGTGAAACCATTTTGTGCAATTACAGGCGCATTCACATTGAATACTTACTTGTGTGTTTGACGAAATGTTTATTTCATCAAGCAAGATGCGATGGCAAAGAAAACAGAGCCGATCTTTCAGCAGCTCTGTAACGACAGGGCACTCGACAAAGCCTTCCTTTGAGTTACTACAGCTCAGAATCTTTGGGGCAATATAATTGGAGAAAAACAACATAGCATTTGTTTGTAGTTCAGTCCAGTGTGCAATGTCAAAATCAATTTGAATTATCTTCAATAACTGTGCGGACCAGACAATAAAATGTCCTTTTTCAACGCCAGTCACCGCCATGTTCGTTTGTATTTGTGAATAATATTTGTGGTTGTGCTTTAAGGTGCCATCTGAGGTAAGAAACGGTAATTTTAAATCGTCTCCTTGCCGGTATTTGCGAATGGTAAATGAATATTTAACTTCCAGGATAAATTGTCCATGGCAGTTGCAAATGGCTACACCATCCGGACTGCCCCCAATAAAAGGGTGTTCTTCACTTAGAACTAATCCGCATCGGTTAAGAGTAAAATTGGTATGGTGACTTCTCATTTCATTTTCGTACTCTCTCAAAGCATCCCTTTCATGAGCGTTCCCATATCTAGTAGCCTCATTACCTCTAAATGATTTGTTCTCGGCAGTTATATAATTCACTAAGCGATTTGCTTCGGTGCATGTTCCTTTGGTGATGGAATTCATTTTAGTATATACCTCTCTAATCGTTGTTCCTGTTACCATGCCTTGTCTATAGTAGTGCCATGTGTCAGAGGAGGCCTGTGCTTTTGTTGCTTCGTTGATGTCTTGTCTTTCAGATGCGGTTATTTGCAAATTGCTAATAAAGTTTTCGACACTTGCATCTGGATTCGAGGCGACATGTCTTTTCGTTGCATCAATGATATTCAGAGGCATTTTCTTTGAACTAAATAATGACAATTCCCTAGCTGTAACAAGCGCTTATGCATCAAAGGGCAAAGTCTGTGGCAATGACCGAAGCGGTGTCCTTTCTGTCTCAGTTGACACTGTCCCAAACTTGTTTGGGTCTGCTATTGTCAGAAACGGGACTTTGGGGCGACATAGATTAAGTGAATGAACAAGACTTTAAGCCTTTCGCTGTCTACTCCCCTCTTGTCTGGGTGAACAGGGTCGAAATCGCTCAACGGTTTCCTGTCTCTTGTCTGTGTGGCTTGCAGTGGTTGAGACTTTTTAATTTTAATTTTATTGCTAGGCAAGGGCTCAACCTTGCAAGACTTCGGTGCTGTCCAGTAACTAAGTACTTCTGCACTTGCTGGATCTGCAGGGAGCTCATGTAAGCCACGACTAGAAAAGTCTTCTAAAGCCCAAAGCACTGCCGCAGTGTGCGTACAAGCCTCTCGAGCCCCAGCAGGACATGTGCACAAGGAGCCCAATGGTTTGTCATCATCATTTCTGAGAATAACAATTGGCTCGTATGGAGAAGTTGAGGTTGACCAAGACGGATTGCACTTGGCTCTAACTGCGCAGTAGACTGAGTTTTCCAAGTCCAGAAATTCCATACTATGCACATGACCGGTCTCATAGTGCCTATGGCTTCTCAGAGTTTTATACCTCTGCATGGTTGCTGGTGTCCAATCTTCTATATCTCCAGAGCTTGTGTGGGCCATCGTGTCAGGTGCACGTATTAGATAAGCCGAAATTGACGATACAGTAACATTAGGTGCTTTTCGTAAATTTTTGTTCCAACCTCGTTTTGTTCCTTGAACAGTTTTCACAACAATGTCGAAGGTAGTCGTGTCCAAACTGAAAAATCCCAACCTGGTACAAAGACTAAATATTTTCTGTTCTCTTTTCCCCTTCGTGCTTAATCCGTGCAGTTTTATAAGACGAATTAACTGCTTTGGGTTGAGATCCATCACATCATTTTCGTTCTGAAACACATAAAACTTGTAGTTTACAAAAAATTCAGCGTCAATCGTCAAAAAAAGCCATAGTCAGGTAGGGAACCACCCGGGGAACATTCCTGCTTAATTTCAAAACGATTAGAGTAAAACTGTAGGAGAAGTAGCATTTTAAAAATGGGTAAAAACGGGCACAATAAGTGCCGCCATTTTGTCAGTTTTTCGTCAATCGTCAAAAAAGCAACAGCCAGGTAGAGAACGATCCGGGAAACATTCCTACCTAATTCAAAACGATTAGAGTAAAACTGTAGGAGGAGTAGCATTTTAAAAATGGGTAAAAACGCGCATAAAAAGTGACGCCATTTTGTAAGTTTTTCGTCAATCGTCAAAAAAGCAACAGCCAGGTAGGGAACCATCCGGGGAACTTCCTGCTTAATTTCAAAACGATTAGAGTAAAACTGTAGGAGGAGAAGCATTTTAAAAATGGGTAAAAAACGCGCACAAAAAGTAACGCCATTTTGTCAGTTTTCCGTCAATCGTCAAAAAAAGCAATAGCCAGGTAGGCAACTACCCAGGAAACATTCCTGCCTAATTTCAAAACGATTAGAGTAAAACTGTAGGAGGAGTAGCATTTTAAAGAAAAAGTTTAACATACGCACATACATTCAAGCCCCCTATAACGATACGACTATCCCAGTCCGACAAAGTCGGCTGGGTTAAAAATAACATGCAACAAAACTCTAATAAAATACTTCTTTACCAACCTGAACAATGGGGTATTCAAATTCTTTTAAACCAGTTCAGCGATCAGGATCAGCTTTTCGTTTTGCCATGTTTGCATATACGTACAAAAAACTGAAATAAATTACAACTTAACTGCAGTGATTGGGAAATTAATATGTAGCTGATATCCATTGTTATTTTTTTATTCTGATATATAAGGATATTATTATTAATATTATTTTTTACTGTGCGTCACAACGAATGTCAAATTGTTCTAGGAATAAAAGTTACGGCAATACATAAAACTCCACGCACCGGAATAGCACACATACTAATATCTATTATTAACAAGCAATAGGTGCCAACATGCTTTAAGTTATAAATTCTGCAAAGAAGTTTTTCTTCCATTTTTTTATTTATTTATTTATTTTTTTTTGCCGTCGTTTTAAAATTCTCTGAATCCTTTCATGATATGCGTTCGAACGATGACATTCGGCCGATTCAGTATTATTAATACGTTTACAGTCATGCAGTTATAGGAGCTATCTTGGTACAATGGGTGATAGCCTTTTTCTTATAATAAGGTCAACCCCCCGAAGTACCCAGTGCTTCTTGTTCTTCTTTTTTCTCCTTGTTCTTCTTCCTTTCTCATTCTATTCAAGTTTCATTTTCTTTTTTTTCGATTATAGTTTTAAAACAACTGATACATATCCAACAGACATGTTGTAACACTATTAAAATGCTTAATATATATGTTACTTATATACTTATATACTTATACCAAATTCAATCTCATGGATAACTAGGTAATCAAGGTAAAACAGGTGATAGCTCTTTTGTAAATTTGCAGCTTACCACCGGTTATACCAAGATTTTTGTCTTCGATCTTCGGTTTCTGATTAATATTGATATTGACCTGAAATAAATAAAAAATGCTTTGGCTGTTCAGTGATAGTGAACGTATACGATTTCGCCCTGGTTTTATTGTACATTGCGATTAGGAAGTACCTCGTAGACAACTTTTTACATGCCAATACAGTTCTTCCAAACATATCACGAATGACAGGTCATCACAGTTCTTTTCTCTTTCCATGTACATTCTTCATTCGCGTATCATGTCTTATAATGTATTATCGCCCACTTAAGTGCCATATTTTATACGAAACAGTGTGGAAAAAAATTTCCGTGTATGAAACGGAAACACAAATAAACTATTTTTGAAACACATTGCTGCGTTTTGCCTGTTTTACCAGTATAATTGTTTGTTGGCGATAAACTGTGGCAGACCCTTTAATTCGTGAGTAGACATTCGAGCCTCGTTCTGAGCTTAACATAAACAAGTTTCTTCATCATTAGTAGTTATGGGAAGTCACGTGATGTTTACTTCCTTCACCTTGTTATGCGATTACTTCCGCTGCGGGCCAATTCAGGCGAGGCCTGAGGAAAAATGTCGACTGTAGACAAAACATCAAACATCGGAAACATCCAAGAGGATAGTAATACGAAACTAGATAGGATTATTGATTCGTTGAGTAGATTAACGGATAGAATCGATATTGTCGAGTCAAAAAGCGAAAATAGTGACAGATTTTCAAACACAGTGTGTGGAAAGTTAGATCAATTGATTAGTCGTGTGAATAAACTGGAATCCGGGAGACATATAGATTCGGAGGAATTCAAGAGACCACCCCCAGTGTTTCGGGATTGTGACGAATACTCGCCTTCGAGGCCAGTTACATCAGTTACGTTTAACCGCCATACGAGGCCAGAAAATATGCCTTCTGACGAAGGAGCAACAGGAGGTTGTCCTCCCCACAGCTCAGACAATTCTGTCTCTGCTTGTGTTCAAAGTGATTTTAAGTCACTAAAGGACAAATACGCGCCATTCGAGCTCCCAGCTTAATTTAAGCTAAGTACCGACCGAACGGGGGTCAAGCGAGAAGACCAGGCTAGAATAAACTTAATCGCAAGTTGTTCAAAATATTCTGAAACTCTACTAAAAATTGCAGGATCTAGTAACAGAAACCAGGATCTGGACTCGATAAAACAGGAAGTCTTCATTGCAGCAGGCACACTGCAAAAATATTTGCAATCAGAATACTTGGCAGTGTTGGTTGAAAATTCTTTTGACGTCCAGACAGCAAAATTTTTCAGACAGCTTCGTAAAATCACTTCGGCGTTTGACTCAGATTCTTTAGCGGATTTAAAAGACGCTGTTGCTGTGTGCTCCCAGTATAAACCTCAGGAGCAAAGCTCTCGTGGTCGTGGTTACGGTCGTGCCAGAGGAAGATATCGAGGCAAATCGGATGTTTATGGTCGATTATCACACTTCCCTCATCATCGCCCAGGGGCAAATCCAAGTCAACAATATGACGAGTAGTTTTGTGCTTAATAATGGTGATAAATTCGTTACGCGATCACCTTCAGGCTTGGAAAGATATAAACGCCAATGAAGAAGTGTTAAAGTGGATTGAGTTCGGTGTTACACTACCATTCGAAACAACACCAGAAAGGTACGAATACCTAAATCATCAATTTTCAAGAGACCAGTCGAAGTTTGTTGATTCGGAGGTAAACAAGCTTTTGAAAGCAGGAGCTATTTCTAAAGTTCAAAATAAGCCTTTTTGCGTCAACGCAATTGGATGTGTGCCAAAGAAAAACAAATCTTATAGACTAATAGTGGATTTGAGACCATTAAACAATCATATTAGTGTCCCATACTTTAAAAATGACGGTATCGATGTTGCGTGTGACCTGGTGCTGACTGGTGACGAGTTTATAAGTATTGATTTAAAAGACGGGTTTCATCACATAAATGTACATCCGGACTTCCGAACGTATTTCGGCTTTGCTTGGAAGAATCAATATTACGTATTTAATGTGTTGCCATTTGGATGTAACATTAGTCCTTTTTATTTTAATAAAACAGTGCGAGCAGTGGTACAGTATCTACGTGAATCAGGTTTACGTTTCTTGTCCTGTTTAGACGATGGGTTGTTATGTGCTCAACCTGCTATTATCGCCAATCAAGTTGATTTTCTCTTAGACACATACGCCAAATGAGGACTTGTGATTAATTTTGAAAAGTCCGAACTTGTTCCTAAAACAAGCATAGTGTATATTGGATACATCATTAACACTGTCGGTCCCGATAAAAATCCTTGGATATCTATTCCAAAATCGCGCATATACAAACTACAGCGCGATATTAAGCGGATACTGAAAAAGGGCGAAGCTTCGGCTCGTGTAATAGCAAAAATTTGTGGACAATGTATTTCTTTTACAAAGGCAATTTTGCCAACAAAATTACTGCTGCGGAATTTGTATCGATTGTTATCGTCACGTGATGCATGGACGGATGTATTAAAACTGGATAAGGCAAGTATGGAGGATTTATCGTGGCGGTTATGTGCCTTATCCTCATGGAATGGTAAATCCATAGTGAAACGCCATATTGACTTACAAATTTTCACTGACGCTTCAGACATCGGCTGGGGCGGTGTTTGTGAAGAGGATGAGGCAGCTGGTCCATGGACGAGTCCAGTGAAACATAAGTCTATAAACTATCGTGAACTTTTAGCAGTGTTATTAACACTCCAGTCTTTCAAGAATAAGTTAAAAAACAAATGCATTCAAATCGTGACAGACAATGTGACAGTGGTTGCGTTTATAAACAATTTAGGAGGCAGTGTGCCAGACTTAACGAATCTCACAAAGATTATTTACAATTTAGCATTTCAGTACAACATTCAGCTAGAGGCAAAACACTTGGCCGGGAAACTGAATTGCCGGGCCGATCGACTTTCTCGTTTATCGCTCGCCAGCACGTACAGTTGGAAGCTAAATCCCGTTCTTTTCAGCTTTTTAGACAGGAAGTACAAAGGTCACACGATCCATCGATTTGCAGACATCACGAATTTTCAGCTTCGGGTGTACAACAGCCAGTTCTGGGACCCTCTTACGTCAGGCGTAGATGCTCTAGCTCAAACCGACTGGGCAGAACACAACAATTTTGTGAATCCGCCCATAAATCTCATTCCCAGGATACTGAATATCATAATAAAACAACGTGCAGAGGCAACCATTATCGCTCCCAACTGGCCGGCTCAAACGTGGTATCATACGTTGTTAAATCTATCAATAGCACCACCATTAAAGTTGCCGAAGTTCACGAAGCATCTGTGCAAAGGCAACAATCCAGAGGTTCTCAAAAACAGAAAGTGGACATTTTCTGCCTGGAGAGTGAGTGGGAAAATACTTTGAGTAAACAAGGTTGGACTTCTGAGTCATCCAACTTGATCAAACACTGTTTGGCAACATCCACACTTAGCCAGTATAACAGACAAATAAACAGGCTACAGGATTATTGTTTGATTCGAGGTGAACATTTTCCTCCCAATGATCAGTCAGTGATAGCGGGTTATTTGTGTGATGTTGCGAAAAATTCCACTCGTCCGAGATCAGTTCTTTCTGCCAATATCGCAGCTATAAAGTATTTATACCACGTTATCGATTTACCAAATCCGTGTGACGCAAACATTCATCACCTGTTTGACGCACCGGTGAAAACACAAACCAGAGCTCCGCGCTCTACTTTGAATATTTTACCTCGAGAGCCCTTTAACAACTTGTTCCTGAGTTGGCCAGACAACGAGGGTTTAAGTATTAAACGCCTCCGCCTCAAGGTAATAACACTGCTGGCATTTACGTTCATGTTACGACCTTCGGATATTGCCCCAAAGGCAGTGATCACAAGTTCGGGAGAAATAAAACAGTCTGTGTTCTCTACTGAGAATGTGAAATTTTTTTATAACGGGGATCTACAACTAACATTTTTTTGAATAAAGAATGATACGTACAGGGACGGTTTCTCAGTACGAGTCCCACCCGTCTCTGTACCAAAACTAGATCCGGTCACAGCCCTTCAAGGCTATATCAAGCGTACGGATATCTGTCCTCCGCCGGATACAAAAGCGTTGTTTTTGACGTGTAAGAAGCCTTACACAGCCATTTGTGCCACGACAGTTTCCAACATTCTCGACGACGCCATTTACCTCGCTGACCTAGATCTTTCCAAGTACTCAGCGAAATGTTTTCGCCCCACGGGAGCTACAAGGGCTATTGAGGGTAGCTGTGACCCCGACAAAGCCCAAAGAGTTGGCCGCTGGAAGACTACAAGTGTATTATTTGATCATTATGTGCATGACAAAACCCCCAAGCTTTATTCTGACAGCGTACTGCTTGGAGGAAAAATATAAGCGATGCTAAGCGATAAAGTGGGGAAAAACTCTAAACCATGGCACAATACATCACGAACTGCATAAATAACGGATATTTCTGCAAATAGTAGTTATGAGAAGTCACGTGATGTTTGCTTCCTTCACCTTGTTATGCGATTGAAGGCAGGATTTTATATATACGGTAACGGAATAGTGTACACTGATGTGTATATCCCTATATGAGGATTACAGCATCCTACAGACCCGTACGGAGTAACGTATATACAAGGATAGCACAATACATCACGAACTGCATCAATAACGGATATTTCTGCAAATGCGAAATGGCGAATACTATTTTGCGAGGAATCCCCATTGGGTGTTTGGAGTAAAAAGATGTTATACACAAAGGACCGATCCACCATAGAGGTTGGCTATTGGACAACAACGGTTCTTTCGAGCAGCTTTGCTCGACTGGAAAGAAAACCAAGCATTAACCATTAAGTTACATCCCTGCAGAAACTGAGTTATTCCACACTGCACTTAGATACTTCAATGTTATATAGTTTGGAAACATTTAAAAGACAATAAAAACAGTTGAGCGATAATACAAGATTATAAGTTTCCTGTTTGTTTTATATTAAAAATCCCCTGATCTGTTCTGAGTTTTTCCTTTTTATTCTTGGGGACACCTTAGTGTTATGCATTGTGGGTAACTGAGGGCATAATGAGCGATGACGGAAAAACTGTTATCGCACTGTTTTATACCAATACAAATTCTTCGATATTTACGACTCGTCAGTTAAGTGATAACATTTTCGTAAACGGTAAAAAAAATTTAAAGAACTAACTTTCTGGCATGTGACAAGTAGGCCAATTTGTATGCAATCGGCCCAGAACAAGAAAAACACCCTGTTATATTGTCTGGGTGTTTCTCATTCACTGCCCCTAAAAACGATGCATGATGTCAAAATGACGAAAAACATGGCATAGATACATTCTGTTATGATTTTGATGTATTTCTCCATTGATTTTCTATGTTTATCAAGATGTCAAGATGTTTACACTGTAATGGAGTTGCTTTCCTGTTATGGTGTTTTCTTAAATATATCATATATACATGGAAATATAGATAATCTCGCCGAAATGGTTACTTAGTTTGAAAGTAATTTTGCAAACGGGTGGACCGCTTAATAAGTGTAAACTTTCTGGTTCCACCTTTTCTTTTAAACACAATTAAAGCCTTTTCGAATACCATATTTAGCGTATATATGTATATGTTGTTTAAAATGGAAATAAATAGAAAGAAAGAAAGATGTTTATCCCCCCAAATCTGTAGACCCTTTTGGGTAAATCCCGTAGAGGAAACTGTGAATCGGCTTATTCTTGTGCACAGTTCGTAAACCGAAAGTACTGCTTCAAACGGGCATGATATTGCATGATCATATAATATTTTAATATATGGTTTTTGCTTGGGTTGGGTTTTGGACGGTCCGAAACGTACTTCGGACCGGACAGTGCCCAAAACGTGGTAAATCGCCAAAAAGGGTTTTTACCGGTCTGAAACTAAAACAACTAAACTTATATGGACAAAACACACTTAGTCGACGTGCTTATTGCTATCAATTAACAAAAACTAACCATGATGCAGTTTTAGGCCCCAACCCTTCGGATTGGGGCCTATAGGTTTGGGGTGTCCGTCTGTCCGTCATCGCTTTATACCCCTATGAATTTTTTTTTGGGGGGGGGGGGCAGTTGGGGCCTGCTTGTGTTTCACAAATACTTACTTGTATGCATAATTTTGCCATTAATATTTCTTTGAATTGTTTATGTACACAGTGTTTATGCATAAGTCGAATATTTTCACAGTAAAGAAACTTACCTTATATACAGTAGTTACGACACTGGAGCATCAATATATTAAGCAGACGTGGAGTCGTCTCCGCCCTACCCCAGAGCAGTATACGGTGGCAAAGGGATTATATCGCGCAAGAGGCACGCCGAGAGAAGCCAATGTAGTGACAGATTAGGATTCAGATTCAGGATTAAGGCGCGCTCTAAATTTTGGGTGTTAAATAAACAGCAATCGAACTCTTCTTGCACGCATTATTTGGATAGTGGTGGGGTGGACTGTTTGCTAATGTGACTTTGCGACTCGCACAGCATTGCGGACTGATAGCGTTTTCAGGGGTGGACTGTTTGCTGATGTGACATTTGCGACTCACACAGCAATGTGGACTGGAAGTGTTTTCATAAGCAGAAACGTTAAGTTAAAAAACAAACAGGGAAATATTTGACTGAACAGAGAAACGCGTTTTGTATATTTGAATAGTTTAAATTTTGTCAGCCTAGTTTCGGACAGTCCAAAACTGTTTTGGTCTGGACGGTAAAAACCTGGTTTTTACCAGGGATTTTTACCATCGTGTCCAAAACTTGCCAACCCTGGTTTTTGCAGTAAAATTCAAGTTCAAACTTCAACTTGACAAACATGCAAATAAGTGATTAATCCCACGTTACGTGAAATATTTCATACAAACTGTGCCCTCCCCGCTTCCGGTATGTCTGCCCACCGGTGTTTTCTTACAAACGTTTTGATGATGTGGCGAAATTCCATTTATATGCTGAATCATGAAAGAGTTTACACATTTGAAAAACGTACTATGCAAAGTTATTAGTTATGAAGTTTATAATTTTATTTACGCACACTCCTGTGTGTTGTGTGTGGAGGATTGGGGTGGGGGGGGGGGAGAGTGGATATCGGAGGCCGGGATGTCGACTGCATATACTGGTAAAGCAAGTGAACCAGCTCCATTATTCTGCTCTACGTGTGTCAGTCCCCGTCAGTGATGTGACACTTCAACCAATGAATACCAGAAGCACGAGACGTGGACGTATAGAGAGGATGAGGCATAACCCCGCACTGGCTGCCCGACGCCATCGCGCTTCCACCAGAGGAGTCTCCAATACCGCGCGGCACGTCCACAGTTCCGTCCGCACTTCCGTCCGTAACGTCCGTGCTTGTGTAAGCCGCCTTCGCTTTTGCCTTGCGATTGGTCCCCTGCTTGGTGTGTGTGTCACTGGTGAGCATGTGTTTTTACGTTGCTATTCCTCGTTCAATTTTGACCAGAAATTTGGTCTGATTTAAATGCTTATCTGTTTCAGCATGTTTACTTTTTAATAACGTTTCTATTCCGTCTTCATACTTTATCATGTCGAAGTTGGTTGTTCGGAGTGTGTGTTTAACATGAATAAAATTAAGACAGTAATAACTTACTTAAAGACACAAGCCAAAACATGACTGTGAGATGTTTAAAGCTCTTGGAAGCAGGGGTGGTATGATTTAAATCAGTTGATTTAAATCATGATTTAAATCGTGATTTAAATCAACGTAAAAAAATCACGATTTTTGATTTTTTTGATTTTTTTAATTTGTTGATTTTTTTCTGCTTAAAATGTGTGTCATCCAGACTGTTTCACTGAAGGCACTTGGAGACGCCTTTGTTTAAACAAGGCATTTCATATGGTACGCTTATTAGTGCACATGAGCCTCCGAGGTGGGGAGAAGGCGTTTAGTTAGGTGTTAAGCAGGTAACTGCCTTTGGTGTTTGAAAAGAAAAGAAACCCTTCAGTCTCATAGTATTTTTTATGATTGTTTGAGCAAGTACTCTGTAGTGGATATGTAATGGCAAACTAATCTTCAGAAACTCCCGATAGCATCGATATCTCCAACTTACTCCGTCCTTTCTCCCAACCGCGTGTGCTTGTAAACAAAGTATTAGTGTTACGCGTCGAGCGAGGTTATTTAAATCTCCCCCCTCCCCATATCACTGCATTTTTAGGCCCCAACCCTACAGGGTTGGGGGCCTATAGACTTGGGGTGCCTGTCTGTCCGTCTGTCCGTCCGTCTGTCTGTCCGTCATCGCTTTTTTGTACAAGCGATATCTCGAGAACGCAGAGGCCTAGAGACTTGATGTTGGGCTCATTTGAAAGGTCTCGACTTGTAGATGTGCCTTTTGGCCATTTTGGCCAAATTCGATCACGTGATCTTGGCCAAATTGGCCAAAAACGCAAAAAATCGACTTGTGTTTGTACAGGCGATATCTCGAGAACGCAGAGGCCTAGAGACTTGATGTTACCCCTTACAATCTGGGGGCGTTGGGGCCTGTTAGTGTTCACTGAATACTTGTCGATTGTTGATTGAACAAACCTCGGAGTGGAAAAGGCTGGAAACTGGCGTTTTGCTACCGATCGCTCAATAAATGAAGAATTGAACTTGAAGACAGTTATCTGAACATTTGAAAATTGAGGACAGTTGTGATTTTGTGAAATGTAAATGTTTTTGTAGTACAAGAGAGCGTTACGAGTCTTCAATTAACTGTTAAAAGGTGGTGCTGGATATTTTGTCGGGTTTTTTTTCAGTTTGATTTAAATCAAAAACATAAAAAAAAATCAGATTTAAATAAAAAAAATCAAAAATCATGATTTTTTTTTTAAAAATCGGATTTTTTTCGGGGTTGGGACATTTTGTACCTTTGTCACTTTGTACCTCCGTCATTTTGTACCTTTTTGGACACTTTGTACCTCAGATTTTGCGACACTTTGTACCTCCGCGAAAGACGTTTTGTACCTTTTCTACCACTTTGTACCTTACCATTTTATACCTTTTTTACGTGCAATACTCAGTTAAAACAAAAAAATGAAATACCGCCTGCTCTACTTGACCTTCATTTCAGTGAAAATATGTTTATTTATTAATTGCAATAACCTGTAGGATAGTGTTGGGGGCCGTTCCGTAAAGTGACTTTACCGTGATTGCAATTATCCCGAGTAACTTTTCTTAACAGTGTTAAATGCATTACTTGAGTTTATGTTATAGAGTTACTCAGTGAATGGGACAGAATTGATCAGCTCTGGGAGTATATTAAATGCAATCAATTCGACAAGATTTTCTCTGGAATTAATCAACCAGACTGAGTGAATCTACTCAGGTGTTACTCTGCAAAATCGCTGTAATTGGCTGGACTTTCAGCAACAGTCTTCTAAAATCAGTATAAATACAGCTGCGATTCTTTGCTAGTTATATGTCTCCCCCTAAGGGAGACATATATAGCATTTTGTGTGTCCGTCCTGGTGTCTGTCTTGCCGTCTGTCTGTCTGCCCGCAGTGAGTTCTTGTGAAATTAATGAGTCGATTTTTCTCAAAACATACATACATACATACTGGGGTACATGTCTAGATGATGCCCGTGTTATCTTTTTTCGTTCCTTCAACAATTCTATTTTGGCAAATTTTTTAACATGGGGGGGGGGGGGGTTCGTGAATTTTTTTCACTTTGGCAGGCTATATCTCCAAAACAGTTCGTTGGATAAGGCTCAAACGTCGCAAGAAGAACACACATATAGCACAAATGTATACTGAAAAGTTTTTCTTCATTTCCGTTGAAAATGTATTTTTGGCGAATTTTTTAATTTTTGATTTTAAACTTTGTTGGGCCATATTGTTACGATATCTCCGAAAAAGTGTGTTGGATTAGGTTGAAACGTGGCAAGAAGAACCCACATAGAGTGCAAATGTTTACTGCGAAGTTTTTCTTCATTTTCGTTGAAAATGTGTTTTTGGCGATTTTTTAAATTTTTGATTATTTAAGTTTTTTGGCCATATTGTTGCGATATCTCCGAACCGGTAAACGGTCATCTGCCCCCCCGGTCAACTGCCAACCTTTTTTTGCAACCCGGTCGACTGCCCCCCCCCCCCTCCCCACCCTGCAATTTGACGGGGTCGTCATCTGACCCCCTCCTTTTTTTAGTGGAAAAAAAATTCTTTAAAAAATTAGGCAATTGTGATGTCCCCGTCTACTTCGTCTCTGAAACAAATGATCTTCATTGATCTATTCACCAATATTGATCTTAGGAAAGACTGATCCGTAAACTAATTGCAATTCTAATTGCAATTATTTTCCTATTGATGAATTGCAATTTACCAAGGTGCAATACATTCAATAAAATAAATATAATTTTATTTATTGTCTTTTAAGCCAAGAAGCCAAGAAAAAATACTATATGGGGGAGGGGGGCAAGCTACCACCCCTCCACTTTGAAGGGGGGGGGGGGGCAGTCGACCGGGTTACAAAAAAGGGGGGGTGCAGATGACAGGGGGGCAGTTGACCGGGGGGGGGGGGGCAGATGACCGGGACTCCTCCGAACCAGTTTGTTCGATTACATCGCAACGGATAATTCGAGGTTAATGTGGATTAAATTATCGGTTTAGACTTAGTGGTAGCTACAACCAGACTGTCATCGGTGACAATCAGAAAATTCCGTTGTTATTTTGCTGGTTACACATTACGCGACAGCAAAAATAACGTGTATTGTATTGTAAAGAAGCGTGCAAACTGACAATAAAATATGTAACATCAATCTGGGTTGTAATTTTTCTCATCTTAAAGAGGGTACAAAATGACTTTAAAAAGGTGCAAAGTGGTAAGGTACAAAGTGGCGGAAAAGGTACAGAACGTCTTTCGCGAAGGTACAAAATGGCAAGGTACAAAGTGGCAAAGGTACAAAATGTCCCAAGACCTTTTTTTCCAGCCCTGCTTGGAAGCAAATGACTGCCAATGGCATTTTACTCAACGGTTCTCACATATGAGAGAAACTGTCCATCACAATGAGCTAAGCAGTCGTGCGTATGGCGTGTAAGAAGGTCTGTCGTATTATGCGTTTGGGGAACCATTTTATCTTCTGAACTCGAAGATCAAAGAAATAAATATTACACGTGAAATGCAGAAACTGAACTTTCTAGAGTATAGGAAATTTTTTCCCCCGTCAGCCTCTGTCGGCGAAGACGCCGCCCAAGTTTTCCTACGTCACGGAAGGGCTGCTGGCGGGCCATGGTCGACCCACCAAACCCGGTCACGTGCAGTTCCTGCTGGAGAATGGTTTCAGATATATAGTAACACTTACTATGAATAAACCAAAGGCTCTAGTGGAATACCCAGGTACATGTTTTTCCTTTCTTCTGTGCGAATGGACCAGTATCAAATTATCCGCTAAAATAACTAAAATCGGCCAAAAAAAAAAAAAATCCAGTGGTGATGTAAAATAGGAAGGAATATGGTTACTAGGTGACACATTCAAACATTGAAAAGAAAGCGTAGGCGTTCCTAAATTTCTTAATCATAATACCATAACAAATAAAAAAAAAATCAGCGCAGACACGTCTCCAAGTAAAAGCAGTCACAGGTCCGTTGCTTGGTTATGTGTTTGAAATGGGAGTGGTAACCACGTGCTGGGTATGGTTGACACAGGGGCAGGCCTGGAGTGGGTGCACATTCCCATACAAGACGAGACAGCGCCCACAGTACAACAGATCCAGCAGTTCCTGGCCCTTGTTGACAGAGCGGAAAGTGAACACGTGGTATGTCAGCGTGAATAATCAGCCCAAGATATTTTAGAGAAGACGTTTGTAGGTTTGTAGGTGAATTGATGTACATATGTGAAATATGCTAGTAAAATTGACGATTTTGTTCAGATTTGGCCTTTTATGGCCCATCCGCCGTCAGGCTGCTTATGCCATGACTTTTTTTGTCCCCTTCGCCGTCAGACGGTTTATGCCACGGCTTTTATGTCCCCCCCCCCTCCTCCCTCCCCTTGCACCGTCATGCCGCTTATGCTATTTCTTTTAACGTTTCTAAGACGGTATTTTTGTTTTGACCCAGGCGGTGTCTGTGCACTGTGCTTGGGGTAGGGGGCGAACGGGCACGATGCTTGCTTGCTACTTGGCGCGCAAAGATAACCTGGATGCGGACGACGCGATCCAGAAGATCCGCCGACTGCGACCCGGATCCATTGACACGGTGAAGCAGGAAAACGCAGTGAGGGATTTTGTGCTGGAGAGCCACCGTAGGACTTAACCGACGCAGTATTAGGCTCATGCTCCTTGTGTGTTCTTGTCAATGCCGATTATGCTCGGGGCTGAACAGTGATAAAAAAACTAACCAAATGCACCCGCTGAAAATTGTTATAAGAGTACACTGGATAAATTATCAAAAAAATTTGTGCTATAAAGCTAAATGATCACTAAGGTTTGATTGTTAAATGAGAGCATTGAATCATTTATTGACCTTTGAGGCGTGGCCCGAAAGCCCAATAAATGACTTACTGCAATCTTCAAGTCTGACAGCCATCTTTCTTTTCATAAAAGGAAGACTGACGTATGTTAGTTATCGCACTGTATACATATGACTACAGGTGCAGTCAGTTTATAAATAACTTGGAGCCATAGTTTTAAGCGTCTCGAGAGGTGGGTGGGGAAGGGTGGAATTGATCAAAGTGCTCAGTCACATAGTTGCATTGCAATATTTGTTTATCTTTGCAAGTTACTGCGCTTCTTTTTCTAGTTCTGTTTTGTGCTTTGCTTAGCAAATTAAATTTATATTTGTGTTTATTTATTAATTTTGATTTTGTCAGCTTAACGACGTTTTAAATAAAATAATATTTGATCTTGTGTTATTGTAATTGTTTTCACAAGCGTATGGAGGGACCTTTTCCCTAATATATTGATCCTGACTTCGGTGTTTTTTATTTGGCCAGTGCATACCAAGGATCAACATGACCCTGTGCGTCCGTCCGTAGATTCTTGAAAAGTGTTTATGTCAAGACGTCAGTACCCCTTGAGCATTCTAAACTAACAAGCCATCGCAGAGAGCACATCCCCCCCCCCCAACCGGACTTAGGCATTAGTTTTTTTTGTTATCATGTTGACAAAAAAAATGCGGTGGAAAATCAAGATGGTGGCCAGGGTGACCTTATAATTGGGTTAAGATCAAAGTAAAAACCCGCCCGTACACACTATGACCCACTAGGTCATCTATGTACCAAATATCGTAGGAAACGTATTATCGGGTTGGGAGTAACAGCAGGCTATTGACGGACGGATGGACAGCAACCAAACCTTTAGTTGCCTTCCAGGGACTAAAGCTTCCGTTTGATGCTAAAAATTACAGTATGTTGCCACTTTAATGTGATTTGTTTTCCTCTAATTTTCTTTTCAAAGAACGCCAAAGCAAAAAATTTGGCTGGAAACACCTCTTTGAACTGGCCTGGTGGTACAGATACCTGATGCAGGTGTACCAAACGGTCCGAGGCAAGGCGCGGGATTCTCCAAAGTGATACAGCTAAAATAAACAACTTTTAACCGATCGAACAGCAACCCTTTAGTGAATTATATTTTGCAAAACGGAACAAAATAAGGTGCGCCCGTAGAAGTTGAGATTAAAACTACACAGAATTTTTACTTTCGTATCAAACTGACCTCACTTGATCCTTCAGATAAGGTCTTCTACCGAGCATGTCTCAAAACGAGGTCAAAATTAATCAAGTTGATCAAAGTGCTCAGTTATATAGTTGCATTGCAATATTTGTTTATCTTTGCAAGTTACTCTGCTTCTTTGATATTATTTTAATTCTGTTTTGTGCTTTGTTTAACACATTAAATTTGTTAATTTATTAATTGTTGATTTTGTTAGCTTAGCGACGTTTTAAATAAAATAATATTTGATCTTGTGTTATTGTAATTGTTTTCACAAGCGTATGGAAAATCAAGATGGTGGCCAGGGTGACCTTATAATTGGGTTAAGATCAAAGTATCAAAGATCAAAGTAAAAACCCGCCCGTACACACTATGACCCACTAGGTCATCTATGTACCAAATATCGTAGGAAACGTATTATCGGGTTGGGAGTAACAGCAGGCGATGGACGGACGGATGGACAACAACGAAACCTTTAGTTGCCTTCCAGGGACTAAAGCTTCCGTTTGATGATAAAAATTACAGTATGTTGCCACTTTAATGTGATTTGTTTTCCTCTAATTTTCTTTTCAAAGAACGCCAAAGCAAAAAATTTGGCTGGAAACACCTCTCTGAACTGGCCTGGTGGTACAGATACCTGATGCAGGTGTACCAAACGGTCCGAGGCAAGGCGCGGGATTCCCCAAAGTGATACAGCTAAAATAAACAACTTTTAACCGATCGAACAGCAACCCTTTAGTGAATTATATTTTGCAAAACGGAAAAAAATAAGGTGCGCCCGTAGAATTTGAGATTAAAACTACACAGAATCTTTATTTCCGTATCAAACTGACCTCACTTGACCCTTCAGATGAGGTCGTTTACCGAGCATGTCTCAAAACGAGGTCAAAATTAATCCAGATGGAGGCATTACCCCACATAGAAATCCTTTATTGGGCAATGAAAATGAAGCCAAATCGCTCATTCTCTAGCCGCTTTTGTCTAGGTAAGAAACATCGCCTAGGTATGGAACCTCACTATATAAGCGTCTTTCCAAATAAAAATAAACCTCACTTAAGTAAGAACTCAACTAGGTAAGGTTACTTACGTAAGTTTTCTCCATTCTTATTGTCAACCGCTAAATTGAAACTTGAGTTCAGTTGATTAGAAAGTATTTGACCAGAGTATAAAAAAGCACTTGTTCTCCTTAATAGCATCAAAAAAATTGTCACTATGTTTGCGTTGCTATATCTTGTTATGTATGAGTTAAAATATATACTGGAATGAAGTGATGATAAAAAAAAAATTCTCCATATGAGGAGCATCACTTAGATAAGACCTCACTTTTGTAAGCTGTTTTGGGATTGCTGGGCATTCTGCCGACAATGCTATCAACACCGATAACAATATCCAAACGCTCTTGAGTAATATTTAGAACAGCAGCGTATGCTCAATAGCGCATTGAAACTTCTTTTTTTTTTGCACTTTTTAATTCACGCACTGGTTTCTGAGAGATGTATGATGCACTGAAACTTTTATAATAAACACTTGTCTTTTAATTGGTCAAACATTGCTAAAATTTCTGGTTTTCCCAACATGTTTTTAGCTATATTTTAATAATTACACTGATTATTTTTTATTAATGTTTATTTTACACACATTGATCTTAAATAATAAATAGTGGTTTTGCTACGATATGGCATTACAACCGAAAGATTTGACATTACAACCGAAAGATTTAACATTACAACCGACAGATTTAACATTACAACCGAAAGATTTGACGCTACAACCGAAAGATTTAACATTACAATCGAAAGATCTAACATTACAACCGAAAACATGACATTACAACCGAAAGATATGACATTTCAATCGAAATATATGACATTACAACCCAAAGCATTTGGTGAAACAAACCTCCTAGGTAGTAGGTTTTAGTTATTATTCATTTGAGACAGACCTTGAATGTTTAATTTTTTTTTAAGTAGGAGACAAGAGCACATTGCAGAGGGGGAGGGGTCTTCAGGGGTTGCAGCCCCCTAAATTAAAAAAAAAACAAGATTGCAAATCTTCGTATTTTCACAAAAAGTCTGGCTGGCAAATTCACTACTTCGGGTGATTTTTCGAAGTTGACCCCCTTAACGAAAAACTTGTATCCGACACTGCATTGAGACCCCAGAAGTAAGACCGCTTGTGTTCCCATCCTGATCTAGCTGAAGTACTTTAGCTCACCTGCCTGATAATATGGTATTTTGTTAAATGTACGCAGTAACTGTCAATGTGTGAGGTGCATTAAACCGATGCGGCACCACAGGACTGCCTGGCCCATGCATTTTTTTGCGCTAGAATGTCTGCTCAATCGGCAAGCTACCCCAACCGTATGACTGTCTTGTTTGACAGCTTACCCATGCTTTTAGTTGCAGCGTGTGTTGATTTATTGACATATAACAGGTGCTCCCCCCCACTCATTCACTACATATGCAGCAGGATCATTTATAGACTATTCTGAGAACCTTTTTTTGCTCTCTCAACGGATATGTATCTTAAAGAGCGTTTAAACTGAAAAATATTACCTTGATGTAATAAAAATTGTTTTGTTAAAATTTTATTTCTTTTAGTTTATCACTTTTCTTTAGCGTTAAATTCACAAGGTCCTTTTAGTTGGGGGAGTGGTCCGCAGCAGGTTATTTTTGGAAATGGGTCAAGAGCACTTTTAAAAACAAAAAGTATATGTATAGTATTTGTCGCTTCCTTTTAATAATGATATTATCATGTGTATAAGAAGTAAAGTCTAAAATTACAATTTTTGTTAAATTTTAAAGTGTCATTTTGCTTGGTAAAATTTAATCATCCTACCCGATTTAAATGTTCCTGCTTCATTGAAATGGCCCGTCAAAGTACTGTGATTACTGTGATTGGAAGATATTTTATGAACAACACAAATACAATTTTTTTATGATCATTGCTTTATACTAAATTCTTAAAGAAATTCTTTGTTGAAATATCGATTCACATCGATGGATCCAGCTGTCTGTTATATATAAATGTGACATATTTTGTTTATTTGTTCGATTTGGAGATACGATAGGGAAGAACTGGTGGGTGCTTTAAAAATCTAAGAAGTGACCGACACAACGCTGAAATAACAGATTACAATTAATAGAGGGCAGTACCAATAATGTCAACGGATGGTATATTTATGACCACTTGCCTGATGAAAACTACATTGTCAACATACTAATATTTCCACCAAGGGCCCAATCAGAAAAATAGATAAAATATCACTGATATATAAAATATCAGACATAAAATAAAAAATATCAAACATAAAATTTGCAATATGCAAAGCAGGTGCAGAATTTAACAAAATAGTCCCAATGTACTTGAATTTATAAATAGTTGTTCGGGGGAGCATAAACGTTGCCAACGACATGCTTTCGATTGCTGACGTTACACAAGAAGGCATTTTGTTACATAAAAGGTGAATGTATTGAGATATGTTATCAAACATATTGTTTAATCTTGACTGTAAAGTTAATACAGAAAGTGACAAAAACATTGAATTTTCATAATGTTACGTGACCATAGTTCGTACTTCTTGAATGTTAAGAAAAAAACTGGCATGTCACCTTCATCTAAACAGATGAGAACTAGGTGTCGCAAAAAGTTATCAAATATTTACCAATGTGGATATATTTCCTGTGTATTATACATTTAAAATCATAGAAACATATGTTATATATACAACCGAAATATTTTACAAAACCCATGTAGAATAATTCACTCGATAAGTGATATTGTACATTTATTTACTCTATAAACTAATTTTACAATTATGATTAACTGATTCAATAAAACTTTTGTGTATTTAATTAGACTGTTTTACCCTCCAAAATCATGCTTTTTCCAGACAAATGGAATTGGACAGATCACCATTTAGGGAATTCACAGTTATAGCCCATTGTCTATTTCGGCCATCCCTTAAAAAAAAAAAAAACAAAAAAAAAAAAAAACAGCCAGAACAACAAGAGCGCACCACTCTGGACGCTATGCGACTCAAAGTTCTTTCCAAAACCACTGTTTAAAGACTAAACCTGAATGTCAGTCTTCACCATGACAACGTGTACGTTAACGAATTTTTGACGCTTGACGTTATCGATCTTTAAATAAAGAGAGAATAATCTTTCCATCAAAGATATGCACGTGAATACATTAAAAAGAACCACAAATTCAAACAAAGAAAATTTGACTTTCCTTGAGGTATGTCGAGCTCTGCGGCCCCTTTGGTGTCTGATGATTGGGAAGATACACTAGATGCGTGACGCAAAACCGATACAACAGTACTTGTGTTTTTATGTAGGCGATTGACAACACTCTGAGGCACATGCGTCTCACTCATAGTTAAAAAGTTACAAATAGCGTAATCAAATATTACGGAGAGTTCCTTAACAGACCTCAGAAAGAATCCGTAAATATCAATCCTTCTAACCGTTTTAGCGTAATCAATGAAACTATACTGCCAATAAAAAACTTCACAAATCTGTCCTTTTTGGGTGGTACTAGTTTTACAGAGGTATACAATATATCAATATCGATTGTCCGGCACTCTGAACTTACAAGCAAAAGGTGCTGTTTATGGTTTCGTCCACAAAAAATGTTCAATAACTGCTACTAAAACTTCACCTCGAAATGACAGAATGTGCCATAAGTACAACAGGAACCTTATATACATCGGTGCGAACGGTGCGAAAATAGTTCTTGATGTAAAAATAGGCGATAACCTTGAATTCACAAGTAACGATAATATACATACATGCATGCACTTGGCCAGGGGAAACATTTATTCCCTCCATACAAAGCACTATACAAAGTAAACATGCATATGACCACCACACAATGCAGTACACTGCGATATCCTAGAAGACCAGCAGGATAAATCCCAATCTCTAAGACTTAGAGTATGCACATCGTCTGAGGGTATTTAATTTAACAACAGTGACTGAAGAATGCTCGACGATATGATCGAAAAATACAAACCACTGCATGATATATACGATGACCCTTCAAGAAAAACGTTAAAGGCTAAAACCACAAATGCAAAGCTAAGAGGACTTCAAGGGAATTGTCGAAGACACAGCCTTACGTCAACTGTGGTACTCTCTACCGCACGATATCGCCAACTCTACAATAAGAGTAAAGAGAAATTTCTGAGAGGCGAGCTACAACGACAATGCCAAGATTAAGAGGACACGACAAGGGCTATCGAAGACAGAGCTTCATAACAAGAATAACAAGTTGCGGAACTCCGTACCAGACTATGTTGTCAACAAAAATGAGATTTGACAGTTCCATGGGAAACCAGAAAACAACGTATGTTTACACAGAAATATGAACTATTAGATACTCGCAACTAAGAAGATTTATTATAAGAGGCCAATGAAGATGATTTATAATAAGCCTGATTCATATAAACATTACACAACATGTCATCCCTTAAAACTTCCATTTGATATGTTAATTCCTGCTCATACAATTTATCTTTCCGGAAACACATCCATTTATATCCTCCAAGATTCTTCTGCAGCTGCCGAGTTGATCACGGATTCGCGATGACAATCGATCAACTGCTCCTCATTTTGGCAAAGGTATTTTAAGTCACTGAGAAATAATAGCTCTTCTAACGGTTTCGGAAGATCAAGGCATTTTATTGCAAAGCGAAACGTCTCACCAAGATGATTCCGCAACGACAATCGACACGCATCTAGTAATGTTGGTGGTGTATTGTAAAACTCCTTCAACCACAATAGATCTTCAAAGATCAAACAGTTATCTCTCAACTCGTCTTCAGGCAAATGGAATATTTCTGAATTTGCTTGTAACCGATAACCTGAAAAGGCTAAAAGTTTTGTCAAATTAGATAATCCTAGTTTCAGAGCAAATTCCATTTCATTCTTGGGATTCCATGAGCAGGTATTCCTTGCCAAAGAAAATGGAAAGGACTGTGCGATTCCGGATTGTGCATTTACTTGTAAAAGCTTGTATATGGACGTAAGGTATGGTTTCCGAATAACACTATATCCAGATACTCTGCTTATCCGCCGAGAAGCTAAGCCGCGGTATTCGTATACTGCGTAATAAAGAGCTGTCTTGTTATCAGTCATTCCCGCGTTCACATTACAAGATGGAAGACTAAGAAGATAGTCCATTGCATCAAGTGCACATGATTTAGATGCAACTATCAGAGGTGTGAATTTAGTTTTCACCTCCTCAATATTTACGTCTTGGCCTAATTCTACTATGCGCTTCAAAACGACAACATTATTTATTTGAGCTGCAAGATGGACGGGGAATGCACCTCTTTCATTAGTCATATATGTGAGCTGTCTTCCTACCACAGGATCGCTGTCTAAAACAAATGCAACCATCTCCGTGTTATTTAAGGAAATGAGCTGATGCAGTAGTGTCGCGTATAGTGGATCAGTCACATCTAGCAAATTTATTTTCAATCTTGAAAAAATTGCCTTGAATATATCACTATCCCTTGTTTTCGCTGCCCAGTGCAAATGTGTAGTTCTTTTGTTCACACTTGCATCCTTCAGTTTGCAGATACTGAGTAGTTTCTGTGAAAATATTTTTTTCACAATACACCACGCGATATATTACACACAAAATGCACTAATTTAGTTAAATATAACTGGAAAGTGTTATTGTTATTATCCATAATCTACGAGAATAGCATATCAGTTTATCACAGTTATAAGAACAGACCTAATGCAATAATGAAATATTTGCTTGGTGTGTTGCAAAATGGGGAACATCTTTGAAACTTTAAAATATAACATCTGTGCATTGTTTTTAGAAAAATACATGTCTAAGTTTACTTGAATGACTGCCAATCGCATCTCTTTGTCCACATCGTCATACCGGCAGGCCACCATTAAAGGTGTAAGGTTACTGTTAGTAAGAATGTTAGCATCAGCGCCCCACACCAGCAGCTCATCTAACACAAGATCAAAGCTATGCCTTGCTGCATGATGAATAAGTCTCCAGCCTTTTTCATCTGTTGCATTGGCAAACTCTGTAATGGACGACTCTCTTTGACTCACGATATAAATAAGTATGACAAGTAGCGCAAATATAGAAGCTTTATATGTTAAAGAATAGCAGCGTTTTTAAATGCAAACTTTCTTTAAAAAAGGAGCAGTGTCTTTAAGCAGGACTTGAGTCTTTAAAAAAAGGAGCAGCGTCTTTAAGGCAGGAGAAGTGCCTTAAAGAAAGGAACCGTGTCTTAAAGATTTTTCAGTTTGATGAAAATAGTCAAACAAGGCAAAATACTGTACATGATAGCAAAAACATTTCGTCTTTTATCACCAGTTTATAATATGATTTATTTCTAACCAATTGAAAAGTTTTAGATTTTGTCAGTGGATATATCACGGTTACTAATTCGTCTTCGTCTTTCATGACTGCCAATGCGCGTACAAAGGAAAAGGTAGTATTTTTTGCTGTGCATATGACAGGTAAATACACAACCCTCAAGCTAAGTGACATAAAGCATCACAGAAGTATGCGAAAATACCTAATAAGAGAAGATGATATCATAATATCAAATATATAAGATAAAAATATAACCGCCCTTGCATTTAGACTGATCCGATACCTTCGCCTAGAGTTTGCAACGTTCGCACTCACCTTTCAGGCTACCAATGCTACAAGCTGGTTGATTGGATCATTCCACCCGCTCATTTAGTTTTATTATTATATCTATGGCCCAATGTAACACGCAAGGAGTCGTGTTTTGTTCGTTCTTGCTCCGTCTGTTAAGTGTGTTACGTCTTCTCTGTGTATTACATGCGCTGCGCCTGGTACGTCTGCTTCGACTGTTACCTGCGTTACGACTCTTTTGTGTGATGCGCCTGCTCTGTTACTTGTGTTACATCTGTTACGTCTACTCTGTCTGTTACGTCTGTTACAACTCTTACATGTGTTACATCTGTTCCGTGTGTTACACGTGTTACGTCTGCTATGTGTGATATATCTGTTACATACATTAAATCTATTACATCGGTTACGTATGCTACGTGTGTTACGTCTGCTTTGTCTACGGCCTGGTGTGTTTGCTATTTTAAAATCACGGACATTTTGATAATTTTATTTTTACATGGTTCAGTCCCGTTCTTGGTAAGATCAATAGGGCTAAGAAAGTGTTGCGACGACAGGTTGTTATGATAAAGCTATTTCCAACTACTTAATTAAGTGGGTAATGTATCAAAACAATTGATAGTTGAATAATTTTCTGAAAGGAAAGCTCTCATCGGTGACTGTGGGTACTTTGCTTGGTCGCGTATGAGTCGTAATAGCTAAAATTACATGTCTAGTTTATCGAGTGAGTATTGTCGCGAGTTAGTTTCACTCATATTTAGTGTCAGTTGAGGGTTGATGTTATCTCGTAGATATGAATAACAATATAAAATAAGTGAAAATATTCTAGTAAAGACGCAGAACATAAAACGTAGTCTATACCATAAAGATTCTAACAATTACATATTTAACGTTTAAGAATGAATCCCTTAAATGATAAAATGATTTCATTTGAATGACTAAAAGTAGACATACCTTTTCGAGACCAATAAGATACTTTGCTCATTCTTTCAAGTATGTCCAACTGGATAGAACGAATTGTATCCTGATTTTCAGTTGGCTTCTCGTTACTATTATGCCCCACAGTCTGAACGTTTATTTTATTGAATCTATTGAAAACATCGGATTGTATAATTTTATCGTTAGACTCCATTTTACGTATCAGAATAAATGGCTCTTGAAAATGTGCAGCTTGTTTTAACAAGGATATAGAATGGTACTTAATTCACTGTATCTTAGATCCTGCCTTGTACATTTGTTCCAAGTATTGTTTGTTATCATGTAAGTGCAAGTCTTTCAGTTGTCGAGTAAAAATCAATACACCAAGAAGACCTTATATTTATTCGATGATAGTTGTACAATTGTTTAGGTAACTAGCTGGAAGTACTGCCATTACAGTTGATAGTAAATAATAAACCAAAAGATGTATTGAAGAATGAATAATAGAGCCAAGTAGGGTATATTCTGGTGCTCAAACATGGGGGGGGGGAGGGGGACTATTCAGACGTATCTGATGGTTATACATCGAGGGGTGATGACTTGATCAAGATAAAACACAATAAAGAATTCTTTACCAAATCGAATAATACAATAAATACTAAACAAAATAGCAACTTAGTTGTGATATTAATTTATTTATATGAAGCTACCACAAATAAAAATGCGATGCTTGTTCTTATTTTACTTTTTATTGCGTGGATTAGATTGATATTCGCTCTTCCTATGTTAAAAACGTCACTTAGCTGCGATTTCCCAGACATGTATCACTCATCTCTTGTCAGTGAAGTAGCAATGAATCACGACTCATGTCTTGTGAACTGGGCAGAAATATATAATCTCATTTCATTTGGGCTGAGTTGAAATGTATCTTTCAACGTTTTGGAATAAGTAGGTACAATCAATATCTTAAAATAAAAACTTAAAATACAACAAATATTTAGCATCTTTTATGCTAGTCTTGAAAATCACCCACTTATTTTTTGTTTAGTTTTAATTATCAAAACACTACTGAAGCAAAAATATAAGAGATAGATTAAGTTCTAATCCTACATGAAAAAATGGGACCTCAGACTTTTAGCCAACAGCTCAAGGCTGTGACATCAACTGACAATACTAATATTTTAAAACTGGATTAAGAAAATTCCTTCAATGCTGAACAAAAATGTAAAATTTAAAAGAAAAACTAGCCTGAATAATGTTAATTGTACCCATCTGGGCCAATAATTTATATCTCTGCTAATTTTCAAATTTATTTTAGTCATGAAGGAGATAATGCTCAATCGTTTTATTTTTCATGTACAAAGTCACTTGATCTGTTTAACCTTAACCACGAATGTCGACTTTGAGATAGCGAGGTTACTCTGTCCCGAACTCAAACGAGGATCTGAGCTCTATTTCTAGTCAGTTTTTACGACAAATAAGGGTTCAAAAATATTGTTTTATATATATATATATAATATTGATGATTCAAATATGCGACCGTTGAGATATTGTCTTTCACTATTTTAATGTGCTTTCACGTAACGAGACTGCAAATGACAATATCGCCAGTAGTACGGTGATCAGTTCCCGATGGTTTATTGATGTGTATGCCTGTGTTGTGGTCCATAATTCATGGGCTTCCATGCTATTAAACACAGCTCCTCATCCTTGATTGACGAAGGCATTGTCTGATTGGTGAGTGTTTGATACACGTCCGTGTTTTGATGAAATCTACCGCGACTTCCTTCGCGAAATGAATTCAGAAAATAACGACCACCACGACCACGGTTTCCACGCGAAAGTTGTTGATTAGCTGCAGCAGCAAGTGTAGCGGCAGTCTGCAAATTATCAATTGCAGACTGAGGAAAGGCCGATGAGCTCTGTTGAACTGTTCTAAACCAAGTTGAAGTTTAAAGTTTAAAACTGCCTCTGACTAGTAGATCAGAGTATTCATCTACTAGAGTTATGTCTGTAGAGCTGTAGCACATGTAATTATTTCTTCAATTCGACTTTTTGACAAATGTTCACCATCACCTCCAGACAAAATCTTTAAAATTGTCTCTGAATACTTTGATATCGCAATAAAGTATTATACTCTGGTTTATCCTCGTTTTCGATGCCACTTTGCTCGACATGAAGTTTAACTTCAGGTGGGAGAGAGTTACGGCTATAAGAGACACGGATTGCTCGAAACTGTCCCAGAATATCACCAGAAGATAAGTCTATTGGACGTTCTGAACCGGGAAACGTTGTTACAGTTGCACCTTGGGCAGTATTATCAGTTTCTTTACTTTCTTAATTACAACGAGGAAAATTTTCTTGTTCGTTATTGTCACGTTCAAAACTCCTTATGACTTAGATCATAAGGAATTTTTTCTATTTTAACAAAATGACTCCATTAGCGAAAGTAGCGCTAAATGCAAGTAATGTCATTCGAAATGAAATTTTGAAGCAGACAAATAAAATGCTAACTACAAGTAAACATAACTAATTTGTATTTAAAATCTTCATGA
Organism: Protula sp. h YS-2021; assembly: GCA_949752745.1. NCBI lineage: Eukaryota > Metazoa > Annelida > Polychaeta > Sabellida > Serpulidae > Protula > Protula sp. h YS-2021. Next base: position 77,740,387 of record OX457027.1, on the reverse strand, counting down.
ATTCTTTGAGGTAACTGGGTGCTCTTAAGTCATTGCAGCATTGATCACTGTGGTACGACGTGCAAGAAGCAAAAGATATGAAATATACTTAAGTCCATCGACACAAAAATCTTTCTAATCTGAGACAAAATTAAACTAATTTGAGTGTAGTTCGAGGTGTTTCTGTCTTGCAGTTTTATCTCAAATTAATCACAAACTGGGAGAGGCAAATCCACATCTTGATTTGACCTCGAATTAAGGGATCACAGATTAATCTCGAATTTTAAACCTTAAATTAGTTTCGAATCGAAGAATGTGTCTTTTTATCTCATAACTTCGTCTACGGCTAAACTGGCAAGATGTGAAACCCAGCTTGGCCGGCTGTGAAAGCAAATACCGAAAAATAAACAAATTATTTGGTGGGGAGGGGGGGGGGGGGGGTTGGTTGACTCCGACACCTTCGGTGCCAAAACTGAAAGATAATACTTATTAGATTTTGTCCTTATCTTAGCATTCTATGTAAGCACATACGGATGAGTCCTCACAGCTATCACCCTTTTGATGGAATCAAAACTGAAACTTCGATTTTGTATTTCTGTTTATACCATTTTCGATGTGTCATTGTTTGCTTCTTTGTTGTCTTGTATTTTAGAGTTATATTGAAAGGAATTGCTAACTGGTAAGAAATAAGTTTGAGAGAAAAATACTTCTCAAAATTGCAACTGCAATACATTAAACCAAAAAGTTTACTTTTTCAAATAACGATATATTTCCTTTTTATTTTGTAAGATTTGAACGTAAATGCTGTTACACTTCAGGATTTTCCATCCCCTAGTTTATTGAATTCGTACGAGTCGGTATATATAACCACCCCGGAAATCGGACCACTTATCGCCAGAACCAATTGAAACCCATTTCTTTATATTAATAAGGAGCCCCACAAATCGGACCGCAAATCATAGAAACCATAGGACCATTTTTGTGAGGCCCAAACGCAGACAAACCCGGAAATCGGACCAGCCTAGGCACATGATATGTACTGAGTAAACAAACATCAATTGAGGTTATCGGTCTTGGGGATTTTAATGTTTAATGATTACAAGTTCATTGATTGCTTTGATTGGAGTGGGGATTATGCCTTTATGGGTACAAAAAGGACTTGTTTGATTAAAAGAAACCTCGTCAATATGGTTATAAAACGGGGTTTTCCCGGTGTGTGATGTCGCATCTTCGGTGCTGATCATACAGTTTTAACCCATTTCAAAAATAATACACCGAAGTTATTTTTAAATTAATTAATGTTAAAACTCAAGTGATCTGCATGCTCAGGTTCTTTATTGCATTTTTATTTCGCATGTAAAGGGGGAACAACATGGCCATTACAACGAACTTCCAAATCATGGAAAGCGCAAGAAAAAAGCGAAAAGATCTCTCTATTCAGAGCAAAGTTGAAAAATTTAGCAGACAAATTTAGTGTGAGCAAATCCAACGAGTTTTGAAACGAAAAGCTGATTATCTGACTGGTTTAGAAAAAAATGTAGAAAAAGAAAAACCAGATTTTGCTATGAACGTGAAAGTGAAGACATAGACAACTCGGTTTGGGAATGGTTTAAAGTTGCTCGAGGAAACAATATTCCGGTCACCGGACCTCTAATTCAAGAAAAAGCTTTATAATTAAACTATTTACATAACAAAAATGCACTCTTAGACATTAAATTTGCTTGAACCCCGGAAATCGGACCACCCGGAAATCGGATCACTTTTGGCCAGTCCCATAGGTGGTCCGATTTCCGGGATTTCGGTATATATATATATATGGAGACCTGAAGTGCTCCAGTCAACAGCAAACACATGCTATAATCGCTCTCATTGTGGATAGTTGGGCGATCGACATGACTGTGCTGATATGTTATCATGTGCCTTAACTGCCTTATCTTAACGTTTGCCTGCCTTATTTGGCTTCAATGGCAAAATTTCAAATTACAAAATGTTAATAACTTTTGAAAAAAATAAGGTTGGCCAAAAAGACATGCTACATTATGTATCTGCCAAATTTAGTCGTCCAGTCCGTCAAAAATTTAACTGGAGCCAGTCTTCGATTCGATGCTAATTAAAGGTCTTTTTACTCGATCAATTCAAGATGTCGATTTGTCTCTCCCAATTCACGATTAATTTAAGGTAAAAATGTGAGACAGAAACATTTCGAATTAGACTCAAATTAATCTTAATTTTGTCTCAAGTTAGAAAGAATTTTGCTTTGCTGGACTTAAATGGCTTTCATAGCTTGTACTTCCTTTCACGCTAGACCACAGTGATCAATACTGCAATAACAATACATTGCCTCAAAGAGCTTATGACGATTTAAAATGCTGGCAACTCTCTGTTGAAATGGTTTTGAACGAGAGTGCAAAATAATTATATTTACATCATAACTTCATCAAAGTATATTGTGCTTTTAATCATTATGATTAAAAATTAATGTCATTGTGTTTCCAGATATTTAGTTACGTTTTAGCACAGGTCTTCAGCCACATTGGCTTTAGTCACGACATGGCCCCAGTCTCTATCTGGCCACCTGCTATTTCTCCAACAGAAAATTTAATTAATCGCAAAAAAGCTTTGTGGATAGATTGCCTACTTAAATTGGGACATTGTGACATCTTATATATTTTAAATTCTCGGTTTCCATTTCTGTTAGTCTGGCGAATCCAAAACACCTTTCGCTACAAAGCTGTCTCCATCCACTAATTTATGAAATTTTGCAACAGGATAGTCACGATCAGGGGTCAGATTATTTGTTAAATTTTCCATTTTCCATACAAATGGCATGCTATTTACGAAGTTTTAAGTGGATTGCTATATTTTTCAGCTTTCATTATACTGATTTTGGGCTGCCAAGGGTAAAATTTCGGTAGTTTGTGGCGAAATCGGTGAAGTAGAACAGCTTAACGGCTGCGTTCACACGTTGGTCTTCGTTTGTTGGATTCTCTATTTCGCACATTGATACACAAATGTTCTCGAACCCCTTCTCTGAGGAAGGTTAGAATGAAGGTGATTCTACCATTAAAAAGTTTACATATATATACATATCTTCGTCGCGGAAAAACTGGATCATGATATAAACACGTTTGATCTGAATGTATTACACACATTTGTTTAATAAATGTAAAATAGGTATCAAGGAATTTAAAGTATATCGTACCACGTGACAATTCTAAACGATTTAATTATTTTTTATGTTTTGGCCTCATAATTATATGGCGTAAATTTTAAAAAAATTGCAAATTGAAATTGCAAAAAAAATGATATGCACATGACATAATACATATATACCAAACTTCTTTATTCATTGGACATGTCACTATAATTCATTTTAATATACTGCTTTGTGTTAATCTAAAATGAATCACAATCCTGATTAAGGAAGCTTCGTGTAGCTTCAACTTATTACACAAACACTCTTTGCATCTTTTGTAATAGTATATCATTTTAGACCAATTACTAAAACTATTTGATCTTTCTCAGGGTTATTTCCTTGGATATTCAAGTCAATACAAGTTACTATTTTAAATATGTTGTATTTTTACCAAACTTTGTTTTTACGCTAAGTATTGAAATAGCTGAAATATTTTATATTTATATATTATCATAGAAAAACAATTTTGGTCTAATGAACTTCCGTTTATCAATGTTTGGTTTCCATCCAGACCCTAAAAATGTTCATACAGTGTAATTTTACTATTTACTTTTGATTTGTTTGATAAGTGCTTGGTATCCACAGTCAAATTCAGACTCCTCATAGAGATCTGTGTAGAGTTTGCTTCCCAGGAGCATGCCTAACCAGCCATCAGGTTTGTAACATTTCTGCATTCGTATGGGAATTATTGGCAATTCTCTTTGATATACATATTCACCTTCTGAAACATAAAAAGCAAACTAGGAATGAATGGAAATGAAATATTTCATTCAATCATAATCAGAAAATGGTGAAACACCTAGTTCAATACTGACATGCTTCTTATGTTGAAACATCAGATTTTCAACGAGGCGTTATTGGAAGATTGATATTAGCTTTTTCAGAGGATGGCAACCCGAGTTTCTTCTAATATTTGTGCCAGATGTTGTATACCTGAACGGCAATTATTGCTGACCCGGTAACTCTCTGAATAAAACATCAGACACACGTAGGCATTTTCAATCGCATCAGCCATGGCCTCAAGAGTAGAGCCTTCCATTTTATCGACATCTATCCAGACTTTGTATCCATCTTTCTGATTAAATAAACATTAAGTATGTATGTGTAAACTTAGCAGCCAAACATAATCAAATGAATTAAAATTCACGTACGATGCCAGATGCCCACAATGGTCAAACATCTAAAAATTGCAAGATATCTGCTTATCTATATAATATATAGTAAAGCATAAAGGAAATTGAGTGATATTAATTTAAATAGAGTTAGCTTTTGGAACACATTATACGACCACTAAGATGTAGTAAATCCAAGCCATAATTATACGGGTTTAAAATTTTATATATTACACACGGGTCCTGTTATATTTGTGTACGCCTACGTTTTTCTCAAAACTGTACATTTAACACTTAATTTATTTTAAAATAATGCACTTCTTAATTTTGTGACTACCATTATGCTATTAGAAATAAAGCGCCAATGGTACATGAAACAACAATCTTCTAGGTTCATCCTCTCACTTATCAAATGCTAAGATTGATTTGTGGACTTGGAATCGGAAGGTTGTAATAAAACTAACTATTTGTGTTTCTTGTTTTTGTTGACTTTGGCTACTGATAGTTGTAGAAAATTGTAACTGATATTTCCACCATTTCTTTACAGAGCATGCCAAATCATGACAAAAGATATTCAAGCAGTTGTTATGGCTGCAGAGATACTTCTTGAGAACTGGTGAAGTTGCATGATAAAGACAGGAAAGGTCGGTAAATATATACACTGCACGCATTTGTACAAACATTAAGATTCTTATGTTTTTAAAGAGAAATTTGTAGTGCTGAGATTGGAAAGGGTGGACAGGCGAGGTGCTCTTCAACATTTAATGGAGGGAATTATCTCAACTTCTCAAGAAGTATCTCTGTCAAGTAAGGTAAATTTTAGTATCAAAATTGCTAAATTAACAAACATCGTAAAACAATGTAATTCTAATGACAAAGCAGTCTCTTGACATAATTCTGCTCCGAAGCTGTGGGCACAACCGTTTTCTGAGACATTTAGCTACAACACATAGATAATGATATCAGTCAATAATTTTTGAAGTGGATCCATATCCTATATTCAAGTGTAAGTATGCAGAGTTATATTCTTCTAGCTCCGACCGTTTCGGAGACAAAAAATACTAGCGCTCAATGCAATAACTCCTTGGGACTTTGAGTCCCAAGTCTGAAATGAAGTGATATCTCAATGTTATATGCTAATTAAACATTAGAAATACCGCATAAAAGGTAAATAAACATACGTAAGTAATAAAATCTCTTACAGGTGTTGCAGCGTGGAAAGGCTGATGTATGACCATCCATATCACCTGGTTAAAAGAGTACTTACACAGTTTATATATGAACTGCAAAAACACTTGTTTACCTGTAATCGTTCAGCAACTTTTCGTACAATATCTTTATTCTGCTTCCAGCTGTAACTAATGAATATGTGCTTTTCTTTGTTTTCTGGTGTGATTTTCTTTCCTATGGAAATGAATAATTGAACAGTGAATAAAAAGGAAAACTTCATGTCAGTACGATGCAAAATTCAAAATGAAGATGCTTTTGGGCAACATTAAATATCATCAAAGATACAATCTATTCATTCGACTCTTAAATAGTCTATTGCATAGAAATGTTTTACTTTTATCACCAAGTAAACGTATTTATTTGCTAAAAATGACAAAGAACGGCATGTTTTAAGCTAAGTCATTTGTTAGTTTTACGTTTAGACTTATTCACCCTTCACATCGTCGAGGTATTTCTGTTGTGTAATAATCTGTGAAGTGCAATTATTCTGCCGTAATGCTGTTCATTGATTATTCACTCTTGACTTTCTACCGTTAAATAATAAAGCTGGATGTCCTATAAAGATATGTATGTGTCTAGTTACCGTACGAATTCTTTCAAACAGTCCAAACCAGTACCTGTTAAAACAGTTTTCTTGTGATTTTCCTCACCCTCGATCATCCAGAGAGCTCCCTGGGCTGCTTTGCGCACTTCCCGCTTATGACTCTTAGACAATTTCCTTAAAGTTGTCACACAGTCTTTTTCTTTTATGACCTGAAACACGATGGTGATGACTTGTTTTTCGATAAAATTTTAATCAAACTTGAGCAATATTTTATCTAATACTGTAGAGATTGGTCATGGGGCTGGGTGCTAGATATTGGATTCGAACACGTGTGGGTGGCCTGCGAGCAAAAACGCACCGCGGTACGTTCATTGGTATAACACAAATGTCCGAAACCAATACCAAGCTCACCAACTCCATGGTATATTGCTATTATCACAAAAGAACCCGTAATTATATCTTAAACAGTCAAACAGAGCAGAAACCTAAAATTTTACTTTTCATTTTTTTATACGAGAGTACATTGTCACTCGGTTTGTGTTAAACATTAATTAGATAACCTTAACCGTGCAGGTTCTGGAAGCATAAATTATAGCTTCCTGATTTATATGCAATGATTTCTCTCAGTTTCGACAAACGCTTGTTTTGGGAGTTATCTATCATATGTATCACAATATATTTCCCAGTTACATTTAGAGCAAGCAATGCAATATATAAAGTGACATTAATATACTTTTTCCTTTGTATAGCCAAAACAAAGTGTCCAAATAGTTTTGGTAGAAATCGCCTGCCATTCCTCATTATCTGACTTCATCAGGCGTACCAGAAGTGGCAACGCACCTTTGTCTACCATCTGAATTTTGAAAGAGCAAACATTTATTCAGTAAATTTAGAAGGTTAAAACATCAGTTTCATTTCGGTGTTTGTATTGTTGAACAAAGACTTCCCCCTGTGCTGGTAATAACAAAAACAGAATGAGGCTTTTAAGTCAAAACAGGACTCAAAATGCAAAAAAGTAGTATAGACTCTACAGGAAAGTAAAGCCCCCACAGAAACACCAACATTCTTTTGGATTTCTTGTGGGAACTTTAAATAACTCAGTTTTGAATATGGAGTTTCTAATCGTTTAGTTTTGAATATTAATGCAGGCGAAAATGCCAACTTTGACTCGATCTACTAGTTTATTTTACGTTGTTAGGCAATATATAGCCACATTCTTTTCAACGTAATATTTTTCAGAAATAAATGACAAATTAATGTTGAAATAAACAAAGAAACAGCAGTAATAAACGCTTTCCAACTGACCTATAAATAAGATTATATGTTATCTGATGTAATTTTTTATTTATACTGATTTATATTCTCCAAAAAATAATTTTATTCTTTTAACTCTTGTACATCCGAATGAACAATAAAGTTATATTTAAAACAATATGAACAAATCTAATTTATATAATAAGAAAACGCTCAGCAACCTGATTTTATGTCTGTTAAAGCAAGTATACCTTTTTCTTGTTGTTATCATTGACTGAGGCAAAATACAAGGCTTTTGTATCAGATAGTATACTTGTCGTAACTTTGTTTTCGTCCAGATAACCACGCAGCCGACCAATTGTATCTACTATAAATCCTGAAATTCAATAAGATCCCTGTCATCGTCGTTACCCACGGTGATATTCGTATGTTATACAGCATGTACCAGAATGCCTATGAATGTGTGTAAGGATTCTTACTGATAGTCACACATTGAAGGTAACCACTAGGATTTAAGGCCTGTTGATGAAGGTTAATTAATACATTCTTTAATACTGACGTTGTTCAGAAAACTGATTTGTGACATTTTTGAGTTCAGTTAAAATCGACCGGGCTTAGCTAGGGGTTGTCAGTTTATGAAGATGTACTTATGTACCTGCGAATTCAAGCTTTTTAGCCTCTTCTTCTGTTACACAAGCTATAATAATTTTAATGCTTGGTCCCCTCAAGCAATCATCCTGGCACGAAGAAAGTGGTTCCACCGTCTATCAAAATAAAAAAACTTATGGCTGCCAGTTAGGAAAGTATTTTCGAGTCATCCACAATTGCTTTTGAAACAGACAAACAAATAGGTGGTTTGTTCTTGGTGCACTCTTTTATGGTCCGGTTGAAACCCAATATAAAGGTTGTGGAACATTTCAACTTACCACAGATTTATGCTCCGAATTTAGCGAATAAACTTTATCTTTCATACAATGGATCACTAAATTCCAAAGTGACCTTTTCAAATCTGCATAAAAACAGACTTCGACCGGTCGGTCGTGTGTACAAAATTTTGCAGCAGAAAAGACCGAAAACATCCTAAAATGACATCGGGAAGAACAATTAATTAACTTATCATTTTGCGATCGCGGCTCGGCGATAACATTTTCACACAAGAAACACATAAAACACTTTAAAATAGCAGCTTTTAAATTGATAATGTAAGTGTTTAGTCAAACAAACGTTCTGTAAAACCATTAAGCGATATTGTGCAAACAAGCCAACAAAAATAGAAAAGAGCAAAGAATTTTGTTCAATGCTGGATCATGAAAAATTTAAGAATGACAAAAAGTTTTGCCCCGAGCAAGTCCATCTTTTGCGAAAAAAAAATGAAATAAGATTGCCGGTCGTCAGAAATAAATTTTAAAAAGACAATAAACAAAACTAGTTTTCTTGCTGGTCTTTGTTGATGTTGATGCTATTTTACGCTATAGTGACTTGTTAACTGGACGTACATAAGACTGAAATGCCCGATTCAGACATCGCTACAACATTGAAATCAAACTCATTTAAGTTTCCAGGGATACCCAGAAAATGTATTGCATATACATAGGACACGAAAATTGTGCCTAATTGGAATGTTGTTGCAATCGGAACTAAACATTACAAAAATCGTTAACTTAAGCTACAGTAACCGTTTTTCCTTTAATCTTACACTTGGTGGCAGTTTATGGTAATGTCTCATTACCACTTGCTTTTTGTTCAGATGATCTGGAGAAAATTTCTCCTAGACCACTAGACGTACAAGGTTGAAATCTGGTACACATATAGAGGGTGATAAGATGTCACTAGAATCCTTTTTTACTTTACCTTCAAGACCTTTTACATCCGTGAATCGTTAGCAATATTACAATTTTGCTGGGAAACAACTCGAGTTTTCGACCCTTTTTGGCTGAAAGACGATACTTAGGTACTTCGATGACCTTAACCTTCTCGGCCAAGGTCAAACACGAAAACTGAAAGTTGACCATTATCTCGAAAACGGTTAGAGATCTGAGCTAATTTTTAACACTTTGAGCTTAAAAACGCTACACCGGAGGGACCTCGGTGACATCGACTTCTATGTAATATTGCATTTGATTTTTTCCCTTTTGATCCCTTTTTTTATCATTCCACTATCTAGCGGAATTCGGTCTAGTTTACTTCCAGAGGCGAAATGTTTCTAATAATTAAGCCATGTTTGAAGAACTAACACGACATGAACCACATGCGCAAAATACATTATATTCGTATTACATTCGTATAATTTCGTACAACATATATCCCGTGTAAATTTTTATACCCTAATACTCGAGCTTCTTTTAAAATAGTTATATGTGGTTTTGGATGCTAATTGCAACAGCTTCCCCTCGAGATCTTGGAAAAATCCATCGTCACATCTGCTGTGTTGCAATGAAAAATACCCCTAAATACTATCATACAATTCATATTTGCAGTTTTCAACTAATTAACAGGTTTTTTTGCTGAAAAAGGCGCTTTTTATAACAGCATATTGTAGCTGTTATCGTTTGTAGTTAATTTCAGCATAGATTTCGATGGCTGAGGAGCGTTTTTGCTGAATTTGACTCGTTTAAGCGAAAATTATTCTTAGTTACAAATGTTTGAAAAGAACTTGATCTAAATACTCTCTTGCATATGACATTTTCTAAGATACCTTACCTTGACTACATTTCGCTCGGCATACAGCTGTCGGCATTGAGGATAAGTGTATATAATATTCTCAATAATATTCAGGACAGCTTCCATTTCATGGTGCATGAACTGTAAGTTAATATAAAAACATGTTATCCACCAGTAATATCACCTGTTACCTGGAGCTTTCAGGCTCAGTGTGTTTTTATTCAATATTGGTTGTCTATAAATTTCTCAAAATGTTCCCCCTGTCGGTTGAGAGAATCTTGCGAATACGCCCAATGCTTTCTGTTCGACGTAAGATGCGACTACTAGGAATTTCTTTCTGTCTAACTCTTCTTTTATTATTTCTTTATTCTTATTTCTTTTCCCCACTTGTTCCTTTGGCAAGTGTGCCTCAATATAATCTATATAGTCGGTGAACGGATGTTACACAAGAACAATATCAAAATGTATTTGTCTATTGCAATGCGATAAACATTGTCTTGTACTTTATAACGTGACAAATTTTCGTAACAGGATTTGTATCCATCTTTTTTTTCTTTTTTATGTGGTACAGCCGGTCTGTCATACACTACTGCACACTGTCATTGCCATTCTTTAATTAATAGTACTCTACCGCTCTCGTTGTTGAGCTTTAAAGCTCTCTTTTCCCGGAGATTGGCACTGTTGTACATTGTCAGCAAATTTAAAACTTAGCGTTAAAGACAGCCATATATAGCACTGAGACAGTGAAAGTATGACCTTTGATAGATTCTTTATTCCTGTCTTTCTGTATGAAGTAATTGTGTTCTCCGTGTAAGTCAAAACATCCGCCTTAAGCAGAGCCTGAAACAATGAAAATGATACACTGTAAGAACTAATATTTAATTACGGTATAAATACCATATAAATACTGCTCAATCTACTTTGGACTCGAAGTGGTCCATAATTTACTTCTCCAGGCCTACACATATATGTGTATACCTGACAGTTGTTTGCAACTGGTGCTCAAACTCCATCCTGTTATGTGCATTATTGATTTAAATCAAGAACCTAATTGTACTAGTACCCTCCTTGGTATCGAGCCTGCCAGTTGATTCCTATAAATTCGTATTTACCGCACGAGAGAACCCACGAACAACAACTTCAGTCGACATCTAAGATATCCTAATATTTGTAAGAGAGTGCTCTTAGCTCAGCTGCAACATTATATTGCGGCATTACATGACACATTGTGCGTTTGTTAACAGTCGGTCAATACGTGTTTAACGTAGGTGCTATTAGCTAATTGGTAGGTTACAGTTCCTTCCCCAGCCTTTCTGATACCACTGCATATTAATTTACAGGCCTATGTGCACAGTTTTTTTGTATCCTAAATTCTTTGCACTGCAGTTCCGAAACAACAATTGGAAAACATAAAGTGTAGAATGTAGTACATTCCTTTTAACGAAATCACACACATCCTTTCCATCAGTTACTTTTGGGATTATACATTCAAATCGTTAACACATGAAACACTTTCATGTGGCTCACTCCTGAGGAAATGCAGCGATATGTACATGATCTAAGATGTATTCTTTCCTTGTTCTTGTACGGAGACCCAAAATGATGATTATTAACCCTTCGCATGGTTACGCGCAAGTAGCAAATTCAAAACGAACAAAACTGTACAAACCATTTCTTACTGAGATCATTTCTTACTGAGGTGTAATTATTAGGCTAGAAGCTGGAAAGAGGGTTTAATGAAACCCCCACCAGCTCGACATTGTACTGTTCTAAAGTTAACCAGTTAAATATTTCGTGAATGAAACTAAATTAAACTGTTCTATAGTTCATGAAAAATGAAAACATAAGACTGAAGGTACCGAGAACCTTATATATATATATATATATATATATATATATATATATATATATATATATATATATATATATATATATATATATATATATATATATATATATATATATATATAAGGCAAAACAGGCAAGACAAAACACAGGAAGCCAAGTAGTCAATCAAGATTAAGAATAGGTCGCTCCAAAACGATACCCTACGGAACTTGCGCTGACCGGAATATGGCACCGTCATTGACCACAGTTTAATGGCGATTTAGCAATAAAGATTTATCAGTGTCGCCTTGGATTGCACAAAGATGAGTTAAGCATGAGATGTTCGTCCTCACCCTTTTCGAATGGCTGGCTTAAGTCGAGGACAATGACGTGGACATGTCTTTGGTTTGCAGTGTAATAGGATAGAAACTGACCGGAAGTCCTCAACTGTGAGCGCTTGATACTAAGGTCATGTTGTTCGTCAGATATGATAATATTTAGATACAGATGTTTGCGAAGATTAAACACAGGCATGTGCAGGATTACTTTTCAACAGCTAGAAGTCAGGAATACAGGTCTGTAGTGATAGTATTTATACTTGTCTCCGCTTTTAAAGATGAGGATGAACTTGCTTGCGATGAAAATGAGAAATTTGTCTCATATTTCGGATGAATTAAAGTATTACAGAGAATTAAACACAATGTGTTGCAATACTCATGTTTTAGCCTCACTATACCTTAAAACAGCAATTCCCTTATGTATTAAATCAAAATATAATGAGCCAATTGTGGCAATTTGAACATTTATTGAAAAGATAATGGTAAACTGTTGATACCTTTGCAAATGACTCATGATATGCAGAAAAACTCCACAAGACGGAATACAAACGTACGACTACTGCATCCTTATCAACTTTTATCATTCCATCGGTGTTGCAAATTTTTAAAAACTTCAGTGCTTCATCTGAAACACAAATGAACATCACTCATACAAAAGCAACAGTATATGTCTGTAAAATCACGAATAATTTTCCTCTGTAAAGGTGCGAGAGAGGGTAGAAGGAGGAAGATTGGAGTTGATGGGAAGGATTAAGCTATGGAGGGAGGGAACAGGAAAAGGAGGAAGACAGAGTGAGACAGAAATTAACTAAGAGGGCGAGTGAGTGAGAGAATGCACAATTTGTGTTATGCATAAAGTGGGAGATAATATCGAATTACAGTAAAACCTCCCTCCGGACAAAACCTGTATGATTCCCTAATCCGGACATATTCTTTCAGGCCCTTTTAATTTCTCATTGGTTTCTGTATGATTAAAACCTGGGTAATTCGGATATCTCCCTTTTTGGGACACCGAACAACATTTGGCAGTCCCAACTGTAGGTTTTACTTTTTGAATACTCCGTGTAATTCGGACAAGTTAATTGCGTAATCTCTGTGGCTTGTTTTTAGTCTGCCTCAGATAATGTCAATAAGAATGTGCAGTAACGAACATGACTGCTTTTTTTGCAAATGTCTTAATCGCGGAACGCATGCCACGTCCAGAAATGGGGTGATGTAAGGGCTTCATATTGTATCTATAAACTAAAGGAAAATTCGTTGAATAATAACTAATTGAAAATGGCGACAAAAAAGGAATGATTTGAGTCTTGGTGATAAAGTGAAATAAATAAATACAAGCACAGGAAAAACAATCAGAAAATTAGCTGATAAGTTCGGTTTCTGGAAAAGTACTGTTTCTGACATTGTGAAAAAGAAAGATATTTTGCTCAAAAAGTACGGTGAGTGGTACGAATAAGCAGTGGTTGTTTTATTTAGCGAGAAAATCAGGCCATTTTAGTGGACCCTGAGTAATCCGGACACCTCGCAAACCCGCACAAAATGTGCCAGTCCCGACGTTGTTCGGGTTAACCATGTTTTACTGTATATATTTATAACATACGTGCAAAGTTATTATCCGCCAATTTCTCGCCCACTTTGCCTACAAGCGGTCTGTGTGAATATTTAATTTCACGGATATTTGCGAGAATTTCCTTTGTCTTCTTGTCTTCTTTTATTCCGCTCCTTTTTATATATTTGAGATCTTCATCCACTTGACTTAGGATTTCCTGGTCGTTCTTTCTTTTTGCAGCCATTTTTTATTCCTATAAAGCACATTTAAGCAAAATAATAAGCATTTGTTTAACCTTCCAAGTGCCAGACAGGTATAAAATGGGACAAGAAACTATTCGGTTAGAGCCGCTCCCAGTGTCATTATGTCTAACAAATAGAAGTGTTAGCCACGGGGATAAAACGCGCTTCGGAGACTTTTCGCAAAGGCCATTAACTAAACATATAAAATGTATACAAAGAGCATTTAACAAACTGTCAATTTACATCAAATAGATAAATCGACAACGAATAACAAGATCACATACTTTACTTGTGCGTTGCATAGTATCCAATGTACCTTAATAATGAATTCCAAAATTGAAACTGATTACAACATAAATCTCAAATATTGAATAAATGTTTGTGAAAATTTAATATTACTTCATTCGTAAATAGTACATATGACCCTGTGTTCAACATAATCCCTGCTTTGACAGTTCTTTGCAGTTTACATTATTTCAAAAGTGGCCATATGCAACATAATGATTGGTGAAAGCTCATCCTATCGCTTTTCCCTTCTAAAAGACCATAAAGGGCTAAAGGACTGTTGTTATGAAAACCACCTTCAAAATTATTTTTGATTAACTGTTTAGAGCCATTTCAATAAATAAGGACTGTTTTCGAGATGGGTTGGGAGATGCAAAATTGAATCTCTCAGCAGGCGTACAATTATAAAACTGAAAACATTTTTAGTTGGGGCCGTCCATAAAGTCTCAAGCATGAAGCGGGGATCTAAGACTGTGTACACTAACATTGTACATGCATCTTATATATGATTGCTTAGATAATAAGTTACATGTGTCCTAAAGAGTATCCAAGAACAGTTTGTCGTTTTCGAAGTAATTGTCTAAACATGTTGAACACGCCTTTAAAACAGACTATCAAATGAATGGCCCAATTATGAATACTTTGCTCCTATATTTAACGAATATTTGTTAAATATTAGCGTAGGTTAGTAGCTTAGAAAACGCCTATTTCTGCTAGACCTTATACAGCTTTGTATTTGTATGTGTTCTTTTTTAACCCTGTCCAAACAAACTTTATAATTACGGAATAACGACTTTTAATAGAAGAAAATTTTTTATACCAATAATACCAAAAGCACAGAACTACGACTTATCGTTTCTAACCTACCTCTAATTCCCCATTAATATTTAGAATAAATAAACCTACACTAAATCATGTTATTCAAAAGTGTTCTTAATAAATCGAAAACACACGAGATCATTGATTTGGCAAATTTTCTGTGCTGCAGCTATTGCATAAATCCTACTCCTGACAGCTATGTCACAAAACGAATGTAAAACACTTGTTTCGGTGGCATGAAATATTTACGGCATATTAAGAAAAATAGGTTTGGCATATGTGGTTTAGGTTACGTTTTCATTTCATAGTCCAGTTTTCTTTTGGAACAATGATTCCGAGGCCAGATAATCTCCTCAACTTGTGTCATGCCCAATATCTTTTAAGCCACATACCCAACTGAACAATTATTTCTAGCTAATTTTTTATGAAGCCAAAGGATTTTTAAAGCTACTTTTGATTTCTGTTTATTGGCGCTCGGTGTATATTCTCAATAGACAATATATGCCAGAACAGATGCATTAAGAAAGTATCATGTTTTAGTATATTTAGTACTTACATTATAAATAATAACATTCCATTTTTCATGAATAATCCTTCTGGTAAAACATAGGTAGTAATTTCGCTCAAGTGCTAGCTTGACTAATGCATGATTACTAATGACCTTTACCGTTGCCTAGGAGGCAAACTTCGTTTCCTCACGTCTACAGACATTGGATAAAGTTAATACATTATTAACAGAAATGGGTTTAACCCTTGCTCTATGTCATAACAAAGAAATGGTTTTGAGATCCAATAGCTCCATTTAAATTCCGAGATCAATATCCTGAGCTTGGCAGGTTAGCTTAATAAGTAACACAAATGAGACTAATATATGAAATGAATGCATACAATATGCAATGAATGCATGCATTGTTTATTCAAAAATATTAACCATTGAATGTGTGACGAAGGGAAGGTACAGAAATGAATGATTGTGTGCCTCGAATTGTCATGCTTTTGTTATGATTTAGGTGAAGACTTTTTCATGTCTAAGCAGCGCTCTTCATAAAAAATATGTATATATTTACGATGTGCCAATAAATGTGTAAATCAGGGCACTTTCTTTGATGATTTTCGACTTTGTACTTTCTTTCTACACAAATATAAGCAATTTTGCTTTTGCTTAAACATTTTTTCTTTCTTTTGTTCACCAGACAAAATGATAATAATTGAAAATAAAAGTATATTTTTTCCCATTTAGAGTTAGGGAAATCAGGCAATTTGTATATTTATTACTAGCTTCATACTACACTTTTTTGCTAACCCCTTCTCCATTCATGCACAACAGATTTTATTTAGGTGACTATGCAGTTTCTGATATTTATTTGGCAAATGCACAAATTTTAGATGCACAAACAGTAATAGCTGTACTTAACATCAAAATTTTATTGAAAATTACAATACGTTAACTACTACTTACACAGTACAGAATCTCCGAATCATACAAAAAATAAAGGTCAGGCAAAACAGTACCCTCCCGTATTGATTGGCTGCTACAGAACTTCAACAAAACTCTATAAAAATGTAGTTCGTGTATATTAATGTGGAGTAGTCAGTTATGGCCAGTCTTTCATTTATTTTATGCTCATTTTAAGGAGGGTTTGGAGGGTAAGGGTATGACAAAGAATTGTTTGATAAATGATAAATGGTAATTACGCTTAAGGACGACAAATATAAGAGGGACATTAACAACAGTGTTATTAAACCATTTCTCCTTTTAAAATTTATTTGTGTTAACAAGTGACAAAACAGAGCAATGTGCCCATGCATGAAGGGGAGATCTGAGACTATGTGTACATTGACATTGTAGTCAATCGATGCTTTAGAAATCTGCGCAAAGAGTACAGGACCCATGTATTTTATTTATAGACCTTTAACATAACAAATTTGCGAGTGTCATAAATCGAACCTAAGAACAGTTGGTCGTTTTCAAAGTAATTCTCTAAACAGGCGGGAATGCAGCTTGTCCATTTAATGACAAAAATATCAAAGGCGAATTCAATGAATGCCCTTGTCTTTGCTAAAATGCATTTAAAACTAGCATGTTGTCATAGTTTCCTGTAAAAATGACAAGTTATCCGCATAAAATCCGGACCAGGCCCCTTCCTGATATCCAGTATCGGCGTGGATTTGTAGCTTAGGGTGACAAAGCACTTTGTTGTTCTGCTATTAAAACAGACTTTCAAATGAATGGCGCAATTATGAATAATTTGCTCGTATATTTAAGGTGTGTTTGTTAAATACTAGATAAATTCGTTGCTCAGAAAAAAACGCTTATTTCAGCTGAACATTATACAGCTCTGTATTTGTAGACCTTTTTTAACCCTGGATAAACAAACTAATGCGACAACTTTCATAATTACAGAAAAACCAATTTAAATAGAAGAAACTTTTTAAAATCATACAGAACACAGAAGGGCGACTTATCGTTTCGAATCTACCCCTAATTAAGATAACTTTCAACAGAAATCTTTTTGAATGTGTCTATTGAACGATCTACAATGCATTCCTAATAAGCACTTCCACCTTTAATAGCTAAAGTAGATCCTAGAGCTTAAGCCCACTAATATTAACAATAAACTAGCTTACACCATATCTTGTTATTAAAAAGTATTCGTGCCAAATTGATTAACACGAGGTTATTACCAAATTGATTAACACGAGGTAATTGACATAGCAAATTTGCTGTGTTAATGTTAAAGTATAAAACTTACTAAGAACAGGTATAACACAGACTGAGATCTGTTAATGAAAAATGAGTGTAAAACACTTCTTTCAGTGACATGGAATATTTGCGATATACTAAGAAAAATAGGTTTGAGATGTGTGATTTAGTTTACGTTTTCATTTCATAGTCCCGTGTTCTTTTGACGCATAGATTCTTAGCGCAACCTCAATTTGCGTGTCTTAGGAGAAATTGGGTCATATATACCAAACTGCTCAATTATTTCTGGCTAATTGTAGATGAAGCCAAAACATTCTTCTTAAATTACTTTGGATTTCTGTTTATTGGCGCTTGATGACTCTTTGATGGGTTGTGATTACTAATGATTGAAACCTAGATAGCGAAGCTGAAATAAGTGGCACAGAAATAATAAGGAACGGTAACAAGAAGCGTGGCTAGTCTTGAAGAGCTGGCCAACTCATCAGGCTTTTAAGTGTATTTTTGATACCCGATGGAGATATTTTATAGCATATCTTCGAAAATATAAACAACATATAAAACAAGTAACAAATTGACAATATACTTACATTATAAATGAATAATATCCAATGTTTTCATGAATTATCCTTCTGGTAAAACAGGCAGTAATTTCATTCAAATGCTACCTGACCAATGCATCTATTTAATGTCTGCTTAATTACTAATGGCACCAGTATAGCATTGGTCTTTGACGTTTGCTCCTCTACCCACTCTGAATAAAACTAATACATAATTTACAGAAATGAGCTTAAGCCCTTACTCTTTGTCATTAACAAAGAAATTGTTTTGAGATCCAATGGTTCCATGCAAATTGCGGGATCAATATCCTGAGCTTGTCCTGAGGCTTGGCAGGTAAGCTTATTCAGACAAATGTATGCAATGAATGAGATTAGTTTGTGCTACCCGCATGCACTGTTAATTGCATAGATATTGATTAATTGAATGTATGGCGATGGCACCCTTGACCATGAAGGGGGGGTTGAAGGTTACTGAGGTACCTCTTATATGACGTCTTTTAGGACCACAGGGTCAACATCACTCTACCTCTAACCGTTTTCGAGATAATTGTCAATTTTGAGTTATTGACCTTAACCATGACCGAGGTGGTCAAGATCACCGAGGTACCTGTTATATAAGGTCTTTAAGGCCCAAAGAGTCGAAATAAACACGAAATCGTTCCATCTCTAACCGTTTTTAAGTTCCGGTTTTGTCCTTGACGTGAACCAGAAGGTCATTGTCAATGAGGTACTTCCTATGTAGCGAAGGGGCGAATATATCGAGGGGTCGTTTAGTTGCAAAGGTCGAATATGAGCTCAAAATCGCTCTTTCACTAACTGCCTGTGACGTAATGGTCAACTTCTGGGTTTTGACCTGGACTATGACCCAGGCGATCAAGGTCGCCAAGGTACGTCTTATATAACGTTTTCAAGGTTCAAAGAATCGAAAATAAGCTCAAAATTGTTGTATCTGTAGTAATTTTCGAGATAATGGTCAATCTTTCTCCAACGCATTTCAATGAACAAAGATCACATGACCTTGACCTTGACGCCTAAAAGCCGAGACTCAGGCCGCGAGCTTACTGCCTACTGATACCGTACACGTATTGAAACAATGATTTGAGAGCTATTTCTAGCCATTTTTCAGGATGAATAGGGTTTTCAAAATATTTGGACCTCAGACCTTAACCTTGGAGGTCAAGGTAAAAAATTGCGATTTTCACAACTTATTGCCCTCCACTCCTCAGCCAAATGTCGTCTTCCTACACCAATCCTTGTTGTTCTAGAAGCGACATCGAGGTTAAAAATATTTTTATCTCAATTTCGCTTTGACCTTGAAGATCGAGCTAGAGCAATTGTAAATTTCACAACAACTCATCATCGCCTATCTGTCTATCAAAGTTTATTGCCCTGCGTCGAAATGCTGGAAGAGTTTTCTTGAAATCTCTAAGACGAAGAAAAAAAGCAATAAAGAGCCAGAATTCTTAGCAAAGCAAATCCATTTGCAAACATTCTTTGCAAGTGGAAATGATTGTGTGCCTCGAATTGGCAGGCCTTTGTTCTGTTTTAGGTGACTAGTGTTTTCATGCATAGGTAACCTTCTTCATAAAATAATGTTTATATTCTTTGGCGGTTTTTGAGTTGTGCGACTTCTTCCTTTAAGCCTAGGCATTTGGTTATAGGGCAACGATTCAGCTGTGAATATATTTCACTTTGCTCAATGGTTTTTTAAATCTTGGCAGAGCAATTTGGTCCTCGGTTGACTGATGTAGATAACTCAATAAATAAGTTCTCTGTTAACTTTGACCTTTGATTAATTTCAAGTGATTTCGTTTTGACAAATATAAGCCTTTTTGCTTTGTTTAATCATTTAATCTTTTTGTGGTTCATCAGACAAAATGATAATAAATAGAAACAAAAGTATATTCTTTCCATCTGCAGTTCGCGAAATCCGGCAATCTGCATATTTATTACAAACTTCAGACTACACATTTTCACTAACCTAATGCAGACACGTATACGCAAAAGATTGGCTTCAGGGACAACTACGGCACCCCTTTCTCATTTATTCAGTATCTAAAAATATTTCTTACAGATTTGATTTAGGTGACTGTTTAGTATTTGATATTTATTTGGACAATACACAAAATTTATGCGTACAAACAGTAATGGGTAATCTTACCATCAACATTTTCTTGCAAATTACAAAATACTAGCTGCTACTTACACAGTAGAGAAACTCTGAATCGCGTAAACACAATAAAAGGTCAGGCAAAATAATCCTTTTTAATATTGGTCGGCTGCGACAGAAATTCATCAATACTCTATAAAAATGTAGTTTGAATATATATATGTGCAGTGGTCAGCTTTGGCCAGTCTTAATTACACAACACCAATCAAGCATTGATTCAATAGCAGAGGACACACAATAGAGCTGCGGTCTCACTTGACCTGAAATCTTTAATATGTGCCATATCAATATTAATTTAATACAAGGAGAGAAACATGGATTATACCGAACTCAGGTAGATAGCGGGATAAGCCACTTGCAAAAACCACTTAAGATTATATTTGTACTAAATTATGACTGAGAAGGCCAAACTCAAAAAATAATCTTACTCGGTCGTGGTTTAAGCAAAATAGATAAAAAGTGAATCGAAAACCGCTCTCGAACCTTTTATAAGATAATGACAAGTTCCAGTTGTTGAGCGTTACCTTAACCATAAAGGTCAAGGTCACCGAGGTACCTCGTATGTATCGTTGTTTAGGCCCAAAGGGTCGAAAATGAGCTCAAAATCGATAACCTTTTTTCGAGATAAAGCTTCCTATCGTTAACGAGGTCAGCCAACCTTTGATCTTGCCCCTCACGGTCAAGATTCGGGATAGAAGGGTTCTCCTACTGAGTAGGTTTTATACATTCAAATTGTTATTTAGTTATTTTTGGCCACTTTTCGTAATTAATGGGCATTTTGATTTAATTTGACCATGACCTTTGTCTTCAAGGTCAAAAGTATTTGCGGTTTTATCGAGATCCGATGAATTTCCTGTAAGTGTACCAAAAAGAAAGCTCCGCTGACTCTAGCGTTGTAAGCAGTTTTCTGGAAAACATGAAATGGTAACAGCACATCGTACTTGGCAAAACATAAAATGTGTTCTTTTAATTTGAAAAGAGCGTTGACGCTGGTTATTTAATATCTGTTTACCTGCTAGAAACCACGCAATTCAGTATAAAATTCTTGTTATAAGTCGTAATAATTTCTGCAGCTAATAGACAAATTTGTAATTTGACCGATTACGATGTGCCGTCTTTGCCTTGCATGCCTGTCTCTTTGAAGATAAACAAAGCCGACAGATATGAGAGGGACAATATTCAACCACTTCACGTTCAAAATTTCATTTATTAAAAGTGATAAAACAGAACAGAACAAGATGTATTGAACATACATTGCTCAACTTGTTGAAATTTGAAATGAATTAAAAATTGCATATAAAAGACAATGGAAAAATCGAAGAAAAAATTGTCATTTTTTCCATGTGGTTTATTACATGTCACGTGCAAACCTGCATAATTTAATTACATGCATAAGTTAAAGAACACAATCATGCATACATTCTGTCAAAAATGATTATACACCGTTCCTTGATAATACCGGAGAGTGCATCTGAAAGAATCAAAGTGCTGGCTTTGCTCTTGAGCTAACATGGGTGGGTGATGAGAATCCATAGTCGGAGTAGCGTCTGATGAGTATTTTAAAATTTTAAGAAATTAAAAATTTAAAAGCAATGTTCGTCAGGACAGTTTTTCACCCGATCCCTCCAACAGAAGAGAGGAGGAGAAAATTAAATGCTGGCATTGATCCACATATTTTCGGTTCGTACAGGTGTGAAGCTTTTGGGTGAGAGGGGGTAGGCCTCATGCCTCGTATTTCCTGTGCACGAAGCGTATTTAATACACGTTCGTACGATGTCGTTACATCAACAAGTATAACTTAGCCATATTGCAGAAAGCCAGAGTCCAAATAAAACCGAATAGTATTATAGTCATTTATCCAAAGACCATTTGTATTACGATTCTTTATTTTATACATGACATTAGCTTTGAGTATTTAAACTGTAAATTATTTACAAACATTCTTTTAACACTACTGACTGGAATATAGTTGACCTGAAACGCCACCTTTTTCAAGGAACGCTACAATGCAATAAAGTGATTTTAAGGTGCTAAACAGCCAATGGTTACTAAAGAAAGTTTCTCAATCAAGCTCGGAACGGGTTAATGGAAATAGTCTAATTTTGCTCCTTTTTGCGCGATGTGATTGTCCAATATAGAGATCATAACGGTACTTTTCCCATTTTCCAATTTTGGTTTAATCAAAATATGAATAAAGGATTTTTATGGGTTGTTCCACTGTTTATGATTTATTAATTTTAAACCTCTCTTTAGACGGGTATATGCTTATTTTTTAAACTGGACCAGTTCGATTCTCACAGGTTATTTGCTGGGAACGTTGTAGAATAATTTAATTAGTACAAAACCTGAAAGTTCCGGAGTGAAGTTCAGAAAAGTGCAATATAACCTCCAAAGTACTACTACAACTCGTAACACTAAATGCCTAAACAGTTAATGTAGCAAGATGAATAAGGCACATGAGAGGCTCAGTGTAAAAGGATATCTTCACCCCAGGATATCTTCACCGCCTTTAGGATATCTCTCCCGCACACTGCAGAAAAATAAGACGTGTCTAAATTTAATACCATTTATTGCTCAAATCGTGTTGTATTTACAAAACTAAAGTGAAGAATGCACATTTTATATTAATATATGACTGAATCACAACATTCTAAGAAAAACTTCTCAACTACTTTCCACCTTCTCACCCACTCCCCTAACCAGTTTCAATATTATATACGGTCAGGTAATGGTTGCAGGTTTTAAAATGTACATGTTTTGAGTTTTTTTCGTAGCTTGCCTGGTGACTTCATGACAGACACCACCTTTTATAAGTTGTGAATATCCGCTGGACTCAGCTTGAGGGTTTGAATGCGGTACATCAGCAGCTATTTGATGTACATTTCAAATTAGTTACTGTGGCACCTTGCACGTACCGCAACTGGGCTTTTATTGCGTTACAATAGTTAAAAGAGACAAAAATAGTTGGAGGTGATGATATCCTAGGATAACTTGATCCTGAGGATGAAGATATCCTTAGGGGGTGATGATCCTGCCACAACGGTTCCGAAATAGTTCGTTGCAACGTCATTTGTTCCTCTAAATTTTGAATACTATTTTATTCATTTGTCCAAAAGATACCCAGTTAGCATTTCAAAGTCGTTTTGAGCCTACGGCTTCATTCCCAGCACAATGCATCGCGAAATCTAGTGTATAACCGAACTCGTTGACACAATGTTGGATACTTGCTCCAAAGATATTAATTAAGCGTTATAGAAAAACACATTGGTAGAAAACGCTTTCAGTATTCTGTTGTATATCCTCAACGTTTCGAGTGGTATTGCCAATTCGTCACGTGTTCTCCAAACGGACCCAGAATTTCCATTGAAATTTGATAAATTTAAAAAATCAAAAAATTTGCATCAAACACAAATGTGGGAATCCGATGACGTTGAAAAATTCTGAGAATAATATTAAACTTATGAGACGCATACGCTACAGGGAATTCGTATAATCAGGGAGTTCGAGTATTCTCTGAAACGTTAAGGGATACGTGAATTCCCTGCGGCCCCATCCCCAAAGCCAGAGGTCCGTGGAACGTGCAAATGGCGATATAAGGGACATGCTGTTCGTGGATGGCAGACAACGAAACCAATGATTTGTCCATTGGAATTAAATTCGTTCAGTTCTAGAAGAATTCAGTTTCATTCCGTAATAAAACGCTTCCCGTATGCTGTGATGTTCGACTGTGAAGCCAAAGTTGGCCTGACGTCTTCGTCACTACCCCTCAAACTGGGTCAGCGCATACACAGTGCAGATGATTTGTCGGCAGCGACTGTTCCGGCAGACCAATCGAAATCCGAAATGACGACGCAGTACTTGCCAACACCGTTATCGCAGTCAGAGATGTCGGATATCAATGACTTTGTTATCTCAAAAATGGACAGTATTCGAACAGAGAGGAGTGGTGATAGGTGTTCACAAGTATTGCAAGCATTAATGAATGCCGCGGTGCCACAGCAAATGCCACAGAAGTGTAACGTGTACAAACAAGTAAACACGTGTATTCCTTGTCCGATTTTTTTAGGGAATACGTGTAATGCCAGAAAATTTTGGGGCATAAGCGTATTTCCTTATGGTTGCACGGAATTCAACTATTCCATAAACATTTCAGGGAATACGAGTATTCCCTAATTACACAGATCTCCTGTAACATATACAGATTCTCTATCCGGGCGCCTATGCAGCATAGGGGGTAGATAAGGGCAAGTAACTTAACAGACGCCCAAAAATTCTAGCCGGCTATGTTGTGTAAAAGCCATAAAGATTCGAGGAACATGAAATGTAAACCTATGGCAAAATAGGCCATAATTTCACATGTGACAGATTAATACATTGCAATAAAAGTTAACACCAATTGATACACGTGTACATGTTCTTAAAATACTAACTAGGCGACATTACTGGTTTTGCTGTTTTGTTTCTCATGCATGCCATCTCATCAATTTTAGCACCTTTTAGAATCCCGACATGTTCATGTTACTTAGGTGTTTTCTTAACTTTTTTGGTAAGTAAATAAAACGGACACAAAAGACAGAAAGCAACTGTTCTTCTTAAGAACATTAATATCAATTCAAAAATCAAACATAGTCTAAAAATAGATATAAATTGTTAGCATTGTACAGACATTACAAAGTGACCACAGAATGGCACGGCCTGATTTATTAAACACCTCTCGACCAATCTGAAAGGAGCTTTTTATTTACAAATGAAACAACTATGTTTGCAAATCACAGTAAGTCGCTGTTATAGTTATCAAAAAAACTAGAACTTTCTTGCACCTTTCTTGTATAACATTTATTGTTACTGCCGCATGTTTTATTCTTTGCTGTCTTTGGACCGTATTTATATCAATTTGTTGACATAAAGGGCCTCTGTTTAACTTTTACATATCCTGAACATATAAATAAGTGTGACGGAAATTGCTCTGTGACACAATGCTATCGTTCCCGGAGAAAGAGGCGAAAGACCCTTGATTTACAAGTCCGGCCTGGTCGCCATTTTCATAAAGAGGGATTTCTGCACTTTCAGGACGTGGAGCATCCATTAGCACACCTATATTTCTCACATTTTGCACTTCTACTTGCTCTATGACGTCATCAACGTATTTATAATGAATTGTTGCGATTTTAAACATGGCGGAGGAATACCACAGATTTCATGCCCATATATTGTGGCGACAAGCCTTCTGTAGAAATATCCACAGTGTCCTCGTTTTCAGCAGAATACCACTTCACGAAAACTTTAGCACCATGAACACTGCGTACTTTTATAGGCAGCTCGATTCCCAGATGTCCCAAAATGACATAGAATATTTTTTTCCGAGCGTCCTTTCTACTTCTTGTGCATGCTGTAACTCATATTTTGGCCATTTAAAAAAACCGAGTGCTTGCTCAGAACAACTAGAATATCTCGACTGTGAGACATGTGGCTAGAAATGATTTCGTCTATGTCGCCGGTCATTGGAAAGTCTCGATAATGGACACAACAATTTAGGCCGTGTACACTTTTATGAATGAATAATAAACCCAATCTCAATCTTCTGTGCAGTAAGTTAAATATAAATCAAATATATTGTGTGTTCTATATCGCAGTTTACCACAGCAAAGTTTTAAGCGGTAAAATTCAGCTATCACTCAGTAACGGTTCTTTTGCAACAGCCAAAATGACACACAGGTGAGCAAAACAACCAAACAACCTATTGTTATCGCGACTATTTAACATAGCAGCAGCTCTTGGCATTTGTCTAAGTGGCCACCTGTCTGTGGTTAATTGTATATCGTCTAAATTTCTGCAAAGATACTGTTCCTGAATCTGTTGTGGAATTTATCTTTGTTATGCTGCTGCAATTGCAATAAAGTCTCAAGACAAAATGTTATCAGTGAGGTCTACTCAGATCGCCATGCACGCAAGATCGCGATTGCTTACTTTTTGTAAACAAACTTCCAGATACAGTGTGCAATAAATTATTTGCAAAGGAAACATTTTACAAATGTAGACAATTTGAAAACAGTCCTTCGGACAAAGAATACAGCAAGTTATTTGAAATGCAGAGTCTTTTTAGATATACTCAATTTTGAAGTAAATGATCTGGAAGTGTTCTAAGTCTATTTTGAGATAAATTCAGCCATCGAAGATAATTAAACTGCAAAAAAGGTCGGACCTGTTTTTAAATTGATTTTGCTTTAAATTTAATATTTCAGCGTTTGGAAATGATTTACTTTTGAATAATTGACATTCAAAAGAACCATGTTCTCCAATATTCGTTAGATTTAACTCTTCCGTGTTATTGAAGAGTGAAAAGGTTATGTTACACTTTTCCCAGCAGCGGGGAATATCAATTGATTGGCAAATTCGAGGATCAAATCTCACAAGCTTTTCATACAGAGATAGAATTCGGGCATTTGACATATCAAAATTGCTTCCATTACTTTTAATAAAAACTGCATCAGAAGTAATGTTTTGATGTAGATGAGAATTTAATAAATCCAACCACTTTCTGTGTGTCAGTAAATACAGCAATATTGGAAAATCATGTCCCTAAAAATAGATTCCTGACGTACTGGAGATATCGAGAACTGTAGATCCCTCCGACTGGTTATGCCACGCACAACATAGAAGTTGTTAGTACAAGGAAATGCTGTGTCATTCAGCACGCATTTTACCCATTCATATTGTACTTCGTGGTCATTTAATTTGTACATGAGGTGTAAACAAAAAGCCGAAAACACACCATCTATACGTTGTACCTCTGCCATGTCACTGGTATGACTTGACTTGAGGGTTAAGAAGACTCGATGATAGGAAAGCAATTCTTAGGTGAAAGTAAATAAATTCGTTCAGTGTTTCTCCGCATTTAGAATCCAGATTTAATTCGTCACCTGCCATTTCCTGGGATTGCAAAGAAAATAGTTTGGGATTATATGATAGATCCAATCTTTTAGACAGGGCAACGAAGAAGAAATACCTGGCTTCACAAACGAAAGAGCGGGAGAATTCGTAATGCTAAAATATTCAAGATACTTTCTATGTTGTAACGGAGCGAGTATACCTGCTATGTCTTGGGTAGAGGGTAAGCATGGTAAAATAGCAAAGAAGAAACCGCTGAGTGAGAATACCTGGAGTTTCGCTGAAAGGTGCAATAAATTTACGAGATCGGTAATTGAGAATGTTTAAGCTGGAAGCCTGTAGCACACAGTTAATCACTGTGATATGAAATAAGGGGGCAGAATAAACAGTAACAAAAATGACAAAATGCAGACGTTTATATTAGGCATTACGTGTGCTGTTTCATTTTCAGCATTGCAAAACGGAAAATCCCATGCAGTTGGAAAACTAAAGTCTGTGTATATATTTATCCATATTTCTTTCAATAATTCAATCCTATGCAGTGACTGGGATATTTCTGAAGGAAAAACGGACACTGGATCATGGGGAACTTGGTAAATCATTGTCTTTGTAGCACTTGTATTCCAGCTGTTTATTATTTGTTGGTTACTGTCTTTGTTATTCATATGTTCCATTCATATGTAAAAATGTTCCATTTCTGGGTTCCTGCTTTTTAAGAGCCGTACGGTCCCAAAGTACGTTCTATTCCAACGCATGTGTATTTAGGTCTTTTCAGATGCGTTAAAAAGTTCATGTATTTTGCAGTCAAGTTAATTATCATCTAGTGCTCTTCACTAAAACGCTGAAATCAAAGTAACAAATATTCAATGTTCGTCTGAGAAACAGATGATTTTTACATAGTTCTCGTTAATGTTTTTATTCATTCGATAGAGATCAGGCTAAATATCAGACCAAGGAGCCCACTCGGAACTTAACAGATTATATTTTGGTTCAAAAGCAACGTCTCTGCGACGATGTTGTGACTTTGCAAAATAACGTCGCCTATGCCATCTGAAAGCGACGCCTTAAGAGGTCGCTAAACTTACCCAGTATACATTGCGACCTTCGAACAGCTTTGAATAGACGTCGCAGACGACGTCAGATTAATGTTGCATTTGTTTGTTATGGAAGTAGGAATAACGTTCAAATGTTTTGTAGAGGTTGGGAAAGTGACATTGTTTGGACGTCGAAAAATCTCAATCTAGAATCTTAATCAAGATACAGCGACAATCGTAGTGTGGTCACCCCTCATACATAGAACATCCGGTTACACAGGATATGTATCAACTCGGTGTCCATTAATATTGTTCAAAAGTAGGTGGGAAAAACCTGCCCGCCCTCTAAATCCCCATATTTTACATCCCCATTTTGGTATGTTTTCAGAGTGATCGTCATGGCTACCATTTCCATGAATGATAACAGGAGGAGGCTGTTTTTTGGTTGTGTATTTTCATGACAAAAACATTCATTAAATGCAATGTCACACATTGTAAACTGCGATGAAAGAAAAGTAGAAGAAGTTTTAAAGCGACAATGCCAAGGTGGAACAATGTATGTCACAACGATATCACTTCCAGGTCGATAATTAACACCGCTTTGATGTCGTTCTCATCGCCAAATCAGTAACAAATAGCCGTTATACCAGTCTTCAAGAAGTATCAAGTCTTAAGTGCAAGAAAAAATCTACAGGTTAACCCTGCGATAGAAACCCCTCACAATGGCACCATTTCACAAATAGGAGCACTACTCAATGGTCTCTTTCTACTTGCCTTGCATTATAAAGAACCAAATAAATAGGACCATCCAGGAAATTGGACCACTTTAGTTCAATCCCACCAGTGGCCCTATTTCTAGGCTTCTATTGCATTTTTCAGAACCGCAAGTCTATACATGGTCTTTTCTAAGCGGTAGCAGCAAAATCAAAACGTCCAACACCGA
The DNA here is from genome assembly GCA_949752745.1 of Protula sp. h YS-2021. Taxonomy (NCBI): domain Eukaryota; kingdom Metazoa; phylum Annelida; class Polychaeta; order Sabellida; family Serpulidae; genus Protula; species Protula sp. h YS-2021. The sequence continues at coordinate 77,711,055 of OX457027.1, read as the reverse complement.
CGCCAGAAGGTCACGATGACCTTTATCTGCAAAATGTGCTATATCTGATCAACCAAGTGCCCACTGGTTCCCAACCAAAAGCCTGCTCGGAGATCTTTCGAAAGCATTCGTCTTGTAATTTCAAAGAACGTGTGCATTGATAAATTTTAAATGCGGTATCAAAAGTCATATTATTTTGCTTAATCCCTAGTTTAGTTCTATGTTGTACTAGAATTATTGTCAGACTGACTTTTGATTCTTTAACTTTTTGCAAATGCATTCATTAAAAACGGTTTAAAATAAAAAAATATTTCACTCACCTTTTGTTTCTCTGTTTTTTGTCATAAACTTTTGTCAGTTTCCAGCTTATTTTCAGTATTTATAACTCTAAAATGAACTTTAAAAATCTTTCAATAATTAGTTGTACGAAAAACTAGGCAACAAATGTGAATACGGTGCTTCAGGGAGTTTGGGTAGGGATACTCCAAAAGAGAGAGGAAGCTAAATAGGCAATGGTATTTTCCCCTCGTTGTCAAGCACGGCAATCTACTTCTTGTTGTTCCAGAGATAGCATGTTACCCTCCTCACCACTATTTCATACAGCTGGTGATATTTGAATCCCTTATCCACCTTTAAAAACTGGCGCTGCCTCCAAAGCCGCCCCAACACTGAATCTCGCACTCCCACCCTCGGGGGGGGGGGGGGGGACTCTTGTACCAACTGGTTACCATGCGTGTTCATGACTTTTTAAAACATCCCTGAACGTGGAGCACTAATTCTGGAATAGCGTTCCCTTTTTAAAAAAGAGCGGAGTGCAATTCCGAAATAAGACCCCACTTTGGGGGAAACACGGAGTACTGCATGAAAATTAACTATTTTAAACGAAATTGGCAATATGCGCGAACCGGCCGTGTCTGCTCTAAAAACTTACCCCCTTTTCCCGCATTTTTTTACATGCGTAGTATCTCCGTATTTTCGACCAAAATATTCAAGTTGTCGTGCAATTAACGTTGGGTTTACTCTACCAATGGGTTACAGTGCTTTTTCTGAAACAGGAAGCTGCGCAAACACTGATAAAAATGTAAACTCTAATTTTTACACCAGTTCACATCTGCAAATTGTTTTGTGGTACGCATTTATTATGATGTAGCAATCAATATATTGATAACGGATGGTAATTCCGTCCATTCTAATCCTGATAAAAGTTAATTTCTGTACAAAAAAGAATTCGTGAAGCCAAGCAAACAGATACGGACTCCAGTTCTGTCTGTTTTGTCAGTAACATTATCTAAGCAACGAGTTCTAATTCTTTATAAAACTGCGTTAGAAATGCTTCTTGGAAAGTTAAGCAGCACATTGAACTTCGGCAACTGCTTGTCTGACATATGCCAGAGACGTGACTGACACCTGCAGTAGAATATGACACTTTTTCAGCCATGTTCGTTTGGAGATTAGCACAAATGAAAACACTTGGTTTCCAGTCAAGATTGTGTGCATCTTCAGCCATTTTAGTGGTGTTTATTCAAAATTCAGAGGTAATTTAGACGAGAAAAAATATTTACAAAAACAGTTTTTTATTTTCTAGTGTGCGCAAGCTGTTCTTCGGCTTCTTTTAGTGTTTTCATGATTTAAACATCTAGAAACAACAAATAAATCATTGAATAAATAGATTATTAACAAAACAACCATCTATGCCGACGTTACTTGGACGTTGTAAATCGGATACTGAAGGTGCTATTAGTGGAACTTGTCGTCGTCGTGGTGCAGGGGAACAGATGCGGTAAGCTGGAATTCTACATTTTTTAATCATGGTGTCACTTAGACAGCTTGTCGGAAAGTTTGATTTTAAGAACAACATGTTGTCTACTTAAGCCAAGGCATTGGTGGCGTCATGACTTCACTGATCATCTCCAAGCACTTAACAATGTGGTAAACATGTGGCAACTACCTGTGTATATAAATAACCGCATGAGCACAAGGCTATATTGGGATTCATTTATTGAGATCACAAACACCACAAACTAGAAAACTTATTTTAAGACAATTCCGTAAAAAGAGGAGTGCGCTATGACTTCCAAATGGCATGTTTATACAAAAACAACTTTCCTTATTTTTAGTGCTTTTCCTGTCTAAAAAGTACCCTTTGCTAGACCACCAAGTGCAAAGCACACGCACCATATCTGTATAAGGCCTTCACAAGATATTTTGTCATATCCTGCACAAAAAGTGATCAATACAGAGCAACCCGACTGACATGAAATGTAATAGCTTAACTACGGGTAGCAATAGGGGTTTCCTCACCAATTTTCAAGGCGATCCGACAAAAGGCATTAGAATAAAAACCTTTGACAATCGAAAAACATTTTTAAAGTTGTGTCATTGAGTGATTTTTGCATTTGACCAACAGTGAACATTGTGTATTATACGAACATAATCACAACAAAACTCAGTGAATAGTAGCACTTGTCTAATGCACATACATACTTACGGAGGACAGATAATTCCCCTCCCCTGCAGTCGCACTGGGCCAGAATGACAAAATGGGTCTAACAAAGTCGGTTTTAGTTAGGTATTCCGAGTATTGATGCCATATTTGTCTTTGAAGTTAAAACTCACCGACTGGGCATTGTCCAATTATTTATTTGGTTACGAGCTGTCCGGTTAGGAGTTATCCGCTTGGTCCAATGGCTATATGCATATCAGTGATCTAATATTCTATGGTTTATGATTTTTAATTCCGATATTTCTAAATAGTGAGAATAAAACAGACAAAAAAACTTCTCTTTTTAAAGTTTATTTCACGTAAGTAGCATTGCTATTTTTACTTCGAGTTTGTTTATTTATTAATATTCACAACATAAAGTTTAACACTTTAACTCCTAATTACTTTACAAATGTATCACTTAAGATTTGGTAGTAGTGTGAAAACGGGGGTTCTAAAACAGGAAGTGACGTCATAGTGACGTCACATGGTGTTTTAGAACCCCCACGGGGGTTCTAAAACAGTGACGTCATATTGACGTCATATTAACGTCATATTGACGTCATATGGTTATCATATGGTTATCATATGGTTACCATATGGTTACCATATGGATGTCATAATGACGTCACGTGGTGTTTTAGAAGCCCCATGGGGTTTCTAAAACAGTGACGTCATTATGACGTGATCTAGACGTGTTATGGAGGTGATATGGAGGTGATATAGAGGTGATATGGAGGTGATATGAACGTCATATGAACGTCATATGAACTTCATATGAACGTCATATGAACGTCATAATGACGTAATATGGAGAGTGGGCGGCCATTCAAACAACCATTCAAACGGGCGGCCATTCAAACAACCATTCAAACGGGTGACCATTTTTTTTTTTAAGCATTTCCCACACTCTCATGCATACACATACATACTAACACCATGACACGATTAGCGCTTATTTCAGTATCAGTGGTGGGCTCTTAAAAGAGCCAGGAGATGTTAGTTTTTCTCCTGCTGCTGCCGGTCCCGGTTTAAAAGAATGTCACAATGTCCTGCACTGGCCTACTGCAATGTGTGAGCTGTTGCCCGTTGAACAAAAAGTGGTCCCCTCGCATGCCGCAGGTAAAGCACCTCACAGAGTAGCGGTCATTTAGCGCCAGCAGTTCAGTCCACTGCGCCGCGCAGACCAGACACATTTGATGGTTGCACTCAGACAGCACCCGGTCTGGGGAGATCATACACCCACATCCTGGGCAAATATCCAAGTCTTGCTGGAGGAAGAATCTCCCCCAGGCCGGGTACTCTTCTTCTTCCATCCGCGAAGGTATTGACTCCCCTAGCATCATCGTTCTAAAGAACGCTTCTTCATAGTGACCAGCCTCTATATCTCTGAGCCTCTTTCCAATCGTGACTTGACGGTTGTACAGGACGGGCACGCACAGGACGGATCCATGAACCGGGTCTGGCAGCAGCTGGAAGAAGTAGACTCTTTCTGGCGGTGTCTGTGGCTGTGTGACAGGCAGGTGAAGTTCTCTAACTTCAGCAATGGTGCGAGCATCATGTAACCCGAAGAAGCACTCCATGTTGACGGAAGCGAGTGTGAGCCCAAACTGAAATGAGCATGCCTTATATACCACCTGAAGTCAGGATCGGACCCCCCCCCCCCTAGTGGAGCAAAACTCGGACCCCCCCCCTAGTGGAGCAAAACTCGGGACCCCCCCCCCCCCCCTAGTCGAGCAAAACTCAGGACCCCCCCCCCCCCAGCCGAGCTAAACTCGGGACCCCCCCCCCCCCCCATCAGCATATAATGCGAGGATGTTCGCTAGTAGTATATAAAGGTGGGTTACAGCTTCATTATCCAACACAAGCAGCAAGATGTCAACAAATCGTAAAATCACAGTGATGCGAAACGGCAAGGCAGTGACGCTAACGACTGAGTGTTATAAGTGTTGGGTATGGTTGGAGTACCCAGGTCAACCACACAACTGCCCGGTGCACCACAATGCACCACGACATTACTGCTGCAAAACTTGCGGTGGACTGCTCTGGTACAAGTTTACTGCGAGATTGCCAGGACCGCAGCCATGCACGGACTGCTGGTGGTGTGGAGCGACACTAAAAAACTTTGGCTACTATAACCGTCATCCGTTCAAGTGCTCGCGACGACCGTTCTCCATGGAACAGTTTTACAGATACCAGTGCGACTGTGGCAATCCGACTTGCTGGTGAAGCGTCAAATTACTAACATCTTTCGGCCCTTTTAAGGGCCATCCTCTGTTATGAAATGAAAACGCAAATTCTGTCTATGTATGAATGTGTATAAAAGGGGGATGTTTGAGATTACATTTCAGCATTTTAGTTTCAGCAGTTGACGTAACAACAACTAGCTAAGATGGAACGTGAAGAGTATGGGAAAGGAGCAAAGAGACAAAAGATGGAAGAAGATGACATTTGGCCATACGGTCCAGTTCAGTGTGCGGAATGTAATGTAGAATTTCCATCTATGGATACTTTTGAAGCACATACATGCAAAGCTGAGATGAAAACTTTAGTGAAACATGAAGGGAAAGGAGCACAGAGACAAAAGATGGAAGAAGATGACATTTGGCCATACGGTCCAGTTCAGTGTGCGGAATGTAATGTAGAATTTCCATCTATGGATACTTTTGAAGCACATACATGCAAAGCTGAGATGAAAACTTTAGTGAAACATGAAGGGAAAGGAGCAAAGAGACAAAAGATGGAAGAAGATGACATTTGGCCATACGGTCCAGTCCAGTGTGCGGAATGTAATGTAGAATTTCCATCTATGGATACTTTTGAAGCACATACATGTAAAGCTGAGATGAAAACTTTAGCGAAACATGAAGGGAAAGGAGCAAAGAGAGAAAAGATGGAAGAAGATGACATTTGGCCATACGGTCCAGTCCAGTGTGCGGAATGCAATGAAGAGTTTCCATCTATGGATACTTTTGAGGCACATGCATGTAAACCAGCTGAGATGGAAAATGTGTCTCAAGAACATGTTTCAAAGAAACAAAAGACAGGACAAGTAGGGAGAGGTAGAAGGGTTAGTCTTGGTGAAAACGCGCAGGAAAAACGGTTTGAGCCCGAGGATGGATCAGATTTACTGCTTGAAATGCGACAGCAAGAGAACCGTATCAAGGCACATTTGTTGGAGACCTTAAACCATGGAATGAAATGGTACATTGTCGTACATGCACGTTTCAAGAAACTGACAGCAAATGCTGAAGGTGTTATGGTAGAACAAGTGGATAATGCATTTATCAGCAGTCCAACATATACAGCATACAATCCAGCAGATATTGAACAGGACTTGCCAGAAGCCTATAAAGAATTATTTACTAATTTTGACGAACATGAGCGACAAGGCTCTGGCTGGGTATTGGATAACATACTATACATTGAAGTACATACAGCTACGTTGATGCCTCTAGAAGCGAGTAGTTTTATTCCACTGCCGAAGAAAGTGAAGAAAACAAAGGGTGTGATAAACATTAAGAATGATGATAACAAGTGTTTCTTATGGTCAGTATTGGCTTACCTTCACCCTCATGACGACAACCCAAATCGCGTGAATTACTACAAACCATTTGAGAAGGAATTAAAGGTAGAGGGTATGACATTTCCGACACCAATTACTGACATTCCAAAGTTTGAAAAGGAGAACGATGTAGCCATCAACGTGTTTGGATACGAACAAGATGTAGTTGTTCCAATACAACTTAGTCGAAACGTCAGTGTCAGAGAAATCAACTTACTTCTGATTAGCAATGACAAGACAAGGCATTACTGCCTCATCAAGAGTTTTAGCAGACTTATGGCTTATCGATCAAAGCATAAGTGTGCACATTTTTATTGCTTCAACTGTCTTCACGGGTTTATGCGACAAGAGCTTTTAGATAAGCATCGTGAAGTGTGTGACAAGAATGGAGCACAACGTTTATCATTTCCCAAGGAACCATTCATCAAGTTCAAGAATGTGGCTAAACAACAGCGAGCACCGTTTGTGATTTATGCTGACTTTGAATGTTTCACGCAAAAGCATGAAGAAGGAGACAAGTATCAACATCATCGTCCAAACAGCTTTGCCTATGTGGTTGTGAGCCAGTACAACACACGTGCACCAGTTGTGTATCGAGGAGACAATGCCGTAAAGGTCTTTTTAGACCATATGGTGAATGAACGCGATCGTATTGTACGTGGTTTAGAGCAACCAAAGGAAATGGTGATGACTCGTGAAGACAAAGAGAATTTCAAGAACGCCACTGATTGCTACATTTGTCATGAACCTCTAGGAGCAGATCGTGTGAGAGATCATGACCACATCAATGGCAAATATCGTGGAGCAGCACACAATGAATGCAACTTACAATTCCGTCTTAGAAAAGATCAGCAAGGGGATCAAGATTCTTTTATCATTCCCGTATTTTTCCACAATTTGCGAGGCTATGACAGTCACCTTATCATGGAGGAAATTGGGAAATTCAAAGGTGAAACGATTACAGTCATTCCCAACACCATTGAGAAATATATTGCATTCACCCTGAGCAATCTGAAATTTACAGACAGCTTTCAGTTCATGAGTACCTCTCTACAGAAGTTGGTATCCAACCTTGCAGCAGAAGGGAAAGATAACTTCTACAACATGACCTCTCACATTCACGATAGTGATCAACAAGATTTGCTGCTGAGAAAGGGTGTGTACCCCTATGATTACGTGGACGAACCATCCAAGTTTGCTGAAACACAGCTACCATCAAAGGATAAGTTTTATAGTCAGCTTAGCGAAGAGGACATTAGCGATGAGGATTATGCGCATGCACAGAAGGTGTGGGATACATTCAACTGTACAACATTTGGTGAATACCACGACCTGTACCTGAAATCAGATGTGTTATTACTAGCTGACGTGTTTGAAAACTTTCGTCAAGTATGCCTCAACACGTATGAATTGGATCCTGCTCATTACTATACAGCACCAGGACTGTCGTGGGATGCAATGTTGAAAGCGACAAAGGTGAAGTTGGAATTGATCAATGACATTGACATGTACCAAATGGTTGAGCAAGGCATACGTGGAGGAATATCTGTGATCACACACAAGTATGCGAAAGCGAATAATCCCTACGTAGCAGAATACAATTCTGAGATACCAAACAACTACCTGATGTACCTCGACGCAAACAACTTGTATGGCTGGGCCATGTCACAAAGCATGCCACAAAGAGGATTTATGTGGGTGAGCGAGCCAGAATCCCTCGACTTCATGGATGTGGATGAAGATGATGACATTGGATTCATTTTGGAAGTGGATTTAGAATATCCAAATTCAATCCATGATCATCATAATCACTACCCAGTGGCTCCAGAACGGAAATGTGTCAAAGTTGAAGAATTGTCAGAGTACAGTCAGAAGCTGCGGAAAGATCTAAACATGAAAGAGAAATCCAGTGAAAAGCTCATTCCTAACTTGTCTGACAAGAAGAAATATGTACTTCATTACAGGAATTTGCAACAGTACGTCTCACTGGGGTTGAAAGTCACTAAAGTACATCGCGCCATCATGTTTGAACAGAGCAAATGGTTGGCAAAATACATTGCCTTGAACACGGAAAAGAGAAAATTGGCCAAGAACCCATTTGAGAAAGACTTCTTCAAACTGATGAACAACTCGGTGTTTGGCAAAACCATGGAAAATGTGAGAAAGCGAATCAATGTTGAACTTGTTCACAAGGAAAAGCGGTTCAAGAAACTTGTAGCCAAACCTTCTTTCCACAAATTCAAAATTTTCAACGAAGATTTGACCGCGGTACATTTACGCAAAGTGGATTTGCTTCTGGATAAACCCATTCAAGTTGGTTTCACCATTCTCGACCTCAGCAAAGTGCTTATGTTCAACTTTCATTACAACTACATCATGGTCAAGTATCCCAATGCCAAGTTATTGTTCAGCGACACCGACAGTCTATGTTACGACATAGAAACGGAAGATATCTACAAGGATATGCAGCAGGATGCTGACCTGTTCGACACAAGTGACTATCCGCCGGATCATTTCCTACATTCCAACGTGAACAAAAAAGTGCTTGGGAAAATGAAGGATGAGACGGCCGGCGTCCCCATTGAAGAGTTTGTTGGACTCAGACCGAAAATGTACAGTTTAATGTGTGGTGGGAAAGAAAAACGTACGGCCAAAGGCATCACTCGCGCGTGTCAAAGACGCATTAAACATGTGCAGTATAGAGACAGTTTGTTCAAGAAAACTCAAACGATGGCTACAGGACACATTATCCGAAGTCATAGTCACCAGCTTTTCTCGGAGAAGTTGAGGAAAGTAGCCCTCTCCCCATATGACGACAAGCGATATGTGCTGAATGATGGCTATTCCACTTTAGCGCATGGACATTACAAGGCTGTGGTATAAAAGGGGGAGGTCCTCCAACGGAAGAGTTATTTGAGGTGTGAACATTGAAGCGTTAACATGGAACGTGAAAGTCGTAAGAGATCTACAACTGATATGGATACTCTTGCAGATGCAGTTAAAGACTTAAAAGTGAAAAATCCTACCACTACCATCAAGAAATTGAAAGTGGAGACAGCACCAACACCACAGTCGTGGGATGGAATGCTTTCTCTAGGAAATGGAAAGTATATCAAGATTATGAAACAAAGCAATGAAGGAGTGGTAAACATTCGCAAGTACCTGAGAGATGAGGGGACTGGAAAAAACCGTCCAACGAAAAAGGGTATCTTGCTGACAATACCTGAATGGAAAATGTTGAAGAAGCAGGTGAAAGAAGTGGATAAAAGGCTTCGCAGACAAGAAGGTGGCTCATAACAAGGTAAAAACATGAATGCACTCATGCTGAACGGTGGTGCTTACCTTACTGTAAATGATAGGAATGAAGTGATACTAGATTCTCAGAGAAGTTATCATCGGTTTAAACCTGAAGTGTGGAAAGACTTTAAAAACATACCACTTGAACATGGGTTTAAACGTAGACTTGAAAATAAAGTGGAAGTGACGGTGGCTGAATATGATTCTAACATACGTGTAGAAATCTGTAGAAATCTTTTACAGGATTATCCAGAGGATTATAAGGGAGTTGTGCCAGATACACCATATACAGATTTGATCATCTTTGATATCAAGAACTGGCGCGCAGTCTTACGATTCCTAGAAGTGATACAACATCCACTCTTCACCATCTTGCGAGCATAAAAACGTCTTTGCAGACAAGGAGACAGCTCATAGTTCATCTGACTGTTGAACGAGATGGAAGACTTTTTATCGGAATATGAACCCATTACGCATGGATTCTCATATCTGAGAAACGTATATGATGACATCGTGCTAAAACATTTTGGAAGGTATATCATTCTATCAACTGACGAACAATCTGTGTTGAAAGACCATCTAGAGAAGCTGAGGATACCTGGCTTTCTCCTGAAACTCTCAGAGGATTTAGAAGTGCGTGTGACTGAGAACTATTTAGACGTGTTTGTACGATTTCGCCAATATGACGAGCTTACAAAATGCTACGACTACATCACCCTCAACACAGTGGAATGGCACGCTCTGTTACAAGCATTGGATTGGAAAGAACCTGACGCTTGAATTCAAAGAGGAAGGAGTGCAACTCATGCGAGGCACCAAGTCCATTGAACTGACACATCCCATGTGTGTTATGGTGATGAACATTGACATGAATGATCATGGATATGAACTGAAACTGTCTGAACACAAAGATGTTAAAATAATAAAGTTTGGTAATGGACAGTGTTATGCTAGTTTTCATAACATTTACAAACGTGGATGTAATGTCTATGATACATATATTAATTTAGATTGGTATGAATGGCATGTGTTTATTGATGTATTGAATGTATTTGTAAAATAAAAGCTTAATGTGAAATAATTGTGAAATGTAAATAATGTATAACACAATAAAAAAAAAAGAATGTTGTATAAAACTGTCTTGTTTATTTACAATATTCATAATACAATTCACAATTACCAACAACTTAACTAATGCAACTTAACTAATACAACATCAATAAAATAATGGTTTATAATGTCTATATACAAAATCCTTTACAACAAAATCACCATCACTTCTTCTTAATACATCAATGATTTCAAAAGGACTATGTCCTCGAGCTCTTTGAATTATATAATATATACAATAAAATCCACATGTAGAGGATATCGGTGTTTGTAATGGAACTGAATTATAAATGAAATTAAACTTTAAAAACTTATTCAAACGACTGTCTATAGGTAAAAGTCCATAAGAGTCAAAATATTCTGCAGGGTCTTCGTCATAATATACTGCCACCCAATGCTCTCCTGGCTCATCATGATCGTCTGTGTTGATGACATAGGCACCGCGTTGTAAAGATGGTAACGGGTCCATGGCAAACACACCTTGAAACAAGTCTTTTGTCGTGGCATCATGGGATAGGATGGCTTCTATCTGCTTCGTGTTCATGACTGGTAGTCGAATTGAATGCTACGATTTGCACTTATTTCAACAATGTTATCAAACTCAGCATACACTATAACATTGACTGTATTTTGCAAGGCACCAGCAAAATTCATTTCTAGTCTCAAATTCCCATGTTTGATAAGGGCATAATGATCAGCACCATCATATTCAGGTGTTAAGTCAAAAGAAAACAACGAATAACCTCTGGGCCAATCTTCCCGTTTTATAATGGAACTTTTCTCGCCATCCAATCTATCAAAAGATTTGTAAAGAGTTTCAAAAGCATCAAGATATTTGCCTTGATTTATATCAAGGTTGAGAGGTTTGGATAGGACTGGTTCACCATCAGAGTAAAGCTGCATAAAGTTAAGATTAAAATGTTCAAAATTGTATGGATTTCTCAATACTGTTCCAGCAAAGGATTCATTATGAACCATTCCAATGACAATACGTTTTGGTAATTGGCCTAAAAAGATGCTATCTTTCACAAAAGATTGAAATCCAGTTGGAATAGCTAAAACTTTACATTCTTTTCTATTAACAATAAACTTAGCAGGACTTTTCATCAATGCATCTGCATGTCCCAACTGAATACCTGGACTAACCCTCACTTTGCGAATGGTTAAAAACGCTTCTCTCACTTCTACTTTAAAACCATTATTTGCAGCCATTAATACATATCCATCTTTTTGTCTATGTAAACGTAATTTCATACTAACACCATTGGGAAGATAACGATCCTGCTCAAACAAATCTACCCTTAAACCACCTGTAAGCGCAAACTCACGGCTTAGACGTGTATACAAATAGCGATTATGTAAACCATTATTTCCTGTTTCAGCTATATCACCACCTTCAATATTTACATGAAAACCTGATACATATCTTTCATGATTAGGTCTTTTCACCTCATAAGTATTCATTGACCCGGCAGTATCTTTAAAGATGAGACGCATAGAGCGCTCAGAATGGAGACTTTCTTCCGAGTCATGAATGAGATGAGATATGATGCTAGTATAACCATGGGTATTGTTACTATGTGATATCAAACGATCATTTAGAAATAATTCAATATTAGACCATAACCCATTAAACAAATCATTGATACATGACACGTTATCATCTACACCACACAGTGTTCCATCAGCCTTGACAATGCGACATACAATATGGAGTTTACTGTTCTTTAAATCTAGATATTCTTCTGTACTCGCAGGAATGTAGAATTCTATTGGAGCACCCTCTCTAATGGTAGTCATTGGTTGATAGTCTACATTATAACTTTTTTCTACAGCAGTTTGCGTTGGTGGTATGTGAAACCATTCTAATGGAGAAAGGCTACATTCACAAGAATGATTATGAATTAAAGACATGATTAAAAAATATCTTTCTTATGTTTTTTTGATGTTATCCGTTTAGCTGCCTTTCGCCTTCTGACACGTTTTGCTCGTTTCGGTCTCTTTTGTCCTCGTAACCCACCACCAAACATACGTTGTGCTACTCGACCTGTAACATCTTTCGCGATATCTTTTGCAGCCCTTTTAAGATGTGGTGCAACGATTTTAGCCCCTGTCTTAAGCAGTGGAATAGCTTTTCGAGCCAATGATCCCAGTATTGAACCAATACCATCTCCATATTGTATTCGCGCTCCTTTAAATCCTGGTAATTCTCCACCCACTTGACGAAGAAAATGGTTGCGATATATAGATGGATTGTGTGTGTATGCTTTCATAATGCTTTTGGTCGAAAATGAAGTTTACAGATCACCTTCCCAGTTTGAAATGGAACATTATGGTCTGTGTCATCCTTAATATTCATTTCTATCACGTCAAATTTGGATGTGTTTACAGGAACATAATGAGGTTCTCCATAAGTTTTCATGATAATGTCTCCATCATGTCCTTGTATTGCAACAGAACGTAGCAAAGGAACATAATAATCACCAACAACTTGTGGCTCGCAAATACTACAGTACACATAAAGTGTATAAAACCCCTGTTTCACATCAGCTTTATATTCAGCTGTACACGTTTCAGTGTACCATTGATTTGGGATAAATCCTAAAATCTCAGCTAATCCAGTGGAGAATGACACTTCAAAGCCATAATTTAGATATAGAAAAACGCGTCGTCTAATTTTATCATACTTTATCCGAATACCTTCTTTAAGGTCATCTTTCATAGAATTAGTTGCTTCTTCATTAACTGCATGACATATTTCTTGTATGGATCTGTAGTAACCATAAGGAATATTGATTGTGTCAAGAACAATATTATTCAGTGGTTGTTGTCGATACTGAATAGAATAGTCCATTCCATGTCTCATGGTTGTCCATGTATGTGGATATTGAATTTCAGCTAATGCCACTTCATATTTTCCGTTCAGATAGATGGTTCGAGGCATACGAATTTGATAATTCGAAGTCTTGTTGTTGGGATAATAGTTCATACTAGCATTGCTGGGTAAAGTAATGTAAAAACTTGTTGACTCCATGACAGCTAAATCGTTTATGTGATGTAGATAGACTAGATGTGTATATACATTACTTCATGTTTGACAATCTTCATCCTCACTTTCTACATTGCTGTCTACATTATTGTCTAAATTGCTATCTACATGATCTAAATTGGTATCTACTACTTCTCCCTGACAACAAGCACTAACACACCTAATTTTTACAGGAATAGTATTTTTATTTCCATTTTCTTTACAACAACAACACCATAGCTCTTTAATCCATGTTAAAAAGTTTCCCATCCTTCTGGAAACAATCTTTGTTGACGTTGTTGTTGCTCTTTTGTAATATCTTCACGAGTTGTCTTTTTACCAAAAACAGTTTTTGGAATATTAGCGTCTACAATTTCCTCAATAAACTGCTTCCAACCACGCGGTGGTTCTCGTCGTTCTTTTCTTTTTGTAGCAACCAACGCTTCTTTCAACAAATCAATAATGTTAGAATTTGTAATGACAGTACCTGTTTTTAAAACAAGTTCATTTTTATCTGTCCATCTCGTACCATATTTCTTAAGTTCTGCCAGAAGTTGTGTTAGTTTTACATGATAAATGGGTTGAAAATGGTTTAGAAACTGTTGGGACTTTTCTGATTTTTCTGCATTAGATGTTGTAACAGACTTTTGTCGTTGTTGTTGTTGTGATTGAATTGTTCGTAAATGACGTCCAAGCACTTGAGACATTTCTATTGCTTTTTCACGAGTTCGTTTCCCACGTAAAAGTTTATTCACTTTCGTTTTGATTTCAACATCTTTTCCCTTCTTTTCTAACAACATTTTATATTCATATTCAGGAATGAGAACCATTTTCAAAGTATGTTTCATTTTAACAGCAACTGAGCTAACAAGGGTAATGCAAATTTAGCAATAGCTCCAATAAATCCTCCTTTCTGATTAACCAACTTCTTTTTTCTTCGAAGTGATATCTTCTTATTTGCCAGTGTACGTAGGGTATGACGTTCACGCTTGAATAACTTATACCTTTTTGAGCTTAAGGGTAAATGTCCTCGCAATATATTCAAACAAATTTTAAACAAGCTAGTTAATTCCTCCTTAGTAGCTTGTTGTAGTAAGGATTTACGTCGTTTAGGCCCGCTGCGTGCAAGCAAGTGAAGGAAAGGTTGATTCGCTTGAATACGTTTAGACATCTTGGCTGCGAATGGTTAAGTGACTTGGTTCTTGTTCATACACCACCTTATCAACATATACGTAATGTGTATCTTTTGGTAAAATGCCTGTACGAATACGTAGTTGATCATTTGTCTTCGGCTTCAAATCAATGAATAAATAGCCGTGAGGTTTGCTGGTAGCATCTTGATAGGCTTCTATGAGAAATTGAGATTTTCCAGGATACATTTGTCGCGCTAATGTACTTATTTGTTGACTGTCTCTAGGATTTTTAAACAGAATGATGTAATGTGTATTCAAACTAATATTACGCATTTCTCTACCATGATGAAACAAATTATGCACAATAAAAATAATGCTTAGATTTTGATGACTGCTGCCAACACTAAATAGACGTGTCATGCGTTCATCACTATGGCATTTGGTCATTAAGTCATCAATGATGAGTAAGTTTGGTTTTTTCGGGTTAAAACGCTCTTCAATGTTATCTGGAATGCCTTGGTAAAATTCCACACCTTTCATTCCCTTATACAAAGGCTGATCTGCTGCATAGAGCCATAAAATGGTTTTTGGAGAGGGTTTAATTAACTTTTGTTCTAGAATTTCTCTAACTAGAGAAGTTTTACCACTACCTGTAGGTCCAGAGACCAAACACGTGAATGGATGCTTCATTTTCGAATATCTGTTTCTTTCACCCAACTGTTAAACTTCTTTGGCCAACCTAACCACTTCACAAATAATTCTTTAACACCTCGTCTTTTTCGTGTTTTCAAGACCTTTTCAATTCTGTAGACTGATTCAATATCTTTTGTCACTTTCTGCAGTTCTTCTTCATAAAAATGTCCGTCAATATCTTCATCCAAAAAGTCTTTCACACGATACAAGTGTATTCCTTGCTTCTTACAACGATGTGTGATAATGAACACTTCTTGCGTCCACTTTATATGATAATCCCGTTGAAATACATATTTCATGTGAGAAATGCGAACCTGATCACCAATTTTAAATTTGTAGGGTTTTTTCTTCTTCTTTGGTTTTAATTTCAATTTGTCTACATACATATACTTCCACACTTTCGATTCTATGTCTTTACGAATATCTGCAGGAGCATACTTATTAGGGAGGGAGCCATGAGGTCTATGGTTATAATTATACACTAAGTCTGGAAGGATGTCCATATATCGATACGTTTGATTATGAAGGAAATATCGATACATCATTCCCTTTAGAGTACGAATGACTCTCTCAGCAAAGTTGGCTTTGGTTTCATTCTTTGTCGTATAGGCATGTATTCCCTCCTTCTTCAAAAATGCTTTTACCCATCTGTTTTTAAATTCAGTTCCTTTATCTGACCTTAGAGTTCGTGGTCTTCGTTGTGTTTCATGAAAAATCTTTTGAAAGGCTTCTATGACGCTGGTATGTGATTTATTAGGCATTGGCTGCACCCACAAATATTTGGAAAACACATCAATGACAACTAATAAAAAGTGGGTGTCATCATTATAGGAAGCTATGTTTCCCATGTCAGCTAAATCAATGTCCCACATGTCATCAATTCCACGTGTAATGACACGTTGCCTTTTAAACCTGTATTTTACAGGTTGTAGTAAACTGAAGGCATCTTGATCCTGTAACCATTTCTTCACTTGTGAATGAGTGACTGGTTGATCATGTTTTTTTAATATGTGATATAGTTTGTAAGGACCAGCAAATGCCCCGGGTTGACCAGGTTTAAAGTAAATATTGGTTAAGTAGTCTTTCCACGTCGACATGTTAACACTAAATGATCAACACTTGTTAACATATCTTGCATTTTATTTTATCAACATATCTTGCATTTTATCAACACATCTTAAATTTTATTAACATATTTTAAATTTTATAAAAGCTCAATCAACATATCTTACAAATCAAGTATTGATACAATGGTGTGAATAATTGGAGTCCATTGATCTTCAATGAACATTAACCAACAACTTAATTCATCAAATGTGATAGCATCTACACCATATTTTTCACAGCGTTGATTTGCATTATCTAACACTTTATCTAAATGAATGTAATATTTAGCTTCATTCCAATATGTATAGACACATGCAGAATGACAGGTATGTTCTGAACACTCTTCATTTTGACAAGCAGGACATACTAAACATGCAAACTTTTTTACAGCTAATAACATTTCTTCACAATATGTCTTTTGCACAATATATTGTCTCAATGTAATGTCTGTCATTATACTGCAATGTAGATTAACCACTCTCTCACTTCATCAAACAGTCTTGGATCAAATCGAGCGAAGTGATATGCTGCTTCCACATCAAACTCCTCAGCTCCGTCAATGTTTGAAAACATACACTCTTTGATGAAATCCTCACGTAAGTTTGGTACACTTAACGTGGAATGCGCAAGTTCCCAATAAATGTCACAGTGTTGCAGTTGTTGTTGAATAGATCCAAAACGCGCCAGTTCACTTATCATGTAGTCCACATACTTGTCCTTGAAACACGTTTCTACATCCATCTTTCACATATCCATATAACACGTCTGCACACTGTGACGGTTGGCAAACAAATGACTCTCAGTCTTACTCCGCAGAAACAGTTAGTGAGCCGCACTTGTTGCAGAAGTTGTCTGGTTCACACAACTTGCAATTGTACTTGTGGCAGTGACAATCATAATCCTCAGCATATCCGTAAGCACCACAATATTCACAGGTAAGTCCAAGTTGATTTTGCACATCCATATTCTCCAATTGAACTTCAGCCAGTCTTTTCTTGGATAACTTTGACACTTTCATCCGATTGTCCTTTTGTAGCTTGATAGGAGTTTTCTTACCATGACATTCCGTGCATGGCAATAAGGTTGAGTTAATGTTATCCATCTCCTGAAGCAATGTCTCCCATTCACCATCATTCATGTTGATGTAAAACTTGTATTCTTTCCCGTCAAACAGTTATGCTTGCACAAAACTCACATAGCGCATGTCCAAGTATGAAATGACTTCAAGCCATTTCGTTTGCGTTAAGTACAGTTTGAAGCCAATGTCACGTAATCTTGGTAAGTTCAGACACACAATCTTCCACAAGGATGGTGATAAAGCAAGCCATCTCTCTCCACGTTTGATTCGAAGAAATAATCCAAATTGTCCATGCTCCACAGTAATTGTTAAGTTTGCACTACTTTTAAAGCTGCTTGTCTTCTCCATGGCTGCGCGTCGAATGATGACTGCACTTGACACCTCACTCCTTTTATATGGACATTACATGTATGTTTTCATGAGATGTTTGCTAAATCGCGGAGTGATCTCGTTGAAACCATCCAGAAAGGCTGTTGGTAAACCGTCTGTTAGAGATTGTCTCATGACGATCACTAAAAAATCTCCTCGTTTGCGACTTCCAATTATCCATTGGAAGAGCATTGACATGGTGAAATATCCTTTTTCATAGAGGTAGGCCATCATCTCGTACACCTTAATACGTTCTTCAAGGTACTTGAAGCCATGTAGCATGACCTTTGCATATTTGGAATCGCGATCCTCATCAACACACTTTGGCGCCGGTAGACATAATGTCTTAAAAAGTTCCTCATGAAGACTTCTAATAAGTTGAACGAAACGTCGGGTCATGGCTTCGGAGAACTGTGGCTCTGACGCGGGAACATGCTCTATGTTTCCTTCTAGCATGTAGATAAGCTGAATGACAGTGTTCACTTCTTCCGTTAGGTATATGTATGTGTGTTGGTCGAAAAAGCCTTCTTCACATAAGCACCATAAAATGTTACAATCTATCAGAGGAATCACTGCTTGAAAGTTCCGTTTCAACAGCGTGACGTCTTCTTCAGTAACAGGAATACTTTTGCTCAATTCGAATTTAGATTTGAGCTGCTTTTCATCGTCGTCGCTGTCGTCATTGTCGTCATTGTCGCCATTGTCGTCATCGTCGTTGTCACCGTCGTCATCGCTTGACATGACCACTTCTTCCTCCTCAAGATGCTCTAGATGAGCCTGTAACTTTGTACTAAGTGGTTTGGCGCTACCATTTACAAGCGCATTGGCAACCCAGAACGGGTAGTCAGATCCCTCGGGATCGGGCATTGCTTGCTGTACTGGCTGTACTTCTTCAGGCCTAGTTTGCTGTACTGTAGACACGGCTGACGGAGCCCCTAATGCTTCCTCCAAGGCTTTTTCAGCTTCTTTTAGTGTACTTAGGAAGGCAGCAGTCTCCTCTGCAGTTAAAACTGCATCTGTAAAAGCCATTGTTTCATTGCTGAACAGGCTATCAATTTCCATGTTGCTAGCCGTTGTTGCGTTTCGAGACGTCTCCATGATGGTTTGGCAATACAATGATTAGAGTGGTGTCGACCCGACCTTTTTATACTACTGACGGTGAGCCGTGAGCCAGCGGCGTAAAAAGTAGCCGGGAGGGGGGGGGGGCTCACTAGGTAGCTGGGCCGGGGGGGGGCTCACTAGGTAGCTGGGCCGGGGGGGGGTCCCTACTATATACCGTCTGCTTCTGCCTCTGGGGAGGGGGGGGGTCGATCAGTTTGCTTTGCAGTCTGTGTGCAGTCAGTCTGCTTTGAACCTTTGAAGCGAACACATCGAAATTGAATCATGCAGTACAAGGACGAGTTTTTTTCGGATGAGCTTCGAGGTCGCTACTTTCTATCAGCGAGGGATGTCAACTTCTGGGAGGAGATATTTATAGAATATCAAATTTTTCTGTTTCGGAAGCGAGCACATCGAAATTCAACCATGTTGTATAAGGACGAGTTTTTTTCGGATGAGCTTCGGGGCCGCTACTTCCTATCACCGAAGAATATCAACTTCTGGGAGGAGATTTACATTGAATATCAAACTTTTCTGTTTCGAAAGTGGAGAAATTTCCTTGCGAACAGACCGGAGGAACGGTTCAACCTGTTTGGCAGGGCGGCGGAGGAGAGCCATAAGCGACTACGCCATCGTTCGCCGCCCAGGGACCCGTCGCCCTGCCAGGAAGTGACCAAAGTGACCAGAGTGACCAGAGTGACCGCGGCAACGATGACAGAGACTCCTCCAGCCAGAGTGATCGCAGCAACGATGACAGAGACTCCTCCTGCCAGAGCAACTCCTGTCAAAGTCGCTGCGTCAACGATGACGACCCCGTTGAAAGTGAATCAAAAGGAAGCTGATGTGACTGTCCGGAAGGTGCTGGCGGCACCAAGCGCAACCGTTACAAGACCGGACAGTCCGCCACCAGCTCCTGACGATGAGCTTACAATCGCTGTCGCCAGTATTTCGGATACAGTCAGCTTCATACAGTCACCTTCAAACACTGACCGCAACAACGAACCTGCTCAGGTGAAACTGGAGAATGTCTCTAGAAAAGAGTCAGATTTCCAGGAGGTCATGCAAATCTTGGGCACTTTGGATAATGTTAAATATTGTGAATTCTGCCATTTTGGCTTTCCGGTAGAATATTCAATGAGATTGCATGAGCAGCAATGCCCGGAGGCTTTGAAGTCCCAATATTATTTTTGTAGTGTCCAGGGCAAAGGATTCACCTCGAGCAGGGCCGCGGTTGCGGCACATAAGCGGAAGTGTGGCTGTGGCGAGGTTGGTGGCGGCAGCGGTGCCAGCGGTGGCGTCAGCGGCGGCGCCAGTGGCGGCGGCAGGAGAACCGATGGCGGGAGGCAGTGACAGCG
Source organism: Protula sp. h YS-2021 (assembly GCA_949752745.1). Taxonomy (NCBI): domain Eukaryota; kingdom Metazoa; phylum Annelida; class Polychaeta; order Sabellida; family Serpulidae; genus Protula; species Protula sp. h YS-2021. Next base: position 77,690,761 of record OX457027.1, on the reverse strand, counting down.
GCAGGAGAACTGATGACAAGAGGCAGTGACCAGGACCAGACTACGGAAATCCCTCCAGGGCTGCTTTTTAGCGGCCCTCCCATTATTACGAAATGAAACGCTTCATCAGACAATCTTAGTATGAATGAGAGTGTGGGAAATGCTAAAAAAAAAGAGGACTATAAATCATTGATTTATAGCTCCATCTGTCCGTCTGACCGTCTGAAAAAGCTAAACAAATTGCTGTCTGGGTTAAAAATACCCTGGCATGAGAAATGAAACGCTAAATCTGTCCGTCTGCCCGTCTGAGAAAGCAAAACAAATTGCTGTCTGGGTTAAAAATACCCTGGCATGAGAAATGAAACGCTAAATCTGTCCGTCTGCCTGTCTGAGAAAGCAAAAAGAATTTGCTGTCTGGGTTAAAAATACCCTGGCTTGAGAAATAAACGCTAAATCTGTCCGTCTGACCGTCTGCTGTGGTGTTATGTGTGTTTGGAGAATGAGAAAGGTGAATAAAGAAAAGAGTGTATGGAGAGAGAGCTCCCATCTCAATGCTTGTTCGGTTTTAATTGCTTCTACGGCAAGCTATTAGCGAGAAAGCAAGAAAAAAAATGCTTGCTCGTTTACCCCGTCTCCCATAGGTCTTATATGTGTAGAGAGAGAGATAGAGCAAAAGAAAAAATGAGGGAAAAAAATCATTGTTTGTTTGCCTGACTGTCGTGGATTGACAGAGCAAAAGAAAAAATGTGGATAAAAAAGATGGGCACCGTTTGAGAAAGAATGAAAGAGAGGCTGCGTTTGCTGACGTAACCGCCGTGGATACGACACTCGTTTAAAAGTGAAAGAGAGAGACTGGGTAAAAAAGAATGGTTAAAGAAAGGAAAACGCTAAATGAGTCGTGTGTGGTTGGTATATGTAATGAGAGAGAGCGAGAAAATCGAAACAACAAAAAGACTGCCTAGCCACCCTTGTGTGCGTGTGCATGCGCAGAGGAGCTCTGAGTTAAAAATAGTTTCATTAAGACAGCAATGGCTGCTCAGTTTTAATTGCTTCTACGGCAAGAAACGAGTGAGAAAGCAAAAAAAAAAAAGATTGTCCGTTTGCCCCGTCTCCCATAGGTCTTATATGTGTAGAGAGAGAGATAGAGCAAAAGAAAAAATGAGGGAAAAAAATCATTGTTTGTTTGTCTGACTGTCGTGGATTGACAGAGCAAAAGATAAAGAATGGATAACTAAAAAGATGGGCACCGCTCGAGAGTGAAAGAGAGGCTGTGTTTGCTGACGTAGCCGCCGCGGTGTGTGTCAAAAGAAGAGCTCTGGGTTGAAAATAGCGTCTCTTATTTAGGTCACTTCTAATTGATGCAACGGCAATCCATTAGTGATGGTGTGTGTGCTTGGAGAACGAGAAAAGCCCTAAAAAACAGTTGCTGCCGTGATTTGGTTTGATGTGGGTGAAGAGGGATGAAAACTAAAAAAAAAACAAAAAAAAAAGGATTGTATGGGTGTCCGTGTGTCTGGGTGTCTGGGTGTCCGTGTGTCTGGGTGTCCGTTGGTTTGGTTGTCATAGGTGTTAAAAGAGTGAGAAAGCTTTAAAGAAAGGATTGTTGCTTGTATATGGTTGCAATGCATGGAGACACCTCTCTTCCTTAAGGAAAAAGAGTGCTCATTTTTAATTGCTGCCACGGCAATCCATTAGTGATGGTGTGTGTGCTTGGAGAACGAGAAAAGCCCTAAAAAACAGTTGCTGCCGTGATTTGGTGTGTGTGGAAAGAGAGAGGGATAAAAATAAAAAAAAACGTATGTATGGGTGTCCGTGTGTCTGGGTGTCCGTGTCTGGGTGTCCGTGTGTCTGGGTGTCCGTTGGTTTGGTTGCCATAGGTGTTAAAAGAGTAAGAAAGCTTTAAAGAAAGGATTGTTGCTTGTAAATGGCCGCAATGCATGGAGACACCTCTCTTCCTTAAGGGTAAAGAGTGCTGCGAGAAAAGGGCTCATGGGCCAGTGAGCCGGGGGGGGGGGGGCTCATGGGCCGGTGAGCCGGGGGGGGGGGTCTGTCGACTAGCTCACCCATATAGATACAGTGTATGCTGAAAGAGTGCTGGGCCGGGGGGGGGCTCATGGGTTGGTGAGCCGGGGGGGGGGGGCCTACCAACCTGATGTTTGGTAGGCCCCGGGGGGCTTGCCAAGCTGGTGGTGGCAGGCCCCGGGGGGCCTGTCGACCTACTGTACGGCTGGCCCCGGATTGCCTATCCATCAGTTGGTTGCAAGCTTGAGTCGCTCTGTGTGACGTCATTGATGGGTCAAAATACACAGCAGGCCAGCTCTAACCATGTCTCTATGAACCCTTTGCTGTCCGGGTGCTCGGGTGCTCAAGTGCTCGAGTGCTCAAGTGCTCGAGTGCTCAAGTGCTTGAGTGCTCAAGTGCTCGAGTGCTCAAGTGCTCGAGTGCTCCAGTGCTCGAGTGCTCAAGTGCTCAAGTGCTCAAGTGCTCGAGTGCTCCAGTGCTCGAGTGCTCCAGTGCTCGAGTGCTCAAGTGCTCAAGTGCTCAAGTGCTCGAGTGCTCGAGTGCTCGGGTGCTCGGGTGCTCAAGTGCTCGGGTGTCATTTTGTCCGGGCACCATTTTGTCCGGGTGTCATTTTGTCTGGCTGCCCGTTTGACTGGTCGTTTGAATGGTTGCCCGTTTGAATGGTTGTTTGAATCGCCGCCCGTTTGAATGGTTGTTTGAATGGTTGTTTGAATGGCCGCCCACTCTCCATATTACGTCATTATGACGTTCATATGACGTTCATATGACGTTCATATGAAGTTCATATGACGTTCATATGACGTTCATATCACCTCCATATCACCTCTATATCACCTCCATATCACCTCCATAACACGTCTAGATCACGTCATAATGACGTCACTGTTTTAGAAACCCCATGGGGCTTCTAAAACACCACGTGACGTCATTATTACATCCATATGGTAACCATATGGTAACCATATGATAACCATATGATAACCATATGACGTCAATATGACGTTAATATGACGTCAATATGACGTCACTTCCTGTTTTAGAACCCCCGTTTTCACACTACTTTTGGTGCAAAAATTCTGAAAAGTTTTCCCAACTCCGTTAGCATGTTTAGAGATAGTTATGGTCGGTATTCACAAAACAGTACTAGTTAACGCGATCGCAACGGCGTTAGTGGCGTAACTAAGCCAGTGCTATGTTACGGTTAGTTAGGTCACACTACATTTTCCGAAGATTAGAAGCTATATTTTAAAACCAAATGGACAGCCTCTAGGCTTTGTAATGTACACAAAGGTATATGAAAATTTTCATCGAACGGGGGTTGAGGTAGGTGGGGTGGTTGCCATTATTAGCAAGTGGGACGGGAAGGAAACTTTTAGGGAGGATAGCTGGTCCCTGCAGCTATGACACTCATACCGGATCGTAGCGAACGATGCTTGTGTGCTTGAGGCTTGATCACTGAAATTATTAGCCAAGCCTCCATGCTTTGTAAACGTCACACAAGTGTTAAGGAACAGCCGTTAATGCAACTATTCTCAAACAACTCATGCTTACATATGTAAAAACCAAACCAAACCGCGTGATTCCCACTTGGTATTGAAAATACCAAATGGGGATGGATTGCCTCGAATTCTTCACCTATTTTTTACTCCCTTTTTAAATTGATTTTTCTTCTTCCGCCGAATCGGTTTCCAGACATCAAGAGAGCAGTTTTGACCTCATTTTCGACCTCCACCCCCCATACGACGTTACGTAAGGTATACCTTCTTGTGATCTTGACCTCAAGGTCATATTCGATTCATCATTGGCGAGTTATGACGTCCTTTATGTTTTGAAGCTCAATAACTCGAAAACTATTGAACCTAGCGCTTCGGCACAAACACATTATGAAACTACATTTTAGCAAGGAATATTTTGGCACGCCAAACTTGCATATATGGCGTCATCATTGGCGAGCTATGACGTCATTTATGTTTTAAAGCTCAATAACTCGAAAACTATTGAACCTATAGGCACAAAATACATCATGAGGCTACTTTTGAGCAAGAAACTTTTAGTCACATTAAACTTGTTCATATGACGTCATCATTTGCAAGTTAAGACGTCATTTATGTTTTAAAGCTCAGTAACTCAAAAACTATTGAACCTAGTGTTTTGGGACAAAATACATTATGAGACTACTTTTGAGCAAGGAACTTTTTCGCACATCAAAATCGTACATATGACGTCATCATTTGCAAGTTGTGACGTCATTTATGTCTTAAAGCTCAGTAACTCAAAAACTATTGAACTTAGTGTTTTGGCACAAAATACATTATGAGACTACTTTGAGCAAGGAACTTTTTGGCACATCAAACTTGTACATATGACGTCATCATTTTCAAGTTATGACGTCATTTATGTTTTAAAGCTCAATAACTCGAAAACTATTGAACCTGGCGCTTCGGCACAAATACATTATGAGACTACATTTTAGCAAGGAATTTTTTGGCACGTCAAACTTGTACATATGACGTCATCATTGGCGAGCTATGACGTCATTTATGTTTTAAAGCTCAATAACTCAAAAACTATTGAACCTATTGGCACAAAATACATCATAAGGCTACTTTTGAGCAAAGAACTTTTAGGTACATTAAACTTGTTCACATGACGTCATCATTTGCAAGTTAAGACGTCATTTATGTTTTAAAGCTCAGTAACTCAAAAACTATTGAACTTAGTGTTTTGGCACAAAATACATTATGAGACTACTTTTGAGCAAGGAACTTTTTGGCACATCAAAATCGTACATATGACGTCATCATTTGCAAGTTGTGACGTCATTTATGTCTTATAGCTCAGTAACTCAAAAACTATTGAACCTAGTGTTTTGGCACAAAATACATTATGAGACTACTTTGAGCAAGGAATTTTTTGGCACATCAAACTTGTACATATGACGTCATCATTTTCAAGTTATGTCGTCATTTATGTTTTAAAGCTCAATAACTCGAAAACTATTGAACCTGGCGCTTCGGCACAAACACATTATGAGACTACATTTTAGCAAGGAATTTTTTGGCACGTCAAACTTGTACATATGACGTCATCATTGGCGAGCTATGACGTCATTTATGTTTTAAAGCTCAATAACTCGAAAACTATTGAACCTATTGGCACAAAATACATCATAAGGCTACTTTTGAGCAAAGAACTTTTAGGTACATTAAACTTGTTCACATGACGTCATCATTTGCAAGTTAAGACGTCATTTATGTTTTAAAGCTCAGTAACTCAAAAACTATTGAACTTAGTGTTTTGGCACAAAATACATTATGAGACTACTTTTGAGCAAGGAACTTTTTGGCACATCAAAATCGTACATATGACGTCATCATTTGCAAGTTGTGACGTCATTTATGTCTTATAGCTCAGTAACTCAAAAACTATTGAACCTAGTGTTTTGGCACAAAATACATTATGAGACTACTTTGAGCAAGGAATTTTTTGGCACATCAAACTTGTACATATGACGTCATCATTTTCAAGTTATGTCGTCATTTATGTTTTAAAGCTCAATAACTCGAAAACTATTGAACCTGGCGCTTCGGCACAAACACATTATGAGACTACATTTTAGCAAGGAATTTTTTGGCACGTCAAACTTGTACATATGACGTCATCATTGGCGAGCTATGACGTCATTTATGTTTTAAAGCTCAATAACTCGAAAACTATTGAACCTATTGGCACAAAATACATCATAAGGCTACTTTTGAGCAAAGAACTTTTAGGTACATTAAACTTGTTCATATGACGTCATCATTTGCAAGTTAAGACGTCATTTATGTTTTAAAGCTCAGTAACTCAAAAACTATTGAACCTAGTGTTTTGGCACAAAATACATTATGAGACTACCTTTGGGCAAGGAACTTTTTGGCACATCAAAATCGTACATATGATGTCATCATTTGCAAGTTATGACGTCATTTATGTTTTAAAGCTCAGTAGCTCAAAAACTATTGAGCCTAGTGTTTTGGCACAAAATACATTATGAGACTACTTTGAGCAAGGAATTTTTTGGCACATCAAACTTGTACATATGACGTCATCATTTTCAAGTTATGTCGTCATTTATGTTTTAAAGCTCAATAACTCGAAAACTATTGAACCTGGCGCTTCGGCACAAACACATTATGAGACTACATTTTAGCAAGGAATTTTTTGGCACGTCAAACTTGTACATATGACGTCATCATTGGCGAGCTATGACGTCATTTATGTTTTAAAGCTCAATAACTCGAAAACTATTGAACCTATTGGCACAAAATACATCATAAGGCTACTTTTGAGCAAAGAACTTTTAGGTACATTAAACTTGTTCATATGACGTCATCATTTGCAAGTTAAGACGTCATTTATGTTTTAAAGCTCAGTAACTCAAAAACTATTGAACCTAGTGTTTTGGCACAAAATACATTATGAGACTACCTTTGGGCAAGGAACTTTTTGGCACATCAAAATCGTACATATGATGTCATCATTTGCAAGTTATGACGTCATTTATGTTTTAAAGCTCAGTAGCTCAAAAACTATTGAGCCTAGTGTTTTGGCACAAAATACATTATGAGACTACTTTGAGCAAGGAACTTTTTGGCATATCGAACTTGTACATATGACGTCATCATTTGCAAGTTATGACGTCATTTATGTTTTAAAGCTCAATAACTCGAAAACTATTGAACCTGGCGCTTCAGCACCGAATACATTATGAGACAATCAATTGACATGTTGAATGAGTGAAACGTCTTTTTCACAACCAAGGTTACCTTTTTGACATTTTGAATTTGTAAAATGCCTTCACTTCTGTATCCGTTCTGTTCCAAGTGACTAAGTGGTGGCTGGGGAGACATATCCGTTTTTGTTTAACAAAAACACTGGCCCACTAATTTTGACCTCATTTTCGACCTCCACCCCTCTACGACGTTACTTATGGTATAACTGTCGGTGACGTTGACCTAAAGGTCACTTTCGAGCCCAAAACCGGAAGTTAGCCTTTATCTCGAAAATGGTAAGAGATAGAGCAATTCTGACCTCATTTTCCACCTCCATCCCTCTACAACGTTACGTAAGGTATAACTTTCGGTGACTTGACCTCAAGGTTACTTTCGAGCCCAAAACCCTGGAAATCGGACTGAAGCTGGGATTCAGTTGGATAAAGCGTTGATCATTTTTGCTCCAAATCAGAAGGTCCCGGGTTCAATCCCCGTTAAGGACGTCTACTTGTATGTGAAAAGGGAGCACAAGAACACATTACCAATTTTGTCTCTTCTTGGTGGTTAAAATTGCAGAAAGAACAATAATCTTCTTAGACAGTTCTCAGATGACTTCTCATTCCACGTGGGATCTAATTCGCTGGGCAAATTTCGGTCTAGTTTTACGTGTTTTACAAGCTGTTTACATCAGCATGGGATTCTAATATCTGGTGTGGTCATGCACCAGTCTCACAGGCCATTCAGCATTGTTAAAAACGTGCTTTTTCCCTAATCAGTAGCCAGGAAATTTTTAAACGAAGTTTTATCCGAAAGATTATCTGTTACTGAATATATACATTAATGTTCAAGCACTGATCTAGGTCATGATCTACGTCATGATGTACAGTTTTTATACAGATCCAGAGCCATTTTGAAATTGGAGGGGCAAGATGGTCCTGAGCAGGGTATAAACAAACTACCGACTGACAACAAAAATTCTTATTTGAAAAGGTACATTAATTTCTTATATTTTCAAAACACCTGTATTTTTTGCTTACTTGTTTTATGCCCCGCATGACAAATGTCAGCGGGGCATATAGTGTTTGACTTGTGCGTCCGTCCGTCTGTCCGTCTGTCTGTGTGTGTTACGCTTTAGGTACCAAGTTTTGTGCATTGCACTATAGCGCAGCTAAATCACATACATCAAACTAACATCATGGCACTGGCTATCCGAAACGCAATGTTTTAGTTTCCCGGTATGGCTCGGGTGTTTGGGGGTGCAACGGATCATGCATAGAGCTAAAGCAAAAAGAACACTCAATTCCTTTCACGCGGCCTTATCTATAGCATTGTTTTGATTGTTTTTGGGGCTTACTTCTATGTATCATCCGTTGCACGCCCCCAACACCCCACCCATCATCCTCGCTAACTAAACCAAAAAAAAAAAATAATAATAAACCAAAAAAAAAAGATGTCTCCGATCTCCGACACATCTTTCTTTTTTTTTTTTTTTTTTTTGGCGTTTCTTTTTCTTTATGGGATATTGTTTCTATATATTGAAGTTGTACAGGACGTCGTCCTTTTGTAGGACGAGGCGTTTATTCGCTCGGAATTGGGGCTTGAACTTAGGCAATTTTACTGTACTTAGATGTTTTATGTAATAAGTTTTGTGGATTGCACCTCACTCTACACATTTGTTTGGTGATTTATTTGTTTATAGATTATTGTTCCGAATATACTGAACTTGTGCTGGACGCCGTCTCTTTGTCCGACGAGGCGTTTATTCGATCGAAATTGGCCCTCAAACTAATATTTTATCACTGACTATCGGCCAGGTGGAGCATTCGTGCTCCGATCGGACACATCTCTATTTTTTTTTTTTTTTTGGATTTTGTGTTTGTGGCCCTGTTGTTACCTACTGTCTCCTCAATTTCAATGTGGCTCAGGATCCGCAAAAAGGAGTGTAGGAGTGTGCTCACTATAGCCAACGAAATTAGTTTTAGTCACTATTTTTTATATTCATCATCAAGTGTCAATACAATATAACCTCCACTGAAGTATTTTTTTTGCAATTTTCCACACTCCTTTTTGTAATTTTCTGTGCCCGGTAATGGCACTCTCTTGAGGAGAACAGGTTTTCTCTCTAGGTTTGTCTGTTTACTTTTATCTGTTTTCACCTAGAAATTGGGTATACTTGTATATTAAAAAGTTTACAGGAAGAGCGAAAAATACTGAAAAGACAACAGCACACATCTAAGCCAATCTCCTATTGTTTTAACGCCAAAAAATCATTGCTTCGAGTGATTAGACCAGGAAGAAAATTCTTCTTTCATCTATATGTCTATCAGAAACTTGATCCGGACGCCAAAAGTTGTATCTTTTTTTCTGAAAAAATATCCGGGGCAGCCGAAACCGATTTTTTTTTATTTTTGAAAACCAGATTTTTTGCAACATTTCATCCATTTTGTACTTTTACAGTTTTTGCACGATCAAGATCGACATGAATCATTATTTACAACCATCCCTTAGGCCAGACTTGATCACGTCTATAGTTAAATTTACAAATTTAATGATAAGGCCGGGGTATAAGACACAACTTTCTCCTGATATTAACCGGACAAACTGAAAAGAAAACTGCCCTGTGCAGTTACGTACTTGTAGAAAAACGAGTGTCGGGTTCAATTTAACACTAAACTACTGAGGACAAGTGCTCTCTCTATATATATTAATAAAAACACACTCACAACCACATTAACGACCAACAGTGAAGGCCAGTTTTAGGGACCAAAGGAAATATTATTCTAAGGGACTGCTGAAAAGTCATACATGCTGAAAAGTATGACTATTCGCGAAATGTCCTGGATAGGGAAAAGGAAAGGGGAGAGGGTGGAAGGCGGAGAGTGAAGAAAATGTTGCGATGCTTGTTACTCGCGAGAACCGACCACATTTTAAAAGTTCACATCAACCTTTTCGTTCGATGTTTATTACGACGTATTTAAGCTGTGTTGTTTGCAATATATTATTCAAGAAATAACCCATTGAAGGAAGTATTTTTGCATTTAATTTTTGTCAAGTGTTTAACTTTTCGCTAGCGAAATAAGGCTCTAGTTTATTATGCACTCCTGTTGCCTTACTCTTACAGCAGTGTAGCTTTAGGCAGAGGGGGGGGGGGGGGGGGGGGGGGGCTCAATGGCTCGCACTGTCTGTGCATGAAGCTTAATTAACACACGTTCGTGTGATGGCGTTATTCCAGCAAGCATCATAACTGAACCAAACTACAGAAAGCGAGTCCAGGTAAACCCGAATAAAATTATAGTCCCTTTCCCAACGACCATTTGTATGTACGATTATTTGTTCTATTTTATACACAGCTTTAAGTATGTAAGATGATGTGTATTTACATACATTCCTTTAATGCCACTGGCGAAGTTTTGCCATCACGCTCCGAATAAAATGTTATCGTTGCAGGGTGGCGCAAATAGGCATAGTTTTGTGCTTTGCAATTTTACTCCTTTTTGCATGCCACGGGATGATTTTCCAGGATAGAGATCACAACGGAACTTTACCCATTTTCGAATTTTGGTATAATGAAAATATGAGTGGACTATTTTTTTGCGTAGTTCTCCTGCATTTTATTACTTAGTAATCTTAACCCTCATTTAAGGTAAGTATATGATTATTAGATCAGTCCGATTCCCACACGTTTTTTGCTTGGAATATTTAACATTTTAGTAAAACTGAAACATCAGAAAATTTTTTTCAGAGTAAAGTTCCTGAAGTTCAATTTAACGCACGCGGTACTACCATAACTCTTAACATTAAATGCCTAAACAGTTAATCAAGCAAGGTGCATTTACATTCGATGAGGGACTTGAGAGGCTCGGTGTAAAAGGATAGCTTCACCTTCTTTAGGATATCTGCTCCCCCCCCCCCCCCCTCCACTGCAGAAAAATAAGACGTGTCTTAATTTAATATCATTTATTGCTCAAACCGTATTTTATTTACAAAACTAAAGCACAGAATGCACATCTTATACTAAAATACCACTTAATCACAATATTTTAAGAAAATTAAAAAAAAGTTCTCAACTACACTCTAGCTTCTTACCCACCCACCTTACCAGTCTAAACATTATATACAGTCATATAACGGTTGCAGATGTTTGAAATGTTCATGTTTTGACTTGTTCTTCGTAGCTTGCCCGGGGCTTAATAACAGACACCACTTTTTGTAAGTTGTGAATATCCGCTGGATTTAGCCAATGAATGGGGTACATCAGCAGCTTTTTCATACACAATTCAAATTATTTACTGTGGCACCTTGTGCTAGCCGCAATTGGACATTTATTGCATTAAAATCTCTAAAAAAAAAAAGGTAGCTGGGATAGAAGGTGAATATATCCCAGCATGAGCAACGTTGCTTAGACATTGCTTCGATAGTTGCGCCAAAGACATTGGTTTGACGTTGTAGAAAAACATATTTGTAGCTCAAATATGCTCTTATCCACACTCTATCAATGTTCAGTTGTATATCCTGAACTTTTGGCGTGGTATTGCCAATTCGTCACGTTTCGTCCGACGTTAAAATTAAAACTTTTTGCACATCTGCGATATACATATTTTTACTGTGCAACATTTTAGAACACTCGTCCTTACAGTTGCCTCGATCGAGGCGGACAAACTCAAAAATCTCCTTTTGCATTTTTTATATTTTTAGGGACGATTTGCAAATATTCATCGGATTTCAAAAATAATGTGACATGGCGCATCTTCAATATTATTTCCGTGTAAGGTGCAACGGCTCTATCTTCTTCGTTATCCTATGGATTCTATGTGAAACATGAACCCCGGTGCCAGTAAACAGGCTCCATGTTATGACAGGCGGACCACGATATAATTGACTTGCCATTGAACTTTGATGCAAATTTAGTGTTTTTGCCGAAATTTTCTCAAAGACAGATATAGGAATTCCGGATTGAAGCAAAAGCTCCCAACCATCCTTTTTGAAAATGAACCATATTTTTATGCACACCATATACTTCATACGTAATATTTGGGTCATTTTGGAGGTTTATTTTTCTCTGCAAATCGCGAATTTCGTTCTGTGAAAGCTTACTTTTGCGCTACCCAAGACACTTTATGAAATAAGCATTTTTAGTGCCAGGTGCACATTATTTCGATCAAAATATCTTTAACAACTGCTTTTAGTTCTTACGATAACCTGTTTCTCAAAACGAAATATTAAACACTTCCCGAAAAATTACTTTCTCATCTAGAGTAGAATTTTAAAAACTTTTCAACCTAATTTTGACTTGCTTTTTATTACCAGACAAAATAATGTTTTTCGGATCCCGAAACCTTTCTAGAAAAACGTTTTTGCCAGTTCGAAACATTTCTAGAAAAATAACATAGGTTTACTACTTACTCTATGAAACGGTATCACCCTTTCCCCTCTACTTTACGATCCTCGCCAAGTAAAGTGCGTAACCGAAGCTGATAATGTATACGAATATTCAGTGTATTTGAAATGACCAGCTAAGATTTTGCATCCATCTTTTAAAAGCAAGACACGCGCTTCACCATGCTCAGTGTATTTGGCTTATGCCAATAAAGCACAGTTTTTGGCTTCATGGATTGATCATGAAGACGAGAACAAGGCCGAAAACAAAAGACAAGGTGCAAAACTTCAGATCAGTTACCACATATGTGCGAAATTTGGGGTCCTCTGTTTAGCATGGTGAGAAGATTAATAACAACAAAATGACGCACCAGGAAAGAGAAAAAAAGGTCCGAAACATTGGGTGTATGCACGGAGTCCTGTTTGCACAGGAGCACCGGTTTTGGGTGAAAAGAATCCTGTCGTTAAGTCACACCTCCCTTCATTATATGTTTCTTTGCAAAGGATTAAATCATGTTATTGATAAGGGATGTTTATTTTCACGAATGCAAAGACGATGTTTTCCAGAATTACGTTTTTGAACTTGCGTCCGCTTGTCAGTTTGAAAGAGACGGCACGTTGTTTTCACGTAGTAAGAGAACGAATTTCCGGGGTTATTTAGTTTGCTCATTATTTTGACTATTTCTTGATTCGAGACGTTTTATTTCATTGTTTGGGCAAATGTGTTCGGTTGATTAGTTTCATTTTTGATTGTTATCTCCTTAAAAGTGACAACTGCTGTATTTGACAGAGAGGTTTGATTTTAGACCTTAGGTTTCCAGGGTGCTAAAAACAATCCACATAAAATAAGGCGCAGAACTTCTGCACAAGCATAGTCTCGGGTTTTTATTTCTATTAAAACATGATGTCTAAAATTGCAGATGGATGATAAAAACATTTAGCAGTTTTACATGCAATTCTTCTAAATGGATACAAAACGAAATTCTACAAAATACAAAATTCTAAAAACAGAATTGACAATTTCTAAAATATTCCTAGTGGGTGTTGCATTTAGCATTATTGATTTCCAAACTTTACACCCCGGTGCATAGCATTATGCATTACCTTTTTTCCAGGAAATCTGTGAGGGCAATTAATACATATCGACTAAATAAAACACCCCTAAAATTCGACGCGGCCTGCGAAAATCCAGATAAACCAAGAATTTTTATCCAGGGGTGGCATGAAATGCAAACCTTTGGCAAAATAAGCTATTATTTCATACGACAGAATTAACGTTAACAGCAAATGACACACCTGTACCTTTCTTAAACCACCAGCTAGGCAACATCACAGTTCTTTGCGCTTTTGGTTCCCAAACATGTCTTGTCATGAATTTTAGCACCTCTTAGAATCCCTACATTTCATGGTACTGAGGTGGTTTTACTTTTTGGCAAGAACAAACACAAAAGACAGTAAGCAAATCTTCTTAAAAACTTAAATATTAGTTTAGAAATCTAAAAGTAGTTTTAAAACAGATATAAATTGCTAACACTGTACACACATTATAAAGTGGTCAGAAATAATCAACCAAAGCACGTATTCACCAAGAAAAATGAACCATAGAATGGCACGGCATGATTGATCACCCAACTCTCAGCCAATCAAAATTGAGCTTAAATGTTAGTTTAGAAATCTAAATGTAGTTTTAAAACAGTTATAAATTGTTAACATAGTACACACATTATAAAGTTTTCAGGCATAATCAACCCAAGCCCATATTCACCAGGTAAAATGAACCATAGAATGGCACGGCATGATTGGTCACCCAACTCTCGACCAATCAAAAAAGAGCTTTTTATTTACAAATAAACAACCCTGTTTGTGAATCACAGTATGTCACGGTTGTAGGTAGCAAACATCTCTCTAACAATCACCACTTTCTTGCACCTTTCTGGTACAACGTTTATTGTTACTGCCGCATATTTTATTCCCTGCTGTCTTTGGACAGTATTTATATCACGAGTGCTGACATGAAGGACCTGTATTTACCTGTGACATATCCTGAACACATGAAAAGGTGTGAGGGAAATCGCTCTGTGACACATTGTCCTCGTCATCAAAGAAAGAGTCTAGAAACACTGGATTTACAAGTCCGCCCTCGTCGCCATTTTGATGGAGTGGGATTTCCGCACTTTCAGGACACGGAGCATCCTGTGGCACACCTATATTCCTCACATGTTTTAGTTCTACTCGCTCAATGACGTCATCATCGTTAGTGGTGATGATCTGGCGCGATTTCAAACATGGTGGATGAATACCAAAAATTTCATGTCCATATATTGTGGCGACAAGCCTTTTGTAGAAATAACCCACAGTGTCCTCGTTTTCAGCAGAAGGCCACTTCACGAAGACCTTAGCATCAAGAACACGGCGTACTCTGATAGGCAGCTGGGTTCCCAGATGTCCCAAAATGACATAGAATATTCTCTTTCCGAGCGTCCTTTCTAGTTCTTGCGCATACTGTAACTCATATTTGGGCCATTTTTTAAAAACCGAGTGCTTGCTCAGAACAACTAGAATATCTCGACTGTGAGTCATGTGGCTAGAAATGATTTCGTCTATGTCGCCGGTCATTGGAAAGTCTCGATAATGGACACAACAATTTAGGCCGTGCACACCTTCTAATACATTTATTAATGAATAATGAACCCAGTCTCGATCTTCTCTAAATATAAATCAAATATATTGTGTGTTCCATATCGCCTTTTACCACAGCAAAATTTTAAACGATAAAATCCAGTTATCACTCGATAACGGTGCTTATACAACAGCCAAAATAATACACAGGTGAGCAAAACGCTCAAACAACAACCTATTGTTATCAAGACTATTTCCCACAGCAGCAGCTTTTGGCATTTGTCTAAGTGGCCACCTATCTCAATGTCTGTGATTAATTGTATACCGTCTAAATTTCTGCAAAGATACTGTTCCTTATTGCGGAATCTATGTTTGTTATACTGCAATTGCAATAAAGTCTCAATTGCATTTACGCCGCAATCGCAAGACAAAATGTTATCAGTGAGGTCTACTCGGGTAGCCATACGCGCAAGATCGCGATGCATCTCTACTGGTAGCGAGTGGATAGCGTTGTTCGAAAAATCGATGAAGTTTAATTGTTTACTTTTTAAAAACAAATTTCCAGATATGGTGTGTAATAAATTGTTTGCAAAAGAAACATTCTTCAAATGTATACAATTTAAAAATAGCCCTTCAGACAAAGAATATAGCAAGTTATTTGAAAGGTAGAGGTTTTCTAGATATAAACAGCTATGAAATAAATGATCTGGAAGTGTTCTAAGTCCATTCTGAGATAAATCCAGCCATCGAAGAAAATTAAACTGCAAACAAATATCGGACTTGCTTTTAAATTGAAGTTGATTTTGCTTTAAATTTAACATGTGAACATTTGGGAATGTTTCAATATTGAAGTCACAGTCGAGAGAATCTACTGCACCAATGTTCGTTAAATTTAACTCTTCCATGCCCCTCAAGAGTGAAATGATTGCGTTATACCTGCAGCGTGGAAAACCAGCTTCTGGGCAAATTACCCCAATCCCTTCATTGGAAAATAGAACTCGGGTATTTGACATATCAAAAGTTCTCCCATTACTCTTCAAAGAAACTGCATGAAAAGTAGTATTTTGATTTAAATAATCATTGAATAAACGCAACCATTTTTTGTGTTGCAACAAATACAATAATACTGCTGAAGTATGTCCCGAAAAATAGATTTCCTGAAGTAGTGGAGATATCGAGAGCTGTGGATCCCTTCGATTGGCCTTGTCATGTTCAAAATATGAATGGTTAGAACAAGGAAATGCTGTGTCATTCAGAGCGCATTTTATCCTTTCACACTGTACTTGGTGATCATTCAATCCGTACCTAAGCTCTGAACACGAACGCGGAATATTTGTTAATAGGGTTAGTGTGCAAAAGGGGTGCGCATTCTGAAATGGACTTGAGACTGAAGACTCGATGGAAAGGAAAGCAAGTCTTGGGTGAAAGTGAATAAGTTCATTCAGTGTGTCTCCGCATTTAGAATACCGAATTGAGGCGTTAATGCTATATCTCCCGGATTGCAAAGAGAATAGTTTGGGATTATATGATAGATCCAATCCTTTCAGACAGGGCAACAAAGAAGAAATACCTGGCTTCACGGACGAAACATCCGGACAATTTGTAATGCTAAAATACTCAAGATACTTTGTATGTTGTAACGGGGCGAGTAGACCTGCTACGTCCAGGGCTGCACCTGGTTCAGAATTAAAGGTTACACCGTTGAACGAGAGCACCTGGAGTTTTGCAGAATTGTGTAATACATTAACAATACTGCTAACTGTTACAAAAGGAACAAAATTAAAGTTTGTATGCTTAGCCGTTACACTGAGAACACTTAAACTGGTCGCCTTCAATAAACAGTTAAACAAGTTAAAATTAGATTGGAAGTTAAAATAGAAACTAAACGCAAATATAAAATGCAGACGTTTTAGGTTACTCAATAAGCGTTCCGTTTCTTCTCCATCAGAACAATTGAAAAAAGGCAATAACCAGTAGTCGATGTTGATGAACCATATTTCTTCCAATGATTCAATCCTGACCTGTGATGGTACTTTTTTGGGAGGATAAAAAGACCTTTTAAGATGCTGCGTTCGGTAAACCACTGTCTTTTTAGCACTTGTGTTCCAGCTGTTTATGATTTGTTCGCTGCTGTCCCTGTCAGTCACATGCGCTGCATACTTGGGAATTGTGAACACGGCTTTAAAATGTTCCATTTCTGGGTTCCGGCTTTTTAAAAGCCGTTCGGACCCAAAATACGTTTCTCCGAGAATGGGATGAAGTCGATCATCCATTTTTAGTCTCGTAATGCCCTTGCCGCATTCTTCTGGATCGATGTGTGCAGTGACAGAATGCAGGTATAAAAAAACAAACAAGATACTCGTCATTATCTTTCCCGCGTCACAAGAGGCCCTGCAGTTCTTTTCCAACGCATGCGTATTGAAGCCTTCCCAGAAGGTAGTAAAAGGCTGAAGTATTTTGCATTCAATGTTATAATAACCTGGCGTGTCTTAGTCGAAACTCTGAAATCAAGGTATCAAATATTCAATGTAAGGGTAGATTGGACATTGCTTTAGAAAGCAGATGATTTATAGTTAGTTTCCGTCGATTTTTTATTCATTTGAAAGAGATAGGCTAAGTATCAGACCAAGAAGGTCATTCGTAACTATAAGTTGGTCAGATACGCACGTCACTAAACTCACTCAATAAATATTGCGACGTTCGACAACGTTGGATAGACGTCGCACGTGGTGTCAGATCAACGGTCTCCTTGTTTATTGAAGTCGAAATAACGTCTGCCTTCCAATGTTGCATAGACTTTGGGAAAGCGACGTTGTTAAGACGTCGAAAAATATTAATTTGGAATCGCCATTAAGACAGCGACAATCGTAGTGTGGTCCTCCCCCCCCCCCCTCCACCACAGTACCGCCACACTTAGGTCATCCGGTCGTGCAGGATATGTATGAACTCGGCGCTCATGAATATTTTTTTTCAAAAGTAGGTGGGTGAAAATTTCTCGCTCTTGAAATTCTCATATTTTACATCCTTATTTTGGTTTCTTTTAAAAGTGACCTGTGATGGCTAGGATATCCGTGAGTGATAACAGGAAAAGGTTGTTTTTCGTCGTGCATTTTTATATCCAAAACTATCAGCAAATGCAATGCCACATATTGCAGACTACCATGAAGGCAAAATAAAAGGTTTTAAAGCGATAATGCCAAGGCGGCAAAAATGATTGTCAGAACGGCATCGTTTCCAGATCGGTAATTAACGGCGCTTTGACGCCGTCCTCACATCGTCAAAGCGGTAGTGGGAGCCGTTGTACAAATCTTGAAGAAATGTCAAGGCTTAAGCCAAAGGCAAAATCTATAGTTCAACCCTGGGATAGGACCAGGCCGCAAATGACCACATCACGAATAGGAGTACTACTGAATGGTCTCGTTCTTGTTGCCTTGTATTATAAAGAACCGCACAAATAAGACCATCCTAGCAATTGGACTACTTTACTTCAGTCCCACTAGCAGCCTTATTTCCGGGCTTCTGCTGTGTTTCATTTCTAATCTCAAGTCTATACTTGGTCTTTTGTAAGTTCTAGTACCGACGTGAAAACGACCGACAACGACGCCACAAGGTCATAATGCTCTAAATTATGCAAAATGTGGCATATCTGACCAACGAAATGCCTGCTGGGACGTGTTGCGAAAGCATTCAACTAATAATTTCAAAGAACGTGTACGATTATTAAAATATTTAAATGCAGCGTCCAGAGTCGTATTCAGCTGCGTCATCACTTATATAGTTCTGAGTCAAAACTGATTTTAATTAATTTTTTATTCTTTTACTTCTTGAATATGCATTCATTTTGGATTATGTATAATAAAATAAATATTTCACTTACCTTTTGTTTGTATTGAATCTGTTTGTGTCATTCACTTCTCTGCATTTCCCCTTTTACTTTCCAAAAAGGATAAACTTGCCATCCTCTCACCCGATTGGGCTGGAATTGCCTGAAGTTCGATATTATTCGTTATATCGGTTTTTATTGGTAGCACTGGGGCGGAGTATCGAATGCCGTTTTCACATTTATTGCCGACTTTTACATATCAACATATTATTTAAGAATATCTGAAAATGAATTTTCGATATCAATTTTTTATGTGCAAAATAAAAATTTAGTTGACTAAAATACAATTTTAGATATCGAAATATCAATTTATTTCTAAGAATTGCATGTTATAAATCGAAAATAACTCAGATATCTTAACTTTCTTAACTATCTTAAATTTTAGATATAATTCATTCTTCATATCAAGAATTGAATTAAAAAGTCTAAAATTCAATTTTAGAAATCTTTTTATAATTATATATACGCAAAACTCGACAAAAACTGTGAAAACCGCATTTCATAATTGTTGTGTGGAGACGGATTAAGGATATTCCAAAAACATGGGATAGGCAGCGGTATTACTCCTCTTTGACAAGCACGGCAATCTCTCACCATTCCACTTTGAAAGGTACCGCACTGCTCTCATCACCACTATATTATAGAGCGGGTGATATTTTAACTCCTAATTCCCCTTTAAAACTGTCGCTGCACCTGACACCCCCCTAACCACCGCCTCACTTACTTCCGCCCTCGGGGGTGGGGGTGGTAATCACAGACAAACTGGTTACAATGCTTGTCAATAACTGTTTAAAACTACTCCTGAACGTTGACTTCCAGTTTGGGAAAACATTCCCTTTTTACCCAACGCTGAGGCCAGATCCGAAATATAACTTCTTTCTTGTGAGAAACGGGGAGTACAACCCGTGTGGACCTCATCTGGTCTCAAAATTACCCCCCTTTTCTCGTGTCTCTTTCGGACACGCATGGTAACGCACATGATAAAAAAAAGTGTCCCCCGGGCTTTCATTTAACACTTCACCACTCCTCTGCGTTGTTGGTTCCGCCCAAAAATCCACAAAAAACTGCCGTAGAAATTTATCCATTTTTTCGTCCAAAATATTCAATATCGTTAGGTCTACTCGACCAATTTACTACAGGTCATTTTTGCCCGAACACTGATAAAAATGCAAACTCTTTCACACCAGTTCTCATTTTAAAATTGTTTTACGGCACGAATTCATTTTTGATGTCAGCAATCAATGTTGATGACAAAAGCTTATTCTGTACCTATACGTTTCTTTTGGATCATATTAGTTAGTGATATCCCAAATTCTAATCATGACAAAAATTGAGTTCTATATAAAAAGAAATTCGTGAAGCCAAGTGAAAAGAGCGTCTTTGACACCAACTCCAGTTGTAATTATTTTCAGCAGCATTATCTATACAAGGAGTCCTAATTCTTTAAAAATGTGTTAGACATACTGCTTGGCAAGTAAAATAACACATTGAAACTCGGAAACCGCTCGGCTTATATATGTCAGAAAAGTGATTGACAGCTGGAGTGAAACATGGCAAAATTTTCAGTCAAAATCATTAGCTATGTTAGTGATGTTTGTTCAAAATTCTCAATATTTTTAGACCGAGAAATAAATATTTTCAAAGGTTTTTTTCTAAAACAGTTTTTATTGCCAAGTATGCGTAAGCTCTTCTTCCGTTTCCTTTAGTGTTCCATGATTCAGGCATCTTAGCACAATGAATAAACTAGAGCGGTCAGTAAACACAAAACATAAGAGTACAGGCTTATGTTACACACTTTCAATCGACATCTATATAGTTTTTTTCTTTTTGTAAACTTAACCAAATGTCTCCCCCACTAAACCCATAATTCCAAAATAGCCATTTTCCTTTTTTTCTTATTACCGAAATAAAAGATTCATTTCTGCGAACATAATCAAGATTTATTGTCATAAATTCAGAAATAAACAAAACAAGATGGTGGTCACGAAAGCAGATTTTACTGTGCGTGTTTTTATCACGGTTTGAAAGCTGGTCACTACAGAAATTTTACTGTACGTATCCGAGTCTAGAAGTTGGTCGAGACAGGCAGGTTTTATCATATCCGAATCTGGGAGGGGTCACGACAAAAAGGTTTAATATCTGTCTATCCGGGTCTAGAAGGTGGTGGTTACAAGTAGGTTCACCGCAGTCTTTTTTATCTGGAAGGTGCTCGCTACATCACCAATTCTCTACTGAACTGGCGCTTTTTTGTTAACCGTCTTCCTCCTCCCTCTACTCCAGGCCATCTAGTGTAGGACTCGCCTTGGTGGGGGGGGGGGGGCATTTTGGTGTCAAAATTGTGAGCTGCTTGTCATAACATAAGGTATCAGATGACCCACTTTAAAAGTGAAAAATACTTCCAGATACTGCAAACCATGCTAACCGATGTACAATCACACACCCATATACGAAACAGCTTAACCAAACGAAAAGAAGTTTGCGGCAAAAAAAAAAAAGAACAACAGCTTGACCCGCTGAGGCCAGTCGTAGACTGCAACTGCCACTGATCTCCGACTGAGATGCATGTTGTGCAATGGTTGTAGATGATTAGCCCACAAAAAGATCCATTACAAGCAACGCAACAAATAGCCACTGTTTTCAAGCAGTCTTAAGAATCTTCTGGAAGCGCTGAAATCCCAAAAGTAGTTAACGACACCTTTCTTAACTTTCTATACTAGTCTGATGTTTTAACAAAACCGCGCGGCTTATCCAAGGAATATTCTACCAGTTTTGAAGTCGATCCGACTTCCCGCTATCGAGACAGTTTGCTTAAGAACAAAAAATTTTTGGGTCTTTCGGACAGCCGTGTTCACAAGAAAAGTTGCTTGTTTTTAACAATACGTCTGAGATGTTAAGTGTTGATTCTTAAGACTGAACACAACGAAGCAAAGAGTATTTAAGAGATAAGATATTTGAACATGCCAATAATAGTAGTTGCCAAAAGAAAAAAAGGGGTTGTTAATTCTACTTTTAAATAGCCGCGAAGGTGGCAGTGCCTGTGTCATATACTGCAAATGTGGATGTATTCAAAGGGAATTATTAACTCGCTCGACGGCGATAGCCATCTGTTTGGCTAATTTAAACATGTCTAGCGAAACGTAAGTCCAAATGGCATGTGATCGCCAGTCTCCAGCCAACATAGGTGTTTTGATGTCCGGAGTGATGTCGTAAGTAAATTGTGCGCCCGCCTTGCGTAGGGAATGAAGAGTAATCCGTTTGGTAGATAAGTGCAAAGCACGCAGCAGTTCTTTAAAAGCGTAGCGAATTTCTCTTGCGGTGAATATTTTAAGAGAATGCGAACTGAAAATAGGGGGTGGTTTTCTCGTGCAGGGAAGTAATTTAACAAGTCGAGATATGCATAGCGAGGTGTTTTGCCAAATGCTGTCCGGTTTTAAACCATTTTTGCCACATAAGCAGACCGTCGTTGATAATTTTGATATCATTTCGTATTAGATTACGCTTCCTATCAAAGAAGATGCGCTGTTTGGCAATAAATTCGAATATCTCACAACACCAAAGAAAGCGAACAGTATTAGGCACTTTAATATTTTCCCCACCGTGCTCAGTTGATGGCACAAACGGATAAAGCCGGATGATATTGACAACAGATAGGATTTGTTTCTCTTTTTTTACGTAGCACGTAACATAAGATGAACCTGGTATCAATCAAACGGCGTGTCGTTTAAGCGCCGAAATTTATACTGATGGCGAAGACCCGAAATGTAATTAGAAACAAATTTAGCGGAGCATAGTCGAGTGGCGAGATATTCGATATACAGACACAATAACTCTTCTGTCAAGCTATCGATGGGGACAAAATTTGGAACCGCTTTGAGATGAGTTTTGTGGTTGCTAGCTGTTCCGTGTCGAAACGCAAGCTTGAGCCGGCGATTAACTGCCTCCTGGAGGGTAGACATTGAAGCAGAAAGACCTATAACAAGTTGTTGGACCAGAAAGGCTGCGCAATTTTAACTAACATAATCCATTTACTCTGTTCGCTAAGAGTTTAGCTATATGTTACAT
Organism: Protula sp. h YS-2021; assembly: GCA_949752745.1. Classification (NCBI taxonomy): domain Eukaryota; kingdom Metazoa; phylum Annelida; class Polychaeta; order Sabellida; family Serpulidae; genus Protula; species Protula sp. h YS-2021. The sequence continues at coordinate 77,668,066 of OX457027.1, read as the reverse complement.
GTAAGTTTAAATAGCCTCTGGTCAACATCGAGCCGCCGAAGGTTTACGCTGTGAGTATTATCCAAGAAGCGCTTGAACTGCTGGGAGTTCCCAGGGGCTCTCGATAGGGAATCCGCGCGAAAGTTGTCGATCGTGTTTATGAACGAACATGAGATTGTGTAATCGAAACGGGCTTGCAAAGCGCAGACCTCTCTTGCGCAGGTAGCCAAAAACGTGTTGCTTCTGCGAAAATGATGCATTATGTGCACACAGGCGAGGTTATCCATTTGAATAGAAATAGGCAGACCGCGCCATTTGCAGCTAAACAGCTTGAAAGCAATAACGAGATTGAGCATTTCCAGATGCGTGATAGTCAGATTCTGCTCGAGTATCTAGTCTGGAAGTTCAGTAAAATAGTAGTCGCCGTTGCATTACCAGCCACGTGATGTTAGAAAGCTGTCAATTTCAACCGTAAAATCATGATAACGGGTGTGAGATAAAAATTTCCCTCCGCTGATTACACATAGGTATGTAATTGATAAACCACTGCACATCTTTCTGAAAATCCTCGGTCAGTTCGATAAAGCCTAGCTCTGGGCAGATTCTTAGATTTTTTAGCATTATGTTGACAAAAAGTCGACCGGGCTTGATACATGTGGAAAGGAAATGTAAAGTTCCCAGTAGCTTACGTAACTGTGTTTTTTGTAGCGGATGATTTGTGTCTCCAGTAACGCAAAAGCTCAATGGCTTGTTCCAGTTTGTCTGTAGGTATTCTCATTGACATATCGATAGAGTCAAACTGAATACCTATGAAAGTCATTTTTGTACTTGGAACACAAAGCTTTTCTGTGGAAAGCTCTAAGCTCTAGTAACGAGGATGCACAAAGTTTTAGAGGCATCGTGATCGATTTCAGGGGTGTCAGCACCTGCCATATCGTCAATGAATTTCATAAGTTTTCTCTGCCTCTCTCATACTCACAGTAAACAACACCATGTCTGCTGCCAAACGTGACAGCTGTATCGATATAATATATGTTCTCCCACAATAAACAATGCAGTGGCCAGTCCAGAACGTCTGTCCGGATAGAGCGATACGCACGCCTGAGATCTACTTCGTACATGAAACAGCCCAGCCCTTTTTGCGTGACAAGCTGTGCAAAGTCATAAACAATTGGATATTGTAGCTTGAAAGGTATTTGAAACCACTGACCCGATGGAATACCATCATTAATTGATCTGCCTCTTGAGAACGATAAGTCTACTATAACACGCTTGTGTTCAGAATCTCTTTTATCTCTGGTGTGACAATGAACACGGTTCCCCAGTGATTACGGTCCCCCCGGACCATGATCACTAGGGATTAGGGTCCCCATCTAGTGATTACGACCCCTGGATATCATGGATGTGCGTTATTTATGGTGCCTGAACTCTGTCCAATTATAGATGTTAAGAGTTACAGTCGTTAATTTTATTGCCATTTCCAATCATATTTATTAACATACAACAAATATAACTAGTTTTAACAAACACTGTAAAGATGCTTACATTCTATATATTATATTGCATAGACTGGAGTATATTGATCTGCTAGGTTACTGATATAAATGTTCTGAGTAGATTTACTTAACTTGCCAAATGCTTTAAGTTTCAACGAAGCAGCTTTGTGTGTGAGCGACTTGTATGTTTCAAGAATTCGCTTTTTGCTTTGATTTTTCTCACTTTCTCCATCGCTGATATTTTCTGAATAACGATAATTTGAAAAAAATGGGCACCTATAAAGGGCAAATTTGGGTGTCGATTCCTTAGGTTTTGAATAGATTTACTCAAGATAATCCCTATATAATTGATCTCTAACATCACATATAAGTTGTGTTACAGAGTCTTACATGTGGATTCATGGAGTAACGAAAAGGATTAAATCAGGGAGTTACCAGTTACAAATATTGGTCATCGTGTTGCATTGATCTCTTCAGATGAAAGCATATACATTTGCTGTAATTAATAATCTATTCATCCTAAATCTGCTGTGAGATTTGGGAGTGGATAGTGTCACTTTTAATTACATTTATTTATTTTCATTGCATCGCTAATTGGTATGATGAAAGCGTTTGAAAATAATTTTGGCTAGTAAATTTTGCCAGATGAAGAATTCATGCAAAGATAAGCATAATTTTATTCGCAAGATCTCTGAATTCAGTTGCATATTCCTACCCATTTTTAACTTTGTGGGGACCATTTTTCCTAAGGGATTATGGTCTCCCGGGGGACCGTGTTCACTAGAGAAGGACCATATTCACTAGTGACTGTGATCCGTGCGGGGGGGGGGGGGCGTGATTCCTAGGAATGAGGGTCTGGCCGGACCATAATCACGAGGGACCACAATCACTGGGACACCGGTCATGAGCACATTAGTTTGACAAAATTCGAAAGGTGCAACTGTAACTGGACCCAAAAGTGCATGTAGTGACGTTCTGTTTCTAAATAAAAGTGCAGACTTTTAATTTTTTTAACAGTTACTTTCTGTTTTCAATTTCTAAGGCCCGGAGCTCTTGTTCTAGCTCTTCCTTGTTTTCTTCAATGTTACCGTTATTCTCTGATGCGGTTTGTTCAGCAATACCGTAGCCATTATTTTGATCTTAGTTCTAAAAATCCGTTCGATTACGCGTTCTTTATTGTCTTATGAGGTTTCTCCGAGAGATTCTAAAACTTGCTTAAGTTCAATTTTACCTGCGATAATTCTGTCCTGGTAAAAGGTTTCCCAGCCATGATTATGATTCCAGCCATGGAAATACTAATCGATTTAATTCAACTTCAGCAAATAAGAAATTAAATTAATTCAACTGTTAAGTGTTTGTTTAAATCTAAAATATTCAGAATTTTAAACTTTCCCGTTACTGTGATGTCATGAAATATGAGCTGAAGGCGGTAAGGACAGAGTAACGCATGGGGAGTTATCTGGCATCCCGAGGATCTTTATTGTACGAAAACACTGCTGCTTAATGCCAATCAATGACGGCTGGGGCCTCCCATTCATAAAAATGATAACTTTCTTATTTTCACTACCTAAAGTTGAAACCGCCGTCCGAGTGATCCAAGGAATAACCATACAAATTTTAAGTCGGTAAGACTTTCCGTTGGCGAGATATTCAAATTATATGTATATGTTACAGTCAATGTAACAGTCAATATAGATGTATTTTAGACGTTACGCGAGTGTTCGGGTGGTAATGCACAGAAGTGTTTGTGTTTCTTTTTGATTAATATAATTACTATTAGGATAACTTTCAGAACAACACACTGAACTGGGTTAAGATGATGTACTCAGCAACTAGTCACCGATTTGCTGTTAACCTACTCTGAAAACGAACATCCTATAACGTCTGTTTTTATCTACTCTGGAATTAAGCCGTTTTCATGGATTGGTCATAATAAGGAAACTTTCTCCATATTGGCCCTCCGGAAAAGATATATTTTGATATAAATTTATCTGAAATCGGGACGTTTTTATCAAATTCCTAAAAATGGAGAATCAAATGAAGATAAATACAAACAGGAGGTTACAAAGTATTTCAACAGTACAAATCGGCCTTTATGCCAAAAGACCAATATTACTCGACTGTGGAGGAATTAAAAGCATGCACCTTGAACACCAGCACAAAAAGCAGGCGTGAATATTATATTCTCACCAAGTATGAAATTATTATTATTCATATCAATTTTCTTCATTATAACTCGGATAATATTTGAAAATTTCAATGTTTATTAAAATAGAATTCGAGAATAACGTTATTGGGACACAAAAGCTTTAATATTACTCTTAACTCGAGTTTTAAAGATAAGAAAAATACTGTCTTTAAAATTCTGCGTTTTTGTTCCTGTTTTTGTCTCAAATGTAGGTTAAAACGTAAAAGATTTTCCTTTTTTAATTTTCAGATACGAAATTCGGCAATGTGGCGATGTGATATTCATATCGTTCATCCTGTGGTGTGAAACATTCTCGTAGGATTGATTGTATTTTATCAATAAACAGTTCAAACTACTTTTTTTCTGATTCCTGTGATATTCTCTTGTTATAGATAACAGTTTGCCATTTCACGTAATGGCAAACCGAAAATTTAGGTAATTTCGTGAAATAACCTAACTTTTAGGTTATTTCGTGAAACGGCAAAAGATTTTAGGCATTACGCGAATTTACCCAACACGGTTTGCCATTTCGTGAAATGGCGGGTTTCCAACATTGACTGTAACATATATATATATTTTACGTGATGACTTCATGTGCCATTTTCGCTCATTCTAGTCGCGACAAAACATGACAAAATCTTTCGGACCTAACAAGCAACAATTCTGCAAGTATAAAAGTTTTTAATGTTCAGCGCCTGAGAAATCTAACATACAAAATTTCAACGTAACGACGTCAAACGTCTTTCTTAATTTCGTTACATTCCTCAAAAGTTGGCAAAACCGTCCGACTGACCTAAGAGATGTTCCTACAAAATTTGAAGTCGATACTACTTTCTGGTATCGAGATATATTTTGCACACAAGATCTTGTTCAAAATATACACATATTTTACGTGATGACGTCATATGGCACAGCCGTTCATTCTGTTCGTAGAAAAATTTGACAGAATTTTTTAACCAACCAAGCAACCATATCATCAAGTTTGAACTTTCTCCGATGTTCAGCACCTGAGAAATTTTGCACACAAGATTTTTACGTAATGGCGTCCTTATAACATAACGACCTAATAATGGAACATGCGTCACAAGTTGTCAAAACCTTCCTACCTGACCAAGAAATAAACAGAATAAGTTTGAAGTCAATCAGACATTTCGTTCTCGAGATATCTTGCACACAACATTTTGTTCACAGCAGACTGACACACACACACACAGAACGTACAAACACTATGTCTACCCTTTGCTGGGGACACATATAGTAATTGAATAAATAAATGATCAAGAAAACGACAGTTGTATGCAGCAGTCGGAAGAGTGGGTGGTTGGCATTCGCCAGTCAAGTAAGCTGGCGTTAATTTGGCGTTGTAAATGGGAGACCGAAAATGCTGTCACTGGAACTTGTCGTCGTCGGGGTACTTGAAGACGCGAGGGAATTCTACAATTTTTAGTCAGGGTGTCACTCAGCTGGTTTGTTTGAATCAACGAACAAGTTACCAAGTGATATCGTGCAAAAACAAGGGAAAGTTAACAAAACACCCCACAAGGACTGAGAAGAAATTACCTAAGTTCAGAGGGACATATTTCTGGCAATTTTTGGTCGATCAATCTGAAACGAAGACGTCACAGATCTACAATATATATTCTTTCACTGTGAGAAGTTTCAAATCTGTGCGACCAAGGAAAATTAACAAAGGGACCTAAACAAAACACTCCACACGGACTAAGAAGAAAAAATTACGTCAGTTCAGAGGCCCATAATTTTGGCAATTTTTGGTCGATCAAACCGAAACGAAGACGTTGCAAATCTGCCATATTCTTTTACTGTGTGAAGTTTAAAACTGTGCGCCCAAGGTAAATTAACGAAGTATCCCGGGCAAAGGGGGCACATCAGGATTGCGGATAGCTCAACAGACAGATGGACACGGGGCGTTTCTATATCCACCACCGCACTACCGTGGGCGGGAGATAGCAAATTTGTCCAAGGACAAAGTCCCAGCTTACGAAAAGCAATAATACCAATTCGAGCGTGCATGAGCAGGGGAATTTCCCTGAAAAACTGGCTTCAAGAGATGAGGCTAGCTCAATAATTAATTTAGCACTGGACCAGAACATAGACCGATAAAGGCATACAAAGATTTGGTTTCCAGAAAAATGGGAAACAGATTTTTTTGTATCTCTGGTAGACTAGATAGTCTGTCATAGATACCTTCGAACAACCCTCGCATTTCGGATCAGTACGCATATTTATGTAACTTGCCTCGATGCGCGGTTCTTATTCAGACACGTGCGCATGTTTTTTTTTTAATTTGCGTTTATGCGCGGCTCTCATTTTGGGACGGTGTACAGGTTTATTTAACTTGCGTTGATGCGCAGTTTGCATTTCGGACCAGCGTGCATGTTTATTTACCTTGTGCTGATGTGCGGTTCTTATTTCAGACCAATGCGCATGTTTATTTTACTTGCGTTGATGAGCGGTACTTATTTGGGACAAGTGCACAAGTTTACTTCGGTTGCCTTGATACGCGATTCGCATTTCGGACCAGTTTGCATGTTTATTTAACTTGCGTTGATTCATATTTTGGACCTGTGCATATGTTTATTTAACTTGCATTGGTGCGCGGTTTGCATTTCGGACCAGTGCGCATGTTTATTCAACTTGCGTTGATGAACAGTTCGAATTTCGGACCATTGTGAATGTTTATTTAACTTGCGTTGATGCGCGGTTCGAATTTCGGACCAGTGCGCATGTTTATATAACTTCCGTTGGCGCGTGGTTCGCATTTCGAACCACTGTGCATGTTAATTTAACGTGTGTCGATGCGCGGTTCTTATTTGAGGCCAATGGGCATATTTCTTTAACTTGGGTCGATGCGAGGTTCCTATTCTGGACCAGTGCGCATGTTTATTTAAGTTGTGTTGATGCGCAGTTCGCATTTCGAACCAGTGCGCATGTTTATTTAACTTGCGTTGATGCACGGTGCTTATTTTGGTCCAGTGTACTTGCTTATTTAGCTTGTGTTGATGTGCGGTTCGCATTTCGGACCAGTGGGCATGTTTTTTAACACTTGACAAGCCTTTGGCTTGCAAGGTGTTCCTGAATTTGTGCGGGCAGCAGTTGGTATCTTTTTCTTCTTGACAGTGAACGGATTTTTTGTGTCATCTACTCAACTGACACTAAGGGCCCTAGGGCCACGAAACTTGGGGACTTAGGTAGAACTTGATATAAACGTGTGCATGATACTTTTTACTTTCTCCTTAGATTTCGTTTTCTTGTTTAAAACGCCATGTGAAAAGAGTGTATCTTTTGCAAATAAATGTGAAGCATTTATCACACAGCACAGAACACAGTTGCTTAGCTTTGTGCGAGCTCTCACTGCGTAAATAGATAACACGGCGTATGCCTGATCAGCCAATAAAACCTTAAGTCAACAAAAACCAAACACTACTCGGCTTATAAGACGTATTCAAGCTGTGTTGTTTGCAATATATTATTCAACAAATAACCCATTGAAAGAAATATTTTTGCGTTTTTATTTTTGTGAAGTGTTTAACTTTTCGCCAGCGAAATGAGGTTCTAGTTTAACGTGCGTTAATGCTCGGTTCCCATTTCTAACCAGTGTGTTTGTTTATTTAGCGTTGATGAGCGGTTCATATTTTCCACCAGTGCGCATGTTTATTCACTTGTGTTGATGCGTGGTTCTCATTTTGGACCAGTGCGCATATTTATTTAACTTGTGTTGATGCGCGGTACTTATTTTGGACCTGTGCAAATGTTTATTTAAATTGCGCTGATGTGTGGTTCGCATTTCGGACCAGTGTGCATGTTTATTTAACTTTCGTCGATACGCGGTTCTCATTTCGTACCACTGCGCATGTCTTTTCAACTTGCGTCGATGCGCGGTTCTTTTTTCGGGCAAGTGCGCATGTTTGTTTAACTTGTATTGATGTTCGGTGCTTATATTGAACCAGTTCGCATCTTTATTTCACTTCCGTCCATGCACAGTTCGCATTGTGCATTTTATTTAGCTTGTGTTGATGCGTGGTTCTCATTTCAAACCAGTGCGCACGATTCTTTTGGCTTATAAGACGTATTCAAGCTGTGTTGTTTGCAATATATTATTCAAGAAATAACCCACTGAAGGAAGTATTTTTGCGTTTTAAGTTTTGTCAAGTGTTTAACATTTCGCTAGCGGAATGAGCTTCTAGTTTAACTTGTGTTGATGCGCGGTTCTTTTTTTCGGACCAGTGCGCATATTTATTTAACTTGCGTTGATGCGCTGTACTTATTTGGACCAGTGCACATGTTATTAACACTTGACAAGCCTTTGGCTTGCAAGGGTTATATGAATTTGTGCGAGCAAAATTCGTCCTTTTTTCTTCTTGACAGTTTCTTCCGAATTTTGTGTCTTCTTCTCTGACACTATGGGTCCTACGACCATGACACTTGGGACTTATGAAGAGCTTGATCTGAACATGTGCATGTCACTTTTTACTTTCGTCTTCGATTTCGTTTTCTTTGTTAAAACGCCATGTGAAAAGAGTGTATTTTTTGCAAATAAATGCGTAGCATTTAACGACAGCACAGAATACACATTTGCTCAGTGAGCTTTGTGCGAGCTCTCACTGCGTAAATAGATAACAAGGCGTATGCCTGATCGGTCAATAAAACTTTAAGTCAACAACAACTAAACACTACTCGGCTTATAAGACGTATTCAAGCTGTGTTGTTTGCAATATATTATTAAAAAAATAACCCATTGAAGAAAGTATTCTTAACACTTGACACACCTTTGGCTTACAAAGGGTTATATGAATTTGTGCGAGCAAAATTCGTCCTTTTTTTCTTCTTGACAGTTTTTCCGATTTTTTGTGTCTTCTTCTCTGACACTATGGGCCCTACGACCATCAAACTTGGGACTTATGAAGACCTTGATATGAACATGTGCATGTCACTTTTTACTTTCGTTTTTGATTTCGTTTTCTTTGTGTGTGTTAAAACGCCGTGTGAAAAGAGTGCATTTTTTTGCAAGTAAATGCGTAGCACTTAATGCACAGCCAGAACACAGTTGCTGAGCTTTGTGCGAGCACTCACTGCGTAAATAGATAACACGACGTATGCCTGATCAGTCAATAAAACTTTAAGTCAACAGCAACCAAGCACTACTCGGCTTATAAGACGTATTCAAGCTGTGTTGTTTGCAATATATTATTCAAGAAATAACCCACTGAAGGAAGTATTTTTGCGTTTTAATTTTTGTCAAGTGTTTAACATTTTGCTAGCGGAATGAGCTTCTAGTTAACACTTGACAAGCCTTTGGCTTGCAAGGGTTATATGAATTTGTGCGAGCAAAATTCGTCCTTTTTTTCTTCTTGACAGTTTTTCCGATTTTTTGTGTCTTCTTCTCTGACACTATAGGCCCTACGACCATGAAACTTGGGACTTATGAAGAGCTTGATCTGAACATGTGCATGTCACTTTTTATTTTCGTCTTTGATTTCGTTTTCTTTATTAAAACGCCGTGTGAAAAGAGTGCATTTTTTGCAAGTAAATGCGTAGCACTTAATGCACAGCCAGAACACAGTTGCTGAGCTTTGTGCGAGCTCTCACTGCGTAAATAGATAACACGACGTATGCCTGATCAGTCAATAAAACTTTAAGTCAACAACAACCAAGAACTACTCGGCTTATAAGACGTATTCAAGCTGTGTTGTTTGCAATATATTATTCAAGAAATAACCCACTGAAGGAAGTATTTTTGCGTTTTAATTTTTGTCAAGTGTTTAACATTTTGCTAGCGGAATGAGCTTCTAGTTAACACTTGACAAGCCTTTGGCTTGCAAGGGTTATATGAATTTGTGCGAGCAAAATTCGTCCTTTTTTTTCTTCTTGACACTTTTTCCGATTTTTTGTGTCTTCTTCTCTGACACTATGGGCCCTACGACCATGAAACTTTGGACTTATGAAGAGCTTGATCTGAACATCTGCATATCACTTTTTATTTTCGTCTTTGATTTCGTTTTTTTGTTAAAACGCCATGTGAAAAAAGTGTATTTTTTGCAAGTAAATGCGTAGCACTTAACCCACATCACACACAGTTACACAGTGAGCTTTGTGCGAGCTCTCACTGCGTATATAGCTAACACGGCGTATGCCAGATCAGTCAATAAAACCTTAAGTCAACAGAAACCAAACACTACTCGGCTTATAAGACGTATTCAAGCTGTGTTGTTTGCAATATATTATTCAAGAAATAACCCATTGAAGGAAGTATTTTTGCGTTTTAATTTTTGTCAAGTGTTTAACATTTCGCTAGCGGAATGAGCTTCTCGTTTTGAATCTCCAGTTTAAACAGTCATCTTTTGATTTCTATTAATTCTGAAAGGAAAGTATTAATCTGTGGACCAGTGATTCAGTACTGAAATCGGGTAAAATAATGAAACATTTAACAGTTTCATTTGTTTCTATTCATGAAATTGTTTTATAAACAACCCCCCCCCCCCCCAATGTCACGGTTAAAAATAAAAACCAGTGTATTCTTGTCATTAATCTTTACTGAAAACTCTTTTCGGACAAAAAAATCACTTTTTAGTTCATTAACACTTGACAAGCCTTTTGCTTGCAAGGGTTATATGAATTTGTGCGAGCAAAATTCGTCCTTTTTTTCTTCTTGACAGTTTTTCCGATTTTTTGTGTCTTCTTCTTCTCTGACACTATGTGCCCTACGACCATGAAACTTGGGACTTATGAAGAGCTTGATCTGAACATGTGCATGTCACTTTTTACTTTCGTCTTCGATTTCGTTTTCTTTGTTAAAACGCCATGTGAAAAGAGTGTATTTTTTGCAAATAAATGCGTAGCATTTAACGACAGCACAGAATACACATTTGCTCAGTGAGCTTTGTGCGAGCTCTCACTGCGTAAATAGATAACAAGGCGTATGCCTGGTCAGTCAATAAAACTTCAAATCAACAACAACCAAAAACTACTCGGCTTATAAGACGTATTCAAGCTGTGTTGTTTGCAATATATTATTCAAGAAATAACCCACTGAAGGAAGTATTTTTGCGTTTTAATTTTTGTCAAGTGTTTAACATTTCGCTAGCGGAATGAGCTTCTAGTTTAACTTGTGTTGATGCGCGGTACTTATTTTGGACCTGTGCAAATATTTATTTAACTTGCGCTGATGTGTGGTTCGCATTTCGGACCAGTTTGCATGTTTATTTAACACTTGACAAGCCTTTGGCTTGCAAGGGTTATATGAATTTGTGCGAGCAAAATTCGTCCTTTTTTTCTTCTTGACAGTTTTTTCCGAATTTTGTGTCTTCTTCTCTGACACTATGGGTCCTACGAGCATGAAACTTGGGACTTATGAAGAGCTTGATCTGAATATGTGCATGTCACTTTTTATTTTCATCTTTGATTTCGTTTTCTTTGTTAAAACGCCGTGTGAAAAGAGTGTATTTTTTGCAAGTAAATGCGTAGCATTTAATGCACAGCCAGAATACAGTTGCTGAGCTTTGTGCGAGCTCTCACTGCGTAAATAGATAACACGACGTATGCCTGATCAGTCAATAAAACTTGAAGTCAACAACAACCAAGCACTACTCGGCTTATAAGACGTATTCAAGCTGTTTTGTTTGTAATATATTATTCAAGAAATAACCCACTGAAGGAAGTATTTTTGCGTTTTAATTTTTGTCAAGTGTTTAACATTTCGCTAGCGGAATGAGCTTCTAGTTAACACTTGACAAGCCTTTGGCTTGCAAGGGTTATATGAATTTGTGCGAGCAAAATTCGTCCTTTTTTTTCTTCTTGACACTTTTTCCGATTTTTCGTGTCTTCTTCTCTGACACTATGGGCTCTACGACCATGAAACTTGGGACTTATGAAGAGCTTGATCTGAACATCTGCATATCACTTTTTATTTTCGTCTTTGATTTCGTTTTTTTTGTTAAAACGCCATGTAAAAAAAGTGTATTTTTTGCAAGTAAATGCGTAGCACTTAACCCACATCACACACAGTTACACAGTGAGCTTTGTGCGAGCTCTCACTGCGTATATAGCTAACACGGCGTATGCCAGATCAGTCAATAAAACCTTAAGTCAACAGAAACCAAACACTACTCGGCTTATAAGACGTATTCAAGCTGTGTTGTTTGCAATATATTATTCAAGAAATAACCCATTGAAGGAAGTATTTTTGCGTTTTAATTTTTGTCAAGTGTTTAACATTTCGCTAGCGGAATGAGCTTCTCGTTTTGAATCTCCAGTTTAAACAGTCATCTTTTGATTTCTATTAATTCTGAAAGGAAAGTATTAATCTGTGGACCAGTGATTCAGTACTGAAATCGGGTAAAATAATGAAACATTTAACAGTTTCATTTGTTTCTATTCATGAAATTGTTTTATAAACAACCCCCCCCCCCCCAATGTCACGGTTAAAAATAAAAACCAGTGTATTCTTGTCATTAATCTTTACTGAAAACTCTTTTCGGACAAAAAAATCACTTTTTAGTTCATTAACACTTGACAAGCCTTTTGCTTGCAAGGGTTATATGAATTTGTGCGAGCAAAATTCGTCCTTTTTTTCTTCTTGACAGTTTTTCCGATTTTTTGTGTCTTCTTCTTCTCTTACACTATGTGCCCTACGACCATGAAACTTGGGACTTATGAAGAGCTTGATCTGAACATGTGCATGTCACTTTTTACTTTCGTCTTCGATTTCGTTTTCTTTGTTAAAACGCCATGTGAAAAGAGTGTATTTTTTGCAAATAAATGCGTAGCATTTAACGACAGCACAGAATACACATTTGCTCAGTGAGTTTTGTGCGAGCTCTCACTGCGTAAATAGATAACAAGGCGTATGCCTGGTCAGTCAATAAAACTTCAAATCAACAACAACCAAAAACTACTCGGCTTATAAGACGTATTCAAGCTGTGTTGTTTGCAATATATTATTCAAGAAATAACCCACTGAAGGAAGTATTTTTGCGTTTTAATTTTTGTCAAGTGTTTAACATTTCGCTAGCGGAATGAGCTTCTAGTTTAACTTGTGTTGATGCGCGGTACTTATTTTGGACCTGTGCAAATATTTATTTAACTTGCGCTGATGTGTGGTTCGCATTTCGGACCAGTTTGCATGTTTATTTAACACTTGACAAGCCTTTGGCTTGCAAGGGTTATATGAATTTGTGCGAGCAAAATTCGTCCTTTTTTTCTTCTTGACAGTTTTTTCCGAATTTTGTGTCTTCTTCTCTGACACTATGGGTCCTACGAGCATGAAACTTGGGACTTATGAAGAGCTTGATCTGAATATGTGCATGTCACTTTTTATTTTCATCTTTGATTTCGTTTTCTTTGTTAAAACGCCGTGTGAAAAGAGTGTATTTTTTGCAAGTAAATGCGTAGCATTTAATGCACAGCCAGAATACAGTTGCTGAGCTTTGTGCGAGCTCTCACTGCGTAAATAGATAACACGACGTATGCCTGATCAGTCAATAAAACTTTAAGTCAACAACAACCAAGCACTACTCGGCTTATAAGACGTATTCAAGCTGTTTTGTTTGTAATATATTATTCAAGAAATAACCCACTGAAGGAAGTATTTTTGCGTTTTAATTTTTGTCAAGTGTTTAACATTTCGCTAGCGGAATGAGCTTCTAGTTAACACTTGACAAGCCTTTGGCTTGCAAGGGTTATATGAATTTGTGCGAGCAAAATTCGTCCTTTTTTTTCTTCTTGACACTTTTTCCGATTTTTTGTGTCTTCTTCTCTGACACTATGGGCTCTACGACCATGAAACTTGGGACTTATGAAGAGCTTGATCTGAACATCTGCATATCACTTTTTATTTTCGTCTTTGATTTCGTTTTTTTTGTTAAAACGCCATGTGAAAAAAGTGTATTTTTTGCAAGTAAATGCGTAGCACTTAACCCACATCACACACAGTTACACAGTGAGCTTTGTGCGAGCTCTCACTGCGTAAATAGCTAACACGGCGTATGCCAGATCAGTCAATAAAACCTTAAGTCAACAGAAACCAAACACTACTCGGCTTATAAGACGTATTCAAGCTGTGTTGTTTGCAATATATTATTCAAGAAATAACCCATTGAAGGAAGTATTTTTGCGTTTTAATTTTTGTCAAGTGTTTAACATTTCGCTAGCGGAATGAGCTTCTCGTTTTGAATCTCCAGTTTAAACAATCATCTTTTGATTTCTATTAATTCTGAAAGGAAAGTATTAATCTGTGGACCAGTGATTCAGTACTGAAATCGGGTAAAATAATGAAACATTTAACAGTTTCATTTGTTTCTATTCATGAAATTGTTTTATAAACAACCCCCCCCCCCCAATGTCACGGTTAAAAATAAAAACCAGTGTATTCTTGTCATTAATCTTTACTGAAAACTCTTTTCGGACAAAAAAATCACTTTTTAGTTCATTAACACTTGACAAGCCTTTTGCTTGCAAGGGTTATATGAATTTGTGCGAGCAAAATTCGTCCTTTTTTTCTTCTTGACAGTTTTTCCGATTTTTTGTGTCTTCTTCTCTGACACTATGGGTCCTACGACCATGAAACTTGGGACTTATGAAGAGCTTGATCTGAACATGTGCATGTCACTTTTTATTTTCGTCTTTGATTTCTTTTTCTTTGTTAAAACGCCATGTGAAAAGAGTGTATTTTTTTGCAAATAAATGCGTAGCATTTAACGACAGCACAGAATATATATTTGCTCAGTGAGCTTTGTGCGAGCTCTCACTGCGTAAATAGATAACAAGGCGTATGCCTGATCAGTCAATAAAACCTTAAGCCAACAACAACAACCAAACACTACTCGGCTTATAAGACGTATTCAAGCTGTGTTTTTTGTAATATATTATTCAAGAAATAACCCATTGAAGGAAGTATTTTTGCGTTTTAATTTTTGTCAAGTGTTTAACATTTCGCTAGCGGAATGAGCTTCTAGTTTAACTTGCGTTGATGCGCGGTTCTCATTTCGTACCACTGCGCATGTCTATTCAACTTGCGTCGATGCGCGGTTCTTTTTTCGGGTAGGTGCGCATGTTTGTTTAACTTACATCGATGTTCGGTGCTTATTTTGGACCAGTTCGCATCTTTATTTAACTTCCGTCCATGCACAGTTCGCATTTCGGGCCATTGTGCATGTTTATTTAACTTGAGTTGATGCGTGGTTCTCATTTCAAACCAGTGCGCATTATTCTTTGGGTTGCGTTGATGTGCGGTTCTTTTTTTCGGACCAGTGCGCATATTTCTTTAACTTGCGTTGATGCGCTGTACTTATTTGGACCAGTGCACATATTATTTAACTTGCGTTGATGTGCGGTTCGCATTTCGGACCACTGCGCATGTTTATTTAACTTGCCTCGATGTGCGGTTCGCATTTCGGACCAGTGCGCATGCTTCTGTGCCGTATGCCCGACCCACCTAAGGATGCCTCATACGAAAAATAAATGACATCGGATAAAAACTGTAGGAGGAAATGCATTTTAAAGTTTTTTCTTCAAAAACTCCCTAAAAATACAATAATTGTCCGATCGACTAAAAAGCACAAGCCGTATGCACGACCCTTTAGTCGTGCCTCATACCAAAAATAAATGACATCGGGTCAAAAAATGTAGGAGGAGATACATTTTAAAATTTTTTCTTCAAAAATTCAACAAAAAATACAAAAATCGTCTGACTAAAAAAGCAAAAGCCGTATGCGCGATCCTTTAGGGGTGCCTCATGTCAAAAATAAATGACATTGGGTCAAAACTGTAGGAGGAGATACATTTTAAAATTTTTTCTTCAAAAATTCCCCCAAAATTCAAAAATAATCCGATCGACTAGAAAAGCACAAGCTGTATGCACGATCCCTTAAGGATGAAACACACCAAAAATAAATGACATCGGATAAAAATTTTGGGAGGAGATGCATTTTGAACAAAGTTTACTAAATAAACAAACAACTAACTAACTAACGGACGCCATCCGCAAACCAATAGGAATACCCCAGCTTAAAGCTGGGCTAAAAACCGTGGACTTCACGACGCCTGATTACACTCTATCTGTGAGCCAAATTTCATCTTCCTACCTCAAACAGTGTGAACTAAAACATCAAAAAAACTATATATATATATATATATATATATATATATATATATATATATATATATATATATATATATATATATACTGTTTTCCTTAGCCCCCCCCTCCCCAAAAAAAGAGCGTTTCCCACTGAGAACTACAGTCATTTTAAATTCACTCGATATTTCCATTTGTAAAACGTTTTAAATTGCTCAAAAAAGATTCAATCCGGATGCGGAAAAATTGACATCATACAGTTTTTTTAATTTCCTATATCGGTTTAATGTTTTGCATAAAAAAAACAAGTTTGTCCAAGGACAAAGTCCCAGCTTACGAAAAGCAATAAGGCCACTTCCAGCGTGCATGAGCAAGGTAATTTCCCTGAAAAATTGGGCTTCAAAAGATGAGATGGCGAAGAGCTAGCTGAATAATTAATTTAGCACCGGACCAGAACATAGACCGATAAATGCATACAAAGATTTGTTTCCCAGAAAAATGGTCTGATAGACTGCATAGTCAGCCATAGATATCGTCGAACAACCTCGCATTTCGGACCAGTGCGCATGTTTACGTAACTTGCCTCGATTCTTATTCAGACAAGTGCGCATGTTTATTTAATGTGCCTTCATGCGCGGCTCTCATTTTGGAACAGTGCACATGTTTATTAACACTTGACAAGCCTTTAGCTTGCAAGGGTTGTATGAATTTGTGCGAGCAGCCGTTCGTCCTTTTTTTTCTTCTTGACAGTTTTCCGATTTTTGTGTCTTCTTCTCTGACACTATGGGCCCTATGACCATTAAACTTATGAAGAGCTTGCTCTGAACGTGTGCATGTCACTTTTTATTTTCGTCTTCGATTTCGTTTTCTTTGTTAAAACGTCATGTGAAAAGAGTGTATTTTTTGCAAGTAAATATGGAGCATTTAACGTATAGCACAGAATACCACACAGTTGCGTAAACAGAGCGTGATCAGTCAATCAAACCTTAAGTCAACAGAAACCAAACACTATTCGGCTTATAAGACGTATTCAAGCTGTGTTGTTTGCTAATATATTTAGCTGGTACTAAGTTATCAACCTATGGAGTTTTTTTTCTTGACAGTGGTCCCATTTTTTAGATTATAAGCCACATACATGCTGTGCCATAAGCTCTGTACATAGTTGTATAAGACACTGTATGCATGTTGTAAAATACTTATACTATTCAAGAAATAACCCACTGAAGGAAGTATTTTCGCGTTTTAATTTTTGTCAAGTGTATAACATTTCGCTATTGAAATATGGTTCTATTTTAGCTTGCGTTGATGCGCTTTTCGCATTTTGGACTGGTGCGCATGTTTATTTACCTTATGTTGATGTGCGGTTCTTATTTCGGATCAGTGCGCATGTTTATTTAACTTGCGTCAATGCGCGGTTCTTATTTCAGACCACTGCGCATGTTTATTTAACTTGCTTGATAGCGGTACTTATTTTGGACAAGTGCACAAGTTTCCTTAGGTTGCGTTGATGCGCGGTTCGCATTTCGGACAACAGTGCGCATGTTTATTCAACTTGCGTTGTTGAGCAGTTCGAATTTCAGACCACTGCGCATGTTTATTTAACTTACGTTGGTGCGCGGTTCGCATTTCGGACCAGTGCGCATGTTTATTTAACTTGCGTTGATGCGCGATGCTTCTTTTGGACCAGTGCAAATGTTTATTTAACTTGCGTTGGCGCGTGGTTCGCATTTCCAACCACTGTGCATGTGTATTTAACGTGCGTCGATGCGCGGTTCTTATTTCAGGCCAAGGCACTTATTTCTTTAACTTGAGTTGATGCGCGGTTCTTATTCTGGACCAGTGCGCATTTTTTAAAGTTGTTCTGATGCGCAGTTCTTATTTTGAATAGTGCGCATGTAATTCAAGTTGCGTTAATGCCCAGTTCGCATTTCGAACCGGTGCACATATATATTTAACTTGCGTTGATGCACGGTGCTAATTTTGGTCCAGTATGCTTGCTTATTTAGCTTGTGTCGATGTGCGGTTTGCATTTAGGACCAGTGTGCATGTTTTTTTTAACTCACGTTAATGCTCGTTAATGCTCGGTTCCCATTTCTGACCAGTGCGCATGTTTATTCAACTTGGGTTGATGCGCGGTTCTCATTTCGGACCTCTGCGCATGTCTATTCAACTTGCGTCGATGCCTGGTTCTTTTTCGGACTAGTGCGCATGTTTGTTTAACTTGCGGTGATGTGCGGTGCTTAATTTGGACTAGTTCGCATGTTTATTTAACTTGTGTTGACGCTCGGTTCTGATTTCAGACCAGTGCGTATGTTTCTTTGGGTTAAGTTGATGCGCGATTCTTTTTTCGGATCGGTGGGCACATTTAACTTGCGTTCATGCGCGGTGCTTATTTTGGACCAGTGCAAATGTTTATTTAACTTGTGTTGGCGCGTGGTTGGCATTTCGAACCAATGCGCATGTTTATTTAACGTGCGTCGATACGCGGTTTTTATTTCAGGCCAATGCGCATAATTCTTTAACTTGAGTTGATGCGCAGTTCTTATTCTGGAACAGTGCGCATGTTTATTTAAGTTGTGCTGATGCGCAGTTCTTATTTTGAATAGTGCGCATTTTATTCAACTTGCGCTAATGCGCAGTTCGCATTTCGAACCAGTGTGCATGTTTATTTAACTCGTTGATGCACGGTGCTAATTTTGGTCCAGTGTGTTTGCTTATTTAGCTTGTGTCGAGTGCGGTTCGTATTTAAGACTAGAGCGCATGTTTTTTAACTTGCGTTAATGCTCGGTTCCAATTTCTGACCAGTGTATTTAGCTTGCGTCGATGAGCGGTTCGCATTTTCCACCAGTGCGCATGATTATTTAACTTATGTTGATGCGTGGTTCGCATTTCGGACCAGTGTGAATGTTTATTTAACTTGCATTGATATCCGGTTCACATTTCTGACCAGTGCTCATGACTCTTTAGGTTGCGTTGATGCGCGGTTCGCATTTCGGACCAGTGCACAGGTTCATACAACTTGCGTTGCATTTCGGATCGGTACGCATATTATTTAAGTCCCGTCGAAGTCCGACTTTTATATCTATTCAACTTGCGTCGATGCGCGGTTCTCATTTCGGACCACTGCGCATGTCTATTCAACTTGCGTCGATCCCTGGTTCTTTTTCGGACGAGTGCGCATGTTTGTTTAACTTCCGTCGATGCGCGGTTCGCATTTCGGACCATTGCGCATGTTTATTTAACTTGTGTTGATGCGCAGTTCTCATTTCAGACCAGTGCGCATGTTTCTTTGGTTTAAGATGATGCGCGGTTCTTTTTTCGGATCAATGCGCATATTTAACTTGCGTTCATGCGTGATGCTTAATTTGGACCAGTGCAAATGTTTAGTTAACTTGCGTTAGCGCGTGGTTCGCATTTCTAACCACTGTACATGTTTATTTAACGTGCGTCGATGCGCGGTTCTTATTTCAGGCCAACGCGCATATTTCTTTAACTTGAGTTGATGCACGGTTCTTATTCTGGACCAGTGCGCATGTTTATTTAAGTTGTGCTGATGCGCAGTTCTTATTTTGAATAGTTCGCATTTCGGACCAGTGTGCATGTTTATTTAACTTGCCTCGAAGTGCGGTTCGCATTTCGGACCAGTGCGCATGTTTCTTTAGGTTGCGTTGATGCGCGGTTCGCATTTCGGACCACTGCGCATGTCTATTCAACTTGCGTCGATGTGTCTTTTTTTCGAACCAGTGTTTATTTAACTTGCGTCGATGCGCGGTTGTTAAATCTGACTACTGCGCAAGTTCATTTAACTTGTGTTTATGCGCTATAGGAGGAGATTCAAGTAGGGTGAAAACGAGAGTTTCACGCCACTTGATGACGTCATACTGTCTGGAAGTGACGTCATACTGTCTGGAAGTGACGTCATACTGTCTGGAAGTGACGTCATCATGTCTGGAAGTGACGTCATAGCGTCTGGACCGGAAGTGACGTCTGGACCGGAAGTGACGTCATGATAAGCGTAAGGATAGGCGCGGCCATCCATGAGGTCATAATGAGGTCATAATGAGGTCATACTGTCTGGAGCGAAAGTCTGGAGCGAAAGTTGCTTGATAGTTTTGGCCGAGTCAATCATCATGAAGCCAATGAACTCCACCTGTCAATCAGTGTAACCATGGCAACAGACCCTAAAAAGCCATGACCCCCCCCAGGACATACTATGTACCGACCCCCCCCTAGGACATATTATGTACGGACCCCCCCCCCCTAGGACATACTGTGTACCGACCCCCCCCCCCCCAGGACATACTATGTACCGACCCCCCCCCCCCCTAGGCGAGCAACATTCTGTCAAGTCAGCTGAAACCAAGAGCAGTTTGACGAGGTCTGAGTGGTATATAAGGCATAAACTCCCCACTCACATGAACTGCAGCAACGGTGGTGACCATATCAGTAAGTGGTTATTTGCATAGGTGGTTATAAGCATTATTGTAAACAAAAACTTTCATTATAGTTGGTTGATTTACATGAAAATTTCACCATTTGATTCAGTTTTATGTAAAGTTTTAACATGATCATAGGCTATTTGCGCAGCTGGCTGTATGCATTTTTACCGCCATTTTAACTTAAAATTGTGATAACTTTCGTTATAGTTGACTGAAAATTTCACCATTGCAGTGCTTCTTCGCGGATGAATACCATTTGGCAGACCATTTCACTTCACCGCTAGATGTCTCTGCTGTGCAGCAGTGCAGCAGTACAACTGTAAGTGAGACATTCATATACACAAGTAAAATTCTGCTGAGTCAGCAATTTTTGAACAAAGTTAAACACCATATTTTGATTACATGGAAGTAGTATAAAAGCATGAGTGAAACATGTCAACTAGTCAACTAGTAATACATTCTGTCAACAAGTCAACAAGTGGATATTGTGTGACGAGAAAAGACTTGACAATGTCGGCCTTACTTCTTCACAGATGTGTAGAGACCATGGATGACGTCTTCAAAGTGAATTATGCTGACTATGTGTTTTCAAAGCTTCCTGCTTTTGAATCGGATTGGATGCTGCAAGTGAAGAACTTACATCAGCATTGGGAAGCTGTTGGAAAGACCATTCCAAGAGATCGTTTCATCCGCTCGTTTCTACGTGAATGTGAAGATCTACATTTACCGTTAACTTATGACATTGATTCAGCATTTATCAACGTGAATACAATTTGGGCAGTTGAGCTCATGTTAGATGTGGCTGCAAGAATCATTTTACATTATGATGATGATGTTCCATTGAAGACGAATGTATCAGAGCTTGTCCGATTCAACCATGGACGAGTTGAAGTGAATTCAAAACTTTGCAAGTTCTTTGAAAAGAAAGCTGACTCAGCAAACAGTTGGGTATAAAAGGGAGTGGACTCAGCAGAGTGAAGTCATTTCTCAGCAGACAGTTGGAGGGAGTGCATCATCAGTACATTGTAGCAGCCATGGAGAACAAGACAAGCAGCAGCAGCAGCAGCTTTAAAATTAGTGCTAACTTAACCATTACTGTGGAGCATGGAGAATATGGGCCATTTCTACGCATCACACGTGGAGAGAGATGGTGTGCTTATTCACCATCTTTGTGGAAGATTGTATGCCAAAGCTTGAAAAATTTACGCGACATTGGCTTCAAACTGTACTTAACGCAAACGAAGTGGCTTGAAGTCATTTCATACTTGGATATGCGCTATGTGAGTTTTGTGCGCACGTCACGGTTTGAAGGGAAAGAATACACACATCACATCAACATGAATGATGGTGAATGGGAGACACTGCTTCAGGAGATGGACAACATCAACTCAGCCCTATCACCATGTGAGGAATGTCATGACAAGAAAACGATCATCAAGCTGCAAAAGGATGGTCGGATGAAGGTGTCAAAGCTATCCAAGAAAAGGCTGGCTGAAGTTCAGTTGGAGAACATGAACGTACAGAATCAACTTGGACTTACCTGTGACTATTGCGGTGCTTGTGGATATGTGGAGGATTATCATTGCCACTGCCACAAGTATAATTGCAAGTTGTGTGAACCAAGCAACTTCTGCGGCAAGTGTGGAGTACTTAAAGTCAGTGAAGCAAAGTAAAAGCCCACAAGACACTGAAACAAGATGGACGCATGTTTTAAAAATGCTTATATTGACTTGATGATTGCTAAACTTGCTTGCTGTGGCACTCCAGACTATCAACTTTATCATTTGGATGCTTTTTGGGATGTTGTACATCATAGTCTTGATGTGATTGAACTGCATTCAAGATTTCTTGGAGAATGTCATAAAATTGGAATAGAAGAAGATCCTGACTTTGACTTTGATTCTGCACTTTATTCTGCTCGTACTGATGTTGAAGTATATTTCACCGTAGTTGATCATTTGAGAGATTGTTGTAAAGAAGAAGAGGAAACCGAGCAGCTTTATCAGGTAAGAGAACCTTTTTAATCATCTTTGTAACAACATAGTGAATTGATAACCATGTTTTTCTTACTAGCAAATTTAGTTTTATATGAGTGGTTTCAACGTAAACAAAGAAAGAACATGATAGAAGAGGCAGCAAATATATTAAAAGATATTTTATTACAGGAAGAAACCGACATGTCAGAATAAAACAACAAAGTCAACATGGAGAATCTTGTACTATTCAGTGGTCATAAGGACGTTCTTTCAAACATGTTTCCAACACGACTTGAAAAGTATGGACATGTGTTCAACTCAAGTGAAGCGTTGTATCAATATGAGAAAGCAGTGTTTCATCACCGTCCAGATATTGCTTCAGCCATTGTGTCATCCAGAAATGGATATGAAGCGAAACGTATTGCTAAAGGGATAAAACCATGTCCTTTATGGCATACAGTGAAGAGAAGCAAAATGCAAGATGTTTTACAAGTCAAACTGAATCAGTGTGTATTGTTTCGCAACAAGTTGAAAGAATGTAAAGACAAAACTTTAGTTGAAGCAACGTATGATCATTGGTGGGGAGCTGGTGTGAAACATGTGTCATCTGAATATCCTGGTCAGAATATTATGGGAAAGTTGTTAGAAATGTTGTGTGAGGGTTAGAGACTTTTTCATTTGCTTGCCAACCGTCATGGTGTGCAGACGTGTGGACATGTAAATTTGAAGTATGTTTAACTTGTGTTGCATTGATTCAAGACTACACAATGGCGGACATGACACTGAGACAATATATTATGCAAAAAGCTTATTGTGAAGAAATGTTATCAGCTGTAAAAAAGTTTGCATATTTAGTCTGTCCTGCTTGTCAACATGAAGAGTGTCAAGAACATACGTGTCATTTTGCATCTGTTTATACATATTGGAATGAAGCTAAATATTACATGCATTTAGATAAAGTGTTAGAGAATGCAAATCAACGTTGTGAGAAATATGGTGTAGATGCTATTACATTGGATGAACTCAGTCATTGGTTAGTGTTCATTGAAGACCAATGGTCTCCAGTTATTCATACCATTGTATCTATACTTGATTTGTAAAAAACTTGTTAGTTAAGTTATACATGTATGTTAGTTAAGTGATGTTGGTTGAGTTATAAAATAAAAGCTGTTCTGTTCGGACGTGTTTTTTCCATTCATCATGTCAACGTGGAAAGACTACTTGACCAATATCTACTTCAAACCTGGACAGCCTGGAGCATTTGCTGGTCCTTACAAACTGTATCACATCTTACGAAAACATGATCAACCAGTCACACAGTCACAAGTGAAGAAATGGCTGCAGGATCAAGATGCTTTCAGTTTACTCCAACCTGTAAAATACAGGTTCAAAAGACAACGTGTGATTACACGTGGCATTGATGATATGTGGGATATTGATTTGGCTGATATGGGAAACATAGCTCCCTATAATGATGACATACGCTTTTTACTCATTGTCATTGATGTGTTTTCCAAATATGTCTGGGTACAGCCAATACCTAATAAATCACATACCAGCGTCATACAAGCTTTCCAAAAGATTTTTCATGACACACGACGAAGACCGCGAACTCTAAGGTCTGATAAAGGAACAGAATTTAAAAACAGATGGGTTAAAGCATTTTTGAAGAAAGAAGGCATTCATGCTTATACCACAAAGAATGAAACCAAAGCCAACTTTGCTGAAAGAGTCATTCGTACTCTAAAGGGAATGATGTATCGGTATTTTCTACATAATCAAACTTACCGTTACTTAGACATTCTTCCAGACTTGGTGTACAATTACAACCATAGACCTCATGGTTCTCTTCCTAATAAATATGCTCCAGCCGAGATTCGTAAAGACAACGAATCAAAAGTGTGGAAGTATATGTATGTCGACAAACTGAAATTGAAACCGAAGAAGAAGAAGTATAAATTTAACATTGGCGATCATGTTCGCATTTCCCACATTAAATATGTGTTTCAACGCGATTATCACATCAAATGGACGCAAGAAGTCTTCATTGTCACACATCGTTGTAAGAAGCAAGGAATACATTTGTATCGTGTGAAAGACTTTTTAGATGAAGATATTGATGGCCATTTCTATGAAGAAGAACTGCAGAAAGTGACCAAAGATATTGAATCTATTTATAGAATTGAAAAAGTCTTGAAAACACGTAAAAGACGGGGAGGTGTGAAAGAATTATTTGTCAAGTGGTTAGGTTGGCCAAACAAGTTTAACAGTTGGGTGAAAGAAACAGACATTCAACAATGAAGCATCCATTTACATGTTTGGTCTCTGGACCTACAGGCAGTGGCAAAACGTCTCTGGTGAAGGAAATTCTAGAACAAAAGTTGATTAAACCCTCTCCAAAAAACATTTTATGGCTTTATGCAGCAGATCAGCCTTTGTACAAGGGAATGAAAGGCGTGGAATTTTACCAAGGCATTCCAGATGACATTGAAGAGCGTTTTAACCCGAAAAAACCAAACTTACTTATCATTGATGACTTAATGACGAAATGTCATAGTGATGAGCGTATGACACGTCTCTTTAGTGTTGGCAGCAGTCATCAAAATCTAAGCATTATCTTTATTGTGCATAATTTATTCCATCATGGGAAAGAGATGCGAAATATTAGTTTGAATACACATTATATCATTCTGTTTAAAAATCCGAGAGACAGTCAACAAATTAGTACATTGGCGCGGCAAATGTATCCTAGAAGATCTCAATTTCTCATAGAAGCCTATCAAGATGCTACTAGCAAACCTCATGGTTATCTATTCATTGATTTAAAACCAAAGACAAATGATCAACTACGTATTCGTACAGGCATTTTACCAAAAGATACACATTATGTATATATTGATAAAGCAGTGTATGAACAAGAACCAACTCATTTGACCATTCGCAGTCAAGATGTCTAAACGTATTCAAGCGAACCAGCCGTTTCTTCATTTGCTTGCACGCAGTGGGCCTAAACGACGTAAATCCTTGCTACAGCAAGCTACAAAGGAGGAATTAACAAGCTTGTTTGAAATTTGTTTGAATATATTGCAAGGACATTTACCCTTAAGCTCAAAACGGTTTAAGGAATTTAAACGTGAACGTCATACGCTTCGTACTCTAGCAGATAAGAAGATATCCCTTCGACGAAAAAAGAAGTTGATTAATCAGAAAGGAGGATTCATTGGAGCTATTGCTAGATTGGCATTACCTTTGTTAGCCAAACTGCTGCTAAAATGAAACATACGATGAAAATGGTCCTCATTCCTGAATATGAATATAAAATGTTGCTAGAAAAGAAGGGAAAAGATGGTGAAATCAAAACAAAAGTGAATAAACTTTTACGTGGGAAACGAACACGTGAAAAGGCTATAGAAATATCTCAACTTCTTGGTCGTCATTTACGAACAAGTCAGTCTAGGCAGCAAAAGCCCTCATCATCATCATCATCTCCTGAAAAGCCAGAAAAGTTATTTTTAAGTCATTTTCAACCTATCTATCATGGAAAAGTAACACAACTTTTAGCAGAACTGAAGAAACATGGTGTAAAATGGACAGACAAGAATGAACTTGTGTTGAAAACGGGCGATATTATAGCAAATTCCAACATGGTTGATTTGATGAAAGAAGCATTGGTGGCGACAAGAAGAAAAGAACGAGCCATACCACCATATGGCTGGCATCCATTTATCCAGGAAATTGTTGATGCTAATATTCCAAAAACAATGTTTAGTAAAAAGACCACTCGTGACGACATTACAACAGAAATGAAACAACGTCAACAAAGACGGTTTCCTGAAGGATGGGAAAATTTTTAACATGGCTGAAAGAGCTATGTTGTTGATGTGAGGAAGATAAACCAACTATTCCTGTGAAGATCAGATGTACAAGTGCTTGTTGTGAAGGAGAAGTTATAGATCATCATGATGTAAAAGACCATTTGCATACTTGGTCGAATGGCGCGCGCTATCGTGAAGTATATAGACAACGTCAACGCACCTATACCATTTAGTTCCCATCATGGAGTCGAATAGTTTTTACATTACTTTGCCTAGCAATGCTAGTATGAACTATTATCCCAACAACAAGGCTTCGAATTATCAAATTCGTATGCCTCGAACCATTTATCTGAATGGAAAATATGAAGTGGCTTTAGCTGAAATTCAATATCCACATACATGGACAACGATGAGACATGACATGGACTATTCTATTCAGTTTCGACAACAACCACTGACAGAGACACTTGACACTATTAATATTCCCTATGGCTACTATAGAACCATACAAGAAATATGCCAGGCAGTGAATGAAGAAGCGACTCATTCTATGAAAGATGATCTTAAAGAAGCTATTCGGATAAAGTATGATAAAATTAGACGACGTGTGTTTCTATTTCTAAATTATGGCTTTGAAGTGTCCTTTTCCGCTGGATTGGCTGAGATTTTAGGATTTATCCCAGATCAATGGTATACTGAAACATGTACAGCTGAACATAAAGCGGATGTGAAACAGGGATTTTATACACTTTATGTGTATTGTAGCATTTGTGAACCACAAGTTGTTGGTGATTATTGTGTGCCTTTGCTACGTTCTGTTGGCATACAAGGCCATGATGGCGACATTATCATGAAAACGTACGGCGAACCGCATTATGTTCCTGTAAACACATCCAAATTTGACGTGATAGAAATGAATATTAAGGTCGACACAGGTTATAATGTTCCATTTCAAACTGGAAAGGTGATCTGTAAACTTCATTTTCGACCAAAAGCAATATGAAAGCTTATACACACGATCCGTCTGCATATCGCAACCATTTTCTTCGTCAAGTGGGCGGGGAATTACCAGGATTCAAAGGAGCGCGAATCCAATATGGTGATGGTATTGGTTCCATACTGGGATCATTGGCTCGCAAAGCTATTCCACTACTTAAGGCTGGGGCTAAGATCGTTGCGCCACATCTTGAGAAGGCTGCAAAGAATGTCGCGAAAGATGTGACGGGCCGAGTAGCAGAACGTGTGTTTGGTGAACAAAAGCGCGTGCAACCGATGAAACGTGTCAGAAGACGAAAAACAGCCAGACGGATAACATCAAAATATCGCAAAGATATTTTTTAAAGAAAAAAAATGTCTCTCATTCATAATCATTCGTGTGAATGTAGTCTTTCTCCATTGGAATGGTTTCACGTACCACCGACGCAAACTGCTGTAGAGAAAAGTTATAATGTTGACTATCAACCACTTACAAGTATTAGAGAAGGCGCTCCAATAGAATTCTACATTCCTGCGAGTACAGAAGAATATCTGGATTTAAAGAACAGCAAACTTCATATTGTATGTCGCATTCTAAAGGTCGATGGAACAGAGTGTGGCGCAGATGATAATGTCTCTTGCATCAATGATGTGTTTAATGGGTTATGGTCTAATATTGAATTGTTTCTGAATGATCGTTTGGTTTCGCATAGCAACAATACTCATGGTTATACCAGCATTATCTCTCATCTCATCCATGATTCGGAAGAAAGTCTACATTCTGAGCGCTCTATGCGTCTCATGTACAAGGATACTGCTGGGTCAATGAATAGTCATGAGGTGAAAAGACCTAATCATGAACAATATGTATCCGGGTTTCATGTCAATGCTGACGGCGGTGACTTGGCTGAGCAACGAAACAATGGCTTACATCATCGTTATTTGCATACACGTCTTAGCCGTGATGTTATGCTTACTGGTGGTTTAAGGATAGATTTGTTTGAGCAGGATCGTTATCTTCCGAATGGTATCAGTTTGAAATTGCGTTTCCATAGACAAAAAGATGACTATGTATTGATGGCTGCAGATAATACCTATAAGGTAGAAGTGAAAGAGGCATTTTTAACCATTCGCAAAGTGAGGGTGAGTCCAGGTATTCAGTTAGGACATACAGATGCATTGATGAAAAGTCCTGCCAAGATCATCATCACTAGAAAAGAATGTAAAGTCTTGGCTATCCCAGCAGGATTTCAGTCTTTTATGAAAGATATGATCTTTTTGGGTCAATTACCAAATCGTATTGTCATTGGTCTGGTTCATAATGAAGCTTTTGGTGGATCAGTATTGAGGAATCCATATGATTTCAAACATTTTGATCTGGACTATATGCAACTGTACACGGATGGTGAACCAGTTCTATCCAAACCTCTCAAGCTTGACATTACACAGAACAAATACCTGGACGCTTTTGAAACGCTTTACAAATCGTTTGATCGGTTGAATGGTGAGAAAAGTTCCATTATAAAACGGGAAGATTGGCCTAGAGGTTATGCTTTATTTTCGTTTGACTTAACACCGGATTATGATGGTGATGATCATTTCACCCTGATCAAGCATGGGAATTTGCGGCTAGAAATGAACTTTGCTACGGCTTTACAACATACAATCAATGTCATTGTCTATGCTGAATTTGACAACATTATTGAAATCAGTGCAAATCGCAGCATTCGATTCGACTACCAGTCATGAACACGAAGCAGATTGATGCCATATTGAGTCATGATGTCATGACCAAAGACTTGTTTCAAGGCGTGTTTGCCATGGACCAGTTACCATCTTTACAACGCGGCGCCTATGTCATCAACACAGACGATCAAGATGAACCAGGAGAACATTGGGTGGCAGTGTATTATGAAAAAGACCCTGCAGAATATTTTGACTCTTATTGACTGTTCCCTCTCGATGATCGTTTAGACATGTTTTTAAGAAATGACTATATGTATAATTCTATCTCATTACAAACGCCAATGTCATCATCATGTGGTTTTTATTGTGTATTTTATATATTACATAGAGCTCGAGGTCAGAGTATGTTTGATATTGTGAATATATTAAAAAGAAAGGATGGTGATTTTATTGTAAAGGATTTTGTATATAGACATTATAAACCATTGTTTTATTAATGTTGTTGTTGTTATATTAGTTAAGTTGTAGTTAAGTTGTTGTTGTTATATTAGTTAAGTTGTTGTTGTTAATTGTTAAATAAAACAAACCAAGTTTCAAACAACTGTCTTGTTTATTGTGTTGTACATACGTTTATTTACAAATTCTTAACTACAAACACTATTTACAAAGTTTACAAACACTATTTACAAAGTTTACAAACACTATTTACAAACTCTTAACTACAAACGCTATTTACACTATTTACAAATTCTTAACTACAAATTCTATTTACACTATTTACAAACTTTTATTTACACTATTTACAAATTCTTAACTACAAACTTTTATTTACAAATTCTATTTACAAAGTTTACAAAGTCTATTTACAAACTCTTAACTACAAAGTCTATTTACACTATTTACAAACTTTTTATTTACAAACACAGTCATTTTTTCAATACATTCATCAATGAATGCCATTCATCAGAATCTAAATTGATATAGGTATCATAGACATTATACCCGCGTTTGTAAATGCTATGAAAGCTCACATAACACACATCACCAAACTTTATCACTTTCACAGTTTCATGTTCAGACAGTTTCAGTTCATATCCTTCTTCTAAGTCAATGTCTATCACACGCATAGGTTGTGTCAGCTCAATGGATTTGGTACCCCGCTTGAGTTGTATTCCTCCCTCTTTGAATTCAAGCGTTAGGTTCTTTCCAATCCAATGCTTGCAACAGCGCGTTCCATTCCACTGTGCTGAGGGTGATGTAGTCGTAGCATTCTGTAAGCTCGTCATATTGGCGAAATTGTACAAACACGTCTAAGCAGTTCTCAGTCACACGCACTTCTAATTCATTTGAGACTGCTAGGAGAAAGCCGGGTATTCTCAACTTGTCTAGGTGATCCTTCAACACGGATTGGTCATCAAGCGATAGGACGAGATACTGTCCAAAATGTCGTAGCACAATATCATCACATAAGTTTCTCATGTATGAGAATCCATATGTCATGGGTTCATAATCCAACACATAGTCTTCCATCTCGTCCATGTATTTTATACTCGGATGATGTTGAACAGCGGATGTTGTATCGCTTCTAGGAATCGTAAGGCTGCATGCCAGTTCTTGATATCAAAGAAGATCAACTGTGCATAGGGTGTATCTGGCACAACTCCCTTATAATCCTTTGGATAATCCTGTAAAAGATTTCTACAGAATGTCACACGTATCTTAGAATCATATTCAGCCACCGTCACTTCCAGTTTATTTTCAAGTCTGCGTTCAAACCCAGGTTCAAGCGGTATGTTTTTAAAGTCTTTCCACACTTAAGGTTTAAACCGATAAGCAGAACTTCTCCGAGAACCCATCATCACTTCATTCCTCTCATTAACTTTAAGGTAAACACCATCGTCCAACATGAGTGCATTCATGATTGTTACCTTGTTATGACTTGTCGTCTTGTCTGCGAAGCCTTTTATCCACTTCTTTCACCTGCTTCTTCATCATTTTCCATTCAGGTATTGTCAGCAAAATTCCCTTTTTCGTTGGACGGTTTTTTCCAGTCCCCTCATCTCTGAGGTATTTTCGAATGTTTACCACACCTTCATTACTTTGTTTAATAATCTTGATATACTTTCCATTGCCTAGAGAAAGCATTCCATCCCACGACTGTGGTGTTGGTGCCGTCGCCGTCGCCGTCTCCACTTTTAATTTCTTGATGGTATTGTCAGAATGTTTCACATTCAAGTCTTTGACTGTATCAGCAAGAGTATCCATATCCGTTGTTGCAGATCTTTTCCGATTCATGTTGACGCTTCAGTGTTCACACCTCAACTAACTCTAAAGTTGAAGTGTCTCCCCCTTATATACTGTAATGCCCATGCGCCAAAGTGGAATAGCCATCACTCATCACATATCGCTTGTCATCAAAAGGAGAGAGAGCCACTTTCCTCAACTTCTCCGAGAAGATCTGGTGGTCATGACTTCGAATGATGTGCCCTGTGGTCATCGTTTGCGTTTGATTGAACAAACTGTCTCTATACTGCTGATGTTTCATACGTCTTTGACACGCGCGAGTGATGCCTTTGGCCGTTTTTCTTTCCCACCATACATCATACTGTACATTTTCGGTCGAAGTCCAACAAACTCTTCTATGGGAATACCCGCCGTCTCATCTTTCATTTTCCCAAGCACTTTCTTGTTCACGTTGGAATGTAGGAAATGATCTGGGGGATAGTCACTTGTATCAAACAAGTCGGCATCTTCCTGCATGTCTTTGTAGATATCTTCCGTTTCTATGTCATAACATAGACTGTCGGTGTCGCTGAACAACAACTTGGCGTCGGGATACTTGGTCATGATGTAGTTGTAATGAAAGTGGAACATGAGCACCTTGCTGAGGTCGAGAATGGTGAAACCAACTTGAATGGGTTTATCCAGAAGCAGATCCACTTTGCGCAAATGTACCGCGGTCAAATCTTCGTTGAAAATTCTAAATTTGTGGAAGGAAGGTTTGGCCACAAGTTTCTTGAACCGCTTTTCTTGGTGAACCAGTTCCACATTCATGCGTTTTCTCACATTTTCCATGGTTTTGCCAAACACAGAGTTGTTCATCAATTTGAAAAAGTCTTTCTCAAACGGGTTCTTGGCCAACTTTCTCTTTTCCGTGTTCAAGGAGATGTATTTTGCCAACCATTTGCTCTGTGCAAACATGATGGCACGATGCACCTTCGTGACTTTCAATCCCAGTGAGATATATTGCTGTAAATTTCTATAATGAAGCACATATTTCTTCTTGTCGCATAAGTTGGGAATGAGCTTTTCACTAGGTTTGCCTTTCATGTTTAGATCTTTCCGTAGCTTCTGACTATGCTCTGATAATTCTCCCACCTTCACACATTTCCGTTCTGGAGCCACTGGATAGTGATTATGATGATCATGGATTGAATATGGGTATTCCAAATCCACTTCTAAAATGTATCCAATCTCATCATCTTCATCCACATCCATAAAGTCAATGGATTCTGGCTCGCTCACCCACATAAATCCACTTTTCGGCATGCTTTGTGACATGGCCCAGCCATACAAGTTGTCTGCATCCAGGTACGTCAAGTAGTTGGTCGGTTTCAAGGGATCGTAATCTGCTACGTAGGGGTTATTTGCTTTCGCATACTTGTGTGTGATGACAGATATTCCTCCACGCAGACCTTGTTCAACCATTTGGTACATGTCAATGTCGTTAATCAATTCCAATTTCACCTTTGTCGCTTTCAACATGGCATCCCACGACAGTCCTGGCGCTGTATAGTAGTGAGCAGGATCTAATTCATACGTGTTGAGACATACGTGACGAAAGTTTTCAAACACGTCAGCCAGCAGCAACACATCTGATTTCAGGTACAAGTCATGGTATTCGCCAAATGTAGTACAGTGGAATGTCTCCCACACCTTCTGCGCATGCGCATAATCCTCATCGCTAATGTCTTCTTCACTGAGCAGACTGTAAAACTTGTCCTTGGACGGCAGTTGTGTTTCAGCAAACTTGGATGGCTCATCCACGTAATCATAAGGGTACACTCCCTTTCTCAACAGTAACTCTTGTTGGTCGCTATCGTGAATGTGTGACGTCATGTTATAAAAGTTATCTTTCCCTTCTGCCGCCAGGTTGGATACCAACTTCTGTAGAGAAGTACTCATGAACTGATAACTGTCCGTAAATTTCAGATTGCTCATGGTGAATGCAATATATTTCTCAACGGTGTTGGGAATGACTGTAATTGTCTCATTTTTGAACTTTCAAATTTCTTCCATGATCAAATGGCTGTCATAGCCTCGTAAATTGTGGAAAAAGACAGGAATGATGAAAGAATCTTCAACATCCTGCTGATCCTTTCGAAATCGGAATTGCAAATTGCATTCACGATGTACAGCTCCGCGGTATTTGCCATTGATATGGTCATGATCTCTCACATGATCTGCTCCTAGAGGCTCATGACAAATGTAGCAATCTGTGGCGTTCTTATAATGCTCTTCATCTTCATGAGTCATCACCATTTTCTTATGCTGTAGCAAGCCATGCACAATACGATCACGCTCATTCACCATATGGTCTAAAAAGACTTTCACAGCATTATCTCCTCGATACAGGACTGGAGCACGTGTATCATACTGGCTGACAACCACATAGGCAAAGCTGTTTGGACGATGATGCTGATACTTGTCTCCTTCATGCTTTTTCGTGAAACATTCAAAGTCTGCATAAAAGACAAACGGCGCTCGCTGTTGTTTGGCTACATTCTTGAACTTGATGAAGGGTTCCTTGGGGAATGATAAACGTTGTGCGCCATGCTTGCCACACACTTCACGATGCTCATCTAAAAGCTCTTGTCGCATAAACCCGTGAAGACAGTTGAAACAATAAAAAGCTACAACATTATGCTTTGATCGATAAGACATCAGTCTGCAGAAATTCTTGATGAGGCAGTAATGTCTTGTCTTGTCATTGCTAATCAAAAGTAAGTTGATTTCTCTCGCACTGGTGTTTCGACTTAGTTGTATGGGAACAACTACATCATGTTCATATCCAAACACGTTAATGGACACATCATTCTCCTTTTCAAACTTTGGAATGTCTGTAATCGGTGTTGGAAATGTCATGCCTTCTACCTTCAATTCGTTCTCAAATGGTGTGTAATGACTCACACGATATGGGTGTTGATGATAATGGTGAGGGTGAAGGTGAGCCAATACAGACCATAAGAAGCACTTGTTGTCTTTATTCTGAATGTTTAACACACTTAATGTATTCTTTACTTTCTTCGGTAGTGGGATAAAACTGCTCGCTTCCAGTGGCGCTGACGTCGCTGTATGCACTTCAATGAATAATATGTTATCCAACACCCAACCAGAGCCTTGTCGCTCATGTTCATCAAACCTGGTAAATAATTTTTTATAGGCTTCTGGTAAGTCCTTCTCAATATCCGATGGATTGTATGCTGCATATGTCGGACTACTGATGAAGGCATTATCCACGTGTTCTACCATCACGCCTTCAACATTTGGTGTCATTTTCTTGAAGCGTGCATGTACCACAATGTACCATTTCATGCCACGGTTTAACGTTTCTAGCAAATGTCTCTTGATTCTATTCTCTTGTTGTCGCATTTCAAGTAGCAAATCTGATCCATCTTCAGGCTCAAACCGTCTTTCCTGCGCGTTTTCACCAAGACTCACTCTTCTGCCTCTGCCTACTTGTCCTGTCTCTTTCTTTCTTTGTTCTTCATGAGACACATTTTCCATCTCATCACATGCATGTGTCTCAAATGCATCCAAAGATGAAAATATCTTGGCGCATTTACAGCAGAGGACTGGATCAGGTCTTTCAACACCATCTTGTACGGTCTTTCGTCTCTTGGCTTCAATCTGCTCAACAAGCTCTTCATGAGCACGTTTCATCCTAGCTGGTTTGCATGTATGTGTCACGAACAATTCCAGAGATGGAAATGTCACATCACAATCATGACAGTAGACTGGTGCCATCGTTGTTGTTTCTTCAACTGCTAGAACTGAAATGAAGTAAGATACACGATTCACTCTTCCTTTTATACCACTTCAATGGTGTGTTAACTCAGCAGAATGTATCACTAGTTGACTAGTTGACATGTTTCACTCATGCTTTTATGCTACTTCCATGTAATCAAAATATGGTGTGTAACTTGTTCAAAAATTGTTAAAATTGCTGACTCAGCAGAATTTTACTTGTGTATATGAATGTCTCACTTACAGTTGTACTGCTGCACTGCTGCACAGCAGAGACATCTAGCGGTGAAGTGAAATGGTCTGCCAAATGGTATTCATCCGCGAAGAAGCACTGTAATGGTGAAATTTTCAGTCAACTATAACGAAAGTTATCACAATTTTAAGTTAAAATGGCGGCAAAAATGCATACAGCCAGCTGCGCAAATAGCCTATGATCATGTTAAAACTTTACATAAAACTGAATCAAATGGTGAAATTTTCATGTAAATCAACCAACTATAATGAAAGTTTTTGTTTACAATAATGCTTATAACCACCTATGCAAATAACCACTTACTGATATGGTCACCACCGTTGCTGCAGTTCATGTGAGTGGGGAGTTTATGCCTTATATACCACTCAGACCTCGTCAAACAGCTCTTGGTTTCAGCTGACTTGACAGAATGTTGCTCGCCTAGGGGGGGGGGGGGTCGGTACATAGTATGTCCTGGGGGGGGGGGGGGGTCGGTACATAGTATGTCCTGGGGGGGGGTCGGTACATATTATGTCCTAGGGGGGGGGGGGTCGGTACATAGTATGTCCTAGGGGGGTGGGTCGGTACATAGTATGTCCTAGGGGGGGGGGGGTCGGTACATAGTATGTCCTGGGGGGGGGTCATGGCTTTTTAGGGTCTGTTGCCATGGTTACACTGATTGACAGGTGGAGTTCATTGGCTTCATGATGATTGACTCGGCCAAAACTATCAAGCAACTTTCGCTCCAGACTTTCGCTCCAGACAGTATGACCTCATTATGACCTCATTATGACCTCATGGATGGCCGCGCCTATCCTTACGCTTATCATGACGTCACTTCCGGTCCAGACGTCACTTCCGGTCCAGACGCTATGACGTCACTTCCAGACATGATGACGTCACTTCCAGACAGTATGACGTCACTTCAAGACAGTATGACGTCACTTCCAGACAGTATGACGTCATCAAGTGGCGTGAAACTCTCGTTTTCACCCTACTGATTCATTTATTTTTTTTTTCAAAAATTCCGAAAAAAATTCAAAAGTTTTCCAATTCACTCAGAAAGCACAAGCAGTATGCACGATCCCCTAAAGACGGCTCACATAAAAAATAAATGAAATCTGATTAAAACTGTAGGAGGAAATACATTTTGAATTTTTCTTCAAAAATTCCCCAAAAATTCCCTGATCGACTCAAAAAGCACAGGCCGTATTCACGACACCCTAAGCACCCTGTCCCAAAATATATGATGTCTGATTAAAACTGTAGGAGAAGATGCATTTTGAGGTATTTTCATCAAAAATCCCCCCAAAAATCAAAAATTTCAAAGTCGAGTCAAATAGCACAAGCCGTATGCCCGACCCACCTAAGGATGCCTCATACCAAAAATAAATGAAATAGGATAAAAACTGTGGGAGGAAATGCATTTTAAAGTTTTTCTTCAAAAATTCCTTAAAAATACAAAAATTTTCCGATCGACTAAAAGAGCGCAAGCCGTATACTCCCTTAGGGATGTCTCATACCAAAAAAAAAAAAAAGAGAAATAAAGAAAGAAAGAAATCGGGTCAAAACTGTAGGGGCAAATGCATCTTGAAGTTTTTTCTTCAAAAACTCACTAAAAATACAAAAATGGTCCGATCGACTGAAAACGCACAAACGTATGCACGACTCTTTAGTGGTGCCTCATACCAAAAATAAATGATATCGGATCGAAAATGTAGGAGATACATTTTAGAAATTTTTCTTACAAAATTCCCCAAAAAATTCAAAAATCACCCGATCGACTAAAAAAGCACAAACCGTATGCGTGGCCGCTTAGGGATGACTCACACCAAAAATAAATGACATCGAATCAAAATTGTTGGAGTAGATGCATTTTGAATTATGTTCGAAATTTTTGCTTCAAAAATTCCCCAAAAGTACAAAAATTGTCCGATCGACTAAAAAAGCACAAGCCGTATGCACGACCATTTAGTGGTGCCTCACACCAAAAATAAATGACATCGGATCAAAAATTGTAGGAGGAAATACAGTTTAAAAATTTTTCTTCAAAAATTCGCAAAAAATTCAAAAATCACTCGATCGACTAAAAAAGCACAAGCCGCATGCATGACCGCTTAGGGATGACTCACACCAAAAATAAATGACATCGAATCTAAATTGTTGGAGTAGATGCATTTTTAATTATGTTCGAAATTTTTGCTTCAAAAATTCCCCAAAAATACAAAAATCGACCGATCGACTAAAAAAGCACAAGCCGTATGCAAGACCACTTAGGGATGAATCACCCCAAAAATAAATGACAACGAATCAAAATTGTAGGAGTAGATGCATTTTGAATTATTTTCGAAATTTTTGCTTAAAAAATTCCCCAAAAATACAAAAATTATTCGATCGACTAAAAAAGCACAAGCCGTATGCGCGACCCTTTAGGGGTGCCTCACACCAAAAATAAATGCAATCGGATATAAAATGTAGGAGGAGATACGTTTTAAAGTTTTTTCTTAAAAAATTCGCCAAAAATTCAAAAATCATTCGATCGACTAAAAAAGCACAAGCCGTATGCATGACCCCTTAGGAATGCCTCACACCAAAAATAAATGACATCAGATCAACATTGTAGGAGGAGATGCATTTTGAACCAAAGTTTACTAAATAAACAACTAACTAACTAACTAACTAACGGACGCCACCTGCAAACCGATAGGAATACCCCAGCTTACGTGTAACGTAAGCTGGGCTAAAAAAAAACCGTGCGAGTAGCTACATCAAGTTTGAAGTCGATGTGACTTTCCGCTATCGAGATATTTTGTTTAACCACATAATTTTTTTATGTAATGACGCCTTCAATCATTTCATTGACCCAAGGAATACCCATCTGGTTCAAATTATATGCATATTTTACGTGATAATACAATTTTTTTACGTAATGACGTCACACGTCTTCCCTAATAACGTGTATGCGTCAAAAGTTGGTGGAAGCATCCGACTTATACAAGGAATAAACAGATCAAGTTTGAAGTCGATCCGATTTTTCGTTCTCCTAATCTGGTATTCTTTGGTTTATAATTTTTAATTCCGATATTCTTAATTTTGAGAATAAAAAAGACAAAATCAACTGTTCTTTTGAAAGTTTATTTCACGTAAATAGCAGTGCTATTTTCCCCTCCAAGTTTATTTACTTAGTAATATTCATGACATAAAACTTAACCGATAAATACATAAAATAACCATACACTACGGAAGTTCTTGCCAAATTTATATTCCACAAAATCCAAGCATCTACACAGTAATCTGCAACGTATATCACTTCATTGTACAAATGTTAACTTTTGCTAATTACTTTACAATCGCTTTAAGGTTTGGTGCAAAAATGCTTAAAAGTTTACTCCACGCATGTTTAGAGATACACCAGGGTCCGTATGCGCAAAACAGTCCTAGTTACGCGACCTCAACGGCGTTAGTGACGTAACTAAGCCAGTGCTGTGTTATGGATACGGGCCGTTGCCATAGTAACGTCACGCTAATTTTTCAGGGGATTATAAGCCGTATCTTAAGACCAAATGGACAGCCTCTGTGTTTTATAAACATTTCAGCATCGAATGGGGTTGGGTGGGGATGGTTGTCACTATTAGTCGGAGGGTGGGGGAGGTACTTGAAGGTAGGGGTGGGGGGGGGGGGGAGAGGGGCAGGAAACTTTTAGGGAGGAAAGCTGATCCCAATTACCGGTCCCTACAGCCGTGATACTCATAAAGCATCGTAGCGAACGATGCTTGTGTGCTTTGATGCTTTATCACTGAAATTATCGGTTAAATCTTCATATTTTGTGTACGTCAAACAAATGTGGGGGAACAGCGGTTAATGCACTCATTCTTAAACAACCCATGTTTACATATGTAAGAAGAGTTGCTAATAAAAACCAAACCAAGCCGCGTTATTTTTTGTTTTGGGATTTTGATATCCGCTGTGAACAGGCACCAGTCCAATAATGTCAGCTCAACACTGCTGATGTATTTTCCTGGAAGTGAACTTGAGGTGAATATATTTTTAAACCGTGCACAGTGTAACAGTATCGGGTTGCAACTGGAATTACCTTGCAAAATGAGGTTTGTGCCTGTAGTAGATCGCAGAAGCAGCTGATATTACGCAAGAGAGATCAGAAAGTGCTATCCACCAGGAGAACAAGGACCCCTCCCCTCACACCCCTTCCCCCACAGGGCCTTGGTGAATTCTTCACGGGTAGAGAACGTTGGCAATGTGCTGATAGCAATATGGTTCGGGATGGGAGTGGGGGGTGGGATGAGATTATCATTGGAAACAGGCAATTTTCAAGAAGCTCATCTTCAACCGCTTTTAATAGACAAAGCTATGACGTCAAAGCGCGCTTATTTATACGCTGGCACCATTCTGGACGAACGGATCATTCCTGCACAGACAAGGCCATTCAGCAGCTGCTCATTGAAAAGGTTCTTTTTTCCTCATCAGCAGTGAGCAGTAGCATTTTGTACGAAGCTTTGTGCGAAAGATTATCTGTTACTGACTATATACACTCGTATTCAAGCACTGATCTACGTCATGATCCACATCATGATCTATGTCATGACCCACGTCATGATCCACGTCATGATCTACACAAAAAAAATCGGCAGTCGCTGTGCAGTGCACTGTTAGATGACGTACAGCGCTGGGAGTTAGCTCACAGCACAGTCCCATTCACAGATCCGGCGCACAAGAAAAAAAAAAACAAACTACCGGTTGACAATAGAACCCGTGTGAAAAGGTATATTATTTTCTCATTATTTTTCACCAATCCCTTTTTGTTTGTTTTTTTTTTTTTTTTGTTTTGATTTTTTGTTTTGTTTTGTGTGTGTGTGTGTGTGTTTTTTTTTGATTGGTGAAAAATAATATACCTTTTCAGACAAATATTCTATTGTCAAACGGTATTTGTTTATACCCTCTTCTAGACCCCCTTGCCTCTTTAGTTTCAAAATGGCACCATATCTGTGAAAGGGAATATAAGACACAGTGTTCACCCTGCGCATGCGTATCCGCGACAGTCCTTCAACGAAATGGTTTTAGTCCCGATTTCTTAATTATACCTCACTGATGTTTTTTCTGTGCAGTTTTCTGTGCCCAATAATTGCACGCTGTTGAGAACAGTTCTTCTCTAACTTTGCTCATTCTCTAAGTTCACAGGAAGAGTGGAAAACAGAAAAAACAACAGCAGAAAAAAAAACAACAGCAGACATCAAAGCCATTTCCTATCGTTTGAACGCCCACAAATTATTGCGTCGAGTGATAAAACCAGTAAGGAAATTCTTTTCTTCTCGAAGTGTTTATCAACAAATGGACCAGGACGTGAAAAGTTGTAATATCCAAGTCACCTTGGACTGCATTTTTTTTATTTTGGGAAGTCGCTTGTTTTGTTCAACATTTCAATCATTTTGTGCTTTCACTTCTGTACTTTTTGCAGCAGCATCGATATGAATCAGTATTTACAACCATTCTTAGACCAGACCCGGATCACATCTATAGTTTAATTTACAAATTTAATGCCTTGACACACAAATGTCTTCTGGTATTAACCGGACAAACATAAAACTAAACAATTAATCTGACCCTGTGCTGTTACACACTTCTAGCAAACCGAGTGTCGTGTGCAATTTAACCCGACATAAGGACACACGCTCTACACATACTGATGAAAAATACACTCACAACCGCTTTCACGACCAACACTGAAGGTCATTTTTAGGGATCAAAGTAAGTGTTATCTTTTGAGGGACTACAAGTTTTTCAGTACAACTATTCGTGAAATGTCGTTGATGATTTTTTCAGCGTTAAGAGGCGAACATTTTACCTCTCCCCGAGCCCTTACTCAGTCGGTTTGCCCGACCTCAAAGAACAACATGAATACTCCGCAATGTGAATTTGTTCCATCGCAATCATTTTTTTAAATCTAGAGCACCCCAAAAATAAAATTATACTAATAGTGGAGAAGTATCAACAGAAAAAATCAATAAAAACAGTAAACAAATCACACGTGGCCGGAACAAGCGGCAAATCAAGTAATTCTCAAGCCATTTCTTTCGCGAAACAAACCACTACTCTGAGTGACTCCCTCAAATGTGCGCATGTTTATGTAGGATTCCTACACCAGGTGTTACAATAGCCTTACGGTACAAAAACTATAAGTTATGTGCACATGTTATGTCAAGTGTATATCTAAAAAATCCTGCAACAAACATCTCTCATTATATGCTTGGATATACAGACAAAATAATCAGAGGAACCTTAAAGTGATGGAAGCGTTTAAATTGGCGAATTTAATGCGGAACCCATAGGAAAAAATCCGATTTCTTTTAATGTATACACAGGGCACTCTCATGGAATAAATGGGAGGGGGACGTGCGATTTTCATCCCAAAGCATATACGGAAAAGTTCGATTTTTTTCCATGAACTACTCGGGGTGGGGGGTGATGGGATTTTCCCATGGAATACTCTGGTAAATGCGATTTTATCATGAGTTTATCTGATACACTCAAGCGAGGGAACCTCTGAATCAAAATGAGGGCGTGAGCTAACAACATCAAGGCCATTGTATAAACCCACCGAGGGCTATTTTCATCACAGAACGTCTTCCTGAACTCAACATTTCTTTACAACACTTAAATAATCGCATTTGTAAACTTATTCGCTCGAGTAATCGTTTTTAAGTCTGCAAATATAAAACATACACATATCCTGCAACAGATATTAGGGACACATTTTAAAAAACAGAATTTCACTCTTGAACAGCAACATTATTCTTCAAATGACTAGCTTTTGTTGCTTTGTTGTGAATCATTTTCTTTACAATAAAATATTTCATAAAAGTTTGGTGCATAGTAACGAAGTTTCCTTCAAACGAGCTGGGACCACAAAACTTTCTATATTGATTTGACCCTGAATGTAAAAATACCAACCAGTGTATTAAATAGACTGCAGCAACTTATGTCAAGTTTTTAAAGTAACCTTTAAAGTAACCTTTACAAACTAATTTGTACATCAACAGGTTATGTTTACCCAAAATTACGATACGAAAACCACAATTGAAGGGGTCTATGCATAAACCTGATAACTGCACTTATCAGCAGTGGAGAAAAACGCGTTTAAAGTTTAAAATTTGAGTAACAAATATAGGTTTTTCCCAGCGCATTTTCCTAAAAAATGCCCACTCCTAATCAGTTTTGAGGTGTAAGACTTACACATGTGATAGAAAAGAGGCCAAGAAATACCGTGGTGGTAATAGTGCATTTTCCAGATAAATGGAGTTATCAAGTTTATGCATGGATCCCTTCAATTCATTCAGCGAAACTAGAGAAACTAGCTGTTTTTTATTTACTTATGTATTTATTTACTTTTTAAATTTACGACGTCAATTTGCAAAATCCAAACTGAAGTGCGCGTAAGCATTTCGAAGTTTAAGTGCATATGCACTTTGAATACTACAGATATATAGGTTAATGGAAATTTTCCCGTGCAGGAACAAACCCCTACCCCTCCCCGGCTTTACTAAAGCCTTATATTTACACCTTAAAGTGCTTCAAATGGCCACACAGTGTCCGACACTCACTGTCTAATGGCCACATAGTGTCTGACACTCACTGTCTAAGACACCGCCATTTATAATCCATTGTTTCTAAAACAAAACTTCTGTGCCTCGTTTTTTTCTTTCAAATTTTCTTTTATTTTCGAAATCCCATCATAAAAAGTGAGTTTTGAAGCGTGCTTTTGTCGATCAACATTGCCAGTGCACCTTTTCAAAGGCAACTTCCGACCAAGCCTAAATCACGATTGAACTGAGGTGGGAAGGGGGTGAGTTCTGTCACGGGTGTCACACGATCACGCCACATCGACCAAGCATTCATATTCAGCTTTCCAATGCTTTAACTGCGAAAGACACACTACGCCCGTGCCAGGCGTTGTCAGACCCGCCACAACACCGTCACATGTCAGTTACGTCACATACACGCCACCTGCAGGCACGTATACGTGACTCCATACACATAGATACGCACAAGAGATTAGATAACCCACTCTCTATATAGTATAAAACCAGCCTATAGATACACCTCAAACTGCTTGTTTCCAGCTTTAGACGCCGATTCTTCGTCCGCGTCCTTGCCATTGTTCTTGCCATTTTCCGTCACGTGACCGACCTTGACACTGGCACTCTTCTTCTCTGCATCCCTCTTCAGCAGCTCATTCAAGCGTGACCGATCGTTGAACATGGACTGTGGTCGTGAACTTGTTGTTTCCTCTACAAACACACAATAACTAACGTTTTTTTTTTTTGTCGTTGTTGTTGTTCTTTCTAAACAACAGAAGCACGTGACAGAAGGGTGAATTAGTAACCTATCCATACTTCTAACCATTATAGAAAGAGCTATAGACGGTAAGTAGCAGACTTGGATTTATTTCAGCACAGCACGAGGAACTACCAGATGCTTGTGCGCTCCCTTCTCGGACAGATCCCTGACACTAACGTACGGAAGCACGCGCTAACAGACCAGCCCTGCTCACCAGAGGACAGGCGCGGAGAACCGGAAATGCTTGTCCGGTTACCCTCGCATCCGTTCTTACAGGGGCCCACCAAATGTTTTTATTTCTTTCTTTCTTTTTTTCAAGCAACTTTTTACATTTTGCTAAAAAAAATATATTGTCATTTTAGTTAATTCACAAAACCTGGGCGTAATCTGGTTAGTGGTTGGGAGAGGGAGTTTATGAGAAACACCCAGGTCCTTGCATAAAATGTTGATACACAATGATGTGCAAGGTTTGCTTTGTAACTGAAATCTCACATTGTTTATATTAAAATATTTATAACGACGTGATGCAGTTTAATTATGACAAATACTCGTCCACACAAATATAACATTAACCTTTATGGAAAAATGCATCAAGCAAATTGGCCACAATGCAGCTAAAAAGAAGCGTCGTAAGAATGGCAATTTGTTGTCAGGCAGTTTGCACAACTTAACGGATGTTGCGTAGGCGCACTAAGTTACAGGTTTCAAATTTGACGTCAT
Organism: Protula sp. h YS-2021; assembly: GCA_949752745.1. Classification (NCBI taxonomy): domain Eukaryota; kingdom Metazoa; phylum Annelida; class Polychaeta; order Sabellida; family Serpulidae; genus Protula; species Protula sp. h YS-2021. The sequence goes on along the minus strand of OX457027.1, from coordinate 77,624,090 downwards.
ACTTGATACAAAACAAAGATGCGTTAATCAAGCAAAACCATGGTAACTGGCAAATATACAGGTCATGACACAAAGCGGCTGGAATCTGTTGAAAGAAAAACAAGCGTATGTGGATTTTTTTTGCCAAAAACATTTTAAGCAGCATGCACTGATAAGCCTATGAACTACAGCTAATCTGCATATTCAAGTACACAAGTATAAAATATGTACACTAATGCTATAAATATGAGACTACCTGAAAGCGGGCGGAAGTACAGTCAGAAAACAATGAACAGGCTACGTAGTTTGGAGCCACAAGAATAGGCGTGTTGTCAAGGCAACACGAAATGCGAAACCAAAGTAGCAAGACCCGGCTCTTCCTCCCCTACCCATTCCTCCGGGTGATCATGTGTCATACATGTGACTTACTCACACAGGTATGGGTGTGTCGCCGTTTTAGAAGAGAAGGAGGGGGGGGGGGGGGGCTGAGAGTTACGGAGCGTGTCTTCGATACTGCGACAAGTCAAAACCATCAAAAATAGTTCCCACTGTTTTACAGGTCCAAAAACTACAAATTTGTTAGGGGAGATTCTCGAAAGCCCTGATATGGAATTGGAAGAGAATTGGCATACAAGTTTAAGAAGCTCGATTGGTTGGTCAAGAAAGGGAGCGGTGAACCAGAAAGAAAGACGACTTGGAAAGCAGTTAGGCTTGACAAAGAAAGAAGGAAAGAAAACACAAGCAAAAAAAAAAAAAAAAAAAAAAGAAAGAAAAATACCCCAATAACAAGAATTCTTCCTCGGGAGATTGGAAGAGCACTGCGGCAGTGGCGAATACTTCTCACTCATAGAGATAAAAGAACGAGCCTAAGGTATACAAGTCAACATTTTTACCAGCACTAACCCACAACAATAAACAAGTCAACATGTTACCAGCACTACTCACAACAATAGACATATCATGTTACCACATGGCATTCGAAACTAGTCACCGGGAATATTCATGCAACGTATGTTCCACTAATAAAGGCCTTCCACACGAATATAAAAGGCTTCGAGAAAAACGCCATCTTCTAAACAATACGGGAAGACAGAAATGTCAAGATATTCAGCAAAATGGAAGAAAATAAACGGGCAAACCAAACCATGCAGGTCCAACAGAACGGGTGCCACAACAGAATCAATCCGCGTTAGGAAAAATCTCACCCGGAAGTTACGCCTCCGATTCCGTATTATCTGAGTGGCGAACAGAGAAAAACAGAAAAGCGTTTATACAGAAAACCATGTAAAGCTTCAAAATCTGGGTACTGTTATACAACACTCAAAGACAATACCGATAAATAACGGGGTTAATACATGTACGGATACCTGCTTACGTTTGTGACGTCAATAGCATAAAGGGCGTAAATTGCCATGGCAACCAACCGTTTTTCAATTACCGGCTGCTTTTTTTTTTTTTTTTGCAGTGGGACCATAAACAACGTAATACAGACACGATCTCAATATTTTGAACTAACGTCGGTTAATTTTTCTGTATTAAAATGAAAAATGGTGAACACAAACATTTGGACGGATTTTTTTTCATTAGGTTTAGCCCCTTCAATACGACTGCTTGTGATCCGTGTTCTGTCCCCGCCCCACCCCACCCCATCCCCTCCCCCACCCTCCTCCACAACCACCTTCCGATGACATATCGCTGATGTATAAGTCCCGATTAACCGCCTCGATAAATCTCGGCGAAGCGGGAAGGTAGCGGAGGCTTGCGGTGGGGGGACAGGGGGGGGGGGGGCGGTCAGATAAGATTTGATATTTTCTCTTGTTGGGCATTCTTCGCTTGGATAACGACGTTAGTAAAAACGTCCGAGATGTGACATGACATTCAACCGACAGACTAGAACATATCGATAGCTCAGTCCTGACTTAAAATCTCGGGCTATGCTCAATTCGTGCGAGACATTATGCGATGAGTCACACAAACCTAAGCATTAAACACGTAAACCTGAAATCAGCAAGAACTAAATACATGTATGAGGTTCAATTTTTGCACGCGGTGCATTATTCTTGGTTGCAGATTAAAATACAAAGATATACTTGAAATGCACAAAGCGGACAGCAAAAAAGCTATAAATATTTAACGCCAAAAACTTCACTTACAGGAACATACAAAATAGCTACTCCTTTTCAACTGAAAGCAAAATGCGAATACAGATGTATTTGAGTAAAACATATAATTGGGATTACATTAAATCAACACCATTATTTTAAGATATCATACGAGAACCATCGGAATAAATGGCAACGGAAATAATGGCAACGGAGAAAATGGCAACGTCCTAAATACACAGAAAGTTCGTCAGTCTCTTATCAAAGTTTATTGTTCAGACTGTTTGCAGGGGTTTCCAAAGGCAATGACGCAGAGTCTTACTGGTACCAACAATAATCATTCGCGAATCGGTGTCCGGTCCGTGGCCGTGGGTTTAAGAACATCCGGGGATTAAGGCCAGAAGTCTGCGACCATTCCCCCTGTATAGCAAGATGGCGAATATGGTCCGGCACAGCTGGCACACGACCTAATCGTTGATTTCGGAGGGTCCGCCTTATCGACTTCCCTCTGCCGAGATCCACGTCGATTTCATCCATGGCCTGGGTCAATACCTGGGCCGGTTTGCCCAAGCTCTGCTTCGCTTGCTGCTTTATTTTAGCGTGACACTTATGGTGGCATTTATCAAATTCTCCTTCGAGTCATGGCTGTTCTCGAAAAGGAGCGCACGTTTGTTGTTGTTTTTAGTATTGCTTACAGTCACTGGTGCATTTAACGCCTACTAGGGCGAATATGGCCAATCTCGCCGATTTCTGTTGTGTACATGAAACCATGCAGGCAAAGCTTCTCGTCACTTTCATTCTTTGCAATTACTTCCATTTTTTCTGATACAAATTGAAAGTTTTCTTGCCTCAGATTTAATATCTGGTTTCATTTCGGCATCGTGGGGCTTGGGGTCTTTGGGAGTACTGGGATTAAGCTCTGTGTCTAACGGATCCTTTTTTCGTGGCACTGTGTGGCATTTAGGACGAGTGGTAATGTCTTTGATCATGAGTAATCACGGGGCTAGTTTCTCTCAAGCAATGCAGCCATTTAACCCACGAGTGCAAGCAAGAACCTTTCATCTTTTATTTAGGCTTCAATTTTGGGCAACAGTAAAATTCAAAATAACTTGCCATTTTATTTATTTTTTTTCACTTTTTCATTTTGCCATTTTCTCTGTTGCAATTGTTTCCAGTTGCCATTAGTGCTGTTGCCATATTTTCCGTTGCCATTTTCCCCAAAACCGAACCATCACCCACTTCGTGAAAGGATGTGTCATCTAAAACTCAAATTCCTAATTGACTCCTTCTGACGATCTTTATGACCAAATTTATACGATCGATTCATGAAGTTAACCGGTCGATTTACCGAATTTTAGATTCATCGCTTTATGCGATCGATGCAGCGACCTTAAACAGTCAATTCATCGACTTTGTGTGGTCGATTAATCGACTTTGTGTGGTCGATTAATCGACTTTGTGTGGCCGATTGATCGAATTTTTACGGTTGATGTATCGACTTTACATGTCTGATTTAGATCGACTTTATACGATCGATTCATCTACTTTTTACGGTCGATTCATCGACTCTCTACGGTTGATTCAGCAGATATACTGAACAGTAGGTGAATTGACCATATGAAGTCTACAGATCGACCGTATGAAGTCGATGAAGCGACCGTATTGCTGTGTACTTGATTGTAGTTCTTTGCCATGCCTTCCATGGCGTCAAATATGAAGTTGTAAATCTGAGAAACAGGTTTTTAGCTGATCGAGGGAAAGTATCAAAACAACTACCACTTACCACCACTCTCCCACCAATAATCCTAAAAAACCTCAATAATAACCTTTATATAATCTCATTCCACAACCTTTGAATAGCCAATAATACGTTCGCATGCAAATTATTCCTCCAGTAAATTGAAAGAAATTTACAAAAATAACTTGCCACAGCCGCTCATAAGCATACCTCAGAAGGAGACTGCCATCGGCGACCGAAAATCCCTCTTTGTAAAATTAAGTTTGTTAATTTTGTTTGAGCAGCATGTGTAATGGGCGTATTGCTTTCGCTACCACAGGGGTACGATCCCATCCACTCCGGATCCTTTTGTGTCACATATTGTTTATTGCTTCACGCGTGCCTCGTTTTTTTTACCCCCCCCCCCCCCCCGTGCCCTCTCTGTATATATTAGCCGCGGGCTGACCCCCTTTCACCAGTACGCTTGACACAGAGCGTAAAGACTGCAGCAGTTTATTTTTCAACTGTCCACCACCATCCCTTCACCCCCCCCCCCCTTATGTTATAATTGCATAGGAATGTGCTCAGCGTCCACAATTTTATCAAAAATTGTTGCCACAGTAATAGAAAAGGTAGTTAGGAGTAGTATCTTGGACAAGTTACAGCAACACTGTATGTTCTTGTTATCATTGCTAGTGGTAAATAAAAACAAGTATTTCCAACTTGCTGTTTCTATTATTAGAAGACAAGAGACGCTGATTTAAAGCAGACTCTTCTCGCACTTGCCAAACAAAGGTTTTCAAGTGTACTGTTGTCATACTTCTGCCATGGATCTAATGCATTGTTTTGAGTTGTATATTACGAACAGCCGCTTACACTTTGTTAAGCGGATCCTATTACTATTATTATCATTACAGGTGTCAAGTTAGTCGGGTTCGGTTATTGCCAAGCTGGTCTACGACTCATAATGCCTGTTATTTGGAAGAACTTCTGTATTTTCAACACATCATAATTTCAGAAGAGGTCCGCTCTTCCCTGGAGTATGTCATCATAAGTTCCCTGGAGAAAAAGTCAGGAATGATTTGCATAATACGGTCATCGCTGATTGGATTAATCACCCGGAGCTGGTGAGGCTATAAACTGGTGAGGCTATAAACTGCTGAGTATACAGTCAGATCAAAGTTTCACTATAAAAATATGATACTTCTAACTCAACATACGACAACTTCTAGACATGGCTTACAGCAGATGGAAGAAAAAAAGCAATATACTTGTCAATAACGACTTTCAGTATGTCGGAAATCGAACAACAAAAGACACAAGTATGTCAGTGAAACTGACTGAGTCCCCCGCAGGCGTGCAATTCCACGATTTCAATAGAAAAAATAAAAAAAATAACATATGTCAGGTTATTTCGACCCTTTGAACCTAAAAAGCGTTACGTAATGGGTACCTCGATTACCTTGACCACTTCGGTCATGGTCAATGTCGAAAACCGGAAGTTCCCAAAACGGTTAGAGGTAGTGCGATTTTAAGCTTATTTTTGACCCTTTTGGCCTAAAAGAGACGATGTAAGGGAAGAGCTACCTTGGTGACCTAAACCTCCTCGTTCTTGGGTCAGTTCTGAATTTTAAGAGTTCAGGATCGTATTTTTGTGGCCCCTAAGTGTAATTTTCGCTACTCGGTAGCGAAAACGGTCTACTTTTCAATTTGAAATCGTAGGCGTTATGGGCAGTAGGCATATGAGCCGCAGGCCAACTGGGTTGCAATCGGTTACTTGTACTTTGTAATTCAGTAAAATAACTTTATTAATGTGTAAAGATTTGAATTAATTAGGTAAAACCCTGGTAACGCCTGGTAAATATATAAAGTGAAGAACACATCATGTTCTTCGGTCAGGAATAACCGGCTGAAGGTGTGATGGAAGTACCAACTAAAAGTTTGGGAAATACGAAACAAAAGCCTCGATCATTGCGGAGAACTCCCTAATGCTAAAGGCTTTTAAATAACCAATGTTAGGTCAGGCGGACAGGGTCAAGCGTCTGGTGTACTACTATATCTGACTACTGGCAAACATTCGTCTTCGATTTACTTATGGCGATACGACGGGGCACTAGCAGATGATACCAGTGACATGGTCGAGTCAAGTGAATTCCAAATCGCCATGAAATCAAAATCCAAATCGCGATTAACGAATATAAATTAAGAAGAATATTAACAGTCAATTATTAAATGCAATCACTGGGTACAGTTGAAACAATAAAAAATACATAAATATGAAGAACACATCTTAATACAAACACACCTAACACGCGTATGCAATAAGATCATTCTCAATTACTTTTCAGTAAATCCTAACAGAAAACTGTTAAAGCAAGATGGAGTGACTATTTTTCTTTTTAAAGAAATAATTGAAGTTGCACTGTCACCAGATCGAGTTACATTCCAGTTGATCATGCCGGGCAATACCAACTTTCACTCTTCCTGCATATAACTGCATATTATACTCTCCATGCTCACGAAAATATCAACAAGATGCATCCATTTAAGCGATTAGTCTTGATTACATTTGCATGTAAAATTATGGATTCTTCTCATAATATGGAATTTATATAATTAATTGCAGCCAAGCATGGGTACTTCAGGAGTGTTTCAAGTCAGAAATAGAGTCATAATTGATGTTTCAGGCTTGAGAAAAAAGTATGTTAATATTGAATACAGAAGAAAAGCGCTGCTGGTAATTACAGTAAAACCTCTTCACAAGGAACACCTCTAAGAACATGAAGGATACTCCTTAATAAGAGGTTCCTAATTAAGGAAATTATTGGCGTCCGGACCAAAAATCTTATTCTGCTATTTGGGGTTGTAACTGAATAAGAGGTGTTCCGTTACGGAGGTTTCACTGTATTAGCCCATCACCTTTATCACTTGAAGACGATTGTGATGAAAACGGCCGAGTTCGTGCTTTCGAGAATTTGGCAGGAGAATTTTCAACTTTTCCGGCTTGTGACGTTAAGGCAGGCGTAGTGGACGAGGAACTACTTTTCTCGTTTCTGTTGCGATCTAACAACGCGATTCGGTCTTTGATCGAGGATCGGCGTTTCGAATAATCGGGTTTTTCTTCCGAGTCGGATCCGGCTCGAGAGTCGTCGTCAGGTTCTATACGGGTAAAAAGTGGGAAGAAACAAACACATGCAGAAACAAACAAACGGATGCTCTTGGAATAGATTTGAATGAAATACTGAAGGTTGATCAGAACATTTTCAATGTATCATCACTTCGCTTGTGAAGAAGAACATGTAAAGTCAAAGCTGATTAAAATAAATGTGAAAATTTGAAATTTAATCAATAATGCCAGTGTTATTATCCATTAAGGCCCCGAGAATTAAAATTTAGATTCACAACTTATTAATAACAAGCATGTCCGGGGACATGGTGACCAGCCGTGACCTACAGAATATATATCCAAGAATCACAGACAAAATCATGACCAAATTGGCAGACAGCGGTTACGAAAAAAAGCCGTAACTGAATGGAGAAAATATTCGCTCACTTGCTCGGTGTAGTTGTCATCACAGCGTACCAAATCAAAGTGAGCGGCCATACTCAAAATTGTGGGAGAAGAAGCAATTTGAAAATTAGACACAAAAAAAAAATGTCCCCATTTGGTCAATTTTTTTCGGAACGCCAAAATGAGTAATTTTTCAAAAGAGGCCTACCTAGGGAGTATTCGTTAAAAATTTGAAGAAAATCTGATCAAAATTGTGGGATAAGAAGCTTTTGAAAATTGGCAACCACAAAATTAAAAAATGTCCCCCATGTGGCCAATTTTTGACTGATCGCCAAAAAGAGTAATTTTTCACGACAAGTCTAGCTAGAGAACAACTTTCCAAAATAGGAAAGGAATCCGATCAAAATTTTACGAGAAGAAGCAATTTGAAAATTTGACACCAAAAAATAACAAAAAAATGTCCCCCATTTGGCCAATTTTTGGCGGATCGCCAAAACGAGTAATTTTTCAAAAGAGGTCTACCTGGGGAATATGGGTGCAAAATTTGAAGAAAATCTGATCAAAATTGTGGGAGAAAAGGCATTTTGAAAATTAGCAACCACAAAATTACAAATGTCTCCCATTTGGCCAATTTTTGGCGGATCGCCAAACAAAGTAATTTTTCAAGAGAGGTCTAGCTGGAGACCAACTATCCAAAATTGGAAAGGAATCCGAGCAAAATTGTGGGAGAAGAAACAATTTGAAAATTTTACACCAAAAAATTAAAAAATGTCCCCCATTTTGCCAATTTTTGGCGGATCGCCTCAAAAGAGGCCTACCTAGGGAATATTCGTGCAAAATTTGAAGAAAATCTGATCACAATTGTGGGAGAAGAAGCATTTTTATAAAATTGGCAACCGAAAAATTTCAAATGTCCCCCATTTAGCCAATTTTTGGCGGATCGCCAAAAAAAAAATTATAAAGAAAGGCCTAACTAGAGAACATTCGTGTATAATTCGAGAGGAATCCGATCAAAACTGAAGGAGAATGAGCATTCTGAAAATTGGCAACCACAAAATTACAAATGTCCCCCATTTGGCCAATTTTTGGCGGATCGCCAAAAAGAGTAACTTTTCAAGACAGGTCTACCTTGAGAACAATTATCCAAAATTGGAAAGGAATCCGATCAAAATTGTGCGAGAAGAAGCAATTTGAAAATTTGACACCAAAAAATTAAAAAATGTCCCCCATTTGGCCAATTCTTGGCGGATCGTCAAATTGAGTAATTTTTAAAAAGAGGCCTAACTTAGGAATATTCGTGCAAAATTTGAAGAAAATCTGATCAAAATTGTGGGATAAGAAGCATTTTGAAAATTGGCAACCACAAAATTACAAATGTCCCCCATTTGGCCAATTTTTGGCGGATCGCCAAAAAGAGTACTTTTTTACGACAGGTCTAGCTAGAGAACAACTATCTAAAATTGGAAAGGAATCCGATCAAATTTGTGCGAGAAGAAGCAATTTGACACCTAAAAATTAAAAAATGTCCCCCATTTAACCAATTTTTGGCGGATAGCCAAAATGAGCAATTTTTCAAAAGAGGTCTATCTAGGGAATATGGGTGCAAAATTTGAAGAAAATCTGACCAAAATTGTGGGAGAAGAAGCATTTTGAAAATTGGCAACCACAAAATTACAAATGTCCCCCATTTGGCCAATTTTTGGTGGATCGCCAAAAAGAGTAATTTTTCAAGATAGGTCTACTTTGAGAAAAACTATCAAAAATTGGAAAGGAATCCGATCAAATTTGTGCGAGAAGAAGCAATTTGACACCTAAAAATTAAAAAATGTCCCCCATTTAGCCAATTTTTGGCGGATCGTCAAAATGAGTAATTTTTGAAAAGAAGCCTACCTAGGGAATATTTGTGCAAAATTTGGAGAAAATCTGATCAAAATTGTGGAAGAAGAAGCATTTTGAAAATTGGCAACCACAAATTACAAATGTCCCCCATTTGGCCAATTTTTGGCGGATCGCCAAAAAGAGTAATTTTTCAAGACAGGTCTAGCTAGAGAACAACTATCCAAAATTGGAAAGGAATCCGATCAAAATTGTGCGAGAAGAAGCAATTTGAAAATTTGACACCAAAAAATTAAAAAATGTCCCCTATTTGGCCAAATTTTGGCGGATCGCTAAAATGAGTAATTTTTTAAAAGAGGTCTACCTAGGGAATATTCGTGTAAAATTTGAGAGGAATCCGATCAAAACTGAAGGAGAAGAAGCATTTTGAAAATTGGCAACCGAAAAATTTGAAATGCCCCCCATTTAGCCAATTTTTGGTGTACCGCCAAAAAAAATAATTTTTAAAGACAGGTATACCTAGAGAACATTCGTGTAAAATTTGAGAGGAATCCGATCAAAACTGAAGGAGAAGAAGCATTTTAAGTAAAAGTTTACACACGTACATACACACGTACATACGTACATACGTACATACGGACGACGGATACCCCTCTATTGATAAGATAAGACCAGCCCGACATAGTCGGCTGGTCTAAAAATGTCAACTGCAATGTTAAGGAAGACATGTTTGAATAAAACTGGAGTGTTGTGGATTAGCATTGTTAGTTTCGAAAACACATCCCTCAAAACCAAGCAAGCAAAATTAAATTCAACTTACTTCACAAAATGGTCTAGTTAATTTTTGTTAATTTCATTTAATTTTTGCACGTATTATGCGAGGTTATAAGCAGTATACGACCACACACAACAAAGCACATACATAGAAGCGCACACAGGAGCGAAGAGTGGGACGCGGAAAACGCGCCTTTTCTCGGCATAAACTCAAGTTTTCGGTGCATGGAAGGACATGTCCTGCACGCTATTCCTTGTCACATATTTAGGAACGACATTAACACAGAGCAAGCAGTGTATCATTGTCAGGGCATCTTATAATACTGAAATGGCAATCTACTTTCTTTCTAGTTTATTAGCGAACTCGCAACCAAAACGAAACAAAAAAAATCGCGGAACCTTTAACCACCATTCAGATCAATCTTTCCAAAGGACAACCGATCATTTTCCAACTGTTAGCATGTGGAACCTTTGGTAAGTGTCCAGATTGTGATTCAGGTTACGATAGCACGGTTATGGTTAGTATTTTAACTGCATGCGCCCACTTTGTTGATACAGAAGAAAGTGGGGTGGTGGTGGTGGGGGAGGGGGCAGGAAGATGTGGAAGACACGAAGAGGTTAGAGATTTGTCTTCATACAAGAAAAAGGTTAGGACCCTCTCACTGGGAACCGCTTTCCCTGCGAGCACGGAACGAAAAAGCACCAGCACACATCGACGTTTGCAAACACGCATGCAACCCGACACCACAATACAGCAATAACACGCCTCATGATAAGTTTATATGTAGCACTAACCCGCCGCATGACGGACTCATATACAGCAATGACACGTGTCATGACGGATTCATATACAGCAATAACACGTGACATGACGGACTCATATACAGCAATAACCAGCCTCATGACCGATTCATATACAGTAACAACACTCCTCATTACGGACTCATATACAGCAACAGCACGTCTCATGACGGACTCATATACAGCAACACTACTCCTCATGACGGACTCGTATACAGCAACAGCACGTCTCATGACGGACTCATCTACAGCAACAGCACGTCTCATGACGGACTCATATACAGCAACACTACTCCTCATGACGGACTCGTATACAGCAACAGCACGTCTCATGACGGACTCATATACAGCAACAGCACGTCTCATGACGGACTCATATACAGCAACAGCACGCCTCATGACAGGCTCACATACGGCACTAACCGGCCTCAAGATGCACTCATATATGCAAATACGTCGCCCACACAACTTGCGTTACTTTGCCATAGAGCATAACCCAATATCTTCTATCTGTCCGCTCGTACATATAATTAACACTTGACAAGCCTTTGGCTTGCAAGAGTTATATGAATTTGTGCGAGCAAAATTCGTCCTTTTTTTTTTCTTCTTGACACTTTTTCCGATTTTTTGTGTCTTCTTCTTCTCTGACACTATGGGCCCTACGACCATGAAACTTGGGACTTATGAAGAGCTTGATATGAACATGTGCATGTCACTTTTTATTTTCGTCTTTGATTTCGTTTTCTTTGTAAAAACGCCATGTGAAAAGAGTGTATTTTTTGCAAGTAACTGCGTAGCATTTCATGCACAGCCAGAACACAGTTGCTGAGCTTTGTGCGAGCTGTCTCTGCGTAAATAGATAACACGACGTATGCCTGATCGGTTAATAAAACTTTAAGTCAACAACAACCAAACACTACTCGGCTTATAAGACGTAATCAAGCTGTGTTGTTTGCAATATATTATTCAAGAAATAACCCACTGAAGGAAGTATTTTTGCGTTTTAATTTTTGTCAAGTGTTTAACATTTCGCTAGCGGAATGAGCTTCTAGTTGCTTTATGAAATAACAAATTGGGCCTCTGAGGGACAGGTAGAAGATACCTGTTACAAGTCAGGCAAAACACTCAGGCACACACAAGCGTTCAAATATCCGTGTTCCGTTAAAATAATTTCATATTGATGAGTGAAAACATTTGGCACAACAACTGTTTGATTTAGCGTTGATTTCGAGAAAGAAGACACACAGTTTTATCTTCAGATGTAACATTTCTGTATGCATCCTGCAAAACATTCATAAAGAAGCTAAAACTCAATCAGAAAAACTGCCTCCATGTCCGCGGAGAATCGAAGTGTCATGTGCACGATCGCACAAAGCCGCCGTGCGCAAAACGTTATAAAACGGTGCCGTGCACATTACGAAACCGAAACAATTGTCCTCTGTACAACAGGGAGACATAAAACTAGAGCGGCTAGTGTACAACAACCTCAGTGTACCCCAACACGTCAACTTTTGTTATCAACCAGACATTGCCGCTTTGTTTTTGTTAACAAAAACCAATGTGCCCCCCTACCCACTCCCCTCCGTCAAAGTTTCATTTTGACAATTTTGTCCCATTTCAGAATTAAAAGACCTTTACCTCCAATAAATATATCTGAATATATATTTGATGTGTCCACCAGTCTGGCTACGTAACACCTTTATCTCATTTCTGAAAGGTGGAAGTGCGTAATCTGAGTTGTGGGTGTCTTAATCCTCAATTTCTACAGTAAAACCCGCCTTTGAAAAACCTGTATAATGTTCACAACTCCCTAATTCGGACAAAATTTTTCAGTTCCTTTCAATTTTCCACTGATTTATACACAATAAGAACCTGTCCCTATTCCGGACGCCGGGCATTATATTTGTAGGTTTCACTGTGTGAATAACCCGTGTAATTGCACAAGCAATGGCGTAAACTTTCAGTGTCTCCCATATAATGTCAATAAGAATGTGCCGCAAGAAACATGACTGCTTCTGTTTGCGAACGGTCTAATTGCGTAACGCTTGTCTTGCCCAGTCCAAAGTTATTTGTTTAAGTGTCCAGTCTTATTCATTCAAACTGTCAGTGAAACCAACTGAATAACATTGTTAATCGAAATTGAAAATGGAAAGAAATAGGGAAACATAATTGCGTAAGTCTTGTTGAAGGATATGCTGCGAAATTATGTGATATTGGGTACCTCACCCTTACACTTTGTTTACCAGTTATCTGCCCACTCTTCATTTCATCACTTTTAGATCTGTAGGTGTCTGGGTCGGTTAATGCTTTTTTTTTGGGGGGGGAGGGATAAAGTTTCCTTTTTTCATAGTCATTAAACTTACAATTCAATAATTTTAACAGGCCATAATTTCCAGATATGGGGATGATTCTCTATTTTCAATTCAAGTTGATCAGTTTCTATCACTGCAATTGACTATACTGTTTAATTAAAAATAAAGCATTATGTGATGGAATTAATGATGACCTCATAGAACGCTCACAACCTGAGGAGTCGAAAATCTTTACCAACTGTGCAAACTTGAGGGTCAATATGGATAGGACAGATTGTCTAGATTACCAACAATGACTTATGTAGACAAGTCATTACTGAATCAGCTGAGTAATCTGGACACCTTGCTAATCCGGACAAATTTTATCAGTCTCAACGCTGTCTCGATTAACCAGGTTTCACTGTATATACATCCAGGTGCAGGTGTAGCAATGCGGTATGTGGCCACTATAAACTGGGCTTATACTCTACGTCCTATATATTCTGGGTCCAGAATGTGGTCGCTGCAAATAAGTATTACTGTACACCTTTTTATCCGGGTATGGAAGGTGGTCACCAAAGAAATTTTACTGTAATTGTGTTATCCAGGTCTTTGAGGTGTCACGAACATACAGATTTTACTGTTAGTATTTACACGTCGCTGCACGGCCAACTTACCACTTCATCTGTGTGTGTGTGTTTTTTTTTTGTTTTTTTTGTTTTTCGCTTGCCGTCACAACTAGCCCCTTCCCCTCCCCGCCATCCATCTAACGTACGTGCGGCTCATAACGCAAGCCTAACCCTTTTACCATTTTCACGGTATGGGACTCTACCCAAAATGTAGTTACGTCCATGATTTACACCTTGCCCTCGTACACTCGCATTAGCGAAACGACCCACTTAAAATAGAAAACTACTTCGTTACATAACCGCTCACATACATGGAACAACTTACCAGCGCAAGAAGGCTTCCTTCAAAACTGTAGAGTAGATGACTCACCGCGGTGAGGAAGGTGGGGGGGGGGGGGGGGCGGGGGCGGAGGGCAAAGTAATAATGTAATATTTGCTTGTGATTCAACAGTAACACGCATCTTCATGAAGCGTATCAACAAATGGAGGGATAAATAAGTTCAGCGTGCAACAAATGCTGTGTCATGCGCAGCCAGCCGCGAATACTTGTGTGCTGGTTAAGACAGATATCGTCTGCCCCCTCCCAACGACGGGCTAATCAAACCCCAACCGGGCATCTCAGGACGGGTCTGAAACGGTAGTCCCCCCCCCCCCCCCCCCCCCGCGCTCATCAATCTTGGTGCTATAGAACCCCTTTCCCCAAAATTGACAGCAGAAGCGTGCGAGCCGCGAGCTTGCAATCACTTTTTGATGTTTAACATGCGTCAAATACACCAGCAACCGGCAGTCCCACCCAAGACACATTCCCACCAATTTTGAAATTGATCCGAATTGCCGTTCTCAAGTCATCTGTTAACAATGTTCAGTGTCCAAAACGCAGTGACATCATATGACGTCATGCGTTGCGCAGTATATCCCAAATAAAATGTTAATCGTCGAACCCACCAAAAGACGCAATTTCACGTTTTGGCTTCCTGTGAAGTCGCGTGTTGTCCAATATACTCAAATACAATCCCAATCGGCGTACCAACCCAAGGCATGCATAATCCCACCGAGTTTGAAGCCGATCCGACATTTCGTTCCAGAGTTATCGTGTTAACAAAATCTACAACACATACACACTACATACACATACTCACACACAAAACCTCACCTCAGTCACTCTCCAAGAACGTACAAAAACAAAATGTTTCCCCTCGACGGGGAAAACATAACTAGATAGTCTGTCGTAAAAACGTCTGGGCCGCAGAAAGGAAGTCGTAAACTCGTTCCGAGAACAGCAGGGAGGCAGGAAGCTCTTCCGTACTCAGCGGGAAATAAAACCATGGCGTCCACAATGAAAAAGCAATAACAAGCCGCCCCGCTCATGGCGTCGCACAGTGTAAGCAGTAAACCATCCCATGCATAACGGGAACGGGTAACGGGGCGTCCGTAGTCAGTCGTTGAGCGCTGGCGAATCCCTGTGCGTCACGCAGTGTCTCATATTATCGTCACAACGGGGCGTCCGTAGTCAGTCGTTAAGCGCTGGCGAATCCCTGTACGTCATGCAGTGTCTCATATTATCGTCACAACGAGGCGTCCGTAGTCAGTCGTTAAGCGGCGGCGAATCCCTGTACGTCACGCAGTGTCTCATATTATCGTCACAACGAGGCGTCCGTAGTCAGTCGTTAAGCGGCGGCGAATCCCTGTGCGTCACGCAGTGTCTCATATTATCGTCACAACGGGGAGTCCGTAGTCAGTCGTCAAGCGGCGGCGAATCCCTGTACGTCATGCAGCGTCTCATATTATCGTCACAACGAGGCGTCCGTAGTCAGTCGTTAAGCGGCGGCGAATCCCTGTACGTCACGCAGTGTCTAATATTATCGTCACAACGGAACGTCCGTACTCAGTGCCACATATTATCGACGCAACGCTATTCCACACCGATTCGGGAAGCAGAAACCTATCAGAAGCTTATACGTCTAAAATATGAACTTATGTTTGCCAGGAAAGAGGCCGTGGTTATTCCGCACGTGACAGGGAAAGCAGAGCCGCGGTAAGGCATCTCATGCGTAACTCGCGATAGGGACCACAATATTCATCATAACTCGCAAAAATGTGAAAGTTAGTAAAGAACATCATTTACTGATTGATCGATTTATTTACTTATTTTTGTTATTTTCAAAAGAAAAGAGCTTGAATTTATTTCAGAACATTTTCCATCGGCCAAATGAGGATGCGTTGATTTGCGTATGTAGATACGCTTTGTTTTTGCAACAAGACGTTAGGTCACCTTTGTGTATATCCAATATATACTGCCTCGTAGATCAATCATTAGACCATTGTAGGAATATCCCAGGGCGTCAGGGCAGAGTTGCAACCATAACCACTTTTTCCTCACGATTGAGTGGCGAGATTCGATTCAAGTTCTGCCCCGTTTTTTTTCTTTGCGTTTCGAATAAAATAAGTATTATCGCTTTCAAAATTTTAGGAGCAATCGAAACTTGAGACATACCGAAAACACAACGCGAACTGAAATTGCCTTGACCGACTGTTAAATTTTCAGGGTTTCTATCGCAAACTACAATACACAGTTCAGAAGCATTCCACATTCACATGCAAAGCTACAACACCGTAATACCTTTAAATCTCTTTAAGTATTGCCTCACTTCAAACGGAGAAAATTCAAATATTTTAATTGTTAAAATGAAACCGCTTCAAGTTTACGATTCAACATGACATACATAGTGTATCACTAATTCGGGATAAGGGGAGAGAGGCCGGGGGCGGGGGCGGGGGGAGGGGTAAAGGAACAGAAGCCAGAG
The DNA here is from genome assembly GCA_949752745.1 of Protula sp. h YS-2021. NCBI lineage: Eukaryota > Metazoa > Annelida > Polychaeta > Sabellida > Serpulidae > Protula > Protula sp. h YS-2021. The sequence continues at coordinate 77,607,646 of OX457027.1, read as the reverse complement.
AAGATATGCCATGTCCACAGACACCTGGCCAGAGCCGGATCTTATGCTCAGTTGAACCACGCCATAACCAGGGTCGGTCTTATTCCGCATATCTGCCCTGGCATCAGACTGAGGCGACAGGACGACAGGAACCAATTACACGGCAACCAATTACTCGCTGTAAAATCTTTCGCTATAATCACTGCAAATATTACATGTTTCTAAAGGGAGGGGCATACAGGGGTGTTCTTCCACAAAACACATTAACTGGACCCCATCTGCTGCTGAACAATTCCCCACTCCATATATCTTTATGTCCTCCCGGTTTATCTCCGCCCAGATGCGACTGGAGTTTCATATTTTTCTCTCATACCATGGAAACTTTTGTACATATATGTGCATTGTTAGTCACTGAAAAATGCATCCCAGCATCAGTCATAATCATGCTTAGAACATATTCGAAACTTCTGACAACATTTTGACCATTTCTTGACGTGCAGCACAATGAATATTTATTTTGTAATGTTTAGACTGCCATGCTACTATAGTGCGTCGATATTTGTACAAGGTGTTTGATTTCACCCATCAACACTTAATCTGAACTGTAAATACTACGGATTTGTTAATCAGGACAATCTACTTGAAATATTCTAAAAATTCAATCACTGAAAACAGCCATTTTCAGCGCATCGCACAAAATTGCCAAATTTTTCAAAATTAGAACACTAAACTAATAAAAATTCTGCTTCTAAGTATTGACAATCAATTAAGTAAATATTACTTCGATCTTCACTTGCTGATATCTCCAAAGATATAAAACTGAAATAAAGCGAAAGTGAAACTTTCAAAGCACTGCACACGCCCATTGCGCTGAGAAGCCTTAGCTACATTTCTCACCTGCGGATCCCCGCGTGGGTGCGGCGGCACTTGGAATGGGTGGTGCTGTGCAGGAACATAAAGACAGAAATATACATATATGCTAACAGGACTTCATTCGATGTGTTACTGGAGTGCGTTGCCGGCTCAAAACACTTGTGGATGACATGCTTTGGGGGGTCACGCTATCCACTGTAGTTAGGGGCATTTATTTTCAAGTACGTACACAGAAACGAAAAGCTCAATCCTTCCAATTAATTGCAACAAAATTTGAGACGAGCGGGAATCGTGACACGAGTTGCACTACCATGAGTATCTGAGTGGAGAATTATTTACAGTGCTCCATCGGGGCTGATCATTCGCTGCTAGTGACAGACAGATGTTACACTTTTACACCACACAAATACCACCATTGCTTAGTACAGCTTGGACGAAATCTCTTATATCAACACAGTGCAGCACAGAATGGACGTTTACTCGAGCACTACGTAACTACGTACTTACGTAATTGCGTAGGTACGTAATTACGTACCTTTTGAAACTACGACAGTAAAATGCAACAAATGCATCTCTAAAGTTATTTTATTTTCTTTAATATTTTTTTTGAACACTGACGTGGTCCGTGAAATTTTTCGCTCATGGTCCAGAAAGTGCAGTGTTACAAGCGCCCTGCTTGCTTGTAGCAGAGGGATAACACAGGAAGCCATTTCTTGTAACTCCGTGTGAGCCGTTCTGTTGGCACTGATGTTAATACTACCGTCTGAGCTGAATCTTTCTACATAGGGCTAATGGCACAGACGCGGTAAAGTGTTACTGAATTATACTGCCACAAAGGCTAGTCCATAAATCGCTTTTAACTTAGTCACGCCTAGAGAAATGGGGTAAAAACGTGGCGATAGTCAATAAGAATTGTGCTGACTATCTGACTAACTACTAACCCGCAGCTTTGGTTTGACTAGTCCTTGGACTGCCTGTCGGTTTGCTGGTCGGTTTTGCTGCTGTAATCGGCGGCCTCGGTCTGAGTGGGGGTGGAGCTTGCTTTATATCTTCGGTCTTCTTTTCTGTTAAAACACACACGACACAGGCGATGCATAAACAGCTTCAACGCGGCCTTTCATTGGTCACCACTGCTCTATTACACTTGCACACAGTTTGACTGTAATCAATATTTATTTACACCTCATGTTGTATATACTCTAATCAATACAATAGTTTTATATGGACGATTATTTAAACCAATTATGAAGGATTTTTGTTTCAAATTCGCTTTTGGATATCAAAAATTCAAGAGATTAAAGTTTGGTCTAATTTGTTTTAAGAATACTTTTAAAATAGGGTTTTCACAATTTTGTAATATTAGAAAAAAATTATCAAATATCTTTCCACAGCAATTTTAAATTCTGCATATTTCTGTTTTAAAATAAAATGCTTTTCTTAATATTCAAACTTGATAAACTTGAGCTTCGTTGGCCTCTCCAAAGGCCGGTTTGCAGAGTGTCACACTACTGTCACTTTCATCACGTTTGTTTTTTTTTCACAGTTCTCACAGATTTACATGTTTAACTTTCGACACAAGCCAGGTTTTATATTAAAAACATGTTATTTTGGCAAATTTTCAATTTCTATTTTATTACGCGGACAACACTGTCCGAACGCTAGGTTTTACCAAATTTCGAAACACTGTCATTTTGACAATATTTCATGAATCTGAATAAAAGTACCATATATGTTCTATGTATGTGTCAAATTTCAAAACGATCCGACCTGCAGTTTCGTAGATACAGCTCGGAGACGACGACCCATTGTAGACAAAAATTATCTAAACGCTAAATTTAAAAAATTCCAAAATGCTGTGATTTTGACAATTTTCCATAAATCCGAACAAAAATACCACGTTGCACGACTTCAATATGTGCTCTAACCGTGTGTGAAATTTCAAAACAATCTGTTTTGCAGTTCTAGCCTGAACGACGTATGTGACAGTTCAAAACAATTGGACCTGTAGTTTTGGAGATATAGCCCGAACCGCATGCGGACAGACGGTCAAGGTCATGACTATGTCCCTCTGTTATAGGGGGGATAACAGTGCATTTTAAAAAAGAATGTCCAATGCCAAGGCATTGTGGCCAGCCGCGATTTAGTTCAAGAATATGACAGACAACGTGTTTCGATTGGGCCCGTAGCATAGCAGCTGCTCACCAGCGGAATTCAGCCTTCCTGTGGGTCTGAGCTTAGCAAAGGCAGTGGGCGCGGCTGTTTCACCACCCTCCCTCTGCGGGCTCTTCTCTTTTTTGATCTGCTCACTGGGCTTATCTTTAGGGTCCTCCTTAAGCATTGTGCTGCGTTTTTGTTGAATCTGCGTCATGAATGACGGGCCGGCTAATCCAGGTATCCCCATAGCCCCTGGCGGTCTTCTGCTCAATGGTTTCACGTCAGACTTCGCTTCCTCTGCAATTAGTCACACCGCGTATTATTATAGCAGTATTTACACCTGTTTTTCAGCTCGGCTGGAGCCATTGTAATATTTGGGGAGGGTAAACACAGGCTACGGGTTGTAAAAACACAAGGGCAGGTTTGTACTTGCATAAATCCGCGGTTATCTGAGATGACATCATGGTCATTGTTACCACGATCAACACACACCTTTAGGCACGTTCACACCGTCATGAACCAATGCCTCACCAAGGTCATTTAGCAGCGTCTCGCCTCACGTCAACGCCTAATTTTACACGCTATTTAGGAGCACACACTGCCAATAACTGTATACCTCATTTACACCACTGCGGACCAGTGCCTAACCTTACACGTTATTTAGGAGCGCACACCGCCGTAAACCAGTGTCTCACCTTTTTCCTCCTCTGTCTCTGTGACGGGAGATTTCCGGGAGGCGGGCTCCACGGCGGAAGGCTCTTGGCTTTTCTTCACACCTTCCGGCGTCCGAACTAGTGGCTTGTCCTCGGGACTCTTCGGAGAGCCCTTCCGGAACTTATTAAGCCCTCCAAAGATACTGTAAAACCGAACAGAGTGCGTTATGAACAGCAACCACATTATGATAATACTGTTGTCCCCTTCCCTCACCACCCCACCCCCTCCTGCACACGTATGAAAGATTTCTTTCTCCGCGTTTTTTTCAAAGCAGTCCCCTGGTCTCGAGTAGCCGATCTGCATACGTCAAATCATTTTTTTTTAATATGTGAAATTGTCTGGCCTCGATTCAACAATCAATGCGGACAGAAGGTTCACATAATACACAAACGAAATCACACAATCATATAAATCGGTTCACTGCACACTATTTAAAATCCCGCGTCGATATGTTACGTACAAAATAAACCTGGAATTCACGCAGACCCGATAAATGCCTCAGGAAAGTAGGTTATGCAAATAACTGTTTCTGGCCGCATTACTTCTTCACAAAAAAAAACAAGATGCATAAATGACATAAAACATGCATTTTTAGGCATTTATTTTCTAATTCACATGCAAACCAAACTGTACCCGAATTAGCACTCCACTTACTCTATTCCACCAAACAAAGGCTTCCCCACTTTCTTGCCTTTTGCCTCACTCCTACAAAAGCAAACAAATAATACAAATTATAACACGCATCGAGCGACAACGCACTCTCGTACAGAGAAATTACAGTAATGTAAAGTTTACGTTCTTCGTACAAAACTTTGCTCGCCAGATTTATACGGACGTCACAGGTATAAGTCAGCGTGGATCTGACGAAGGCTTTATTTTGCGTAACGGAAGTTGCTATGTACAGGGGGCAATCTGATAACGAAAAGAGCTATTTGGCTACATAAGGCACGGTGGTGTGTGTTTGTGTTTTATAATTGCAATAAGACTATGGGGCTGGTGTACCCTGTGATGGATTCGTTTGCCCAATACAAATCCCCAAGTCCATTACCTATATTTTAGGATTCTTTTCTATGGCATGGGTCTCGTAAGACGTCATAATTCACGAGAATAATGCGCGAACGCCTTGCCAGCAGGATATCGGCAAAAAAAAAAAAAAAAAAAAACGTCTACAGCAGCAGGAGCTGGAGTTGGTTTCATTAGCACTATCCGCCGTTACACACAAGACATAGGTGAAAGTCATAGATTTATCTGGCTGCTTTCTCAAACATATTTTGACATGTTCATGACAGGAAAAGAATTTACATTCTGCCCAGTGACATTTTGCCGAAATTGGCATCTACAACATTTACCCTATATTTATAATTGTGGGAATAAATTTCTAACTGATTCGTCAAACTATGCGTGTTGAAATTTCACACAAGGAATAATATGAATTGTTTTCCAAAAAAAAAAAAAACAAAGCCAACAATCACCTGTCAACTTTTTATTTCACTGTCCTTTTGTTGAACTTCTGGATTGTTCCATAAAGCGTAACATTGATCACTTGATACGTGGTGGATAAGCAATGAAGCACGCGACTTGCTGTTTATAAACAGACCTAGACATTATTCCGCGAAATTACGGTACATCAACACACGCGGTTTTGCTGTTGTTTCAACAAGGATATCAACGGAATTGTGACCAGCCGAGAAAAAACATAGATGTACTTTAAAACTGGTTCCTGAAAATTGTTCAAAGACCAGAATCTGATTTATCTCAGGAGGATCATAAAAACGTTATTTTCAGGCGAATAATAAATTTTGAGAATTATCTGACTACAATTACATGCAGAAGAACTGGAACTCTAAAACATTTTAAAAGCCGACATTAGGTCAATTTTTGCAGGATGACCCATCCTCTTTAAAAAAGACGAAAAGATCATTGACAATAAAGAGGTGTGATTTTGGCCATTTTTCTTCGGATCGGAGGATTTTTAAGGACCAACTCGTGGACAATCCTACAAAATTTGAAAGGAATCTGACCACAGTTGTCGTAAAAGTATTTTGAACCTTGGCTACCACAAATAAAGTAAAAAATGCCGCCATTCAGCAAATTTCTCGCGGACCGCCAAAACAAAAATTTTAAGTGGACCGCTAAAAAAGTAGTTTTTCAAGAGACTATCCACGGAATATTTATACACAATTCGAAAGCAACCAAAACTGTATATGAAGATGCACTGTAAGTAAAAATTGACACACGTGCGTACAGATGCCGGAAACCTGCCCCCCTCCCCCCAGACACGTGACAAGATCAGCCCTATGAAGTCTGCTTGGCAAGGTAAAATCAATTCAAATTTAACTACTATAGCATGCTTACATCATTGTGTGGAACTGCACATGCAGGAAAATAGTGGGTCAAAGCACTGAGATTAACTGTCAGTATATATCAGTCCTACTCGCCGGCAACATGCCTGTTGTCAAGGTAATTTCAAGTGACACAGGAAATGACATCGATACTGACGCGAAAGACGAATCAAATAATGACACATTACACATCATCCACATAAACAGTCTTCAAAGTCATTCTGCACTGAATCTCCTGCGAGCACAACTTAGGATGGACAGCAAACAAATGTGCTGTACTTCAGGAGGAACCTGTGACCACTCTGACGTCATTCTTAAATACATGTTGCGCAAATTCAATTTATGGCTTAGTGCAGGCAGGGAGGATATTGGCTGCAAAGTGCTGACAGACTGTTTTGCACATTGTACGGATGACAAGAGCTTGAAGAAAACCAGTAAACTCTATTTGCGGTGGGCGGATCAGTACGGCACTTCCTCTATCAGTGCTGAAATCGTTAAAGCGGCATTGAGCATCATCCTGTGCCTCGTGCACATGGACACGAAGCCTGGTAAGTCCTGGCAGTACGCGGAGCAATCGCTGCAGCATCTCCGAGACACGGGTGCCGCCGGACGCGATTGGATGGGATTCGCCCGTCACATGAAGAGCACGGTCTGCCTGTGCACGGCGGGTAGCCTTTTCTCCTCCCACAACGACCCCCCACCGGGCGCACACGCATGGCTAGACTCCGCTAAACGTGAGCTCGCTCAGTGCCAGGCTCTCGTCCCACACACGGAGCAGAACCTCATGACGAAATTCACACAGTTCATTGAAATAATGACCTTGGGCGACCTCGTGACGGTCGAGCTCGGATTCCCTGTGAATTACCAATGCGTTGTCCGGCAGCGAAACCTAAACATCAGACAGTTCGTCTACTCCGTTAATGCCTACTCCGCGGAACTCACGGAAACTGAGCAAAGACTTCGAGAAACCGCGCGCCGGGTTCCAGATTTTGCAAATACAGAACATTACAATGACTGCATCTACTTGGTAGAAAAAAATACCTATTTCATGAATGTTAGGAAGTACCAAAGATACCTTGCCGATAACGAGTATTTTGAACAGACCAATGCTTCACATTGGCGATTAGTTTTGGGATCGTGGAAGCGACTGAAAGACCTCGCACAGCACACTAACATCCGGTTTTTATTCCAGCTTATCCAGGGCATTCACCAAGAAGTTCATCTCTGGAAAAGGGAGCATGAGATCACTGAGTGTGAGAATGAAAAGGACTTGTTCGCGCGTCCTGAGCCAAACGACACAAGCCTCATTCCGACAAGTTCCGATGATGACTTCCGAGTGGTTCCGGAGAAACATAACGAACACAGTGTAATGCCGTCCACTGCAAATGATCCGAAATCAAACTACAGGATTTCCGGAACGCACCCAATGGAAGCCCCGATGGCCAACGGAGCTGAGCAGGATAACGCACGGCAACGGTACCCATGCAGCGACCCGCAAAGCGACACCCAGTACTCCAGCAGTGACGGCTGCTTGTCCGACGTGGTCCAATGAGCGTCACGTTCTATTTACTTTTATGCCACTGTTCAAAGCCTGAAGAATATTGCAGCGTGGTTTTTATAGTACTGGGGTTTTGAGCCTGTTTCGTCGCTGGAGTAAACCGCGGAAACTTCAAACCGTGTTGGACAAAGAGTGTCGTCTTTCTTTATGTGACGTTTCTTCATCACTGTTATCAAGAATTAATTAATTAAAGATCGGTGTATGCGCGTAGACAAGCTTTGCTCTGACAGCTTTGGCGTTATACACAAATTTCCCATCAGTGGCCAAATTCAAGGCCATTACTTTTTGGCGATTCGGAACAAAAGTTGGGCGAATCGCACAGATTTAAAGCTGTTTTGAGTTCCACTTCAAATCATTGTACATCACTTCACAAAGGTGGTAGCACATTTCCAAACGACGTTTTTTTATAACAGCATGATATTAGCTAGAAAATGCACCACGAAACCAAAAATGATATAGTTTTAATTAAAGATAAGGTATCCAGACATAAGGGCCTTGGACAAAAGGGCCTTGGACATACGGGGCTTTCCCAAAACGGCCTTTCCCGAAAAGGCCTTTCCAAAAACGGCCCTAAATAAAAAGTTGGACAAAAGGGCCTTGAGAATTTTTTCAAGGATTTTGAGTTTTAATTATTTAATAAAATATGTAATAAAATAACAAGTAAAAAAAACAAAAACAAACTTCATTGTGCTTTTACAGATAACTGCCTTGATGTTTTGTTTCAATTACTCCCCATCACTCTCTTGAGATTTCCGAAGCACTGTGCCACAGAGTAATCCGTTTTACTCATTGCAAAGACTCTTTCAATTATTTCCCATCACTGTATTTAGATGCTAGATTTCGGAGTCATTGTGCCACAAAATATAATCTCTGTTCTCCATCTCGTTCCTCTGCACTGTGTTGTTTAAACACGGGCGCTAATCGGGATGATGTTGGCGTGTCAGTGTCTTGCCGATATATAAAGAGTTCTGAATATGAGGTCTTTACTTGAACTGTGACCATTTTTTAAGTCAATAAACTTTGTTTTTGGAGTTATTTTATTGCATAAAAAAATAAAAATAATTTTGAGAACCATATCCAAGAAAAAATTTCTCGAGGCCCTTTTGTCCAACTTTTCATTTAGGGCCGTTTTGGGAAAGGCCCCTATGGAAAAGGCCGTTTTGGGAAAGGCCCTTATGTCCAAGGCCCTTTTGTCCAGGGCCATTCTGTCCCGGATTCCGTTCATACCATTATAAACTGCGGGAAAAAACCTTTTCAGGTCGAAATTAGAAGATAACCTCTTTTGTGAATATTGTGGAAATTATAAAGAAGACACGTTAATTCACTCACTGACTGTAATACCACTAAATCTTGGATAAAAAACATATTTAAGTTTTCATCTCTGACCGAGAAATTGCATGTAACACAGGAGATACCTTGCTTCATTTTCGGAGGAAAAGCTCAAGCAATTAATGCTTAATTCTTAAGCAGGCATTTTGCAACGCAAGAGGAGCCAAGCAAAAACTTTCGGGACACAAAGTATTTCTGAGAATAATAGTGTATAAAAATGGGTAAACGGCGTAAAGCCCCCCCGGCGAAAAGCCTCCCCGGCGAGAAGCCCCTCCATTTTGTCAACCCCGGCGAAAAGCCCCCCCCCCCCGGTGAAAAGCCCCTCTGGCGAAAAGCCCCCCCCCCCCCTACCATCTTGGATATATTTTTTATTTTCATGCTTAAATTCTGTTAAATAATTTTATTGTTATTTATAAGATTTTTTAATTAAGACATATTTCAACGTTAAGCAGTCAGTGTTATGAAAGAAAAAACCTCAAAGTAAAAACTGTTATTTGATGTGGACACCATAAAGGCTTCACCGTCTATTGTGTTTGAACAGTACAATAGGCTATTGTAAGCCGGATTAAATAGAGCGACCATCATACTGCGTGAGCCCCCTCCCTGATCCTACACCTGTCGTCGTGCATAAACCGCGAAACCACACCTTCAAAGATGTTGCCGTTAAGCCTGATATAAATGGATGAAAGGGCTTTTTCGACCGGCCAGAAGTCGTTGGCCGAGACCCTTACTGGGCTTGGGCACAATGTGCGCCTGTGCTAAATTGTAGAGGATGAACTCTAAACTATGGAGTGTGATCTCTGAGCTGTACATGTTTGAACTATGAGCTGTATATGTGTGAACTCTGAACTGCACAAGTATAATCAAACATATATTCAATAAACAAAGTATATCAAACATATGTCAAAATATATTAAAGATTTTACAAAAAAATATCTGAGGAGAAAAAAAGTTGGGGGGAGGGGGGGGGGGGCTTTTCGCCACAAGGGCTTTTCACCGGGGGGGCTTTTCGCCGGGGTTGACAAAATGGAGGGGCTTCTCGCCGGGGGGGCTTTTCGCCGGGGGGGGGGGGGGGGCTTTACGCCGGGATTCATAAAAATGTTATTTCGCGGGAAAATTTTCAAAACAAATGGTCTGCATATGGAAAAGTTCTGGAACAAACGTTGAATTACGCGAACTTAATAAGGATTTAGTATCACAGTTTGTCTAGGTGAAGCACCCGTGGGGGAGAGAACACTACTTTGTTTCGTTGCTTGTTTGTTTGTCTTTTTCTTTTTGCCAATCTTTTGTTTAATTTTCTACTTATCTATCCATTTTTTCCTTTTTCTTTTGTTCGACGTGTTACACCGGAGTTATAAATACTATGTGATATTACTTGGGGTACATGCAATTTGACCAACCGCAATTTGACCAACCACAATTTGACCAACAGAAATTTGACCAACTGCAATTTGACCAACCGCTAAATGGAAAAACTGGCATTTGACCAACTTTCAGTTTTAGACATACATAACCTTATAAATCTAGGAGTTCGAGGTTTCGGAAGAAAAATTTCGAAGAAGTGCTCATTTGCATCAAAGAGATGTTGCGCTAATTCCCTCTCTGTCAATGAGTGTCATAAGGTTGAGTTCCACGTGCCCCGTTAATATCCGTAATCCGGCGTTATGCAAGGTGTTATACAAACAAACCCAGACCTGGTGGAGGCTTTAGTGTCATATCAGGTACGTGTTTTATGTGAAGTTTTGAGGATATGAGATTACTACCATCCCTGTACATTTGGACAGTACTTTTACTTGCAGTGTTATAACTGTTTAAATGTTGCTTTTGTCGGAACATTTGTGATTGCTAATGTTTTACTGATAAGTGTTACGAAAAACAATAAATTATGAAGTTGGTCACATGTCCGTTTTTTCATTAAGAGGTTGGTCAAATTGCGGTTGGTCAAATTTCAGTTGGTCAAATTTCGGTTGGTCAAATTTCGGTTGGTCAAATGTCCTACACCCTATTACTTAATGTTGCACAGTTTAAAGATATTCAATGAACCGTTATACACGTGTAAACGATTGAACTCAAAGGAGTAAGTCATTATTTAAATACTCAAACGACTGTTAACGGAACATAAAAGGGATGCTGTGCCATCTAGCGAGATGTTGCCTGTATGTCTGTAACAGGAGAGCACGTCGGTGTGTGACTGAGAGTGAAAGAGAATGTGGCGTTAATTCACAAATTAATAAAAATAAAAATAAAAAGCTTAAAAAACTGTTTTGGTCCTTTAATATTTGAAAAAGGTGGTGATATCTTAGGATTACGCTTTGTGTTGTATCTGAATATAGATTCAGCCAAATTTACTCGATTTTTTTCGGATAATGATAGCTTCCAAACTTTAAAATATATCTACTTCTACAAGCATTACTGAATTTTTAATACAGTATTCTTTGTGCGCTTTTCCATTTATGCGCACCTTGAAAATAGGGGAGTACAACAAACATAGCTAAGCCGTTCATTTGGCGTAGCATGTTCCGTGGTCCTTGACATTTCATATGTGCCAGTGCGAGTCATAATCGGTGGGAAAATCCAGTGCGTCAACCCCAACCTCACCCCCCCCCCCCACATCTCCCTTCCCCCACTTGTGATCATATTAAAGCAATTAATTATGCAAGTGATTTTTAAATCACAGGATAACATAATAAAACGTCGTATAAACCTCAGCCCTATAGTTTACGACAGCTGTCTGGTTTAAAAAGCAGTGAGACTGTAAAGTATCTCTGTAGACGCTGTGTCTGGATAGGCCGTAAGTGTCTGTAATTGTGAAAATCATCAGTCAAAACTGGCTTAAGAGTGAAAAGTGCTTCCGGTCGAACCCGACAGCTAGATGCACTCCTCTCGCCTAGTCTGTCTCTTACTGGGGTCTAGGACAATTCCACCACCCCATTCTCGATAAACATATCTGGTGGACAAAAAGAAATTGTGGGAGGAAGACCTGACCGAAAAGTTCATACTGTTTTCGCTTCAAATTAAGAACAGCAATTGTGAAATCATTTACATGGCAGAGACAGAAACGGACCTTGTTTTGTAATTAATCAGCGTGATGACAGGTTTTGTATTGAAGTAAAGAAATAGCTGCTCCTTTGATAAATCTAAAACCATAAAAGTGTTATTTATGCCTGTGTCTTAAAATACGCATACAGTGCGTGCAAAAACCTACTTCTGCCGGTCCCTGTAACCTTTAACAGAGAAATACCAGGCCAGAAAGAAAAAAATGCGAAAAAATGAAATCTTCCACATGATCTAAAACCGACTGCATTCACTAGAAGAAAGAATCCAATATTAAGTCCTTAAATCGTCTCGATTAAGGGGTATTAGTCACAGATAATGTCAAAGATCATACGTCAGATAATTCCTCTGTTAAGGAAGTCATCGTACTTTTTCCCAAACGCCATTAAAATGTTTTAAAGTTGCGAGTTAAGCTTTAAGTCTAAGTTAATCGTGCGAAATGTCATTTTCATGGTTATTCGATATGCAGGGGAACTTCTGACATGTACACCATTCTCTAGGAACACTTGGCAAGTCCAAGACTTGCAAAGAATAAATTGAAATTGTACGAGGCAAATGTTTCGGACGTTTTTCTCTTTATTGGTCGTCATTTTGTCTTTACTACTCCACTGGCCATCTTATTGGCCGCAAGACCGCCAAATATGTCCACCTCACTTTTATTTTTCGCATTTGTTTCTATGTTCATGATCAAAACGCGAAAAGGCTGCAGAAGCATTTGCACAAGCATGTGCCAACCGCCACACAAATATTGTGTTGGGTTGGTTTTGTAAGAACGACGCGTGGATTGGTGCTCACCTGGTCATATTAAATACACTGAATCTTCAAACAAATAACTATCTTCTATCTGCACAGTTCTTGGTGACGGTCAGGGGTGGGGAGGGATCTCGTTTCATGGAATAAATAGCAAAGCCTTTTTTCTTAAAAAAAGGGTTTCGTCCTGGCAAAAAAAGTTATTAGAAAAGTATAGATGAAGCTGAAAAAAACATTGGCTTGTCTGCAAAGGAAAAGCAAACCAAAATCAGGCTGAACATGTTCTAAAAGTCTGCTCGAAGGGTGAGCTTATTACATATATGTAATATTTTTTACCATGCAGGGGAATGGTAAATCGCCTTTGAGAAATGGGTTCTCGTTAGTTTTTGCTTGAGCCTTTCCTGCTCGAAGACTTTTGTCTCTCTTCTATATCCTTGCAGATGGTTGATTTGATTTGATCCGAAGTGCGAACACAACGCAATGTAAACATTCACTCCTTCCTTTCTCCTAGTTATCAGGGACTTGCGTTGTCAGTGGCGTTCCATGTTTAATTTTCAGAGATTTTTACACAGAAACAGTGAGTTAAATATTGAAAGATATTAAGTTCTAACAAAATCAGCCAGCATCTTCATTGAAGTGAAACAAAATAATGTTCGAAACACTTTATTTACACAGACACTTTGATATGAATTTAATATGTTTATTCTTCAAACGCAATGTAACTTTCGAAGTTTCGAATAAAATTGCTTTTTACACGTATCTTAAAGTGCAGATTTGGGTCAATGTACTGCGCAATTTAGACTTGGCCTTTGACCATCATTATTTAACACTATTTTGAAATAAGAAATTCCCTGTGGTATTATTTTGCAATGAGAAATTATACTAATTATAATTATCCTAATGGGAAAAAAGAACGTTTACCTAAAGCACATTAAACTACGAAAAAATACTTGTGGACAACTGTGAAGTTCATGCCAATGGAAGATCGTGAGGTTAAAAGATCAATTAAAACATGATCATGTATACAATCAACAACAAACTGTACAATTTCTTACTTATGAGGCAATCTGACATCCTCTTTGCAGATTTTAAGCATGAACTCTATGGGTTCCTTTAATGTGACGGTCTTCTACAGAGTTCGACATTCATGTCGTCAAAGGGTGGTAAACGTCTCGACGATCGTTTTATTGTGCAGCAATTACCACAGAGTTGCTCCCCTCGTATTCCTGACACTAGTTTCTCAAAAAAATGCTCTACTTCGTTTTGATTTCGAATGTCTTCCGGCCATTCAAGAAAGATTTCCGAATCAAGCACCTGTGCAACTTCCGGTGTGGTGTGATCTCCAAGATCTCCTAATTTGACGTAGAAGATTCGCTTACCTTCTGTTCGCTGTAATTCCTGGGCTCGCTCGAGCTCAAAGGCAGGCCATCGCTTATTGATGGAGTACTGACTCATGACAATAAGTATATATCTACTGACGCCCATGTACCTGTAGATAACCTCTGATACTGTTCCATCTGCTGGGAAATCCCTGTAATGTATACAGCACCATATGCCGTGTATATCTTCAAGCTGTGGCTTCAGGGTGTTGTGTACCCAAAGTCGATCTTCATAACAATAAGATATGTATACGTCATAGCGGTAATGTCTCCGACGATCATTTTCTTTACAGCAGCGTTGAAAAAATCGCTTGATTTTGAAAAAGATTACGATAAGTCTGTATCTATATTTGTACGAGAGTAGTATAAATAGCACAGCTATCACTGACGAAATACTAGTAGATACGCAGAGAATGATTACGTCAGTAAGAAGCCATCCACGACACTCTTTCCTATGATCATTCATGTCAATTTTTAAGACCTTTTCAGAGGGTGGTCCAAAACACACGTATTTTTCTACACCTTCATATTTGTAGTGGTGCTTCTGTAACCATGACAACGTTTCTAAGGCGCCGTCATGACATTCACAAGATAGTGGGTTTTCTGACAAGTCAATGCGAACATCAAGGTCATTGATGACGTAATGAAGTTGGCTTGGTAACACTTGAATCCTGTTTTTTGATAAGTTGACGCGTCTAATATTATAACAGTTGCGAAAGAGATTTTTAGGCACTGTATGAATTTCATTTTCCGACAGATCGATACTTTCCAAGTATTTTAGAGTTGAACACAATTCCAAATCTGCGGGTAACGTCAGAGAATTTCCACGTAAGTGAATATGTCTAAGGTTTGGTAAAGGACCAAATTTTATTGCATCAAATATAAAACTGTGATCAACCTTCACATAATTCATGACGATTTCATCCAGTTCTTCTAGCCCATTAAATTTACTACCCAGCACAGGTGACAGAAAAATACTCATATAACTACTAAAAGTATGAAATGTGAGGTCAATCTTCTTCAATGAATTCTTTGCGAAACAAAGATTCATGTAATTTTCCATATGGATATCATCTTTTACTAGCATTTCATAAAGAGGGAGTAACAGTTTCCTCAAACCGATCTTCAAGATGCTTTCTGGTCCATAGTCGCTGTACAGGAAATTGCCCATGTAGATCTCTTGAAGCATGGGAGCAATGGGCTGTCTGAGACCAAGCGCACACTGCGAATCAAAGTCTATGTGTTTCCTACTGCAATCGAGTCTAATAATATGCAGCAGACATTTAATAACATTACACTCAAGCTGTGTATCATTGAAAAATGCATCCGACTCCACATTTACTGTACAGTTATTGGACTGAAATTTAGATTCTTGAATAATCATTTCTGAGGAGCCAAAACGTAATCCACCATAGGTGCCTCTGAGTTGTTCACCAGCAGCGCTCGTAGATGGGCCCTTGTAACGGCTAAACTCGTTTATGGAAATAAAAAGTTCTAAACTCGGGTGAAAGAATAAGTTCTCAAGAAGGAACGAAGTGTAAGTAATAATATACGTCTCTGTGATACCTTCCATATTATGAGATATATCTATAACTTGTAACCTAGGAAATCTCATAGCAACGCCTCTTGGCAAATCATTTAAGACAAAATTAGACGATACGCAGAGGTATGTCAAATTAAAATGACTTGAAGTTATATCTCTGTCACTGTATTTAAGGGAACCCCGTGGTTTTATGTCAAAATTATACGCGTTTATTGCACTTCTCAGAGATAACACTTCCATGGCAACGCAGCAGTTGTTTGATACATAAATGTCACTCATGTGATAGGCTAAGAAAGTATACGGGACGGCCTGAGCAGGGCACCCTTCACAAGGACTGCTAATGTCCTGTACTTCTTCACGCCACAATACAACAACGTTTTGAATATCCAATACTTGAAGCTTAGGTACCAAGAACAGAAAGCTCTGTGGAACATGAAATATCACAGACTCAGTCAAAGAAATAAAATGCAGATTTTTCAAGGATGGAAACTTCTCATCTGTGAAGTTGAAATAAAATGGTTCCTGTGCAAAATCATGGTCTGATTCCAAAATTATCCACAATTCCGTCACAAAACTGAAATCCGCTTCAGTCATGTTTTGTGAAAATGACATTATAAGCTGCCAATATACGTCAATTTCCACTGTGAAACGCTCTTGAATTCTAATGACAAGAGGGTCTATCTTCAAACCCAGTTGCTGACGCGTTCGTAGCCTCTCTGAAATTTCAGAAAGCGTGCCTTCTGCGACCATCCCCTCCTTTGGTAATGTAAATACATCTTTAAAATGATCAATACTTGGTATTTTGCTGTGAAGTAATTGTTTACTTGCAAAGTACGTTTGCCCAAATACAGGTTCCATCCTTTCATGTAAAGTAACGAGGCCATTCACAATCGTTAAAGCTGTCAGCAACAGAAGCTTTGACTGGAGAATCTTCATATCCATGTCTGGTATTTAGAGTTAGAGAAGTAAAACAACAGTATCGTTTTAAGGCTGATTTACAGTCTTCTGTGTGCTGTTACTGTTTTAACAGCTAGCTTGGCGTTCAAAAGGACGACAGCACATTTATTCTCATTATTAGAATCACCTTTGTGAAAAATGTTCAAGTACCATAGAAACTAGTCATATCTGAGATGATAAGCTGCATTCCAAGAACACAACTTTGCCTACACACTATTCTCTGTGTTCAGTTAAATTCACATTGCACAACGAGGCATATGTAAGTAGGCATTCAAGTTCATTCCTTGCCTTGGGAAAATTTGAAGGAAATTTGTGTCCTGCCCACTATTTTCACTTAATCATGTGCGAGAGAAAATGTTTTGTCAAATTCAGCTTTGTCAGTGCAGGCTTGCGTGAACTGATATGACAGAAAATCGTCCCGAAAGTCAACAACTGTTTACGGCATTTCTGAAGTTACGCTTTTCTTTAAACTTCAACATTTGAAAAATGTGAGCGCACTTTCAAATTATAGCCGTATGTGTATTCTGTTTCACTTCCTGTCATTTTTATTTTAAATCGACATAATAATTTGGCTACTGATTGTCCCTGAGCACTTCCGGTTGACGAATGTGCCGAGCTCGATAGCTGAGCACTCTGTTCGCTTATATATGACTAACATGTATGACCTTCACTTCCCAGTCGCACGTAAATCACGCGATTCAGTTGAAGAGTGCAGTAATTGAGATCTCCACAGTCATCAACCGGAAGTGTTCAAAGGTTTCAATGCATGAGCTATTTATGTCGCCTTATATACCACGGAGACACCTATATTTCCAAATTAAACATTTTTCCAATACTGAAGCTAAAAGAACACAATGTGTTAACGCAAAAATGCCTCTACAAGATGCCCAGCCTTCGGGTCTGCCTTCTATAACTTTGTATGCTATTCTTTTTTTTTTTCCCCCTTTTTTTTTTTTTTGGCAATAGACAAAACACCATTATATGAAGATTAAGCAATTACCACTTTTATAACTCCTTTATAACTGGTTCGTTCTACAGTCCCATTTCATTCATTTGGTTCACAAAGTGTGCGTTTGAAGTCACACAATGTCGCAAAGTCGGTCCACAAACAATGCCTATCTCGAAAAAACTTGCCCTAAAAGAGGTTATTTCGAAAAGATAGCTATTTTTGATACAAGGCATTTTGCCAAAAATTGCTGAAAAAGACTGCTGAATCGGTGAAAAGTTGAATAAAATCTCTCAATGTTTACTAAATTAAAAATAGTCGTGGAACATAAGAATCATTCAAGAGTCATTCAAATTCTTATCGCCCACCTGTTGGAAATGTATATAGCACTTACATGGTACTTTGATTGAAATGTTGCCAGGGTATCTTAATGCTCTAGGACAAAGGCAGTTCGCTGCTTTAAAGACAGGCAGACAGGCCACTCGAGAAAGCCTTAAATGCAAAACCACACTACATCAGAGATGAACAGGGTAGTGATGAAGAGATCCTGCACAATGGTGTGGCTAGCTG